>CM052713.1:53530054-53593810 GCA_028551405.1 Uromys caudimaculatus | reverse complement strand
GCCATATTTATAATAGCCAGAAGCTGGAAACAACCCAGATGTCCCTCATCAGAGGAATGGATACAGAAAATGTGGTACATCTACACAATGGAGTACTACTCAGCTATTAAAAACAATGACTTAATGAAATTTGCAGGCAAATGGATGGAACTTGAAAATATCATCCTGAGCAAGGTAACTCAGTCACAAAAGAACGAACGTGGTATGTACTTACTGATAAGTGGATATTAGCTCAAAAGTTCAGGTTACCGAAGTTTCACTTTACAGTAACAGCTGGACTGAGAGTGAGGTCCTAGGTGGCCGAGTTGGAGAAGGTACTGAAGGAACTGAGGGAGTTTGCAGCCCCATGGATGGAGCAACAGTGTCAACTTTCATGACCCCTTCCCCCCACCCCGTCCTTCTGGAGGCTGGACAACTAATCAAAGAATACGCATTGAGGGACCCTTGGTTCGGACCACATATGTGGCAGAGGAGGGCCATGTTGGCCATCAGGGGGAGGAGAGGCCCTTGGGCCAGAGGGTGTTAGAGGCCCCAGTAAATGGGAATGTCAAGGTGGGAATAAGGGAGTGGGTGGGCAGGTGGGTGGGAGGTGGAATACCCTCATAGAGGCGGTGGAGGGGGACGGGGTAGTGGGTTTCCAAAGAGGGGACCTAGAATGGGGGAAACATTGGAAATGTAAATAAAGTATCAAAAAATAAAAATAAAAGAAAAGAAAAAAATTATAAACCATTATGATCAGAATAGCTTAACACTTTTATGTATTGTTAACATAAATTCATTTACATCAATTATATAGATAGTGTTTATATATAGTGTTAAATTTCCAGATCTTACTAAGTATTATTCAGAATATAATAGTTTAGCCAAGAAATCAGTGTATCTATTCTTCTGATCATTATTGTAGAAATGCACTTTGAATGAGAGAGAATAGCTATCATTATTATTGTTGATTATTTTGGCCTAAGATGGTGATTAATATACACAGAACTCAAAAATTAATTTAAAATAACCTATATTCTCTCACCATTAATATTGAAAAACATTAATTCAATATTTATATATGTTAATCTAAATTCTTACATTAAAATTGATTCAGTCAAAATATTGTTCTTTAAAATGATTTTTAAACTGCTCTAATGAAAGGGACAAATTTTCACTTCCATTGCATAGGTGTTATATTGATATAAAATTTGGTTCAGTCTTCAACTGAATTTTCAATACTCATTCTTGCTAGCACCCTGAATTCATTCTGGGTATAGCATTTGGTGAATATCATCTCAAGTATATCTGTGGAACACAGCTTATATAAGCAATTTCATCCTCCTCTGTCTTTATTTGGAACGGCAATATTTTGGAAACCCGAGGGGGGAAAAGCCACTATGATAACATGTTAAATATATTTGAAAATAAAGGAATAACACGTTTCAACAAATTAACTTTGGCTCTGTAAGGTGAGAAAATGTGATGCACTACCTTTATTAAATAAGTGATTATGGAGAAAATAAAACCTTAGGAAATATGTTTCTCTATATTATTTCTCTAAGTAGATGTTTAAAGCAATAACAATCAAAGAAACAAACAGTCTGCCTGTAAATAAGAGTTTTCCAAGACATTAAAATTATGTTACTCAAACAGTAATACATATGGTATTGCAGAAATTGACTTAGAATCAGTTCTTTTGCAAGGTTCTGTGTATTTCTTCCTTTGTATGATAGAATAGTATTAGAGTGATACGTTAATAGCAAAGCCCATATGATGACTAAAGAGTGAAATACATATAAAATTTCAGCTAAGCAGAATAAGATGTCCCAATATTTTTTACTGTGTATTACAGTTGAAAAATTGAGAGACAGAGATGTAGATATATACAGAGAGTATGACTATAATGAGAAAAGAAAAATAAATTTCTTTCTATGATTCTGAACTTTAAACTCTAATCTCCATTTCAAAAGACAAATTAACAGAACAAAAATGATTAAGATTATTATTATTATTAATCTTGTGTCTATATTGGACAGTCAGTCTGTGGCCAGATACAGGTTCAACTTCCTCTTTCCAGATAAGAACCTGCCTGGTAGATTCTTGGAATGCCTCTTCATATATATGAAGCATTCTCACCCTAACCAATAATATGTATTCACTCTGAATATCCCTAACCACTCCACAAGATCTATACAGCTCTTGATCACCTCAAATAAAGCTGATCTGTCTCACTGAAGTCAATTCATCTTTAAGTACTCATGCCAACCAAACTCTGCCCCACCCCCTTGCCACTCCCCCCTCCCACCCACTCCCACCCCTGCCTCTGCTTCCTTTGTCCTCTCAAGCCCATGGCCAAAACCTTCCAAGGAGAAGGGAGGGTCAGACATACCCATATGGATAATTGTTACAAGCATGACTTGGGCGGTCCATTTAATCTAGAGCATAGATTCAATGTGGTTTCAAAACAACAAACAAACAAATAAAAAACCGAAGGCGTAATTCAAGAAATATGTGAAGACAAAAGAAAGGTACATCAGGCCTTCAAGGATGGGAACTTGATGGAAGGCAGTGTGTTTGGGAAACAAACACGTAGCGTATAAAAGCTAGTCATAAAAGCTTGTTCTGTGGATGGCCATGGTGCTTCCTCTGGGCTGAAAGAGCCTAACGTTGCCTTTTCTCCTCAACGTTTGAACTTCTCAGAAGATAGGAAGAGGGATGCACTTGTTAGACTTTGCCCTGCAAGTAGGCAAATCGAGAAGGGAAGTCTTCTCTCAAATCATCTTCAGTTGAGAGTTACTTTTGTGTGAAAGTGTCATGTTGTGGTTTGCTTTGGACAGGGCTTCATTTATCCCAGGATCTTCTTGAACTCATTATGTAGGTAAGGGTGACCTTGACCTCTTGATTATTCTGCCTCTACTTCTCAAGTGCTGAGATTACAAGCATAGAACACCAAAATCCATTTGTTATATGATGCTCATGGTCAAAGTCAGGGTTGTCTGGATGCTAGACATCAGTCTATCAAGTAAACTGTGTACTTATATTCTCAAGTCCAAAGTGACTTTTTTGAAGGTTAATTTTCATTATCCTCTTCACCAGATCTAGAATTACCGAGAAGGCACTCTACCAACATGCTGTTACCATCTCAGGAGCAGAGGATCCAGAATAAATAAAAGAGGAAAAAAAGAGAAAGGCTGACTACCCCTATGTTTTTTCCAACATGGTGGACTGTACAAACCACAACAACTCAGCCTCTTTTAAATGTCTCTTGTCAGGTACTTAGTATGCAGTAATAAGGGAAGTAACTAATACAGAAAATTGATATTGTTTATGAAGATATTGTTATTATATATTTGATACTGTATTTTGTCAAACTTTGTAAATGATTTGTTGAAGGAATGTGGAAAAGTTTTGTGCTTTTAATCAACCAGACTGACTTCATCTTAATATTAGAAGTCAGCTTGTTACAAGATCAAAATAAGATTATTTCTGTTTTCATTTATATTTTAACTTGCATTCAACCATTTCTTGACCCATTTTCTGGATTGTGACATGTTACATACGATATATCCTGACCTGATAAGGTAATATGTTCTGCCGAATCAATTTGAGATGTTCTGCTAATTTCCTACATAACCACAAACTTTTGCAGATTTTTGAACTATATTATCCCTACTTTCTTCAATCTTCGGTACTATTTTCTTAAACCCTGCTCTAGAAAGATAGCTCTCTCTGACAGAAAATAAATATTTCTTGATTTGGTCAAAAAACTTGGATTGATGGTCCTTACTCTCATTCAGCAAGATTAACACTTTAGCTAGAGAGACCCTAGATTGTTATAAGCAATGTATAATGGGTCTTCCAGGCAGAACTGTCCTGCCGAAGTCCAGAATCATAATAGAAAGCAAGAATAGAGACTGCTGTATAGAATGAGAACTCTACTAGGAAGTAGACGAGAGGCCATTTGTGTTGCATACTTTAGTTTGAAATACTATTTTTCTTATTTTTAATCAGGTGTGAATGCCTGTGTATCTTTTTGTGGGTACATGCATGTTAATATGTGTTCTCTACAAAGACCAGAGCTATTAGGTCATCCTTGATCTGGGGTAACAGGTTATTGTGAGATGCTAACCTGAGCACTTGAAACAAAACTTAATTCCTTTGCTCTTAATCACTGATCCATTTCACTTGTGCTTCCTGTTGCAATCTTATAGTCTGGGTACATTCTATTTGTATCCTAAAATGTTGAGTAAGAGTGATTGTAAAAGTATTGGTCTTTTACTGGCAAAATACTCAGGTTTTGCAATGATTAATTTTCACTGTATTCATCCATCTATACAGTGAGATAACAAAAATAATGGAGCAAAAAGTTAAAAATGTACATACAGTTTTCTGAGGAAAAGTAATTTTTGGCTAAAGTTTCATACAAACGTATACATTTGCCAAGGAAAGTTTCTTTACCTATGTTAGAATTGAGGACAAGGTATGCTTGGATAAAGTGTATATAAATGTCAAAAAGATTGGAACCGTTGAGGAGAAAGTTAGGACTCCTACAATAGAATGATGACTTGAGAAGCAGATTCCATGCAAGATGATATTCTTAGTGTGTGAATACAAATTCATTTACAAGAAAACGAGCTGAAAAGCTAGACTCCTCAAAATACCAAGAAAAAATAATGCTTGGGAACTTCTTGCTCCCACCCTAACCCACAAACACACATAGGTTTTAGCCATAAAGACACAGCCATGCTGCTGTAGACATGATCTAACATGGTTAAGAAACATCTTGAATCAACAGCAGACCTTGGCTTCTGCCATGAATTTGCAGGTATATGTTTGTCAAAAGGCACAGTTACCCTTCCTGAAAGAAGCTGTGGTAGACCAAGCCATGAAGCCTGAGATTCAATAGTTACCTCATGATATTAGAAATGCCAGAATGGTGAGTCACCGAGGAAACCTCTAAGTAGTCCGAGAGAAAAGTCATATTTTCTACAGTTGGCCAAGCCAAACAGGTAGAGCTATGTAAGCCTCTTGGAACCCAGGTGGTGTTCCAAAAAAATTGTAGATGATAGACATGAAGTCTTACGTGTATGGTTCTTACTTACATCTATTTGTATGTCTGTCTGTCTGTCTGTCTATCTATCTACCTATCTATCATCTATATGTTTATTTATTATTTGTTTATTTATGCCATGTTTATACTAGATATGACTCCATGGGTATTAAGATAGGTTTATTGGGGATCGAAATGACAAGAATATCTCCTGGATGCATGGGAGTCTAGCAGTATGGGGTGTGCTGGTGGAAGAGGAAATTGGAGGAAAAGCAAATGGGTTCTATATGAGTTATCTGGGTAGAGTCTTTGAACTGCCACAGGATTTTTAGCTTGATTGAAGACTCGATGATCTTGCCCAGGTTAGTTGTTTAAGGGAGGTTTCTCGTGGCTTAAGGGAAGTTCTAGGTAAACAGAAACCTTCCTTTAGGCCCATGTTGTCCTGGCCAAAGTCCTTCTGTTAGGCCAGTGTCACAAGCAGTGCCGTTTTTGAGTACTGGATCTAAAAGGATCACACGTTAAGAAAGTATTTTGAGTCTGGATCAGACTTGAACTTAGATTTTTTTTATTAATGTTGAAAATGATAGATTTAGAAGACTCTGAGAGATAAATTAAATAAGTGTCGAATTAGGTGGTAACCTGGTGCCTTTGAGGAATTGGTGTGTTATGTTAAGGATTAAAAGTGATGCTTTTGGATATCTACTTGACAAGGGATGGAACTGTTATAGTCATCATTGTTAATATCCAGGATGTAGAATCAACTTGAAATTGTGTCTAGAAGAATGTTTCTAGTGATATTTAACTGAATCAGGAAGACTTACTCTCCGCATGAATGCACTATCACATTTGATAGTGAGCACAGATTGAATAAAATGAGAAAACTGTGAAACAAAGTAAATTCTTCTCCCATTGAGATGTTTCTTGTCAGTATTTGATTACATCAATGAGAGAAATGATGTACATATTTGACATTGGCATATGTTTATACCTCATTGAGAAGTAGACTTCTGTAAAATATTTATATTCATATTCATAGAAAAATAAAATCAGAACCAATTTTGAATAGTTGATTTTCAGTTTTAGTATAGTTTACCTTTTGTTAAATAAAGTATTAATATGTATTAAATAAATAAATAAGTTATTTTTGATGTTGCTAGCAATATATATGGTCATTCCTTATATCATTTCTTGTTTAAGTATCTATGTTTGAAGGCAAGTCAATATTTTATAATTTGTAGAAAAGTGGGAAATACAGAACAACAAAAACTAAAGCTGCCAAACACTTACTATACCTACCTATTCAACTGCTCTTTGTGTGCAGTAATTAAATAAAAATGATTTATCTATGTTTATAAGAGTATAGGGTAAAGAAAGCCACAGAAATTAAAACAGCCAGAACTTAAATAAGCTGCTTAATAAAAGAACTGGACAACATACAGAGGCACAAAAAGAGAGGCAGTCTGATTTTACTAATATAATAATATACCCTTTCTAATTTACTAAAAATTAAAGGGAAAAGCAAATTACTAATCATATGTTGGATACTTTCAACATTTAATGCTGGATTTTCTATTATCTCTCTTGAGGAATTTTTATTCAGGCTACCAGATTAACTTTGCTTTGTATATCATCAATCTGGGGGCAAAGGAAGAGATCTTTCAAACAGACAATGTTTTCCTGACTTTTACTTTTTATTTTTAATCAGTATCATTATTTATCTTATGCACAGGTGGGTAGATAAACAAGTTCACAGAGGCCAGAGGAGAAATCCTTGACTCAGATCACATCTTCCTCACGTTGGTTATTAAAATTTTAAAAATGCAGATCAAGATAGGATTCAGTGTTCTTTACCTGCTGAGCTATCTTACAGGATTTTAAAATTTATTTTTATGTTGTTCTAGGTGAAAACATTTTAAGTATCTTAACTTCACATCATTTTAAGGATAATTTTAAAGTATATATGAATCATAAATGTAATGCATGCTAAAATTCAAGTGTACTCATACTTAAAGTACATTGGTGATTTTGATTTTAACAGCTCATGTTACCAATCAGAAGAATAAATGTTTAAACTACAGAAGAACATTGACATTCACATTTTACAAATATAATTCAGATTTATAGCAATTTATATTTTTCGTTTTGATTAGTTGTAAGAATAAAGATGACAAAAGATTTTGGAAACTCATATATATTTGATAATGGATTCAAATGTTTGGAAAGCTTTAAAATAGTTCAGGAAGTGATGATGGAGAAGGGGTTATCGTTGTTAAAGAAAATACATTTACTTTTGCGTCAGTTCTTTCTTATAGTTATAATTTAGTATGATTTTCAACACTGGTTGTATATTTTATGATAGAATGTTTTCTTTTTGGAATTAGACCTGTCTTCTATGTATGAAAAAGTCTCCTAACTAATGCAGGACTGAAACTCAGTAAAAGAAAAGATACTCCTGACTTTTGGAGAGGCCCCGAAATCCTTAACAGTGGCTTAGTTTATTGAACACTTAAAAGCTGGACCTGTTTGAAGTTACCATGTGATCTGAGAGAGTTCTGTCCTCTCTGTGGACTTGGATAATTTTTTCTGGTTATTATTTAGTTACAGTAGAATATCTCAGGGCACAGAGACATAAGAGTTTCAACCATGCTTACTCTTAAAATATTAACTACAGTAAATGTGACACAACTATACAACAAACAAACAAACAAACAAACAAACAACAAAACAAAACAAAAAACCCCAGCAGCAACAGCAAAAAATCCCAAACTGCTTGGTAGATGAAGAATTTCAGTAGAAGCCAAGCTATTTGAACTCACTGGTTCAAAACCAGTAATGATAAGGCTGGCATTTGCTTTTGTTGGCAAAATGAAAGGTTTTGAATATGTAGTGTGTAGCAATTATAGAGTAAAAACCCGAATTTGATTTATTCCTCTTTGCCCAGACAACATAAAGGCGCATGCCCAGGAATGCCCGAGATTTTGTGAAGAGAACTGTTGAAGTTTCCACAGTAGAAGTCTTAACTGCATTTTCCCATAAATCCATACAAATTGAACTCAACGTTTTAAGAAAAGCTAGACAGAAGTACTCTTTGTTTCCTTGTGAAATGTTAAGATGCAAAGGTTTAGAGAATTAAAGTTACTGGCAGACCTACATAGGTGGATTTTTGTCCCCTAGAAGCCTATCGATACCTCACAGAGAAACTAGCAAGCATTTGAGGGGAAGTTGTGGTATCAATATCTAAGCAGAGATGTTGCTAAATATCCTGCAGTACTCAGGAAACCAGGGCAAACAAGGTAATAATACTGCCTTACTATATACAGTGTTGAGATTTAAAAATCCTGCAGTGGATTACTTCACCAACTTGCAATTTAATTTTATAACTGAAAATGTTTGATCATTTGAAGTCTTCTATTTTGCATTTTTATTAGTCTAAATAATAAAGATCTTTGTTATGTGTCCACACATAAAGCACTAGCTGGTATTATGTGCACTGTGAACACTAGTCACACATAGATTTGCATTTGAAAGTTCCCATGCTTCAGGAAGCACTTACCTGCATAAGAGAGGCCTTCATTCACATTTCTGGTAAATTGATGTCATGCCTTGTCTAGACTTAGAATTCTTTTAATTCATATTGAAAATACAACATGGTGAGAGGCAAGAGAAATTCCTTTAATTTTCTTTCTGTGTATTTAGGAGACTGATACTAAGCATATTCCAAGGTACTTCAGAGTTCATCTGTTCTAATTCTGGTATTTGGGAGATGGAGAGGATTGTACTTAAAGAGAAAAATCAGTTCACTACTGCACAACTTGTTGGTGATGAAATTAGATCCGCCGCTACTTTGGGTATCGCTATCAAAATGAGGTCACAATTTGATGGCTCTTTGAAATTGGTTTTTTGTATATTGAGATGTTATATTGGGATGATGTATAATGGAATTCTGCTCAGCTGAAATATTTAAGAATTATTCTTCATGGCTGACATAACCCCTAGCCATCTACACTAGATTCAACTTACCACATGATTTTATTCTTTCTCTGGCATGTACTCTCTCTGTGCTAATATTTCATTGCTACTCAAGATGTCATATGCCAAATATAATATTCTGATTAAATCCTTTTACAGCTGGAACTTCACAAACTCACACACCTCATGTCACAGAGATTATAAGATAGGTCTTTAAAAATTCATGCATATCCACAAATATAAAACTGTCTTACATTTGTAAAAAAAAGAGACTTCCTGTCCTTTTACTGTAATCTTAATAGAAATTATTAGTTTAGTTTTGTTTTGTTTTGTTTAGTTTTCTTCTGGGTAGTTTTCCTTGGTCTTTGTAACTATATAACCAAATAATTTTCCTATTACAAATCAATATCATTAATATTATCTTTAAATATACACCATAAATTAATCAGAATAAATATCTTTTCGGTAAAAGCAATTATATAATATGTCACACCAGTGTGAAGTAAACAAACCTTATGGGAAGGTTGGGTCTGAAAAGCAATTGAATTTAGAGAACTCTGCCTTTCAGGATTTGATTACTGAAAACCATTAAAGACATATTATAAATTGGAAATGTTCAATGTTTAAATTGTGCGTGGCTGAGAGATATAAACCAATCAGTGAATGCTGGTCACATGTCATCCACTAATCAAATCATTGGTTGAAAGAAAACTAAAAGCCAGTAAGAATAGTAAGATGTGGCATTCAAAACTTCTATCTATTTCCACATGAAACAAGAAAAAGAACATGTTCCTATTACACAATATATCTAATAAAATATATTTCACTTCCTAAATAGTTATCTTCTTCCTGAGGAGACACTTTTGTCAACCTAATAGTAATACATATCCCTATTAGTTTTGCCCCCAAATGAAGAAATACATGTCTATGTGTTCTCAAGAATTCTGTAGAGTTGCTCTTCTTTAAAAAAAGAAAATAGAAAGTGTAGTATGATTCCATGAGGCATTTGGAGTTATGTGGATGAGAAATTAGTAAAAATTGCATTGATTATGAGGTGTAAAATATTTACATGAGTGTGCTGATTTTAGTCTGTGTTTAAACATTATAATGAGAATCAAGAGTAGTCTTGATTAAAGACTCACTTTTGTTTACATCTTAGAAATGTTTGTTAACTTCTGAGCTATTCAATTATGCTAATGAAAATGCCCATTGTGAGGTGTTTTGGATAAAGGACTATGAACCAGGATCATTCACTGATTGTCATTGATGTAAACTCAGATGGAATAAAGAAGTGGACAAATTACATCCTATATGCTTTCTTACCTAAATCACTGAAAGTATATAAAAAATTTTAAAAAGAATAAATGCAAGAAAGTGAACTTAAATATTTTTGTTTTACTTAGGAAATTTTGATAATACTAGTGAAATATTTTATTTATTTGGAGATCTGATGGGACTTAATTACAATGTTAAACTGTCTTTATGGAAATATTTAGTAGGAGGAAATAAATGTATAATATAGAATTGATAGTTGAAAACAATACCTTTTCACTAATGCAAACAATATATTGTCTACATTTGTACAGTTTGGGAAAGAAATACACATAAGACAAAAGACACAACATTATTTCCAGCACTTTTACAATTAGAATGGGATTAAGAGTGGTTCATATTTCTCTATCCCACTGAAAAAGTATATATCACAGATTTGAGATATTGGTAATATGTTCAGCTCAGTATCCTAAAGTGAAATCAGGAAAACAACATAATAGTCTTCCTTATAATCACAGACAGGTCATCTGGGTGAAATCATTTACCGTCCTTGTTAATCCACAATAGAGAGAAGGCACACAGCAGGAGTATCTGTAAATTGCTGTCCAGAAATCTCTGGTATTTTCTTTGGGGACCAGGTATATTTTTATGCATTCAGAGGAGTGCTTTGTAAGGCTTTGCAGCAGAGTTTGAAAGTAAAAACAGTAGAGCTTTAATTACAATATTCTAATACAACACTAACAATTTTAAAGGTATGGAATGAATTATCCATAATCTATTCATTCATCTTTATCTTTTGTCTCTCTACTATCTATCATCTATCTCTCTACCTCTCTATCTCTCTATCTCTCTATCTATGTCTGTCTATACATCTGTCTATCTGTCTATCTATCTATCTATGTATCTATCTGCCTATCGATTATCAGTTTATCATTTATATATTTATCTATTATCTATCATCTATACATATATTTATCATCTATATATATGTATACATATAATAAACAAAATACTGTTGAATTAATTTTGCCAGAGAAACAGAGATAAATGTATAAATTACAATCATCCCTATTACTTTTGTCATTTTCTCTTCTTACTTCTTGGCAAGAATCTCTCTGTCATGCTTCTGCACAAGACAGTGACAGTTCTGGCCAGACAGAAACAAGTGTTGGTTGGCAAGGCCACCACCTTATTAAATCAAGCTCTTCCTTGAAATCTTAAACTTAACTTAAACCAATGCTGATTTTGTTGGACTCTGTCCGCTCTGATTTTTCCTAGTGCTTTCCTCAGACATTCTGTCGAATCTGGTCTTCTGATAATGAGCTGCCCTCTCTTCTTTTTGCATCAAATGTAAGTTCTCCAGAAAACATTTCAAAATACAGCGCAAAACACAGAGAATTCTGAAGCCTACAGAATGCAAGTCTTTTGTTATTGTTGTTGTTAAGCAATGCTTTAACTCTATAAGTAATACAATCTCTATACTTATTTTTAACTTCTGTTCTACATTAGCAACATCTGATTAATGCTAATTTTTGCCCAAGATGATAATTGAAGCAGAAAGTTAGTATCATACAGAGTATTTGCTTTACGATTACTCCACCTACTGGAATTGCCCGTCTCTGACCGCAAATTTCTAGGACAGAGAATGCTGAAAAAATGACAAAAGAAATTGGAATTAATATTCATATTGGATTATATAATAGGAATCAAATATGAGATGAAACAATTAAATAAATATTTGGAGGTGACAGTGAGATTGTTCTCTAATGGGTGCAGTGCTCAGTTTTATGTTCTGTTTCTGAGTTATAATCACATCATGTAAAATGTCATGCTGATCTTATGATGCTGCACTCTATATATACCTCTCAAGATGTACAATTTACTTAACAAGGAGATATGAGTTGTTTTGTTATAAAAATAAAAGAGAAATGTGTTCTATGGTGTCTGACATTGCAGAATTGTATTCATGTAAAACAGCTTAAGACTGACACTGACAAACTCTGTTTGGCAGTCCTACATACCATGATGATTAAAATAGTTTTTACAAACTTTGTAGATTTTGAAATAGTAAAAATCAAACATAATAACTTGATAGATTTTAGAGATCACTTAGAGACTGCCATGGATTGCTCTACCGAAAAAATACATTTTCATTTATTTTAATAAATAGACTACCCAATTTCAGTCTTAGAGTATAATATAATTTTGTTACATTTAACTGCAGTCAGATGAAGAATGACATTTGTCTGGAATATCTAATTGAGCAAGTAATTTATAAATGGCACCACATGTTTAACAATTGTTTCTTAATATGATAAGGCAGCATATTCCAAGATATGATAAATCATTAGGCTCAAAATCTTTTCCTCTTGATGAGCAAATCAAAGTCATTTGAATTTGTTTTTAAAAAATTGAATGTGACATCTTCATATAATAATGTGGACATAAAATGAAAGTAAACTGACCCTGAATTTTATGTGCTTAATAAAATAATGCATGCATGTTTATAATGCTAATATATATGTATAGGCAGTCTCTACCACATTTTTATCACCTTTGCTTTTACATAAATATAAAAATAACAAATGGCATTATATCACTACCTAATGCAATTTGGAATCTTCATCATATTACAGTAATGTGTGACAATATAAAATGATTAATATGAAAAATGATTGCATAATAAATCTTAGATGAAATATATCTGTTTTATGACTAACTTAGGTAAATATGTATTTCTATCAATTGTAGGCTAATTATACACGCACTATAGGCATACTATCATCAGTCATAACTATTCCATTTAGGGACAAAACTCAGAATGATTTTATGTTGTTTGCGATAAAAAATATCTTTGAGCACAAAATGAAATCAAGCTCTTTCCCTCTGCAGCACAATAAAACATGTATTAAATACAAGTGCATCAACACAGCTGGTGACTGGCATTGTGGCTGGAGATGCAATAGTTTGGGCAAAATAAGAACTGGCTTGGATCTTTGCCCAAAGTTTGAACTGAAACGGCCCTAAAAGAAATTTACATATTTTGTTTAACATATTTTACTTCTCTCTCATGCTCCATTTTCACAATGAAAGACTGGAAGACATTTTACCAATTGATTAACCTAAATAGAAAAGCTCCAAAAAAGTAATAGCTAAATATATAACTATGGAACAAAACACACCAAATGCTAATTTTTAATCCAAAGTTGATTCAAGTAGGTTTTATTCTAAGTAAACTTATGTTGAAATTCATGTGTATTTTTTCAAGTAAACATAAAACAATCTTTGATTAACCAATAGAATAATAATTTATATTTAATTCTGCATAATTTTTGAGAAAGAAAATTGCACAATTATTTTGGGGCACTCCAGTGTGTGGTTGAATTATTTCTTGTTTCCGTAGTCATAATAGCACTGTTCAGAAAGAGTGCATGCTGAATAACCTGAGTGAATATGCAGTTTTCTATTCTGGGACTTAGTTAAAGTAAACATACGAATATTAACAAAATTGAATGTATTTCAAAGATTCACATTAGTAACAGGGAGGTGGATAATCTTGAGACATCCTAACCCCTGAAACATCTTTACATTCATATTAAAATAAGGCTCACATACTGTCTGTGTCGTTTGCATTGCAGTTGTCTTAATTTCTCTGAAATAAAGTAGGCTGAAAGTATAGAATTCTATTCTTTGCACTTGTATAAGGTGAACATGGTATCTACAAGAGACTGATCACTAAAATAAGAAATACATTAATCAAAGATAAAGTAAGAAAGGAAGGGTTTACAGAGAAAGAAATGGAGTACCAAACAAGAAATACATTGAAAAGATGACGCAGAGGATAGAAAAGAAAAAGAGAAAATAGAATAGAAAAGGTGATGACAGGCATTATCTTGACTGAAGAACCATGAGTAAGAAGCTGAAAAAAATGGAGAAACAATAAAGGAGCCTGTATCTTCTTCTGTTGCCATTTTTTCTGCTAAGGGCTCAAGCCTGTCAATGACTTCCTCTCTCCTAATTCTCTGAGACCAGGTTTATGAGTCAAATCTTCCCATGACAAAGACTCAATCCACTCTCTTGATTTCTGAATCTTTAGAGACTTTAAAGCAAAAGTTGCCAGTGAGTGTGAATTTTAGCTATTGCTGCTGAGAACTCATAGTCTCCTATTCAAATGGCTCACTTTTCGAGGCCCCATGATTCATCAAATTGTTCACTAGCTGGTTTTTCTCCTCAGTTCCTAAGAATTGCTGTTTTAGATGTTCACCTTCCTTGCCTGCCAAGGTGCAGCCTTGGCTTTGGGAGGGGTTTCTCAGAGAAGGGTGTTTGAGAGCAGAAAATAAAAAGGGCTCAACGTCAAATCATGGGTACAAGCTGAGAGCCTTGTAGTCTGCTGAAGATGGCTCCTTAAACAGCTCTCTGTAGATAGCTCTTGGCTCTGTAGTCTGTTTGTGGTAGCTTTCTGCTCAAGACAGCTCTCTCTGCTTGTTACAGCTCTCTGTTGCTAAAAAAAATTCTGAAAGCTCTCTGGATAGTTCATGGGTTTTCTGACCAAATTCTTGGATTTTCTAGAAACAATTCTAAAGTAGCTGTGCCCACTCTTCGACCAGTTCTCTCTGGGTAGCTGTTAGGAAAAAATAAATAAAAGAGCTCAATAAACTCTCTAAGTAATTCTTGGGATTTCTGACCAAGGTCAGAAATACATTAGAAAATATTCTAAAAGAGCTATAAGAATTCTCAAAGAGCTGTGTTTTCTCTCCAGAGATCTCTAGACAGTTCAGCTCTTGAAAAAAAAAAAAAATCTAAAAAAGAACCTTTATCACTGTCCTGTTAGCTCATCTCCCGCAGACCAAATGTCCAGTCCTTTATTTACATGTCAATTCAGTTATCTACTCCAGGCTCCCTCTAGACTAACCCACAAATCAGCATTCCATGACTGTAACCCCTTGATTCTTAGAAGAAGACAGCAAGTACACCTCTCTTTTCTTTTTAGGTTTTTCGAGACAGGGTTTCTCTGTATAGCCCTGGCTGTCCTGGAACTCATTCTGTAGACTAGGCTGGCCTCAAACTCAGAAATCCGCCTGCCTCTGCCTCCTGAGTGCTGGAATTAAAGGCGTGCACCACCACTGCCCAGCAACTATACATTTTTTTTTTTTTTTTAACATGGCAAATGAATTTCAGAGATTTGCCTTTGTAAGCATAAAAAGTGAAGTTAGCTGGGTAGGATCCCATACTGAGATTACTATTCCGACCACACCTGGAACTAAATTCACTCTGTCCCAGGCTGACCTTGAACTCAAGAATCTATGTGCCTTTGTTTCTGCCTGCCTCTGTATTTTTCTGACAAGTTGGCTCATAGTGCAGTTGCCTCTGTTTTTCTAGTCCAGTGAAGCCTCTTATAAAATTCATGTGGCATTCTGATATGTTGCATAGTTGAAATTTTATATAATTTTGAACTCATGTGTTCAGAGTTCTTTCCCACAGCCTTAAGGGCTGTCCTGAAGGTCCCAGTGTTCTACCATTTTACTGAGACATTAGACACACCCTCCCCTCCTGGAATCAAGCTGTCTCTGATTAGCATGAAGTCATTAAACTTGGCAGAGAGAACATTCCCCCAAGGAGGAAAGTAAAGTAAAATATACAAACAAGCCTTAGGCCTAACAATCATAAGTACTCCTAGAGGCCTACACTCTACTGGCTCTGTTCGAGAGGCAGGAAACCATGTCACACCATCTCTTCCACATGGTCAAGACTTGCCCACTGCTCATTCTTATTAACCATTTCTGATCATGTTTTGGAGTTGTAACTTCAGCGTCATAATAGAGGTGGCCCCTTTGGGAAGTGCTTATATCTAGATCACATCAAAATGCCATAATAGAGTTAATTGTTTTTAAAATAGAAAAAATACCTAGATCCTTTCTTGCTTCTGTAGTTATTGGGAGAAATCTATCTGTGATCAAAGAGAAAGAGCTTTCTTACCAGAAAACAGACTATGCAGCACCTTGATGGTTGACTTTAGCCTCTAGAATTGGTTAAGAAAAACAGTGTGTGCCATGTTAGAGTAACCAAACATGACTCTTATTATAACATATTCTCTGCTTCTCAAAATAAATAAAAATAAATAAATATAAGTACAATAAAAAGCGATAAATAAAAAGTAAATTATGAGAGAATTTCTGAGTATTTTGCCTTTGGTTATTATATATGTAAATATGTCTTGAATTTGTACTCATCTAGAAAAGATAGACTCATAATATTCTTTCAGGTTCTATCATGGTGCTTTGCTTGTCATTTCTTTCAAACAATTTGATTACTTCTTCTAACTTACTTCAGTCCCACACTGTTTTATTACCACAAACTATTAATGACATACACACTAGAAAACAAAACTCAGTTACTGGGGATGATCTCTTAAATGTTTTCAGTGAAAGACTAAACTGTTCTTTCAATTTTTATATTTTTATAAAGATTATTTGCTGCTATAATAACAAATGTTTAATTTCCTTTGGATAAAAACCCTATATTTATCTGTTCTAAATATATAATTCTTGCTGAATGAATTTAATCAAAATATTTATTTGTGTTTTAAACTCTTGATTATTTTAGGTTGAACCCGAAGTCTTGTTTATATGTTGTTGTCTTGATGCTAATTACATTTTGAAAACAGTTGCTCATTTACTGTGTTCCTGATTAACTTACTAGAAGTTGCA
Organism: Uromys caudimaculatus; assembly: GCA_028551405.1. Taxonomy (NCBI): domain Eukaryota; kingdom Metazoa; phylum Chordata; class Mammalia; order Rodentia; family Muridae; genus Uromys; species Uromys caudimaculatus. Next base: position 53,576,830 of record CM052713.1, on the reverse strand, counting down.
ATATTAAGTAGCAATATGACTGTTGATAATCCTTCAAATGTCTTATGGGATAATACAAAATACAATCTGGGATAACCTACTTTAAGCTCACAAAACAGCATGAATATATAAATTACATTTGGGAATCTAGAAAATTAAAATTGGCATATTTATTCTAAACCATTGTTCTCATAAAGAGCAACTATAGGGTAATGGTTATAAATTCAAGAACAATCATGTGCTGATATCAACTATTCCAAGGTCTACATGTTGGCAAGGACAGATCTTGTCATTTTCAGGCACATGCCAACTGGATGTATTAAATGCTGATTACCAGTTAGCAGAGGGTTTCCGTTGTTGTGACATAATACCATGACCAAAAAGAAAGTTGGGGAAGAAAGGGTTTATTTGGCTTACATTTCTATATTGTAGTCCATCATTGAAAGAAGTCATAACAGAAGTTCAAATAGGGCAAGAACCGGGAGGCAGAAACTGATGCAGAGGCCATGAAAGAGTGCTGCTTACTGGCTTGCTCCTCATGGCTCGTTAATCCTGCTCCCCTATAGAACACAGGATGACCTGTCCATGAATGGCCCCACCCAATGTGCTGTGCCCTCATCTATCTATCTATCTATCTATCTATCTATCTATCTATCTATCTATCTATCTATCTATCTATCTACCACTAATCAAGAAAGTGCCTTACAGCCAGATTTTATGAAGATGTTTTCCCCATTGAGATTCACTTCTTTCAGATAACTCTAGCTTGTGTCAAGTTGACATAAACTAGCTGGAACACAGGTAAAGAAAATATTTTTTTCATATTTCTGATTCAAATAGGCTTGCTTTAAGATATATATGGAGTTGAATTTGAAAGTAAGAGCTGGAAAAATAAGTGTTTCAGATAATAAAAAGTACAAAAAGGTTTTCTGGATACTAAAAGAAAGAAAAAATATATATCTTATTAAGGTGTTTTACAAGGAAGAGAGATTGCATGTGCACATATATTACATCTCTTTTGCTTGCCATATATATTTATATTTATTTTAAACTTTTAATTAATTAATTAATTAATTTATTTTTTGGTTTTTTGAGAGAGGGTTTCTCTGTGTAGCCCTGGCTGTCCTGGAACTCATTCTGTAGACCAGGCTGGCCTCGAACTCAGAAATCCACCCGCCTCTGCCTCCCAAGTGCTGAGATTAGCGGTGTGCACCACCACTGCCTGGCCTATATTTATATTTATATTATTTATATTTATATTCATACTCATATTCATATTTATATTTAATGTATATTTGTTTATTTGGTTTTGTTTTGTTGTTATTGTATTTATTTTTGTTTATATATTCTATGTATTTATTTATTTTGTGGTTGTCTTTGTTTTTATTTTGATTTCTGATTTGAAGTGTTAAGCAGGTACAATATAATGATATGACTTTTTCATTCTAGACAAGAATGATCTGTTATTGCTGTTATTTTATACATTAATGTGTAAATGACAATAATCCAACATAGTTTCTATGTGATTAAAATTGATAAACAAAACAGCCTCTAGCGGCTAATTTCTTGATCATTTTGTGATTATATGGGGGATCCAGATTAATGTTTTAAATGCTATAATGATAGTAATAATCTAGCATGTTTAAAAAATATGACACAGAAAAACTGAATTTTGGGGGTTTTAGTTTATGAATAGTATTTCTAGAGAAGAGCTGCTTTATGTTGCATTTGTAAATTTCTGTAATATCCAAGAGATCGTATGGAATGATTTACTATCCTGGACAGTTTACAAGCTTGGCCTTGGGCTTTAGAAAGAAAAATGTTCATGAATATAAATAGACAATGGAATTGTGTGTTAAAACCTCAAGAAACTAATGAGAATTCTGGTTCAGGAAATATTAGAACTTAATCAAGGGCTGTTCAAAGACTCTAATTCAAGCCATTTTGGCATCACTTTGTAAACATGTGCTTTCAAAGTTGCAAAGTATAGCATAAAAAAAATCATTGTATAATTCAATATTCTCCAAACATTAATTACTAAGTTACACTAAAAACAGTGACTGTTTTCTACTGGTGAGACAAGGGGTAGAGGTGGATATTTAACATATCAAAGCAGACCTGCCTCCAGGTTCTCCTGGTATCCCAGGGTCCTTACCAGGCACATCCATTTCTAGTCCAGGGGCTGGGTTGTCCTTCCCCTAGTGGCACATCCTTATGTATCCAGACAATTTAAGTGCTCCCTCTCCCTCTCCCTCTCCCTCTCCCTCTCCCTCTCCCTCTCCGTCTCTCATTCTCTCTTCCTCTCCCCCTCATATCTCTCTCCCTTACCTTCTTCCTCCCCCTCTTTGTCCCTTCCCCCTCCCTCTTCCTCTCCCTCTTCCTATTTTCCTTCTCTGTCTGTGTGCACCCCTTTCTTTTACCCCTCCCCTCTCCCCATTGACTTCCTTGGTCTTAGTCCTTGGGGAACTCGCCCACCACCAAAGAGCAGCTTCCCAGTAAACCTACCTTTAATAAAATCTAATCAGGCTTCAACTGACTCATTCCACTGGTGGAGAAATAAACTATCACTACCTGCTGCTAAGAGTAAGGAAGCTTCTTTTGCAGTGGTATCAATGACTGCAGATTCATAAGTAAGAATGAGAGACATTGAAGGAATCTGTGGCACACACCCCCGCCCCTACACAGAAGAAACAGTTCAGACTGGAAGCTATTGAAGTGAGTCCTGAAGAACTGTGTTAAAGATGTCAAGTACGGCTGTTTAAATTATATCTTCTGGCAGGGAGTAGAAAAGGACTCAGTTTTCATTAAGGGAATGGTCACTGAGAGTTTGATGAGGCTCCAATGAGCATATGGGGAACACAAATTGGACCTGCTCTTTGTGTGTGTGTGTGTGTGTGTGTGTGTGTGTGTGTGTGTGTGTGTGTGTGTGTGTGTGTGTGTATGTGGTGGGTGGGATGCTTAGTACAAGCATGGGTGGATAGACCTGGGAGAAATAGAAAGCAATTGTGAGAAGGGTGAGCTGTACACAATTGCAAAATAAATAATAAAAATATTTTGTTGCGGGAAAACAACTAATTAGAAATAACTTTGTAGCTTTCTCTTTCACTGATGTTTTAATTAAAATTTAAGATACAAAATAAATCAACATTTTTTTCTGTGCTAGTGTATTCTATTAACCAATATAGTAATAATTTATAAACACTGACAAAATGGTAACTATTAAGAACATACTTGCTGATTCAATTTGAATATACAATCACATTTTAAATAATTTTTTATAGCTGATGAGAAAGCTCAGAGGGTAACCCTGTAACTATGGGGACTTGAGCTCAAATCCCCAGCACCTCCATAAATCCAGGTGTGACAGCCTGTGTCTGAAAGTCTACTGTTACAGTGGAGACACATCCATCAACAGAGATCCCTAGCTAGTCAGGTTCACAAGAGAGAACAAAAGAACAAGATGCTGAATGACATTCTTTCCTGGCCTCCATATGTGTACAGGCTAGGGTGTACCAACATAGAAAAACAGACATATAGATACACACACACACACACACACACACACACACACACACACACACACACAAACAAACACCCAAAACATATACACACCCCAAACACTCATATCACCCATACAAATATGTATTACTCATATACCCAACAATAATTGCTTGCCTAATTATTTCTAGTATTAGGTACTCAACACAAATGCCCATTGTGTCAACCGAATCAGTACTATATCCATGTGCACTTTGGGGCTTTCCACTCTATATTATGTTAATTTCTATTTCATGTATAAAGAGTTCTATACTAAAAATGTAAGTGAAATTGTAGTTTAAATTAATTAAATATCTTAAGTTATTATTCAGTTTTCTCATGCTTATAAGATGGTGATTTTCAATAAGACTTCTAGTAAGACTCAGGCAGAATTTTTGAAAAGTTTTAGTCTAGGTACAATTTTATTTATCTACAGAATCATATATTAACATCTGAAACAGAGAAATAACTTTAAAAAGTGAAATGTGAATATTTACTGCATAGTTGATGGATCCTAATATCTTTATGCTGTTAGTATTCAAACAAATGATAAATAAAAGTTTATTGAAATTTATAATTATGTATAAATTAATTACTTAAAATGCATATAAATTTCTCAGCAAGACACCAAATCCTGCTAATAAATTTATTCTATTAATTATTGATTAAACAATATAATGTTTATGGCTTTATAGTCTTGATTTATATAGGTAATGGAACATTTCCTAACATGTACAACTTGTTCATTGCTTTTTTTTAGATTGCAAAGGGCATTCATACTTTTAAATTGTACAATTTTTTGTTATTGCAAAACATTCTTTGTCTTGTATCTGACAGAGATGGATCTGGATGTTTAGCCATCTATTCATACAGTTTTAGTAAGGGATAAAAAGATGGTGCAGTGGTTAAAAGCATTTGCAGAAGACCCGGGGGGGGGATTGCTCTTAGCATCGACATGGCAGTTCGCCTCCTTCTGCAACTCCAGTTACAGAGAACCCAACACCCTCTTTAGGCAGACGCATGTGCACTTACACACATGCAGAGATAACACAGATAGAAAATAAATAAATCTTAATAGCAGTTAAGCAAGTGGTGTTTATTGATTCAGGTGTGATGATACACGCTTCTGATTTAATACTCATCAGAGTTGGGAAGGGCGGTGGAAGCAACAGATGATAAGTTTGAGTGTGACTCAGGCTGCATAATGAGACACTGTCAAAACAAGGAGACAGCAACACAAGTATTGACCAAAATTGTGCTGTTTTCAAGCATATTCTAGGAGCTGAATGCAGATGAAAGCTGAGAATCAAGAGTTTTGAGGTAGTTTGTGTTCAATAGCTATAAAGAAATCAATAAGAAAATCTAACATTTCTGACAAGAGTGAGTGCGTTGGCTAAAGATAAAGCAGAGAAAAGATGAAGAAATGTGAGCATGGAGAACAGAGTCGAGGGCATTTGCAAAACACAATGTCGACAGAAGTCAGAAGTTCAGCAAAGTACACATAAGAAAGTTAAGTTGTGTATACCTGTGGTAGAAGACTGTTTCCAGGAGAAAAAGAAGTAGAAAGATCACACCGGGGGAATTTGTCTAGTGTGTTCAGTAAGTAACAAGTCATGAGCAGAAGCAGGAGGGAGCAGAAGGGGATGAGGTCAGAAAAGTAATAAAAAGAAAAATAGATCATGAAGGGACCTCTTGGTCATGGTAAGAACCCGGCTTAAAAAAACCAAACAAACCAAAAACTATAACTGAGATAGAAAACTGTCGAGGATTTTGAAGAATTCTGGATTATTTTTAAAACAGTGCTTCTCAACATTAATAATGCTATGATCCTTTAATACAGTTCTTCATGCTTGGCTGACCCTGAACCGTAAAATTATTTTTGTTGCTAGTTTATACCAGTAATTTGCTACTGTTATTAATAGTAGTAAGAATATCTAATATTCAGGATATCTAATATGTGATCATTGTTATCTCAAGCCACGTGTTAGGAAAGGCTGCTTTAAAATAAATATTCTGGACTATTGAGAATAGTCAGTAAGGGAGGAAGGGGAGCAGAATGCGAGTGAGAATTTAGGTCAGTAGGTCAGGGAAGCAATGACCCTGATGTGAATTGGGGTGACAGAGTCATGACGGAAGTGTATGAAATGGTGAGGTTCTAAACATGCTTGAAGAAGAACGAAGTATTTACTGATGGAAGGGCTATTAAGTAGAGCATATTTCCAGCCACAGTTCTTGTTGCTGCTTATGAAAATAACGAAGACTACAGAAGGTGGAGGCACAGTGGGAGGTGAGTGTGGTATTTGTTAATGGAAATAATGAGTGGGTAATTGGATCAGCAGAGGCATCTGAGTTAGTGACATGTGTGGGTCTTGTCAGCATAAAAACGCATGCCAAAGCAATAGAAAGGAGTGAAATCTCCAAGCTGGTGAGACAAGACGGGGAGGGGGGGTTGGCTCCTAAAGTCCTGTATATTGGTAAAATTAGAGAATTAAAAAAAAAGTCCAGATCACTGGGAAAATATAATCAGAAAGTAAAGGAAAGCTAGGAAGTCATCAGGAAGAAGCCAGGTGCTAAGTGAAAAGTCCTTGTTTATAACAGTTAGTGAAGAGGTCAGGACAGTAGACTGAGTTCAGGTAGCTCAAGAGACAGAGGGAGGAGAGGTCTCTGGAAGAATATGGCAACGAACATGCTGTGAATAAAGAGCAGGGAAACCAATCACAGTGAGTGGGTGATGATAAGACAATTGTGTTTTGATTTTCTTGCTTAGAGATAAGGGAAGCTACAGATCACAGGGATACTGCAGAAAGCAATTGAGTGGACATTACTAAGTGATCAAACAGAATGAGAATTGAGGGATCTCCGTCCTTGTGAGAACTAAACATGCAGTGCGGTACACATAGGGAAGACTGATTTTGGGATGTAATTCAATTCACCACTAGTAATTGATAAGAAAGAACATTCAAGGGCAGGTAGATTGACTATAGCTGTGAGGAATTTTTTCCTGATTATTTTGTTTCCTACTGTCTTAGTTAGGGTTTTATTACTGTGGAGAGACCCTATGACCACTGCAACTCTTAGAAAGGAAAACATTTCACTGGTGTTGACTTACAGTTTCATAGATTTAGTACTTTATCATCATAGGAAAACATGGTGGCATATAGGCAGGCATGGTGGTAGAGGAGGAACTGAGAGTTCTACATCTTCATCCTCAGGCCACAGAAGGAGACTGACACATTGGTTAGACTTGAGAATATGAGACCTCAAAGCCTACCTTCACCTTGACGAACATCCTCCAACAAGGCCACACCTCCTATATTGCCACTGCCTATGGGCCAAGCATTCAAACACATGAGCCTTGGGGGATCATTCCTATTCAAACCACCAAGCCTACTGAGTGAAACAGGAGAGAAAATTATCAGCTGTAAGTGGTACTTAGAATCATAGCTATAGTGGAAGGAAGAAGAAATGAGTCCATGGGATCATGGAGTATTCATGTTTATAAGAAAGTTTATTTTAGTTACTGGGCCCTACTGGAGACCACTTATGACATTACTTTTTATCAATTAAAAATTTTTAAATGAGACCAGTCACATGATTGACACGTTCAGCTGAGCACAGATGTTGAATAACCTAGGGGTTGTATTAACTACAGGTAGGGATTCGGGGGATCCAACGAAGAGTATCTGCTGGATGGGTAATGATCAATTTCCCACATCCATAATTTATTGATCTAGTGACTGTTTAATTGAGTAGTATTGTTCCTTAAATAGTACGGGTTTGTCCATGCAACAACACAAGTGCGTATCACTAGAATAAGCAAATTCACATTAAAACTCACTCCAATTCCTGGTCCCAGAGGTAACTACTATAAATAGTTTCCTGTCTATCCTTCTAGACATTTTCTATGAATATATAAACAGGTAGTTTCTTTAAATTTAAAATTGCCTTGTTCTGTTCATATGGTTCTGGTATGTACTGCTTTCACTCAACAATATATCACAGGTACTCTCTGCATACTGGCACTGAGAAATCGATCTCATTTTTCAATGATATAATATGCTATTGTTTTTGTGAGCAATAATTTATTTAAATAATCATTTCTTGATTAAGTTGTTTTCATGTTTTCCTCTTTGGGGAAAGACAAAAGCCAGCATCTTCTATCTGCAGACATTTACTCACCCTTCCATTCCTTTTCTGATGAAGACCGCTTGCAGGAGAATTGTTATCCAAAGAGTGGGTGTCATTTCTTAGTTTCTACCTAATGACTAGCTGCAACGAAATTAACTTATTCATCTTCCATATTAAGTAGACATGAAGGTATTAGTCCATGAGAGTATGTATTTATTCACCTAAGAAGAACTTAAGCATTGTCGTTAACAATTTTTTGAAACCATGACCAATTTTACACATACAAAAACTAAAAGCATAAAGCTATTAATGACCTTGAAATACTTACTGTTTGGCTGTTGTTTTAGGCTCTATCTCACTATTTTGTTTTGTTTTGTTTTTGCTTTGTTTTTTTTTTTCTATCTTTTGATAACCAGAATTTCATCATGAATACTTGAAGCTTATTTTACATCCTAGACGTTGCTTTTTTGTGCTTTCTCTCCTGACCACAGGCAAAAGTTATACAACAGATTATATTTTTGTTTAAAGTACTGCAGATCTCAGTTATCTTAGGCCTTCTTTCTCTTTGGGGCAATAGTTTCTGTTTAGTGGGTGCATTTCAAATAACCCAAAGAGTGTAAATGAGAATGGCACTTTGCATGGTATAGTTTGAATGGGAAACAATCTCCATAGGCTTAGATTTCAGCACTTGCTCCCCAGTATGTCACTGGGTTAGAACTTACTGCAGCTTGCTTAAGGTAAGCCCGCTCTGAGAATAAGAGGCCACAGGGAGCTAGGTCTGAAGTCTGCTAAACTAGCCACCCTCCAGCCCAAACTCTCAACTCCTTGTTCCTTCACTAGTAGAGGGGACCCAGCTGAATAATCGACCACTTTTTGTTGTGATGAACTGTCAAACTAATTAAGAATAAATGCTTCCTCCCTCCTGTTGCTTCTCTCACATATTTTGACATGCCAATGAGAAACATAATTAATACTGAAATAATTACAAACCAATAATTAATAGGTGACTCTATTCTCACTCATATTTTTAGCAAAATATAAGCATTAAATATATGCATAAAGTGCCTTATGGCAGTCAGTTAGATAGATGCAATGCTATTGTTTCATATTTTTGTTTGTGAGTGATTGTGTTCAAGATCTGTGAATATTATAACTCCCTTGATTTAGCTTAGTCCAATTAGAGAGATTTTTTTTGGTACTAATGAATCCCTTGCTTCCTTAATGTGAGGATAGATAAATTTGCATATGAGCTCTGTCGGATAGGCTAGAATAATCGCATCCCTTCAAATCTATAATTTGATCACAACTGTAAAAGATTTTCACTCCTTTGTATAAGTGTTCACTTGGTTTTTTCCCCATATAACATATGCATCGATAACTCATACATTCCAGAGATTGTCATGATGATAATGGACTAAACCTCTGAAACTGTTAGCCAGCCCTAATTAAATACTTTCCTTTCTAAAAGTTGCCTTGGTCATGTTGTCCCTTCACAGCAATGAAACCCTAACACAGAAGTTTGTACCAGGAGTGAGGTATTGCTTTTATAGGCTGCTATAGGCCTGACCAGGCTTTTGTTTTGAGGACTATGGATTTTGGGACTTTGCAAAGCAGTGGAAGGCTTTAAGTAGGACTTAATGGACCACACTAGTAGAGACATGGAAGACTGTTGTGCTGATGGTGGTTTGGACTGTGGGTACCTAGATAAAGAGATTTCAGAGGAGAAAAATTTTGGTATGTGGCTTACCAACTGCAATTGTGATATTTTGATGAAGAGTGTAGGTATTGCTGCCCTTGTTCAAAGCATCTGCCTGAGGTTAAGGTGAAGAGATTTAGATTAATTGCATTGACAAAGAAAAAAACAAAATAGCCTAGCATAAAGTGATCCTGTGGTTTACTCTTATGAAGACCATTTTGATAAAGCATAGCAAGCTTAGAAAGAAAAAACACAAAATATATGACTCAAGGGTTAAAGGGGCACCAGGAAATGGAATAGTGTTAAATGTTGTGTTTAAGGATTTTAAATGGAATTAAGGGAGTAATGACCTCAGTGCAAGATCCCACCCAGCTAAGTGTGTACTTTTTATGTGTTTATAGTTGTACAAGGGGTAGTTGCATTATGCTAGGCATTATTATGACTTACTTATTATTTTCCTTTGGACATAAGGAGGTGTGATTGTGTGTCAAGGTGACAAGAGATGGATTGTTATGCTTATTGTCAGTTTTCAACTTGAATATATCTGAAATGAACTGCAATTCAGAACTTATAAAGATCTTGTGAGAGGGCATTTTAAAAGAGCTTAGTTCCAGGCGTGGTGGTTTACACTTGAATCCCAGCACTTGAGACCAAACCATGCAGATCTCTGAGTTCCATGCCAGTCTAAGGAGCAAGGATACCTAAGATTAGGCAATGACAAAAAACATGAGGAGCAGAAGCTAGTGAAAATGTAACTGAATTTGGGGGCCGTGTTCCAGTCATAGCAAGCTGAAGAATTTGGCAGCTTTGCCGTGTGTTTCTGTCAAAAGTAGAAGGGGTTACTGGGACAATTGATTCAAGTTAGGTGTAACTAAGAAATAAGCGGTGATTTAAGAAGAGACCGACATCACTGAGGTGAAATCTTCTGGGCAGTGTTTTCTAAGTGCACAAAGAAGCTGTGTTCCAGAGAAGCCAAGGTTGTATTTTGTGCTGGCAGCCAGACTTGGTAATGTTAAGAATCACCCAGGTGGCACTGGTTTTGAAGGCATAAAGGAGTCAAGGAAAGCAACTGAGGCTTGGTACTATGAAAAGCCAGTAAAGGCCATTGGTGAAGGTGCAAACTTGGTGGCAGTTGAAGTTGAGGCTTTGCATCATGAAGTGAGCCTATGAGAGACTATTGGTGATAGTGCAGCCTAGATGCAGGGATGGGGTTCCCCAGCATATTGGAAATGCCAGTACCATGGAAGGACCACCAAGAACAGTAGCAGCAGTAGAGTGGAGTCAACCAGAGCCTAAAGTGCTAGAGAGGGCAGAGCTGAAAACGTTTCCAAGCCCTTTGGAGAAGCCCAGAAGGTCACATGCCTATCTCAGACACAGAAAAAAGAAGCTGTATAGTTGAAGTTGCCTTTAATACAAGATGCTAGAGGTGCCAGAGCTTTGAGGTATTTGCCAGGGAAAGATGCTAACAGGGGGTGGAACCAGCCCAAGATAAAGAAATGTGTTGCAATCAACAAAGCCGAAAGAAATTGGACATTAGACAAAGAGATACAGAGTTTGGAATTTGCCCAGCTGGTTTTTGGACCTGCTTTAGTCCAGAATTTCCTCACTATGACATTTTGGAATGGTAATATATATCCTGTGATATTGGAAGTATGTGATTGGCTTTTAGATTTTGATGGTATAGGGGATTATAATTAAGAGAGTGCATGACTCTCAAAAGAGACTTTGAATATTTGGCTTTTAAAAATTGTTGAGACTGATAGACTGTGGGAACTTTTGAAGTTGGACTAAACACATTTTGCATTCGGTTATGGGTACAAGCCTATGGAGATCAGGGAGTGGAATGCGGTGGTTTGGGTAAGTTTGGCCCCTATAGATTTATGTGTTTGAATGCTTGGCCGTAGGGAGTGGTACTATTAGGAGGTGTGGCCTCATTGGAGGAAGTGTGGCCTTGTTGGAGGAAGTGTGTCACTGTGGAGATGGGCTTTGCGGTCTCCTAGTGCTCAAGATCCCCTAGGCATGGAATCCGTCTCCTGCTGGCTGCCTATGAGAAACAGTCTCCTTCTGGCTGCCTTCAGATCAAGATGTAGAACTCTCAGCTCTTCCTCCAGCACCACACCTGCCTACATTCTGTCATGCTTCCCGCAGTGAGGATAGTGAACTAAGCCTCTGAAACTCTAAGCCAGCCCCAAATGAATGTTTTCCCTTATAAGAATTGCCTTGGTCATGTTGTCCCTTCCCAGCAATAAAACCCTAAGACATAGGTCTTTTGTTTTCATGTGTGTCTGTGTACATATATGTGTCTTGTTCCTGTGAAGGCCAGAAGAGACCATTCTATCCTCTGAACGTGGAATTAGAGATACTTGTGAGCTGCCATGTGGCTGCTGGGAATTAAACTCCTCTGGGATAGCAACTAGTGCTTCTAACCACTGAACAATTTCCAGCCTTAATATATTATTTCAAATAGAAAAAGTAGTCCACACTGCAAGTTTTTCTTGTGCTCAAGAAAGGAAGTACAAAAGAGGAAAATACAAGGCGAGAATGAATGATGCAATGTGGAAATTCTATTCTTCAAACGTTTCAGTTTGAAAATATTAAGTGTATTAGTCAACAATTTCATACATGTATATAGCATATTCTAATTCCTCCTCCCCTGTGCCTTCTTTCCTTCACTCCCATCACTACCAACCCTCCCCCACTCCCCTGAAAAATCACCAAATTCATGACTGTCTTATTTTATTATTTGACATACTGCTTTTAACCAGGGTCATCTGTGTCACGACTGATAGGAAGTTCTTCACTGAACTCCTCTGGGTTCATAAGTAGGTTAATGTCTAAAATAGTTAATATATGAAAAATACGATGCAATTCTTGAGACATATTCTTAAAAGTAGGTAGACCTAGATACTCTTGGTTAGTGGTCAATAAAGGGGAATAATATTTGCCAAAGAGTCAATCTTTTCAATGGCATGAGAATTAAAATCTTCTATGAGTCTTGACATAGTTGGGACATGTAGCGTTACATACAAGGACTCACTGATTTATTCTATTTTTAACATATTAAAACTTTTTTTGTCTTTGTATTTACATAGCTGTAGTCTCTTGGCTCTTTTCACTGGAGTTCTATGTATTTTCACAGGTTCAGATGTATATGGACTTCACTGTAGTGTCCCCAGGGTTCTTTCACTTGCAATTTAAGGCCTATTTTTATATGTGAGTAATTTTTAAGCACGCTGTGCAAATTCCCAATGATAACAGTTTATTATTATCATTATTGATTCCTTAATTATTCTGTGGCCAGATAATATAGGCAGTATGATAATGACTTTTTGCAATTTGTTGAGATTTGCTTTTTGAAGGTCAATTTTTATTAATATTTAATGTACATCCTTAAAATAACCACAAATGAATAGCATGGATACAATTAACTCAAAAGAATATTATAATGTTGGTAAATGTGTTTCCTTCTGTCTATTGTCTTGTTTAGTTCTTTATTTTATAATCTCTATTATTTTATGTAGATTTTTGTGCTTTGTTTAGTAAGTGCCGGTTTAAGTTTTAACATAGCACCTAACAATTTAAATAATTAACGTTGTTTCAAAGGTCCCTATCATCCAGACATAAATAAATTATATTAAGAAAGTATTAGAAAATCAATTAATCTTTAATTGATATGCATTCATTTTGATATTTTAAAGTAATATTTTTGACACATACTATCTGAAACACAGATCAAGGTCTGTAAAAAGTCAATACTATTTCCTTTTCACTGGATATTCTATTTTGAATACTGTTAGTGGAAGTTTCTCAGAATATAGGAGACTATACATATGTTTTCATTTAACACGTTGAAGATTGATCATTTTTCCTCTTACAACCCTGTAACTGAGAATCCAAGTGTGAATGTAAGTGTGGTTCTTTCACAAATGAGTGTTAATTCTCTTCAGCATCTTTTCATTAGCATGAAGTTTCACCAGGGTGTGATAAAGAATCTATGATGCTACAAGGGCTTGTGTGCGCTGCTGTGTTACGGTCACGCTTCCCTTCAGGAGCGTAAGTATTGTTAAATTGTCTGTCTCATTTTAGCCTTAACATCTTTTCATTATCCTGTCACATTTTACATCTGTCTGTGTGTTGCTTTCAAGCTAATTAGTGCAGTGACCCAGTTCTCCAACTCTCTGTTCAACTATTTATAAGGTAGAATATAACAAACACACAGTTGCTTGTTTTTCCCACTTTATATTTTAATTCATATTTGTTCTGTGTGAGTTATAACTCTCTTTTAGAGTGTCTGTTCCTCGTAAGAATTCATGTTTTTATGTCTATATTATTATGAGACATACTTATTTTCTACTGCAGATTATTAATTTTGTATACAGCACCCTCTGTAACTGACATTTTGAGCTCTCTAGTGCCTCCGGTTGATTACTGTTCCTCTTTTTCTTGCCCGTTGAGAAGTTTGTCAGAAAACATAAGTGTAAGTTATACTTTAGATGTTTTATTGTCAAGAAGTTTGTCAGTAGACATAAGTGTAAGTTATACTTCAGATGTTTTGTTGTCCTGCAAATGGCCCTGGCCTAGATTATAAGGCTTTCATTCATAGTGATCTGCATGTTTCTTTCAATATTGCCAATTAAACAACCTATTAATAAGTAGTGCTCTGTGGAAATATAATATCAGTGTACTATACACATATCCACAGATTTATTTTAAGAAATTGTCTCCTGTGATTGAGGAAACTGGCTGGACTACACTTTGAAGAGCAGGTTGCAGATCCACAAATGGCTTGCTCTTGCAAACCTAACAGGAAAAGCCCCTTTTTAGATAAATGAATCCTGTTATTATGGGATTTTAGCAAAGGGAATAATCCTTATCTACAACATGAAGGGTAACTGACTCTACTGAAAACATGCTTGGAGAACTGTTAATCACATTCAAAAATACATTCACATCAATATTTTTAAATTTTGTACAAATATCTGAATTTTGTAGCCTAGCAAAGTTGACACATAAAATTAATCGTACTACTGAACCAGACTGGAACTTTGTACCAGGGCTGACTTGAAAGCTTCTGGATCTTGAAGGAGAATTGAGAGTTTTTGCCTGTTTGTGAGGAGTACAAGCAGTCATAAGGACACTCCATAATCATACAAGGCTTTCAGTGTGCCTTTGCCCTGCAGGAGCATGAACACATATGCTTCCTCAATGAATGCATTCACTCATGGGCTGGTCAAATGAGCACACTTCTAATGATACCTTTCACTGACTTACGACCTATAAAGCTAACATTGGTCCTCTGCTTTTTCTTCATCACTGTGTGCTTCTCTGGTCTAATGAGGACATATTCCCCTTTTCGGTTTTTATCTTTTCTTCCTACCCATGCCCCTTCTTCCTCCCCCTATAGTTGTGATGATTCTATACTAACATTACTTTCCTCAAGTTTCAGAGGCAAAAAAATTCTGTCAATTTATATTCAAAAGGCAAAAAGTAAATCAACTGTGTAATAAATACTGTTTTGTTTTAAGAGAAAGGCTCCAGCCTAGACAGAACTTGATTTTTCTGTTTCTGCTTCCTAAGTGTGGAAATTTTAGAAGTACACCATAATTCTTGATATATATATATATATTATATGTGTGTATGTGTGTGTGTGTGTAAAGAATAATGATATATATGTATACAATGTATATAATAATGATATATCATCAATTATATATATTTGATATATATAACTTTGATTTATTTTTTAGATATTACTCAATAGCTATAAAATTTCTAAACTTTTTTCTTACCACTTTTCAGTGATATTGACCTGTCAAAGATACTAATCATTTATCACACCTAATATTTTCTTCATATTTTATCATGTTAATTTTCATTTCACTAGCATACATTCTAAAACTGCTTAGAAAAATATATTTAATGTTAAACTTTACTATGTAGTCTTGAAATTCTCCAATATCATAAATTATTTTTTCAACTATAAAATATATAGCTAACAAAATAAAATAACTCACAGTTTTATATATCTTATATGTTCTAAAATTTACATTTTAATTTTGAAATGTATGTGGTCTAACTGACAGTTGTTCCTAATTTATTTTATAGTCTAGATCTGAAATGTCCCACTAAGCCTAATACGCTAAACTTTTGATCACTAGCCCCAAGCATACTTGGGAAGTAGTGGAGGTGGCTCTAGTGTAAGGTCCTAAAGTGTGTGCCCAGGACAGAGACAATACCACAGACTTCCTCACCTCTTCCCCTTACTAACTCCTATAATTGTTTCCTGACTTCTGTATATGTGCCACAGTATGAGTTGCCCCAGTGAATGAGTAAACACATTCAATATTAAAAAAAAAAAAACCTAAAATAAAATAAAGACTTAACCTATCAATATCTAGATTTTTATTATAGATAATATCTTAAGTAGAAAGAAAGAATAGGACAATTTTAGTTTTCAATGTAGGAAACAATATTTCTCATTAATACAGATGTGTGTGTGTGTGTGTGTGTGTGTGTGTGTGTGTGTGTGTGTGTGTGGTGTATTAAATATGTAGAAGATTTTAAATCACTGTAAGAACAGTTAAAAATCAGACATAGGTAATCATTATGTCTCAACATGAGAGCCATGAGCTCAAGGGAGAATAGATCTTCCTTAATAGTGCTTGTATACAGAGAAAAAGAAAGTAAATTTCTAACCAGGATTTTCTGTTTACGAATCTGGGCTCAAAACCACCATGCAATAGTTGTTGCATAGTTTAGAAGAGGTTTTAATGCCTCCACAATCCCTGTGTTTTCTCTGCTTCCTGCTTGCAGTTCACAATGTGAACTCTCAGTTGTCCCTGCTGCCAGGACTGCCACCTGGTACCACAATTCTCTGCCATGGTGGATTCTTATCCTTCTGTTAGCTAAATTTCCAAATAAACTCTCCTGTAAGTTGCTTTGATTAGTGTTTTATCACTATAAGAGAAAGTGACTAATATAACCATATATTTAAATATTATTATCATATCATGGTATAAGAATTTATGATTAGTTTTGAAAATGGTTGAGGAATGGTTAGTTATGTAGTAACAATGCCAGCCATTCTTACAATTTCTTTATAACAGGAGTTTCAAGACATTTGTGTTAAAATCTTTAATATACTATAAATCCTGAACTCATAAAACTACATTGTAATAGTAAAGAAGACATTGCAAATAAGTAGACAATTAGAAACCAATGTGATTACTGCCATGACAAAGGTCAGTCTACTTTCAGAATAGCCAGGTAGTAAGGAGTTACTTTCTCTGGGAAGAGAGAATATTATGCAGGAGTTTGCTAGAGCTTTGACATGATACTTGAGAATGTCAATCTGTAGATAAGGAAGAGAAGGACATCTTAGCATGCAGAAAGATCAGCAGGGATACATCAAGAAAGATGAAATGAAGGACCGATATTTTATCTGTTCTCCTGAGAAGAAAGAATAGCTCTAAATTGTTTTAGCAAAAGTGGCTGATACTATGTTATTTATGATGAACTCAAAAGGCATTCTTTTAGGATATATTTATTATCTTTTGAAAACCAATCTGTTCATTTACTAAAATTTTGTAGAGTTACTTGTTTGACAAACAGCCACAAAAATTTTGAATGCATGAGTAGATGTTCTCACTCTCAATCTGAACCTTTCTCTGTTAGGAATTGTTCTTTCTTTTTGTTCTCTTGGCTTTTAAAAACTTCCAAATATAAATGCAAGAAAATGTAATTTAAAGATTATCATTATTTAATTAATGTGTTTATTAAGACCTTGAGTATATTACATGGTAAAGTTAGGTCTCATTTGAAGTGTTAAATGAAATTCTTCTACAACTGTTCCAATGAAATCTGCGACTGAAGGCTTTAATTTGTTCTTTGGAATGCATAGATAGCTCATCAGAGTGAATATGCTGGAGTTTTAGTATAAAAGTTCTATTTTTATTATCATCTGTGGTTTTGAAAATGCTAACTTTGCTTCCTTTTCTCTTTTATGATGTGCCTGGCTATATATTTAACCTATTAAAAATACTTAGCTATTTCCCTGAAGGCTATAGAGTCAGTGGCCTGAATGGGATTAGCATCAAAAGTCACCACTGCTTTCCCAAGCAGAGTTTAAAAACAGGATCATTGAATAATAAGGGATTTAGGTATCAACCGAGCAGTGTGTAGGAAGAAATTATTTGGATTTAGACCAGTAGAGATTAGAATGTGATTAGAGGCTACCATGTCCTTTATATCAGATTGAAGAACTTGAAAGCAAATGCAGGAAAAAAAAAGTCAGGTTACAAGATTTCCCACCTGCTTTCCTAAATCAACCAAAGAAAGCATGCCCTTTGCTTATGCATTTCGGAATCTGATCGTGCTGAGGGAAAGGAACACAAAGGGGTGAAGCTCTAGCAGTGTAACTGTGTAAGGTTTAATGAAAATTACTTTGGAGAAATAGTCAATACAGGATTCAAGGAGCCAAGACAGGTAACCAATAATAATAACTTTTATATAGATCTTTCATCTTAAAGAATCCCAAAACAATTTCCAAGGAAGAAAATGCATCACACTCAGCTAAAGTCCATCCAATCCCAGTGGGAGGACTTTATTTTTAATATAGCAGTCTTGGCATGAACAAACATGAGGAAAAGCTTTTCTTCAATATAATGCTAGTTTACATTGTGTAATTAAAGTCTGAATACGAGAACGAAACGCTCCTGTTTTGCTTCTGCTCAGATATTTGAGGGGAGGACAAAATAGGCATATTGCATCACCTTAACATGTTTACTAATAGAATTGAAAGCAATAAACATTTAACTGAAACAATGTTCACTAAGAAGAAAATAGGTAATGAGTCAAAACAACAGGTATGCATGACCAAGAGTTAGAAGTATGCACAGAAAAATATTAAAACATACAAAACCTTTACTTCCATAAGGTTACAATGGAAAACAATGCCAGAATTGAAATTTCCCACTTGCATAAGGGTGATTATGTGTTCTTTTTCATAGAATTAGGAATAGTTGCAGTTTCTATCATAGGCTCATGAAAGTGTTGCTCATATTTGATAAGAATTTACCAAATATAGTGAAGAATTTATCATTAAGCCTTAACTGACTTAATGATTATCCTAATATATTCACTAACTTAGTCATATTTATTTTGATGAATCCAAACTTAAAATACTAGATTGATTGTCCATATATCCAGTGTGACTATTTAAAGTGAGACCCCACATGTATAGTTGGGAATTGTGTGTATCTTTTTATGTGTGAATATGCATATCTATAAATTAGTATCTACATAACTCTCTGTGTATATGCATGCATACACATTTTATTCAGAATTAGCTTAGTATTATAGTTGAGACCAAGTTCATAAGAGTACTCTACACTATCTTAAATCATAGTACTATTTTCCACTGCGATGTGGATGCTACTTTTACTACAGAAGTTTCACTATAACATCAATATTCTCTTAATAAATCAGTAAGGTATTCTAAATACAAGCTGCTACTCTGTAAATTTACTCTTCCATATAACGGGTTCATTCATCATAAAAACAGTGTCATTGTCATCATTAAAGATTAAGTCAGTAGTTTTCAACCTGTGAATTGGAACTCCTTTCCTTTGGGGGTTCAATTGATCCTTTCCCAAGGGCTGCCTGAGACCATTGGAAAACACAAATATTCACATTACAATTCATAGCCATATCAAAACTACAGTTATGAAGTAGCAACAAAAATAATGTTAAGGTTGGGTAGTCACCAAAACATTAGGAGCTCAACTCAAAGATCGCATCATTAAGAAAGTAGAGATCCACTGTGTTAAATGTTCTAATATTAAAGGGCCCATATTTTTACAATGATATGAAGAAAAAATGCAGCTTTGAATTATGTGTTCACAGCTGACCCTTTGTTTCATTGCATAATAAAAGGAAAAAGATAAAAGTTTCTAAAGTAAGGCTTTAAACATAGTAAAACACCCCTACTAAGCATATATTATTATTTCTGCTCATCTTAATTGTTAATTATTTCCAATTTCAAATTTTGGGTGGTATTTCTTAGTCTAACATGTTTTCTACATCACAACATGTGATTCACGTATTAGACTGTGTACACTTTATGAATTCTATTAGTAAGTATGTAATATGTTTCATTACTGTAGCCAACTTAGAAAGAAGGAAAATTAAATTTCACTCATACATACCAAAGTTTCAGTTCATGGCACATGCAAGGATGCTTGTTCATCAAGGCTTAGGGATTATCCTTTAAGAGGGTTCCAGAAAGACTGTAAAAGGTAGAGGTCGGGGAGACTAGAACGAAATTGTGCCTTCTGGACATAACAGAATCATTGCACTAAAGATTTCATGACAACTGTGGTTATATCCACAAGACCTACAAACGATCAAGTCAGTCAGCATTTTAGCATAGAGGAGGGGAGGAACTCACAAGCCTGAAATCTTACCTGAGGAGTTATTGAGGGTTGATAGCTGCTGGAAGAGGGAATCAGTGTTCATTAAGGATGTGGTCCCTAGTAGGTCAACTACACTTCAACCTATGACTCTATACCCCTCAATATATGGGGAGCATAAATTAGGGTTTTGAGGTTACAAAAAATATATAGAGGACATGAAGTGAGAGAGGGTGTACCTGAGAGGAATTGGGGAAGAGTGAGAGTTAATACAATCAACAAACATTTCATATATCTATGAAAGTCTTGGTGAGTAAACTGAGACAAAAGCCTATGACTGGTGTGAATTTCCAGTTAGATCTGGGATTTGCTAAGCTGCCCTACCTTATGGTTGTAAAGAGCAATCTACCCAGTATAATGGCACCTTGGTCTTTATTGTTCACAAGTACAGCATGTATGGTAATGGTAAAGAAGAGGTACTAGTGGACACTCTGGTGTGTAGTGAGAACTTTGGCTTCTTTAAAAAACACAGAAATGTTATAAGAATATGTTTTTGTTTAATCACATGTGTGGGATATGGGGCCGCTTCAGACTGTCCACCAAAGCTGATTATGATTTGCCTCATGCTCTTCCAGGGGCATGATTTTGCCAACTGCAGACAGTTTCTGTGATGATGCGATGTTTGGAATTCTGGAGACTTTTCACAGGGTATATAATAAATGCTGGGACCCCAAGAGGAGTGGTTGGGGTGTTGCTGGTTGGTTGCTTTTGGTTTTTGTTGGTTGTGGTTTGTAAAGTAGTTGTGCACAAAGAAGCAAAGAAGAAACAATAAGAAGAAATTAGATATCCTGAGGGTGAAGATCAAACTTGCCCCAAGGAATTCGACACCTCTAATCATCAAAAAGTAGTCTAATGATATGGTGCCCCTTTGCCCCTCTATCCTTTTTTTCTCTACTATAGTGTTATGGAGTTGAATGGGTAGAAAGGGAGTAAAGAAGGGTGGAAGAAAAGAAAACCCATAAAGTAGCAAATACCAGCTACAATGGAGAACTGAATAATGGATTTCCATATGCAAATGATACTCCTTTGCTACACCTAAAACTATGAAAGGCTGAAATCTCAGTATTTGAATGATAAAAAAACATTAATTTTTTCAAGAAAAAAAAAAAACAAACCTCAAGTTTGTGGCCTTTCTCACTGGTGATGTCCTAACTATATGTTTGACCCCAAGTAACTGGATGCATTCCTAAATCTGATGGCTTTTGTGTGCCACTGTGAAGCTTTGGAGAAAATAGTTTTGAACCTGCCTCTGACCACTTGTCAAGAAACCCAACAAAACCAAGAAGGTCCAGTGTGACAACAAATGCATACGTTGAGTAAGAAACACAGACTGATGGTTTTCTTCCACTCTGTCCCTGAGGGCTTATGCTCCTCCATTTCTTCTCATAAGTACCACTTATAGTAAGTATATATTTAATGCAGACACACCTCAAGACACAGTTCGTGGTTTGCAATCATACGAGTTTCAATAAGCTTTCAACCATTTTGAATATATTTTTTACTGAATGGAAAGAAGACATTGCTTCTTAGCCACTGAAAAGTGTACTAAATTGCACCTACATGTGGCATTTTGCTCTGCGCCTGAGATCTGGGCTGCTTACTTTGATTAATGTTGAGAGGCTGCGGAAATGACTTCCTGGGAAATCTTGACTGGGTAGGAACCCATCTGTCTTACATGGCTTAGTGCTAGTCCTGACTTGAGGCTAAGGATAGATAACCTGAAATAGAATAAGAGACCCGAAGGAGAGGATTAAGTCACTAGATTAGTGGGGACCATATGCTCTTTAGAAGGTTCATGAAATTGCTCGTTTCCATGGGAAAAAGTGTTTTTCTCCAGCGCCTTGAATTTTTGTGGAAGAATAATGCCACCTTGACTCCCTTTAAAATACTTATTAAAATCAATGGAGCAAGTAATCTCTCAAGGATAACACGTTTGTTGTAGATGTGAAAATACTGAATTATGATTATGGAAGTACCTCCCTCCTCATTTTACCTCCAGCTTCCCTTGCAGCAAGACTCCTTTATCTCTCTCATCTCCATTCTCATCCTCTTCCTCTATGCCCTCTCCCCTCAGTTCTGCTGTCTTTGATTTCTTTTCTTCTCAAATATTTTGATTTGTGTCAATAGTATTGATTTCCAGACACTGTGACTTTTTTTGGTTCCAAAGCACTAAGAACTCAGGTTTCTTTCCCAAGGTCTCAAAATGTATAATACATATCATCCAATGAGGTGTTTTTGAGAAAGTTTTATCTGTGATTTTCTTACCTCAATCTCTTAAATATTTGAGATTATAGGTAAGTGCCATCCTAACTAGGAAAATGGGATTGAAACCAGTTAAGAGGCACGCAAAATCCATATTCTTGACTAACTTCACATGCTGTTTCCCTTTTTTAATGCTCAAAAATGTGTGTTTAGACTTAGCCAGCTGGAGTCCATTTAGATGGTCTCAGTTTTGTTGACAACATGCAAAGCAACATAATCAGGCACTACCTGAACTTATGCTTTCCTGCCTCCCTCAGGTCTGATTGAGGTATTGACTTTGACCACATCAATGTCATGAGTCTCTTCACAGTCTGCCACACTGGTTTTGATTGGTTTTGATGTCCACCATGAACACCAGTGTGTTTGTTATTTTTATCACGGCTGACTCGGTGGCCAAGGGGAAACTTGATTATGGCACTTTGGTAAAGCTCTTGTATACAGGGACAGCACAGACTTCTTTTTCTGGGGGTATTCTTGAGAGGGGATTTGAGTTGCTTCCAGAAGCTGAGGGTCTTAGGCTACTTAAACACAGATGAGCTATGAGTCTTCATTTTGTGGCTGTGAGTATATTTCAGCACTGATTTCTTAGCTTTCAGTCTCTACTCTCTGGCCTCTGCTTTGGGAAAGGTAGGAACTCCCTTTTGATGTCAGCATCATCTTGGAGAGAAGTGAGATATCTTTTGTTCCTTTTCTGGTTTTCCTCAACCTACCTTTGATGGATGATAAAGGAACATGATGAGATTTCCAAAGAATGTGCATCATTCATTCGAAAAGGAATTACAGTATCTCTTTTGAACAGCGGCATCTATTAAATGCAATATAAAATGTTAGAAAAATTGAGTTACATCCATTATTGAAGAATCCAAACTTGCTTTTATTAAAACATAGCAGAAAATGACCTGGAATCTTCCTCCCTGAGGACTAGTTCTCATGGTATCTGATAGTGCTGTGCAAGCTGCCAAGGGAGAAAAGCAATCAACAGTCTTATCCAACTGTAAAGCTTATAAATCACAATGACTAGAGTGACAAGATGTACCCTAGGGCTCAATGGTAGCACTTACATCTCGGGGGTAAACAATACCCACACTGTAGAAGAGAATTTATACCCAGTATCATAGCTGGTGATGCCAATGTCCCTAGAAGAGATCTAAGTACTGCCACATTTCCAAACCAATCCCAACTATATTCTAAATATCTGTTTTTATAGCCACAGATAAGTGAAGCCCTCACTCCTCAGCCAAGAAGCTTCCTTTTCCAGGAGACAGAGACTATTACAGAAATACAAAACTGGCTAAAATGCAGAGAGCATCTGATGGGTTCCCATTTCGCATTGATACAGTTAAAACACGATCCCTACACCTAAATCTCAGTTCACACATTGGAAGAGAGTAAGGGGATATTGTAGAAATAAAGGCGCAGCATTTCTGCGGTGAACCCATTAAATCTTAACAATATGGTCACCTACATAAGACCTTCAGGTGGACAATACCAGCTGACATCTCAGTGGGGGTAAGGAAATCTTACAAGGCCCTACACCTAGATGGAGAGCAACAGGTAACAATATTTGCAAGGTGGAAATAATCAATCTTCTCCAATGACAGGCTCCATAATAAGTTATATGATACCACGTATTCATTCCTAAACACATACACATATGGATAACACTAAATGGATTGACCAAGTTGTAGTCACACACACATACACACATATTCACACATTGTCACACACACACACACACACACACACACATACTCACATACTCTTTCATATATATACACACAGATACATATGTGTACTGATTTGCATAGTAAGCTTTTATGTCTGTCTTTGAGTGAAATGTTTCAACAGATGTTTGGGTCAATGAGTAGAGGTTCAGAAAGTGTTTTGAGACTGAACTTTGAAAAATGTCTTCTTTCTAGAGTCTATTTGGTGATACACGAGAGCTTGAAGTTACACCAATCTCAGTCCTAAAGTACTCCTGGGAAACCTGGAGCTTTAAATTTTGATTATTGCTAGCCATAATCAAAAGGGATTGAGATTTGTGTGGTTTGCCCACTCTCATGGGCAGCAAGGGCAAAATAACTTTGGTAGCTGGAACTTTTCCCAGCCCCAATTAACCTTCTATAATGTTTGAATAAAGTAACCAGAGTGAGCTAGCTGGGTGTTAGTCTTTTCCAAGAGGGCTGAATCCTTCTGCTCCTTCAGAAAATGAAGGCTCACTATCTTGGTGAGCATCTTTCTCTACTGTGGCACCTACAACCAACATCCATCAATATGTATGTAACAATAATAACTAAAGGATAAATGGTCATGAATTTGAAAGGGAGCAGGGAGCCGGGCAGTGGTGGCACACGCCTTTAATTCCAGCACTTGGGAGGCAGAGGCAGGTGGATTTCTGAGTTTGAGGCCAGCCTGGTCTACAGAGGGAGTTCCAGGACAGCCAGGGTTACACAGAGAAACCCTGTCTCGAAAAAACCAACCAACCAACCAACCAACCAACCAACCAAACAAAAACCGAAAGGGAGCTGGGGAACAGAGAAGTAAACAGAGAAATAAACGTGGGGTGAAAATAATACGTACTTGGATGTAATTCTCAAAAAAAAAAAAAAAAAAGATTATAAAAACATGTACAAACAGGGATAAGAATACCTAAAGGGGGCGGGGAAAAGGTACAGTGGTTAAAGAGCTTGCTGTGCAAATGGAAAATTCTGAGTTTGGATTCCAGAATCCATGCAAGGCAAGGTAAGAGCATCTCTGTTAACCTGCTATTCTTCCATCAAGATCAAGATAGAGACAAGACAATGTATTTCCAATAAGATGAAAACTGAGGACCGATATGACAATTCAGGTTGCCCTGAGACATTAACATGCATGCCATATTGTGCGTGTCTATGTACATATGAATACACAATATCATACATATACATGCACATAGCTTTTAAAGAAACATATGAACGTATATTGTCAAGGCTTACTAGCATGTCTGTATCATCTTCAATTTGTTACACACGTGTCTTATTCCTTTTCATACTTTTTATGTAATGAGTGTGTTTGTAATAAAAATCCTGAAAATAATAATTTTCCTTGAAATGTTTGTAAACATGTCTTTTTAAATATAAAGCATCACATTAAATTTAGTATCATTTGATATGTTTTCTACATAAAATTATTAAAGTTTACCAAACTCAAATATATAAACTCTAATAAAATGGAAGCCACTGATGTTGTCAGGCTTACTTGTTAATTTGAAAGACAAGTGGAATGAGATTCTGAGAAGCTTAGCAACCTGTCTGAAGCCATACAGTAGTCAGTGAACTCATGATTAAGTACATAAGTCTGGGCTGAGTCTCCTCTGAGTGTCTTCCACCTTCAGTAGTTTATCAAGCTTCTTTAATTTACATATTAAATAATTACTTTGCTTCATTTGCTACAGGAATACAAACACATCATTCTAACTTGTTATAAAAATTACCATAAAAGCTCTGCAGTTCTTTTTCCAGATTCATTATTTCTCGAGTTTCATTTGTCTTTTAATCTTATGGTAGAGTGAATACATCAATATATATTGCTAATGTGAGATTAAGCCAGGATAGGAAATGCTCGACAAAACTACGAGTTTCAGAGTGTTACCCCAAAAGAGAAAATGTTGGCATTGAAACAGTAGAACAAGCAGGAAATCTCTAGACCTAACCTTGCCACCCGGCCTTCCAAAGCAGACATATGAAAATTCTATGCTCCTGTAATGTAGGCCATCATCATGCTGTAGGATTCCTTTGCACACCCAGAGCAGCACAGGAAGAGACAGAGCTCCTGAGAAGAACTTGAGCATGCAGGTTTTACCATGTTCCCCTCCCCTTAGCTTGCTACAATTAGAACACATACCCTTTCCACAGCAATCTCAGTCACTGAAAAACAGTTCACGAAAATTTACATTTCCACATTTCTTTGATTCTTCACATTTGAAGGCTTCTATGCTCTAAAACCTATGCTTAATTTAAATAACATGCTTTTCTCTGGTTTATCTGGTCTCAGTCATGAACTCAGTACTGAGTAAAAGGAGAAAAACATATATACTGAAATTGGAAACAATAGAACAAATATAGCAGGTGCTATGAAGATCAGTATAATTTTGATATAACAGTAGACTTTAAATAAATCTGATATTTCATACATTCAAGCTGAAACTAGAAATGTAGCTCTGTGGCAATACAAGTCTATGTTGCTATTGCTCACCTATTTGCCACTCCAGTGTCCTGAATCACCTCACCAATTAGAGAGGGATGCCAGAATCTCCTTAGGCTGTATAAATTTTGATCTTCTTCTTTTTGTCTCTGTGGTGCATAAAAGCAAGAGTGATTTCCAGAAAGGAATCTCAATTTAGTGCAAACTTTAAGAAAGTATTAAACTGAAGTACGATAAAACCCATGGTGAGGGATGGAGAAGAGTGTGCAGTGATATACAACTGGACTAAGCTGTAGACAAAAGGGACTGACTATGGAATCATGATTATTCTCACCAAAATTACATATTTATGCTATTTGGAAAACTAGTTTTGTAAAGACCATTAAAAAAATCTAACTAAAGCAAGTCTTCTAGGCTCTACTTTTTGCCTTAAAGTTAGAAAGCTCCCTAATTACAGAGAATGGCTGATAATGGATAATTCCGTACCCGAAGCGTTTTCTATTTTCAGGGAGTAGCGGATAGAATGACTTAGAGTAAGAACTCTTTCTTTGCTCTATTCCAACTGCCAATCTTGCTTTCTCCCTCTCCCTCTCCCTCTCCCTCTCCCTCTCCCTCTCCCTCTCCCTCTCCTTCTCTCTTATCCCCCAGATGTTAACACACATCTTCGACATGCTTATTTATTCTGGAATAGCGCCTTTCATTGATTAGTCCTGCTTATTAGTGCTTTGCTTTCTCAGGAAGCACACAGTTCCATCCTTTTGCTTCTTGCTTGGGTGGTCCACAGTATCCACATGCCTGTGCTATCTGACAAATGATTGCTATCGAGATGCTGGCAATACTGGATATTGCATTTGCTCAAGTACCCATGCAAATCCTTCTAACACAAACAAGTATATGTGTATTTCACAAGCCTCAAATGCAATTTTCCCCAAAATATCTCTAGATTTTGAAATGGTTATACATTTGTTGTTATTGTTTGTATGTACAGGCAAATATAAGTTGAATTTAATTTAAAACTCCACCATTGTCTCTATCACGTTTGATTCTAGATGAGTGAGTGAAGATTGGTTTTTATGTTATTTTCACAGGGATATGAGATTCTCTCAGCAAGATTACAAGTACAGAGAAGCCATATCAAGCATCAAGGGACAATCTTCATAAACTAAATATACACATTTGTGATTACAATACCACATTGTTTCATTAAGAAATCACTCTCTAACATATATCCTTTACTGACCGTATTACTCAGTCCTCTTCTACTTCTACAAATTAAGTTATAAAATACAGATCATCAGATGTTAACCAAGGACCCACAATGTGAATATAATTGCATTTTATGTTCATTCAAAGGTTCATTGTTACCATTAATAATAATATAATCTATAAGACGTAGCTCAGTGGTGTGGCCTTGCCAAACCTGTCTGAATTCTTGAAATCAATAACTAACTGTTAGAGGATGGAAAGCAGGGCAAAAGCAGGAATGAGCAAGGTGAGAAATCTTTCTATTATTGATGAATAAAACAGCTCATTCTAAACAAATAAAAGTTCTTAATGAACTTGTGAGAAATAGCCTTGTCATTTCTAATGCTTTTCCGATTCACTTTTCCTCTGATTATTTTTGCTTTCTACATCATATCATCCTGGCCTTTGTAGCCGTTTCCCCTAATGGCACACATGGTATAAAATGCTCTCCTCTCTGGTCACCCCTTTTCCTGCTTCCCTCTGTCCCGTCAGTGCCACCCTCCTTGGGATTCTCTATGCTAAATCCACACCAAACATGCCCTTTCTTTGTTTTCCTACCAGTTGAGTTCTTAAAC
Source organism: Uromys caudimaculatus (assembly GCA_028551405.1). NCBI lineage: Eukaryota > Metazoa > Chordata > Mammalia > Rodentia > Muridae > Uromys > Uromys caudimaculatus. The sequence continues at coordinate 53,548,757 of CM052713.1, read as the reverse complement.
TTGGAGGCAGCACACTCTTCCTTCCTTTCTCTTTGCGTCCTCCGTGACTGCCTACTTAGAGTTTGATCGTCGTTTGCAACATCTAATTTTAACATGCCAAACCACTTTGTCTTCAACAATCCTCCACATTTCTGAACATCTTAGAGTTCTTGCATTGCTGCCGTTTTCAAGGTGTTAATATTAAAATGAAACATATCAAAAACTGTGGCTAATAAATTTTAATTCCAATAAAAACTAATCCATTTAAAGTTAGCTTCACAAAGTTACATTATTTGTTATATTTTTCTGAAATGAAGGAAAGAGAACTAAAGCAGTTGTTGCAGGACTATATGTTGAATACAGAATGAAAATGATGTCTCTGATTGGAATTAGTAGTGAAGTCGAACATTTTGAACTAAAGCCATGCCCAAGTATGTTTTATATGTTAATTTTCTGTTTTTCTTCAACAAGTATCTTCCTTATTTATAAATATTTTCAGCTCCCTTAATGTATTAATTACTGTGCTTTCTGTCTTGTCTGCTCATAATATAATTTGTTACCCGTAAATAATATATATCTATATATTTCTCTCATTATACACATCAAGATACTGAAATATGACTTAAAAATGCAAAATATGAATCTTTTGAGTACTAAATACTTAAATCGTACAATCAGTGATTTTAAACACATCCCTCTACCCACAAAGTCCTGATATAACCTTGCTGTGTCTCTTAAGTCTTTTGATGAGGCGTCTAATGAGCAGAGCTTCTGTCCTCACAAATAAAGCTACATCATTACTGTGTTTGCAAATTAGTTATCATAAGTGACTTTTTCTTAAATGGCAGCCCAGTGTGTTTTTGTTAACTCATATTTACCTTTCTTTGCCCTTCTGTTTTCAATTCCTGGATAAGATAGCATGAAGTCTTTTACCACAACTTCATATCCTGTACTTGAATTTCTCAGGCACAGTAGCCATGAGTCAAGTAAATCCTTGTTTTGTATAAATAACCAATTTTAGGTATTCCATGTTAACAGGATAAAAATAGACCGAGTCTGTTCATATTTGAAAATAGAATGAGAAAGAACTACATTAAACTGAAAAAAATGAAAAGATGATTTTCAAAATATGTTAATTCCCAATTACCTGAGGGCACCATTCTATCTTTCTGAATCACTGATGTTTATAACAATTTGGAATATGGGTGTCATTCAATAGAGAAGAATATAAAATATGTAGATAATTACATAAATAACTCCTCCTTGGAGGAAAGGAAAGCAGAACCATTGTAACTAAGGCAATGACCACTGTCCAACAAAAAGTGTTTCAAATTACTTTATTTCAAATTAGTTTAGTTTTTTCATAAACTATGAGAGGTAGAAAAGTAGAAGTTTCCATATTTGGGATATAGACTCTGTTGTGCTACTTATGGAGCAGTCTTTTGTGACATAATTCTTTGACATTCAGAAAACTCCTTAGTTATATATTAGAATTATTCAAGGGTATTTTAGTGAGTCTCATGCAAACTTTAAATAAATCAATGCATCATGTTATATAATTTCATATAGGTTACCAGAGTCATTGCTGAATTTAATTGTATTCATATACCAAAATGGTGTTTGGCTAAAGAGGATTGTTTTAGTTGGGATCTGCAGCACTTATAAATAGAAAATGCAATTTCAACTAACCTTCCCAGTGGTAAATTTAAAAAAATAAATATTACCAAGACTTTTGACCTCAGTCTTCTAGGTCCAATAGGAAAGCGGACCAGGATACAAATAAGTAGATGTAAGATTTTGAATTACTGTGGAATGAATCAATAATAGAACTTATTCCTCATCTCAATGTTTACCGTCTGCTGAGAAGAACTGATGCATCCATAATATGTCCATATATAGTATTATATTACCATCATGCATATATCAATAGGATATGCATAAACATCCACAATATTAATTAAATATAAAGCCGGGCAGTGGTGGCGCACGCCTTTAATCCCAGCACTTGGGAGGCAGAGGCAGGTGGATTTCTGAGTTCGAGGCCAGCCTGGTCCACAGAGTGAGTTCCAGGACAGCCAAGGCTACACAGAGAAACCCTGTCTCGAAAAAAAAAAAAAAAAAAAAAAAAAAAAGAAATATATCAATAATTTTTATAGCTTACAAATGTTAAATATAAGACAGCTTGAATTTCCAGAGCTTCCATGTTATGGAAATAGATTATAGGTTTTGAGTTTATTTTTTCAACCTTGTTGATTAAATTTATGTCTATGGAAATAATTTTTAATAAATTATCAAATTTATCCTTTGACATAGGAAGATAATAGGCAAGTATATTATATATAATATATATTATGCATATTTCCCTCTTCTTTATACTCCCTCCAACACTTTACATGTACTACCATTTGCTCTCTCTTAAATTCATGGCTTATTTTTCTTTTATTGTTGATACATACACATACACACACACACACACACACACACACACACACACACACACAAACACACACATTCCTAAATACGTGAGTACAACCTGCTCAGTTCATTTAATGTTACCATTATGTATATAATCTCAAGGATGTCTACTTAGTATGAACTAACAATTTGGGAGTTCTTCCCTGGGACAGACCATTTCACCTACTCAGAGTTTCCTGGATGGCCATGGTACTATGTCTAGGGTTGAGGCCCGGTGAGCTCCCCCTCTTCATCGTTAGCATGTCTCTTGGTGTAATTGTTCAGATCTTGTTTAGGAAGACTTGTTGCTAGGATTTCATGGGTGAAGCCTTTTTGACACTTCGAGGAGATATGTCGTCACATTTTTAGTAATACAGTGTCACAGCAAACTCCTTGCTTCTCTGGCTTCTACAATATTTCTGTCCATACATCCACACTAATGTCTAAACCTTGAGTGTAGGAGTGAGGTTCTAGCTGTATCAGTTGGGACTGTGAACCTCATGATCTCTTGTTCTCTGCTCTTTGGCCTACTGTAGTTTTGTGTAATGGTAGCCACTTCTTGCACTTGTCTGTGCATATAATTATATTAGGGAAAAAGGCAGGGAATAAATACAGAAGAAAGAGAGCGGATGGGAAATGAAGGTAAGGATATCTGAAAAGTCATAAAACCTTACTTTATTATCTACCTATATAAAACTACATATCAAATACAACATATTTCTGTGCATTTATGTACATATATAGTTTAAATGAATTCTCCTGTCTATACTGATAATACTTTTTCCAGGAGTCACAGAATATTTAAGAAAATCCTCAGCATCAGGCATGAGACGATCCCTTTTGAGTTATTGGTCAGCGGTATCCAAGAGCTCTCCGAATATTATAAGCTATTGCTGTTGACCTTATTTGCCTTCTAGACATGTAAGTTAGGTCCCTATTGAGAAAGACATCATGTATGCTGGACATAGAACAGAGGAATAAGCTTCATGAATCATAAATATTTGTATTCTGATTGGATTGAAATTATGTAAAGCATCTCTATCATTACTAAGTACAATAGGCTTGTAATTAATGTGTGGAGCTGAAAATAATGATGCTATTTTAAAATGTAGATAGTTGTTTAAACAAAGATGAAAACATACTTATGAACTTCAAAATGTTCATATTGGTTTTACAATTTGAATTTTAGGTAAGTTTCTTTTCAGTTTAACTATGGTATGAGATAATTCACTTGTCATCTGAATGAAAAATGGCCTCTGGTAAATCACACTTTATTAATATTTGATTTAATGTCTTACAGATCCAAGTAGTTGGTCACCATGGAGGACTGCGCTGTACTGTGGTCTTCCCTATTCATTAAATGTACTTTATACCTTATGGGATGTATGTGCTGCATTAGGACTGCTCTCTATTTAATTATAGCAGGATACACTTCTTTAATTTAGCAAGTTCCATAGAGGAATAAGAGATAAGTAATTTACAGGCTATCATTGCATTCAATATTTGCAGTTATGACAACTTAGGATTTTCTCATCTCAAAAGAAAACAAAATGACTGCTAAGAAAAGTTTCCGTGCAATCACTAATATGACAATGTTATCTTTCATTTATGGGAAAATTGCTTACTTTGTTTCAAACAAAGCATTACCAGCCATAAGCTATTCCAAGCCACACTGGTGAGTGGCATGTTTCTGATTTTTGTAGTTTTATATCATTCGTTCTGGCATTGTAAGGCAGACATGTATGCTGGAACAAAACACTTGAGTGGACTTTAAGACATGAAATAACAAGGATTTTTCTTTTTCTTTTCTTAAATATTTAATGTAGATAAGAATTTGCAAAGCTGTGAATATATTTTTGGTTCCAAATGCATTATTCTTGGGTATAATTAGGAAACAGGTAAATGCTAGGAAAGCCATCTATGTGAATGTCTCCCTTAATGGTTTTCTGTGAGCAGCTTCTTTCCCTTTGATAACACACCATTGTCTGCTGTGTTTTATGGTTTCAGTGCTACCCACCTAGAACTACATTTCCAGAAAAAAAAAAAAAGAGGAAAAAGTTTACTGCGAGGCAACAAGTTACTGCAAACAGCTTTGTGTGTTTCCCTTTAAAAAGAAAAAAGAAAGAAAGGAAAAGCACAAAGAATGTTGGCACCTCAGAGCAAGGAAATATGTGTCTTGACATCAGTCCGAGCACATTAATGTTCTGTTCAGATCCCTCCATAACCTCTTATTTAATGCACAATCAAAAGCAAAATCCAACACAAAGGTTTCTGTGGTTTTTATGAGTTAACTCCTTTTCATTTCTACAAAGGTCTTCTTTGTCTTCTCCTTCACAGCCAAAACAACCTTTTAGTTATTCCTTGAATCTTCTGTCTAGATTATAGTTTCTGTGGCAGCAAAACGTCATCTACAAATCCCAAAGGGAAACAACTATGCCTTAGTCCACTTTTGCTATTGTAACAAACTATCTGAAATTGGATAATGCATAAATAACACAAAATTGGTTTCCACAGTTACAGTAGGTAGGGCATCCAAGAGTGAGGCATGAAGCATTTCAATGTCTGGTGAGAGCCAGCTTTTCCTGATTCTAAAAAGTCATCATGGTGCCAGATACTCATATGACAGAAGAGTATGCAAAATGGTAAGAATACTTTGTAAAGCGTCTTTTGTATTCATCTAGTCATGAGTTCAGAGCCCTCATGAGTTGGTCATTTTCTAACGCCCATGTCTTAAAAACCAAAACCAAAACCAAAACAAACAAACAAACAAACAAACAAACAAACAAACCTATTACATTGAGCGTAGTGTTTATCCTGTAAATATTGGTGTAAATACATTTGAATCATAACACACTGGTTTTTCTGTCCACAGATCCTGAGTCCTGAATTTGGAAAGTAAACACTGCAGGGATGGCTTGTCATTTTCTTGGAACCAATTTATAGATGCTGTGTTAGAGAACATGATGCTTGTGGTTTGGACTCATCCAATGGCTTGTCACTTACAGATTCTGAAATTGATCATGACAGAGCTCGGGGCACTGTTTTTCTCTGAGTGGCCTTCCAATTGTGCACCTAGTATAGCAAATAGATCAGCCTTCTCACAGCATGGTGACTGAACTGCAAGATTCAATCAATATGCTCAGACAAAAGGAAGAACCTACTGTGCTTCATCTGGGAGCACCAAACAACAATGTTTCCTTCATGGTCTCTTCATTAGCATCAGCCATCACATCTTGACCAAGGAAAAAGGATAAGAGATAAAAAAAAAAAAAAAAATGCTCTCATCAAAGTGTAATGCTGCCTTGGTAACACTTATTGTTCGTACTCAAAAGATCAGATTCATTGAACACACTTGACCAGTCTTCAAATACTGACTTTTCAGGGGTTCTGTGATGACTCATGTCTTAAAATTCTCCGTGTTCCCACTCCGATGGGGTAACTACTATTTAGTGGGAATTTTTTGTTTGTTTTTTAGTATTTTTTTATTTATTTACCTTTCAAATTTTCTCCCCCTTCCTTGTCCCCTCTCCATGAGCCCACCACCCTATACCTCCTCCCCTTCACCTCTAAGAGGATGGTCCCCCACTCACCCATTCTCTAGAATCATCTGGGGCATCAAGCCTCCACAGGACCAAGCATAAATAACCCTTTGCACTAAGACCAGATAAGGCATCGCTCTGCTATACATGTAATGAGAGCAATGGACCAGCCCATGTATGTTCCTTGGTAGGTGGCTTGGTCTCTGAGGGCTCCGAGGCATCTGGTTAGTTGATACTGTTGTTCTTCCAGTGGGATTGCAATCCCCTTCAGCTTCCTCAGTCCTTCCTCTAACTCTTCCATAGGGTTCCCTGGGATCTGTCCAAAGATTGGTTGTAAGTATGTGCATCTGTCGCAGTCAGCTGCTGCTAGAGCCTCTCAGAGGACAGCCATGCCAGGCTTCTGTCTGCAAGCCCAACATGGCATCAGCAATAGTGTCAGGGTTGGTGCCTGCACGTGGGATGGATTCCTAGGCAGGGCAGTCTCTTGATAGACTTTCCTTCAGTCTCTGTTCCATTTTCATCCCTGCATGTCCTTTAGACAAGAACAATTCTAGGTCAAAAATTTTGAGATGGGTGCCTGGCCCCATCTCTCACCTGGGGCAATATCTATCTACTGGAGGTGGTCTCTTCAGGTTCCATCTCCCCATTTATGGGCATTTTGCCTAAAGTCATCCCCATTGGGTCCTGGGAGTCTTTTACATCCCTGGTGTCTGGGATTGTTTTTAGAGGTTTCTGCCATTTCCCACTCTACACTGTTGCATATTTCTATTCATTTTCCATGCCCTCCGGGATTCTCTCCTGTCTCCCCCATACCTGATCCTACCTCCCTTTTTCTCTCCCCCTCCCTTCTCCCCTCTCCCTCCCTTTGCTTCCTGTGATTACTTTGTTCACCCTTCTAAGTAGGATTGAACCATCCACCCTTGGGCCTTCCTTCTTATTAAGCTTCATATGGTCTGTGAGTTAGATGCTTCACCATATCAAAAGGACACATGCTCCATTATGTTCACAGCAGCCTTATTTGTAATAACCAGAAGCTTGAATCAACCCAGGTGTTCCTCAATCAAAGAATGGATACAGAAAATGTGGTTCATTTGCACAATGGAATATGGACATTATGAATTTTACAGGCAAATGGATGGAACTAGAAAATATCATCCTGAGTGAGGTAACCCAGACCCAAAAGGACCTACATTGTGTGTATTCACTGATAATTGAATGTTAGCCAAAATATTCAGCATACCCATGATACAACTATTTACTCGTCTTTTGTTTAGCTTCTCAGTTCTCTTTTGTGTTTTAAAATATTGCCAAGCCATGGCTGTTGACATTCCAAGCTGATATATTTTTATTGCTTCGCATTTCACAAAAACATTTCAAGAAACTCTGCCAGTGATTTCTAAAGCTATCTAGAGCTCACTGTAAACTAGTTCCACATAACAAAAGACTTGTATTATAGTTTTGCTTGTATATTTGATCAGTATTGAAAAATTATGAAGCCAAATTTTTTCTTTCTCCTTCAAATATTCTTGTTTTATTGCTCCGTGTGGCATTTTGGTGAGTAGTATTGCCTTCTACAGATTAACTCAAATCTATAGAAATTGTTTTCAGAATATGCTGAAAATTTGTTCATTCTTTACATCTTTCATTGTGGCAATATTCTAAGACATTTTAGTTTCTATCTTAAATTACTTAAGTTGTCTCTCAAGATGTCTAATATGGCAGAAAGGACTTACAATTTACTAGATATTTAAGTACACCTTCCATCATGTAGAAGTATTTTGCCTACTCAGTCTGGCATAGTCTTTTAAAGTTCTTTGCATCAGTAGAGAGATGTGATATTTTCTTAAGAGCAGTTATGTGTCCAGTTTTAATTTGGAGAGAAAGTGGTTTGAGAACCAGTGCCTTCCCTTAAGCCATCACTCACTACTCACTGTCTAAAAGCAACTGATGATGAAGCTGGAGGTGAAGAAGGGGGAGCCAAGAGATGAAAACAGGAGGTCCTAAGTCACTGTACTTAAAAGTGCCAGGAAAATAAACAGCCAGGCTGGAAAAACAAAAACAAGACAGCAACAAAATGACTTTTACTGTGTTTTGTACATCAAGGGGTCACTTTTTAAATCATTCTGGGTCAAATAATTTAGTGCTGTATATTGTAAGCCTCAGGGAAAGCCAAGGAAAGTAACTTATAAAGCTTGTAATAATAATAAAATAGTAAAAGAGATAAAGTGCTACATTATAAATATGTCCTCTTAATAGAAAATAAACTTAGTAAGGAACAATAGTAATAAAATATAGAGAGACAGAAAAGCAGTGCAGCGGACATAAATGAATCCTTTCTGATGATAACATTATATTGAATGGCTAAAACCATCCGAATGGATATAATAGTAGTGTTCGTACATATGCGGGTGTATTTAAAAAGTCTGGGAAGGCAGCTGACTCCATAAAGTGCTTGTTCCACAAGTATGAAGACCAGAGTTTGATCTCCAGCATCCATGTGAAAGATTAGACCAAATACCATTCTGTAATCCAAGCTCTGAGGAACCAGACATTGGAGGCTAGATATAGAGAGCTAGTTGGCCCACTATTCTATCTAAATCTGGAAGCTCCAAGTACAATGGGGAAGACCATGTCTCTTCAAAGAAGCTGGAGAGCAACTGAGGAAGACATCTGCTCTCTGGTCTCTATATACACGTGCACATGGAAACTCACACAAATACAGATGCATGAACCTATTGTGCACATACACACACAAAGCACATCAGTACATATAAGAATAAACAAATATCTTAAAAGGATTTAAAAAAATCTTAGAAGAGTCTGAGCATGCTTTTAGGAAGCAGCAGTCAAACCTGTGCTGTATACTTCATTTTAATTTCCATTTCCCTTTACAAACTTACTCTTTGTTCAGAGCCTACTACGCTGACTGGCTCTAGACTTTCCAACACAGTTTGCAATAATAAAATGAATTAATGCTTGTTCATACTCTCAGCCTGGGACTACCTGTTTACCAGGTAGTGTTCTGGATCACAGGTATCAGAATCACCAGGGAATTTGTTGAAAATGCAAATCTGGGGTCCCATACAATCCCAAGTGAAAACTGCTGTTCTTTTTTCCTCTGTTTTTTTTTTTTTTCCCCTAAAGAAGCTTTCCAGATTTTCTGAAGTTTGGTGGTCACCAGTCACCTGATTAGACTGCTTCCCACCTTCTCGGCCTTCTGAGACTGTACCTGTTTTGTCCTGGACCCAGGTGTGCTTTCCGTTTATTTGGATTTAATGGATACATTCTCATTCTTGATTTCCCTCTGCCTGAGGCAATTCTTTCTGATGTTTTCTGTGTGTTTTCTTCACCCACAAAATGCCACTCGAAGAGACATATTTTTCCCTCATCATTCAGAGCCTTTTCGTAGCCTGTCTTTTTTTTTTTTTTCTTACTTTGTTCCAAATTCTGCCTTCACAATAAGTTATAATTTTCCTACATTACTTTGAGAGCTCATCAGTGTGTCACTGTTTACGTATTCTTCCTCCTCTAAGAGATACCACCCTACTAACAGTCCCTACAACAGTGGCATGCACATAAGAGAGTGTATATACATCTGAATGATTGTACTTGAACTTTAGAACTTTTGCAGTGACTAGATCTTGAAGCTCAGTTACATGGCTTAACATGTAATTCCAGAATTTGGGTGGCTTGGTCTGGAAAATTGACAGGGGTTAGAGATGAGACTGGAAGCTGTAGGGTGAGACTACTTCGTTTTAAATTTTTTAAACATTTGCTTTCTCTTAAATTTGTTACGAACGTATTAGATATCATACATCTTCACAAATCATCTCCCAGTCACGTATTTGAAAATCTAGGTTGTCATTCTTGAATTATAATTATCATTCTTGCTCTGACTTCCTGCTAAAGATATAAGTATGAAAATATTTTCAAGAATTTCATTGTCAATAAAATATGATAATATACTGGAAAAAAGTTACTAGTTGAGTGGAAATAATTAAGACTGTTTTGAAAAGTTTATCTAAGGTCACATGGATAACTAATGTGCAATAGACTCTAAGTGGACCACGTAAGAGAATAAATACAATGACTGAGCTCCATAACATGTACATATACGTATGGTTACATGAGGTAATATAATCTATTTGTAGATGTACAAAATAGATATAAGGAAATATACAGTGAATCTGCATATGCCAGGATTTTTCAAAATTGCATTTGTATATAACTGGAATGTTTATATTCTTCTATATTTGAAAGATAGTCTCCATCAGGAACCAAATGATTTACAATATTTTTGAAAACACACACACATATATTTAAAACAGAATATATGTGCAAGACTTTGACCTGTGTTAGCAAGAAATTAAAAATAAGCAATGATAATGCAGGCAACTGGATTATATAGTGCTATGCATCAACTATAATGACGATAGCCTAATTTAGAAATTCTGCTTTCCAATTTTGCTAAAATGTCTTCTGTTGAATACCAATTATTCATTGTTTTCATGAGAAAAAATGAGCACATTCATTAATAACTTGAAGTATAAAGTATTATAGTTTGTATGCACGAGTTCAATTTGTTGCTAAAGTGTTATATAACATTCTTGGCTAGTTTGCTGTAATCATTTTAGCTGAGCATAGCCCATTTACCATGTTCATTTTCCAATGGCAATTTTGCAAATGCCCTTAAAAATATATTAAAACATGAAGCAAGATTATGTTAACAAAACACATTTCACATTTTGTATGCCTTACTTGAACGTCTGTCATATACATTTTGACAGTAGTTTTAAGTTGGAAATGAGACCACTATTTTTGTTTTAAAAATTTAAAGCTATAACAATAAAGAAGAAGGATTACAAGTAATAATCTGGAATAGAAAGAAAGAATACCAAACTAAGGTCACTATAAACTCTTTTAAGGAGATTTAATAAATACCATGTGTTCATGAATAATACAAATCGAGAGTATGAGAATGCTATTTTGTATATTCATGCACTTAAATGTGCTAAGCAGAAACAAGAAAATTAAAATTTTATGTAAGTGGTATTTGAATAAAAAAAACCATGATGGATGCTGTCTGCATTCTTAGAAACAATCTCTAAGTTCTTGCAATCTTTTGGAGGGTAGTGGATGAAGCAAGAGTGATTGGTTAGACAGAATTGAGCATAGCGTTGCAGTAAGTATTAAGTAACACAAAGAAAGGTAACTGTTGGGTTTCTAATAAATGAATCTGTATAGCTTAGGGAAAGTAATTCTAATTCTTGGATATTCGCTTTGAAGTTTAGAAATGAAGTTTGGTAGTGGATTTCTTCCATTTCTGACTCATTTATGGTAGGTTATAGCTGCTGACCTACAGAACCAGTAGATAGTATTTGCTGAATGGTATGGTACTTTAATACAAAGTATTGTCCTTCTGTGTTTCCTCTCAATTTACCTGTTGGCTACTGATCTCTCAATCTGTGGGGGTCTTTTTATTTCTAATTTCTAACCAAGGAGTGAGATATCAGTATAAAAAATCTTACAGACTTAAATATTACAAAATTTGGATTTATTTTAACTGACCTAAGCAAAAGAGTTGGGATCTAAATAAAGCTACTAAATTTACAATAAACACACACACACACACACACACACACACACACACGCACATGTGTACACACACACTGTACTTTGGAAAGATATTTCAGTATTTTCATAGTTTTAATACTTTCTTTTTTGAATTCCCAAACTCTGAATGCTAAAACACATGGTAAATCTTCTCTTTGTCTAGTATCAATGGTGGTACTTTGGTTCTTGGTGTTTTGGCCATTACATTCTGGTTTTTACTATCTCAGCATGATCATTCATTATCACTCAGACACACAAACACACAAACACACACACAAATAAAAAACAAACACACATAATCCCCCAAACACATTTTCTTCTACTCTGATTTATTATTAGTAGCATCTATAATACTTAGAGAAAAAAACATTAGTGCATCACATAGTGAATGGATCAGTATACAGTATATACCAAATCAAGTTGAGTTAGCTTATCAAGCTGTACCAGATACCTATTCACAGTAATACCACAAACACACACACACACACACACACACACACACACACACACACACACACACACACATGCACGCGCACACACATACACAAAACAAAAAACAAAGCCTGCTAGGGCATAATGGAACATACCTGAGAAATAGAACTCTTTTGTTAATTTAAAAAGACTTTCCTAGAGTAAAAGTCATTAAGGTAAAGCCAAGAATAACCAATATTACATATCAGATTACTTTCCAGAAGGAATTAGAATGCCTAATGTACATTTATGATTGCAATTAGACTATGATATAAATTAAAAATTATTCTGGTTTCTTGCAGAATAATGAAAAATGGACCAAGCATATTAAGAATATAATTCTTATTTATATAAGATTGCAAAAATGGTATTTACATTTTACAGTCAACATTACCCATTAATGATTCAATTATTATAGTAGAGTTATGTATATAGAGAAATGAATAAGTAGGTCAGTTAGACAATCTCTGTTACAAATACTCCATTCTCTGATCCATTACTTCTGTGGATCCATCTGCTCATCTGGATTTGAATAGTTATACTGTTCTTTTTGCCTGCTGATAATTTTGGCCATTACAAATTTCTCAATATGTAGAGCAAAAGTTATTGTTTACTACTTCTCAGGATATGTTAAATTTAGTTCCTATAACCCTTTAATTTCTTTATGTGTGGGATTCCTTGATACTCAGTGATATTCAATAGATATTCAATAGTTGCTTGAAATGTTACTGTCATTGCATTGAGACTAACATCATAATGGGCACGCTTCTATCACCAATTTAAAACAGAAATAACTGTTTATTTCTAATGTCATGAAGAAAATCTTAGGAAAACACCCATTTCTTTAAAGGCCTAAGTTATTATTGATCAAAGAACAAAATAGTCTCACTCATCATGATCATAGGGGCAGGTACCTTTCAGTGGTACTTTGAATTGCCATCATTCTTAATGATGTTATCTGTGAAGGAACAGTCTCTACAGAGCCCTCTACGGGAGAAAGATAAGAATGTTAGAGACAAAATTTAAGCACCCATTCCTCTCAAAGGTAGCAAAGGGACATCTTTGCCATTTGCCCCAGTCTATCAACAATGGCCACAGATCACTCAGCACACTGTATGTTTAAAGTATCATTTCTGTGTGGTCCCTGTCTTTTCCTGTTACAATGAACTCTAATTAGTATTGAGAGATTAAAAATATAGGATTTTTTTCAGTATAAACATGCTTCCTAATTACCTTTTTTTAGTCTTCCTTACCTCTTCCTTTCTCATTCTTAAATCATTTTGCAATCATATAACTCAAAGGAGGATATTATCCCCCTCACCAGACTTGAATGTGTTGAAATTATACAGGGTCCCTAAATGGGTGGAGTCAGTCTAAGTTTCTTTTTCCTTTGTCATCCATAGTACTCTTCTAACAAAATCGATATTCCCAAAGGGCCCCTAAAGAAGGAGAAAAATCAAAAGTGCAGTACCAGAAATGCAGCTAGCACTGCTTCTGTACTGTATGAACTGTTTGTCTCTTCTCTTAGGTTTTTTCCTAAACATGCCAGGGGTCTTGTGATCAGGAATGATTCATGTAAACACTACCTCCGAATTCACTCACAAGGCAGCAGCAGAAGCCAGCTACTGTAAACTAAAGAAAAGAACTGAAATCAAGTATAAGTGCTTTTATAGCCTAATTGTGTTGCCATCTAAATGCGAATAAATAGAAAATTTAATTTTTATTATACCTTGCCTACAACTTTTAATAAATATTAATGCACATGACTGTGGCTGACCTCCCCCTAGACTTAAAATCAATAATTGTTGATTAAGGTCTTTGGGGCAGCATTTCAAAGCTGAAGACTCACAATTAATTCCCATTGCCTATTCCCTGAACCTTAAACAGGTCAACAGCAGGGCTATTAAGAGGAATACAGCATTGGAATCAAAGGATCACCTAACAGCAGCTAAGCAGGGAGGAGCCCTTTCTACTTACATGAGTTATATGCTAATTTTAATTATTTTTTAATCACTTTTTAATTTGATTCTCATTAATGTTTTTTAATGTCTATAGGAGACAATGTTTATAGTCTCTTCATCACAAGAAAGTTAAGGGTAGTGTGTATGTGTGTGTGTGTGTGTGTATGTATGTATGTGTATATATATATATATATATATATATATATATTGCATGTAAAATGTAACATGTGTAATTCATTATTTAATTGAATATACACATATTCATTCTACAAATTCTTATTGACTATTCTTGTTGGTTACAAGCAAATTTCAAATCCATCAGAAATGAATTAAAAGTTTTAGTTACTAATGAGAGGTGGTTGTCCACGATAGTGATGAAGGCTTTCTTATCTCAAGTATGAAAGCACACACAGAGAAACCCTGTCTCGAAAAACAAAAACAAAAAACAAAACAAAGCAAAACAAAAAAAGTATGAAAGCACAAATCCATTGAAGCCAGTAGCTTCTAAAACTTTTGCATCAAGAAATTTTCAGAATAAAGCTAAGGAACAAGAAGGTGAGTTTACAGACTTTTATTATGGAATTACATGCAAAAGCTTTAGATTACAGAACAAGAAAGCACAGCAGAAAACAACCTATTCTGTCATTTTTGGCCAAGAGTAAAGGTAAAATCAAGGACATTTCAAGCTTCAGGACAAGAAAAAAATGTCCTTACCTCTAAACTGCCTGACCAATTTCTATTACCCATTACAATCATGAACAAGTTTATGGTTTGAATTTGTTCTACTAATCATAATACATTTTTATTCTGAAGACATATCCTCAGGCATATTAATTCTTTAAACTATTGCTTGGTGTTGTGTTATACACTAGAGACTCAATTCCTACCACCACAGCTAAAGAAACTTCACAGAAGAGAGAGGATAAAAGATTGTACAGGCTAGACGAACATTGTTGGTAAATAGTCCTTCTAGTAAGGACAAGTCTGTTGTACGCATACACTCACAACTGTGGCTGCCTGTAGAAA
This sequence comes from Uromys caudimaculatus, assembly GCA_028551405.1. Taxonomy (NCBI): domain Eukaryota; kingdom Metazoa; phylum Chordata; class Mammalia; order Rodentia; family Muridae; genus Uromys; species Uromys caudimaculatus. The sequence goes on along the minus strand of CM052713.1, from coordinate 53,533,714 downwards.
ACCTGAATAGGTGCTGGATGATTACAGTTCTACCATGTCCTTGGAGGGGCTCTGTAGGTCCACTTCTAGTTGAGAGGTACTCACAACAAATAATTTCTAGGTTAAGTAAACCATGTTTGTTTTTAGGGTGTAGTCGTTCATGTTTTTCATGCTCCAAGAAGACTCCTACCTATTTGTATACAGACAGAACTATCTATACTCAATGGATTATAAAGCAAAAGATAGAGCATATGAAGTTTGGAGGGAGTTGAAGGGGAGTCGGGAGAAGTTGAAGGTGGGGAACAGCGTGGATATGAGCAAAGTACGTTGTTTACATGTAATGAGTTGGTCTGGTGCTGCTTGTGTTCTAATGCTATATAAATACTGGCTTCTCAAGTGGATATAGGAAACATGGTACATTTACACAATGGAATACTACTCAGCTATTAAAAACAATGACTTCATGAAATTCACAGGCAAATGGATGGAACTAGAAAAGATTATCCTGAGTGAGGTAACCCAGCCAGAAAAGAACACAAGTGGTATGTACTCACTGATAAGTGGAGAATAGGAAAAACCCTTGGAATAGCCAAGATATAACTCACAGACCATATGAAGCTCAAGAAGAAGGCAGACCAAAGTGTGGATGCTTCAGTCCTACTTAGAAGGGGGAACAAAATAATCACAGGAGGTAGAGGGTGGGAGGAACTTGGGAGAGAGAGAGAGAGAGAGAGAGAGAGAGAGAGAGAGAGAGAGAGAAGGAGGAGGGAGAAAAAGGGGGGTCAGGATCAGGTGTGGAAGGAGACGGGGAGATGTACAGAAGGTCAGGAAATTGAACAGAGGTGGGAAATGGGGAACTGGGAGTAGCCACCAGAAAGACATGGATGCCAGGAAAGTAAGAGGCTCCCAGGTCCCAACAGGGATGATATTAGTTGAAATATCCAACAAAGGGGAGAAAGAACCTGTAGAGACCATATTCAGAGGTAGGCACAACCCCCAGTTGAGGGATGGGGCCACCCATGCATCTCAAAAATATTAATCCATAATTGCTCCTGTCTAAAGGAAATACAGGGACAAAGTGTGGAGCAGATACTGAAAGAAAGGCCATCCAGAGACTGCCCTATTTGGGAATCCATCCGTTTACAGTCACCAAACTCAGACACTATTGCTGATGCCAAGAAGTGCTTGCTGACAGGATTCTGATATAACTGCCTCCTGAGAGGCTTTGCCAGAACCTGACCAATACAGATTCCGATGCTTATAGCCAACCATCAGATTGAACCAGGGGACCCCAATGGAGGAATTAGAGGAAAGACTGAAGGAGCTGAAGGGGTTTGCAACCCCATAAGAAGAACAACAATAGCAACCAACCAGACCCCCCACCAAGAGCTCCCAGGGACTAAACCACAAACCAAAGAGAACGCATGGAGGGACCGATGGCTCCAGCCACATATGTAGCAGAGAATTGCCTTATCTGGTGTCAATGGGAGGGGAGGCCCTAGGTCCTTTGAAGACTCTATGCCCCAGTGTAGGGGAATGCTAGAGTGGTGAGGTAGGAGGGGGTATTGGAGCACCCTCATAGAAGCAGGGGGAGGGGATGCGATGGGGGTTTGAGGATGGGAAACCTGGAAGGAGGATAGCATTTGAAATGTAAATAAATAAAATAACAAATAAAAACTTTAATAAAAAGATATGGTTGACCCAAAGGAGCAGATACTTGCATCCACCAAGCGATGCTATGTGAACCTTGCTCCCCTATTTAACTGGTTAATAAAAAGCTAGAGCAGTAGAGAGGAAAAGGTGGGACTTGGGGATCAAATGAGGGGGTTGCATGTAGAGGGAGAGGAAAAAAGAAGACAGAGGTGGATGGGGCTGTCATGAAAGGAGATGGACTATGATCACGTGGCTAGGGGAAAGAACAAGTAACAAGGAGCTTCGGAGCTGGAGACTATGATAGGTATATCTCTAAGCCTGATTCCTCTCGGTTTAAGATTTGTAAATAGAATGCCTGGATTGTGTATCTTTTATATGAGCTAGCTACAATTATGAATTTGTGCTACACATACATGTATGAAATTATCAAAGAATAGATAAATAAAATAAAAATGTAGATGCATAGGACAATATTGCTTGTGTAATGGAGATTATGACATCAAAGACTTTGAGGACAACTAGGCAGTTGTATTGAACATTTGTAGAATGAACACATACCTAACTAGAACAGAGGGTAAAAATTGGGAAATGCCACCTGTGTGTAAAATTACAGGATGAAGTTTGAGAGTGAATAAACTTGGTGTCATTTGTGATCATCTTAAAATCTAGTTATCTGTCAGTGGCAACTCCTAGAACAATGTTAAATTAGCAAGATTTCCTTCAGCCCTATATAAGTAAGCTCAGTGCCAATGTGTAAATCCCAAACAAGCATCTGAGGATAAAGCAGGATTTAATAAATACAATGCCAAAGGAGAAGAAGAAAAATTAAATTAAGCAAGAAAAAAAGGGCAAACTTTGGAAATTAGAAATTTACAGAAATATCCTTTTACTCCTTCATGAGGAAAGGACAGTAGAAACTGTTGAATACTAAAACTACTTGTGGGCCAGGCTTGTATTTACATATCATTAGCCATTTCTTAATTTTTAATAACAAGCATAGTGCAGGTGGTATATTACTTCTATTCTTTAATGTCATGTATATTTCAATCATATGGACACAATTTAACTGTACAACTGAGTTTTAAATCCCTGATATGTGTATTGAACCTGTAGTATCTAGTTCATGTTCACAGTCCTTAACTGCTCCTCTTGCAAAAATAATGGGGACTCAAACAAAATATTGGGAAATTTGCCATTCTTAGGTGCCAAACCTTTAAATATAAAAATAAAAGTATAAACTCTTAGATAACAAGCAGAATAGAGACCAAGAGGAGAACAAGTTTGGCTCATACATGAGGACCCAAGTTCCTTCTCCAGCACCCATGGAGAAAAGAAAAGTTCAGAAGCTTAGTGTGGTGCCACGCTTTTGTAAATGTAGTGTTTGGTAAGAAGAAACAGGAAGGTATCTGACCAGTCAGCTTAGTTTAAACACTGAGCCTTGTATCCCAGTAAGAGACTCTCTTGAAAATCACAATGAGTATCTCCTAAGTGACCACATGGCAGGTTGAATTCCAGCCTTTGAGCACATACATACTCTTGTGTAGGGAGCGGTTAGAGTATTCGCCATTACAAGATGGCGCTGACTTCCGCTGTCGCTCTGAGGAAACTTATGGATAGCGCGGGGTGGCTCGCCCGAAGCGCTTGCGCATTAAGGGTGTACATGACTAATCACCGCCCACTCCCAGGGCGCGCCAATCAGTGGAGGACACGCTGCCTCAGGGCTATATAAGCAGCGCCATTCTGGGGCCCCGGGGTCTTCCTCTTCATGATGCAATAAACGCATTGCTGCAAAAGGATCCGTGTGCCCGCGTGGGTTCTTGCTGGCGAGACCAAATAGCGCGCGGGACAACTGGTGCCGAAACCCGGGAATAGCGACTTCATCATCGCTGGCGCCGGAGGAGACCCTCCGCTTCTGCGGAGTAGATTCAGAACTGCAGGACTGAAGGCAAGCTCTGAGACGTATGTCTGTCCGCGAGCTTTTCCCTCACCTCCTTCCACAATTGGCTGACGCGATAGAAGCTATCTTTA
>CM052713.1:53504530-53529554 GCA_028551405.1 Uromys caudimaculatus | reverse complement strand
TTGATACCACTGTAGGGAGGTGTGGCCTATTTAACCCAGCTGACCCCCCTCTCCTTCTTACTTGAAAGAATGGGGGGAGATGTAGGGAGCGGTTAGAGTATTCGCCATTACAAGATGGCGCTGACTTCCGCTGTCGCTCTAAGGAAACTTATGGATAGCGCGGGGTGGCTCGCCCGAAGCGCTTGCGCATTAAGGGTGTACATGACTAATCACCGCCCACTCCCAGGGCGCGCCAATCAGTGGAGGACATGCTGCCTCAGGGCTATATAAGCAGCGCCATTCTGGGGCCCCGGGGTCTTCCTCTTCATGATGCAATAAACGCATTGCTGCAGAAGGATCCATGTGTCCGCGTGGGTTCTTGCTGGCGAGACCAAATAGTGCGCGGGACACTCTTGTAAACACACACTCATGAACTCACACACATACACACATACAAGCACACATTTTAACAGTATATTATGATTCTATCAACATTAGAGATTCTAATGGTATATGTATATGAATATATTCATATATTCAAGTGCTTTAATTAATATCATTAAGCTCAAGGATCAGAAAGATAAATAGGGGGTCTGAGAGATAGCTCAAGAGCTAAAAGCACTTGCTGATCTTGCAGAGGGCTCAAGTTAAATTTCTACCACTCACAAGGTGGTTCACAGCTGTCTATAACTCCAGATTTATGGGGTCTGGAGCCCTCATCTGGCCTATGCTGTAACCAGGCACACAACTAACCAGTTATGTTAGTAACATGCATGCAGGAAGGAAAAACATGAAATAAATTTGAAGAAAGAAACATAAACAATTTACATGTATCTTCATTAAATGGAAAATATGTTCACGTTTTAATCATAATCCAGTGGCCAATGTCTGGCCCTAAACTGAGTCCTATTTGTCAAGTTTGGAAACCCACTACTGACCTTATTTGTGTTGAATTCCTCTTGAATATCTCCTGGGATTTTTCTCACTTTTATTCTTCCCTTCCCTCCAGTTTCAATATCCTGGGTCTCTGACAAGGTGACACAAACCACAGAAGTTTTAAAGTTCTGTAGAATTTGTAATATTATTCTAAAACAGTAAACAACAAATGCAGCTAAGTGTTTTTTCAGCTAAGCATGCATTTCATTTGAAGCTTGAATTTAAAACTCCAAAAAAAAAAAAAAAAAAGTAAAGCCATAATCCATCCTGCAGGTAACAAACTGATTCTATAATAGTTTTTGCACTTAATACAGAATTAGAAACATTTCTGATACCCTTGCTAAACTGCAGAATAAAACCAGGCACCTATAAATTACAAAGCTTTGTTGCCATCAAGAGGTTCCTGCTGACTGAAAATGCCTGTGTAGTTTACAGGAAAAGGGGTCTTTTATTTTGTAATTGGTAGTTAGAAAATAATTTGATATGTTTAAAATGTTCTCCAAAATTATGAAATAGAAGCTGAATGTCACGTCTTGTATGTATGGTTGCTGTTTTCAATACATGCATATTTTAGTACTTAGAAGGCTGGTCTCAGCCAATTGCCTATCCTAAATAGAAATAATAGAACCTAAGAAAAGCCTGTTTTACTTTGTAATGTTTGCCTTTTGCTCATGGCATTTCCTTTATGATCTCCCTCACTTCATGCTTGATTCAAGGCTACATGTTTAAGCCAAAAAGATCTTCTCACTGTCTACCACACCTTAATTCTTCCAATTCCCTTTATTCTCATGGAGACATTATCATGTTTTAAGTTTTCAACCTCCTATATTAATGCAATCAAAATGAATACAGATAAGCAAACACATCTCTATCATACTATACTGATCTTATTTATGATAAAAAATAATCCCTAGAAATGATTTCTAATACCTCATGTCATATAGTTTATTTATGTTTTGGGAATATTGAGGATATTTATTAAATATCAATACTAGTAGTATATTTAATGACTCTGAAAAACATTAAATGGATATTCTGTGAAGTCACTAGTTTAGATACAGTGATAAAAATGACCATTGGTTAATGAGAGATTGTGTTCCAATAACTTAGGCTCTTCGTTAACTACTTATTTCATCTTCCCAGCAATATCACACAATCCCTGTTATGTTTGTCTTCAAATATAAAATCTAAAGTTTAAATCTCTGACTTGTTTGCCCATGATGAGTCAAACTTGTGAACCAGACACATCAATTCAGGTGATTCTTTAACAGAACAGACTATGACATTTACATGCTCTTCTCAAACACACACACACACACACACACACACACACACACACACACACACACGTATGTGCGTATGTTAAGAGAACAGGAAAATGAACATATTCATGTACCAATGTACCTAGGGTGCAGAATTTGATTGACATGTGTGATGAACACAAAGACAGTAATATAAATGTGGATAAAATGAGTATATTATGGATTTTATTATTTGATTTGTTCTTTGATATTCCTGGAGAAGATGCAAGTTCAGTTCCCCTATATATTTCTAAAACTGCTCTTCATGTCTTCGTTCTCATTCCCTGCTCTCACTTGCGTCCATTTCTGTAGCCCTCCTATACGTGGACAGCTTCCAAATCTGTATCTCTATTCCACATGTATTTCTGAGTCTCCGATTTCTAAGTAGGATTGCCTGCTACACTTCACCTTTTAAACTCTCTAGTATATCAAGGTCAAAATGTTCAGATGTAAACACTTTGTATTCTTTAGTCTTTCTTGATTCTTTTTTACCTTAGTAACAGCTCTATCTGGTCTCTCAATCATCCAGACAATACCTACATCATACTTATTCAAATTATCTCTGTCTCCAATCAAGTCAAGAACAAGTAACATCAACATCCCTGGTTAGTTGCCAGTTTTGCCCCACATGAATTTGTATTTGCAGAATATTTAATGGACTGTTATTAGCGTAGACATTTAGAAAGTAAAATAATTCAAAAACCTCATGAACAGATATAAAATGATAGTAATATTTTATCAAAACATCTCAGCCCTCTCTCACACATATTCTTTGCTCTCTACTATAAGATGTTAGCATTATCCTGAATATCATTTGAATACCTAACTTGATTTCATTTGAAGAATGCATTTCTATGCTTATCTAAAATATAGGTTGTAGGAAATTTTGGATGAATCTTGGAGGCTTGATTTTCTATCTTAACTTTGATTAATACGGTATTAGTTAATAATTGGTTCTAATTGGAGCATCAAAAAATGTGTAGATCTGCACCTGTTATTTGCACAACTCTCTTACCAACCTGAGGAAAGTATGTTACAGTATTTTATTTTCCCCTTTTCCCTTTGACTTCTCCATGAATCTACTAGTATAGCCTCTAAGAATATACCTATTGCTTTCTTTGGCATGTCACTAGATCTGTATTTTCTGTACTAGATTTTAACTTATTTTAAAGCAGTGACTTCTTATCAGCTTTAGAAAATCACATCAGGAGATTTATTTATTCTGGGGTAATACAACCAGGTCAACCTTCATCCTTAAGCCTTCATTTAGAAGATTTCTATGAAGTATCTTATGAAAAATTTCTGGTTATTGCTATTCAATTTATCTATTAAAATGTTTACAGCCATAATGGAAGCTACTATAAGTATTAGGTCTTCATTATGTTTCCCTTTAAAAATATTGAATGTAAGGTGATCATGTGTATTAACTATCCTGATGATATTTGATTTACATTGTGTTTAATTCTACTTACTTGACCCTAGTACTAAAGTCCATAACGACAAAACAAAAAACACATAAAAGTTATGGCTCACAAGCAGAAGCACCAATATTTAAAGTGTTTGTCAACAGTTCAATTAATGCACACCATAGAGGCAGCTAGGTATTTGATTGCACACCATACATATAGAGGTCAGATGAAAACTTGTGCACCAGGAAGGACTCTTCTCCTACCGTGTGACATGCAGGGATCCAATCCAGGTCATCAAGTTTGACAGCTGCTGAGCCTTAACCAAATCAAATCTCATGAGTTCTTCATACACACACACACACACACACACACACACACACACACACACACACACACATGCACACACACATGCACACACACACATACATACACAAAGACACACACAGACACACACATGCACACACACACACACCACACACTCACACACACACACACACACACACACATGTGTATATATATATATGTAGAATATCACATAACAAATCAAAAAATTTTGATTATAATTAACACATACCATATATATATGTGAAGGATATCATTTAATAATTCAAAGGCTTTTAATCATAACTAGCATATTATTTTTGTGACTTACTTATTAGGGTTTAAATTCTTACCCCTTCCCTGAAAACTCAAATGTGGCTTCCAAAAAGGACTCATCAGGTAGATGACTGATGGATGAAAGTGTTTTGTTGTCTTGATTTATCCTTAAATTTGGCTGTTTTCTGTAAAGATTTTGTTTTAGATGGAGATTAAATAATCTTAACTCTCCTAGGGCTAGGGGATGTAAAGAGTACATCAAAAAAATCACTAAAATAACCTTATTATAAAATTTAAATTTAGATTGAGGAACTATCTGCAAGAAAATCGTGAATAATTATAGCCTGAAGCAGAATGTGTAGTTGGTTAAAGACTGTTGCAATGAAGCCAAGGTCATAGGTCCAGATAAGGGTCAGTTAGCTTTGAATTAAAAAGTAATTCTGGCTCATGTAATGGATACTACTCTTAATCTAAGCCTTTTGTAAAATTGCCCTGTAGATCTATGTTAAGCAGAGAAGACAGAAGCTGTACAAAGCATGCTCATGTGGATCTGGAAAAGTAATTAAAAACACACATCCTTATGAACAATGGTCCTATTAATAGATCTGCATTTGCATCGCTCGTGAAAAGGTAGGCTCATTTCCATAGTTACGAGAAACAGCTGTAGTGTGTATGGTGATTTTTAACCTGGCAGTGTATAATTCTGATTTGATGAAAAGACATAAAATACATAATGCAAGTCTCTGTGTTATGGTTACATGTACTGATTACTGAAGCTCATTGTATGAGAAATGATAATCTTGGAATGTTTGTCAGAGAATTTTGAAATAGAAGTCAAAGACTCACTGGTCATAAGACTGAAACCAGGAAGTGCTCTCTTTCCATATAAATCCAATTCTATGTACAGTAATGTGCTTCAGTTTTGTTCTGACTGTCAAATGAGACTGACTTAAACTCATCTCAAAGCTGTACAGTTTGGATTAATCCTAGTTTGGGTTGTAGATGTAAAATATGAACTCTGCCTTACAGGATCTAAAAGTTGGTCTTAAAGCATTTAAATGCAAACTATTATTTGATGTGAGTAGAATTACATTTCTCCACTGATAAATCACCTTATGGCACACAATATACCTTTGGACCAAAGTTCATTTGTTGCAAAATTGGGAGATATATTATTAGTTTAGCAATAATAAGATATATGGTCAAGGGAATGTTGCTAATTGTCCCATCGACACTAGTGAAAATTGTGTGATTTATAACAATAGGTAAAATGTCAGACCAGAAGAGCAATTTGCTTTAACTTGGTACCGGCTAATTTGCTTTTGGTTTGTTCTCATATGATCTTTCATGTTTTATTTGGCTTTCTTACACATCTACACCTACTTCATTCGAATAAAATTTAATTCTTTACACCATATAGAAAATAAAAGTCATTCAGTATGAAGTTCCTCCAGTCTCAAAACTCTCCAACTATCTTCATTTGTGAGGGTGCAAGAAAAACTATTATATGTAGGTGTGAACTTCTGAAAGTTCTCTATCCTTTTTTTTTTAATTTTTATTAGTTATTTTATTTATTTATATTTCAAATGTTATTTCCCTTCCCAGTTTCCCCTGCAAAAACTCCTTGATCCCTACCCTGTCCCCCGTCTCTATGAGGGTGCTCTCCCACCTGTCCACCTACCCCTGCCTCAGTACCCAGCATTCCCCTACCCAGGGTCAACGAGCCTTCACAAGACCAAGGGCCTCCCCTCCCAGTGATGCCAGACAAGGCCATCCTCTGCTACATATGCTGCTGGAGCCATGGGTTCCTTCATGTCTATTCTTCGGTTGTTGGTTTAGTCCCTGGGAGCTCTGGGAGCTCTGGTTGGTTGATGTTGTTGTTCTTCCTGTGTGGCTGCAAACCTCTTCAGCTCCTTCAGTCCTTGCCCTAACTCCTCTATCACGGTCCTGTGCTCAGTTCGATGTTTGGCTGAGTATACCTGCATCTCTGTCCTTTCAGTCTCAAATTAACTTTGCTTTGTCCTGAACATGGAACATGATTTTCCATTTTCTTCTCCATTTCCTGGACCCTCCGTTCCTGTCTCATTACTTCTCCCAGGTCTCTCTACTCCCCATCATTCCCCTAGCCCGCCATCTTCTCTTCTTCCCCTCAACTACTTTCCCTGTTACCCCCCTTTCTCCGCACACCTCTTCTGTCCTCTCTTCTCCTCTCCCGTTCCCTCCCTTCCTTTTCCCCCTTCCCCATGTGATCTTCTCCCCTTTCTTCCACTTCCATGGCACTCCTTCATAAATCTAAAGATGAACAATTCTTTTTCTTACCTCACAAGATATCAAAATTCCAAAATCTTGTTTGTCAGTTGCAACTACTTTCTTCCAGAGCTTCCAGGAGGCGTTTTCTGGTTTACTCAATTTGTAATTACGCAGAAACAGAAAAGAAACAGCATAAAGTCTGCCTTGTGGCTATTTCTCAGGAAACAGTCGTATTTTTATATTCTTCCACACTCCAGTGACATTTGACTTTCTTTACTCTGCTAATGTCTAGCACTGTTGCCGTTTGACTTTCTTCCCTTCATATATTTTTTTCTTATGTATAGAAACTACCAGACATGAGGTTCTTCTTACTTTGGAGGTTTGCACTAAATTTCAGTATCAACCACCATCCCTTTAACACCGTCCTCTGCTGACTCCTAGTTTTCCTCATTACCTAGTTATTCACTTCAGGCTTTTCTTTGCTCTTCTTCAGTTGTTTGACATGGAAGACTAGCCAGCCATTGGAACTCTATTCTTGACTTTTCAGATCCTCTTGTGATTTTCAGGTTGCGTGTACCTGTCAATCACAGCAATTCCAATTTTATTCTGTCTAGAGTGTTATTTATAAAAGGTTTAATGGATTAAAACAAGATAAAAATTATATCTTTTGTATTGACTTAAGCCATTTTCTTAGTTCCCACATACCCCTTTCCTCTTCCTTAATATCAACTACAAAAACTACATGATAAAGAAGCCTACTAATGTAAATCTAGGTTCTGCATGTTCTTTGACCCTAGCATTTGACTGGTAGATATTCTGAGTGTTCACTGTTCTTTTCTCAGTTTTCTGTCTCGGAGCCACATATCTGAGTAAACATAATTGGAGATGACAAATATGATGGAGTCTGGTCCAAGCATGAGAATCACCAAAATTTGGTAGGAACAGTGATGACCTTAGCAGTGTGAACGCATATCTGCTGGTGAGAGCTCTGCTCAGAGCCTCTATGTCAGTGCCCATGCTGTGCTGGACTTCTGCGCTTTTCTCTTAGTCTTTCATATCTAATTCTAGTTATGACTAACAAAAAAGAGACTACAAAACTTTCAGAAATTAAAATAAATTAGGGAAACAATTATTAAAAAGAATGATCCTTTTCTACTTCATGATTGGTTCGTGAAATCTTAAATAAGGAAATATGCAAAGATATGAACACAATAATCATCAACAATTTTTTTTCTCTCTTCAAATACACCTTAGAACTTTAAAATTATTTTCGACTTTAAAATATGTATCATCACTCCCTTTAAAGAAGATACCTACTATTTTTCTAAAGAAAATATCAAAGATACATGTCCTTCACTGGGTGATACCAGGATTGGTTTGAGTCATAAAAATAGCATTAGATTTTGAAAGTAAATTTTGCTCATTTTAAGTAAATTGCTCCATTAAAAGATACAAGAAGACTAGCTGCAATTTAACACTATTAAAGGCCCATCCAGACTTAATTTGCTAAAATGAGAGGTTAATTTCTAAGAAAGAATACTCTCCTAGCACTCTCCTATCATAGAATTAGATGCAACATTCAATTTTATCATGTTTTGATCAGTCCACTAAGTGAACTATTTATCAAATATAATATGGGACATCCCCTGTAGAAGGTATGGATGTCTTTGTTCGCAGATCATCACTAAGGGAACCTGGAATGTTAAACTCACAGAGTTGTGACTTTAAAGAAAAGGATGCATAGCTTGTTGTACACTTAGAAGACTGGGTGAGGAACTGGTTAATAGTCTGGTGCTATCTGTCTGGGGAGAGACCATACTGGATCCTCCCCCAAGCTTTTATCATAAACCTCTTTTTCTTAGTCAATTTATAGAAGCCATCTTTATGGAGGGTGGCACATTCACTTTATAAAGAGTGTTGATGCAGCATGACTTAAACTTTATTATGTGCATAGGATTGAGTTAATTATCAACAGAAATGTTTTCATCAAATTGGGCAGTGCTTACATGCCTATAATACATGGAACCTGAAGAGAACACCTTCTGTAGCCAAACAGGACCCCCAGTGGAGGAAGAGGACACCAACCCACCTACAAATCTTTTGATCTAAAATTGGTCCTGTCTGAAAGAAACGCAGGGACGAAGATGGAGCTGAGAATGAAGGAATGACTGACCAGTGGCCAGCCCATTTTGAGACCCATCAATGGGTAGGCACCAATCCCTCACACTATTTATGATGCTATGTTGTGCTTGCAGTCATGAACCTAGCATAGCAACCCTCTGAGAAACCCAGCAGCTGACTGAAATAGATGCATATACCTACAAACAAACATTAGACGGAGGTTGGAAACCCCAATGGAGGAGTTAGGGGGAAGGAATAAAGGCCCTCAAGGAGATGGAAACCCCATAGGAAGATCAACAGTGTCAACTACCCTGGACTCAAGGAACTTCCAGAAACTTAGCCATCTACCAAAGAGCATACATGAGCTGTTCTGACACCCCTGACACATATGTAGCAGAGGGCTGCTATGTCTGTCCTCAGTGGGAGAGCATGAGCCTAATCCTGCAGAGACTTGATGACCTAGCCTGGGAGGATACAGGGAGGAGTCGGAGGGGGGAGTACTTGAAATGTAAATAAATAATTAAAAAATAAACTACTCAAGGTTAGACTCCTGAAGTTTGAGCCTGTACTGGCTACTTAGTCATGCTGAACTGAGCTACCTTCTTACCTCCTGTAGACTGTTACTCTGCTGGCTATGATGGTTGTAAGCACCATTGAAATTCCCCTTAAATTGATGACATGAACATTAAAATAATACATTTGACAGATATGATATTTAAATTTTGTATTATGACATCTGTGAAGAATTCATTGACCACACCAAAATATGCTGTCAATTAGTTCTTACAATACTTATAACCAGTAACATACCCAGTGTTTATGTCTTATTTGAAACGGGTAAAAAATGTAGACGTTGGAGCAGACTGTCACACAGGACACGTATGGGCAAAAGAACGGAGCTTCAATTTCCAGGCCTGAAGAGAGCTGGAATGGGTAGGGAGGTGAAATAAATGAAATATACATTTAAAGCAAAATATATGCAATATTTGTACAAACAAAACTCCAGATTATTCACTGAAGATGTTAAAATAGAAATAATGTTAAAGAACAATGATATAAGCACATTATCAAACATGATGTAGAGGTTTAAAAAAAATAAAAACAGGTACCATCCCCCATCTTTTCCTTCCTTCACATGCTGCTATTAATCTTTGCATAATATTAGTGATAATGCAAAGATAAATATATTGCAAGGGTTATAGGAAAATACAGTTTTTTTCAATTAATGTATCATGCTCTTATGTAGAATACATTGAAGCTTAAAGTACACTTTAATACCGATACAGAATGCAGATTCAGAAATAATTTGTTAAATAAATAATTTAGTTTCCAGGTTTTTAAATCTTTGAATCACAGTATTTTGAGGAAGGAGACAAGGCCCATAGTTATTCACATATGTTACAGTGAGAATGAATGCTAATAATGTGGAAATGGCTTTGGAGCTGGGCTATAAATAGAAATTTTAGATATATGTCAGAAATATGAGAGAAAAGTGAAGGGGCAAAAAGAGCATCTCTGTGGTGCTAGTGAGCACATATCAGATAAGTTAGCATAGAGAGAATGTGGGAGGGAGTGGTAATGCTATCAAACCATCCTGGAAAAGTCTACAGCAAGAAGAACGAAACAGATCATGGAGAACAGGAAAATAGGAAAGACAGTCCTTGCTACAAACGTGCTGAGAACTTCGGTGAACTAAGTTTTACTGTTTCCTGGAAGATGAAAAGTTTCTGTGGTGAAATTGGTCATGTATATGAGGAGACTACTCTGCACGTGTGGGATGTGCAGAATTCCCCCACCCCCAACCCCGCTCCTCTACAGAGCAGTGCAAAAGGAAAGGAATGAGTTGAGGAGCTTACAACTATGGAGATAGAGCTTGGTGCTGGAATGCTTACGTAAGCACGCTGTGGGGTCAATGTCAGGTACTGAAAAATGAGAGAGGAGAGTGTCAGAGGCAAACACAATGGCCTGTTACACACAAAGGAAAAAAGTAATTAGAAATTCAGGTAGTTATAACTGTTCTCACTTTTTAAAAGATGATCCAATATATATTATATGAAAAACTTTCTTTAAAAATTTGAGTAGGAATATTCTGAGAAGACATGAAGGTATTGAATAAACAATCGATTGCAGAACAGATTAATAAACCTGTGAGTTGAAATTTTATCTGTTACAGTTATGCCTGAGCACACCACCAGCAAGGAGCAGAGAAACGATGGATGAGGTGAACAGGAACACTGTCAATTCGGTGTAAAATAGACAGGCATAAAGAGGGGGAATGCATGGAAGAATGCTATTGGACATCAGAGACCATGAGAAAGGAACAGAGGAAGGGAGCTCTAAGGACCAGAAGCATGCTTTAACCTTCAAGAAAAGTAAAGAAAGACACCAGAGATGACACAGTGCCGCAGTGCAAGCTTACCACCCACCTAGGGGACAAGGCACTTCCATCCACAGTGTCAAAAGCAATATTCTCACAGAGAACAGTGGCATAGAATTTTAAAGGAGAGTGAAGTGATGATATGGACTTAGGGGATCTGAAGGGTTGAAAAGCAAACCAAACAGATTTCCTTTTAGATCACAGATTGAAGGGATTGGCTTTGCTGTTTTGGATTAATGTGGGTCCGATCTCCACTCTTTCCTTCTTTTATACTTTTCTGTTTGTGATTAGTGATATCTATTCTATGTCTGACCCAATATTGTATTTTGCAAATATGAAGAGTTTTGGGGAATGAGATGGTATTTAGATAAGACTGGACTTTTTGAAATTTAGTGTGGACACAGGAATGGGTTAAGAATTTAGGGTATAGTGAGTCCAAAATATAATGAGATCTGGATTCTTTGTCCAAATTAGAGTGTCACCCACATATCTCCCCAGGTTTTTGTAGCAATCAGAGATTCTGAATCAGCTTCGCAGTAATTGTCATGTAGAACACTGAGAAGTTTCTGTAGTACTCAAAGGATTTGATGAATAGAAGACCACGAGGCATGACTTTGATAGATATACATTTATTTTTATGTTTTTGTGTGTTAGAATTTTGTGTGTAAACACCATGCATAATGAAGAGAATGGCCTAATATATATGTTTTCCTTGTGTCAAATTGTAGAATGGATCATATGTTTCTGTTATATTTGAGGCTAAAAGAAACGTTTACTTTGTTTAAAACCTAATAATCATACTAATTGATATGGAAAGCTACCTGTAGGCTGCTTGTGCTTCCTCTTAGGGTCCTGTGATCTAAGCATGCTTAATATACATTAGATGTGATCATTTCAAACTGTTTGCCTTAGGAAGTTTGTTTGAAGTATAAAGGAAACCTCATAACAAGAAAAACAAAACAAAACAAAAGAAACCATTGTCAATGGCAAAGGAGTCAGTTCATCAACTCTAGCTCTCTGTTCTCTCTTCGAAAAAGTAATAGACTTATTGCAACATAATTTAAACACCACACAAAAAGTTTTTTTTGCATAACATTCAGTTTTAAGATGTGGAGCTACATGAGTATCTAATTATAGACCATTTTCTTCATTTCATAAAGAAACATCATGCTTAGCAACAATTACTCCCATTTCTCCTCTTCCCTGACCCTTGGAAACCACTAACCTAGTTTCTGTACAAATTCGCCTGTTCTGAGCACTTCATACAGTAGAGTTATACAATAGAAGATCTTTTGTATCTTTAGGTTTTTTTGCATGAGTATGATGTTTTCACTGTTCATTCATATTGAAATGTGTGTCATTACTTCCATTCATTATCTTGTGTGAATAGTACTCTTATTATACACATGTCCTATGTGATTTTCTTATATATTTCAAGGACATTTTGGCTATTTCCACTTTGAATAGTTATGAACAATACTTCTATAAACATTATCAACAAAAAAGAGAAATGGGACTTTATAGCAAATTAATAAAAGCCCTGGAGGTTTATAAAGTACCAGGTATATATAATATATATAGTTATATGTAGTTATATATTGTTATATATAGCTATATATAGTTATATGTAGTTATATATATAGTTATATAGTTATATAGTCATAGTTTGAAGGTGAGAAGACAAGGATTTAGAAAATTTAGCTATCTTAAATTCATAAAGATTGTTATGATGATAAGGCTGCAATATATAACCCAAGAATCTTTCTGATTTTGCACTTTAGACATGTATGTGACACCAACTGGTATAATCTTACACCATTGTAACAGAAAATTCATCCAAGGATGGGTGAAGAGCACATATAAAAACGTGGATGGAACATGGAGAATCATGTTAAGTGAAATAACCCAGATTCAGAAAAGAAGGTATTTCTAGTATTCTCTTAAAATTGGAAGTAAGAAGGAGAAAGAAACAAAGAGCATGAAAAATAAAGAGAAATTGTGGAAGAGGGAAATGGGGAAGAAGGAGAAGGCAAGAAAGGGCTACAGAGGAATGATCAAATCATATTATGCACATTGGAATAATAAATGATGTTGATTTTGTATCTTACTTTGTACAGTTATTAAAATATTAATGCTAACCTGAGAAGTAAAAGTACTACAGAATTAACTGTGTCCTCCGAACATTGGTATATTGTGACCCTAAACTCCCTATATTTTTAGAGTACAGCTAGCTTGTAGGCAATACTTACGAGAACAAAAACATTATGTGGTCTTCCCAGCTCAGAGTTCTAGACTTTGGATGTCTTAGTTAGTGTTTTATTGCTGTAAAGAGACACCATGACAGCAGCAACTCTTATAAAGGGAAACATTTAATTGGGACAGGCTTACAGTTCAAAGGTTCAGTCCTTTGTCATTATGGCAGGTGATACACAGGTAGGCATGGTGCTGGAGAAGGAGTGGACAGTACTACATCTGAATTGGCAAACTGGAATTGGCAGTGGGAAGAGACAGTGAGACACTAGGCCTGGCTTGAGCTTCTGAGACCTCAAAGCCTGCCTACCCAGTGACACACTTCCTTCAGCAATGTCACATCTACTGCTACAAGGCTATACCTTCTAATAGTGCCAATCCGTATGAGCCTCTGGGGGCAATTTTTAGCTAAACCACCATACTGGAACTATAAGGAAGAAGTGTTAGTTAATTTTAAGTTTTTAGTATTTCATTATTGTAATGTAGAAAGACTAAGAGAAAATGAAATGCTGCTATTCTTCTTCTCGACAGAAAAAGGAGAAGAACATTAGTAATGTCATTCAATCCGACAAGATTTTCTGGAGGATATTGTTTTTATACCAGATTTAGGAATTATCTCTCTACTCCTTTCTACCTGCTCAATACTGAATCATCTTAGCCAACTTATGAGAAAAATAGCTTGGCGAACATAAAATCGACAATACATTCAGTCTTAGAAATTTTTTGTTGCTAAAGGATATAAACATAGATATAGAGATGGGGAAGGATATAAACATGTGGATATAGACATGTGGAACTTTCAACAGCCATCTAGAAAACACATTATGAAGAGCTAATTAATGAGCAGCTTTAATATGGAAGCCACAGTAGAAACTCCAGCCCTTGGCTATGGAAAGAGATGGCACTTGGCATTCTCCCCTTTATGCCAACTTCAGCTACTCTGCAGACCTCTCCTGATTCAAAACTGTGAAGAAAGATAAAGAATGGGACTAAGGAGCAGAACAACATGTACAATTAGCATAGAGAAAGCCATTTTAAGCATGGGAATACGAAGCTTTCTGTCTGTACTAACACAAGATAGGAAGATGATTCAAATACACAGATAATGTCAATCAAATTAATACGTTTCCAGAAATCACTTTTATTGGCCACTCAGCTACAAAAATTACCAATTCAGGCTAAAGCTGTCTCTATTATAAATTTTTTGCAATACAATCTTTTATGAGCCTAATTTATAATGTTTCTAGTTAAACTGAACTGACTAGAAGATTCTACCTAATGATCTATAGTAGTATTTTTAGTAATAAAGCAATTTAAATAAATTTTAATAATTAATTTTAAATACAATACAGCACTGTTATATATTTTGAAATTATATCCTTGTCAGGAAACATAGTAAATTTTGAAAAACAAATTCTATGGTGATAAAATTTGAGAGGAAATTTGGTAATAGTAAAACTCCTTTGAATGATTTCTTCAGTAATTTAAGATCTGTGAAAAGCATCTGAGATTTCGTTGGATAAGTGTCTTGTCAACAAATGATGAAGTGTTAAATTACAACTTAGTCTATTAATGTCAGTTTAGTGTATAAGATTTCCTCAATAGTAAGTTGAATTGCCTTCAGTTAGTAGTGTGATAACAGGACTGTTTGTGAACAGCCCTTCTTTTTCAGGACATATAGAATATCTCATTACTTGTGTCACAGTTGCCTAAGTCTTCATGAGTCCTTGAAAAGGCACAGAATTTCTCTCTCTTTTTTTAATTGGTTATTTTGTTTATTTACATTTCAAATGTTATCCCTCTTCCTGGTTTCCTGTTTGAGAAGGCCCCCATTCCACCCCCACCCCTGTCTCCACAAGGGTGCTCCCCCACCCCCACCCCCACTCCCAGTCTACCACCCTAGCATCCCCCTCGGCTAGACCATCAAGCTTCCATAGAGCCAAGGGCCTCCCTTCCTATTAATGCCAGATAAGGCCATCCTCTGTTACATATGCCGCTGGAGCCATGGGTCCCTCCATGTGTATTCTTTGGTTGGTGGTTTAGCCCTGGAAGCTCTGGGGGATCTGGTTGATTGATACTATTGTTGCTCCTAGGGGACTGCAAACCCAACCCCTTCAGCTCCTTCAGTCCTTCCCCTTACTCTTCCATTGGAGTTCTTTGCTCAGTCTGATGGTTGGCTGCAAGCATCCACATCTGTATTAAGGCTCTGGCTGGGCCTATCAGGAGACATCCATATTAGGCTCCTGTCAGCTACCACTTCTTGGCATCAGCAATAGATTCTGACTTTGGTGGCTACATAAGGGATGGATCCCCAGGTGAGGCAGTCTCTGGATGACCTTTCATACAGTCTCTGTTCCACTCTTTGTCCCTGTATTTCTTCTAGACAGGAGCAATTCTGGGTAAAATTTTGAGAAGGTTGGGTGGCTCCATCCCTCAACTGGGGAGCCTTGCCTAACCACTGGATATGGTCTCTACAGGTTCCCTCTCCAATTTGTTGGGTATTTCAGCTAATGTCATTCCCCATTGGGTCCTGGAAGCCTCTTGCTTTCCTGGTGTCTGGGACATTCTGTTGACTACCCCCAATTCCCCATCTCCCATTGCTACATTCCTCTGTTCAATTTCCTGACTCTCTATATCTCCTGCAACTTCTCCCACACTTGATCCTGCTCCCATTTTTTTCCTCTTCCCTCCTTTCTTCCTCTCAAGTCCCTCCCACCCCCTCTACATCTTGTGATTATTTTGTTTTCCCTTCTAAGTAAGACTGAGGCATTCATACTTTGGTCGTCCTTCTTGACCTTCATATTGTCTGTAAGTTGTATCATGGGTATTCCGAGCTTCTTTCCTAATCTCCACTTATAAGTGAGCACATACCATGTGTGTTCTTTTGTGACTATGTTACCTCACTCAGGATGATATTTTCTAGTTCCATCCTATGCCTGTGAATTTCATGAAGTCATTGTTTTTAATAGCTGAGTAGTATTCCATTGTGTAAATGTACCACATTTCCTGTATCCATTCCTCTGTTGAGGAACATCTGGGTTGTTTCCAGCTTCTGGCTATTATAAATAAGGCTGCTATGAACATAGTGGAGCATGTGTCCTTGATATATGTTGGAGTATTTTTTGGGTATATTTCTAGGAATGGTATAGCTGGGTCCTCAGGTAGTATTATGTCCAAATTTCTGAGGAACTGTGTATTAGTCAGGGTTCTCTAGAGTCACAGAACTTGTAAGTAGTCTCTATATAGAAAGGAAATTTGTTAATGACTTACAGTCTGTAGTCAAACTCCCCAACAATGGTCAGCAGTAGCTGTGAATGAAAACCCAAGGATCTAGCAGTTGTGTAGTCTTACAAAGCTCACAGGTGAAGAAGATTGAATCTTCCTCCTTCCAATGTCCTTATGTAGATCTCCAGCAGCAGGTGAGGCCCAGATTAGGGGAGTGCGTACCACCAAACCTAAAACTTGTGTCTTCCGGACTCAAGATCTAGATTACAGGTGAGTTTTCTAATTCTGGATTATAATTCACCCTAGATATAGTCAAGTTGACAATAAGAAATAGCCACTATAATCCAACCCTTGTCAACTTGACACAAATAATATCTCATATCCATATGAAACAATAACAAGGTCATAAATACGCTTAACATGATATAACTATTCCTCGTAGAATTGCAAACACATTTATAAACTTACAATGAGGCAATGTCCCTTGGGAACATTCCTTTAGTATCTCAACTTAAATACCAACTGATGTTAAAGAAATTGGAAGACAAATATGTTCTTAAGAAAATACAACAGAAGCATTAATATTACTTTATACTCCTCGTTTCTGCAGCTGGTTACATGGTCTTAGCTGGTATTTATAACTACCTTCCACTACTACCCATTCTGTATTTCCTCCACCCTCTGAAAGCACCTCAGTCTTGGCTCTTTTCCTGGAGGAGTGACCCATAACTTCATTCATGATGGGTCTGCATCCTTTGTCTTCCTTCTTGAATTAGGCTGTTGTAGTTTCCCATTGACTTTAATCACAGGACATGGTAGTACTAAGAGATGCCCTAAGGGATCTCCTGCACTCCAGACATAATTGTGGAGAGGCAATCCAATTTCCCCATGGTAATTTGGATCTATCACCCCTCCTAACACTGCTATTCCTTTCTTAGCCTGTTGGTTTAAGGGCATTAAAAGCCCAAAATGACCAGGGGGAAGTCTGACCTTCCAATTCAATGAAATGTTTGTTGTAGCTCCTGGTAGGAGCACTCCCCCCTCTGGAATCAAAACTTCTAGGCCAGCAGAACCTAGAGTTGTGGGACAAAAATTTTCCTAGAGGGTCACAAGGAGTGATAGTGAGTGGAGCTATTCCCTTTTCCACTCCTTGATTCCTGGACCCATGGATCCTGGATATGGGAGAAACTATATCATATAATGGATGCTGATTCAAAGCATATACTCCCTCCTGAAGAACTCTGCCCCAACCCTCCATGCTGCTGCCACCTAATTTGCACTGTAACTGTGTTTTCAAAAGGCCATTCCATCTTTCTATCAGACCAGCTGCTTAAGGATGATGGGGAACATGGTAAGACCAGTGAATTCTATGATCATGGGTCCACTGTCGCACTTCTCTAGCTGTGAAATGAGTTCCTTGGTCAGAAGCAATATTGTGTGGAATACCATAAAGATGAATAAGGCATTCTGTGAGTCCATGGATGGTGGTTTTGGCAGAAGCATTACGTGAAGGAAAGGTAAATCCATAACCAGAATAAGTATCTACCCAAGTAAGAACAAAACATTGTCCTTTCTATGGAGGAAGTAGTCCAATGTAGTCAACCTGCCATCAGGTTGTTGGCTGGTCACCTCGAAGAATGATGCCATATCTGGGGCTCAGTGTTGGTCTCTGCTGTTGGCAGATCTGTCATTCAGAAGCAGCTGTAGCCAGGTCAGCCTTGGTGAGTGGAATATCATGTTGTTGAGCCCAAGCATAACCTCCATCTCGACCACTATGGCCACTTTGTGTACCCACTGAGCAATGACAGGGATGACTGAGGAAAGAGGCTAGCTGTCCACAGAATGGGTCATCTTATCCATTTGATTATTGAACTCCTCCTCAGCTGAAGTCACCTGTTGGTGAGCATTTACATGGGACATGTAAATATCTTCACAACCTTTGCCCATTTGGAGAGATCTATCCACATACTTCTTCCCCAGATGTTTTTCTTACTAATTTTCCAATCGTGATCTTTCCAAGTCTCTGACCATCCAGCCAATCCATTGGCTACAGCCCATGAGTCAGTGAACAATCGTATATCTGGCCATTTCTTCTTCCAAACAAATTGTAATACCATGTGTACTGCTTAAAGTTCTGCCCACTGTGAAGATTTTCCTTCACCTGTATCTTTCAGGGTTGTTCTAGAAAGGGGTTGTAATGCTGCAGTTGTCCACTTCTGGGTGGTGCCTGCATAATGTGCAGAGCCATCAGTAAACCAGGTCCTAGTCTTCTCTTCTTCAGTCAGCCAATAATAGGGAACACGCCATGAGGCTATAGGCACATATTTGGCAGCAGATGGCATTGTTACAGGAGTAGAAACCATAGGCATTTGACAACTTCTTCCTGTAACTTGCTTGCGCCTTCAGGACCTGCTCGGAATTGATCACGGATGTACCACTTCCATTTGATAATAGACTGCTGCTGTGCACGTCCTACTTTATGATTTGGAGGGTCTGATAACACCCAGCTCATGATGTGCAGTTCAGGTCTCATTGTAACTTGGAGTCCTATTGTCAAACATTCAGTTTCCACTAAGGCCCAATAGTAGGCCAAGAGCTGTTTCTCAAAGGAAGAATAGTTGTCTGCAGATGATGGTAGAGATTTACTCCAAAATTCCAAAGGTCTCTTCTGTGAATTACCTACAGGAGCCTGCCAGAGGCTCCAAACAGCATCTCTATCTGCCACTGACACCTCAAGTACCATCAGGTCTGCTGGATCATATGGTCCAAGTGGTAGAGCAGCCTGCACAGCAGCCTGGACCTGTTGAGAGCCTTCTCCTGTTCCAGACCCCACACAAAGGTAGCAGCTTTCTGAGTCACTTGGTAAATGGGCCTGAGTAACACAACCAGGTGAGGAATATACTGTCTCCAGAATCCAAATAGACCCACTAAACGCTGTGTTTCTTACTTGGTGGTGGGAGGGGCCAGGTGCAATAATTTATCTTTCACCATAGAAGGAATATCTCTGCATGCCCCAAACCACTGGACTCCTAAGAATTTCACTGAGGTAGATGGTCCTTGAATTTTGGTTGGATTTATTTCCCATCCTCTGATATGCATATGCGTTACCAATGTGTCCAAAGTGGTTGCTACTTCCTGCTTATTTGGTTCAATCAGCATAATGTCATCAATATAGTGCACCAATGTGATATTTTTGTGGTAGAGAAAATGATCAAGATCCCTTCTAACTAAATTATGACACAAGGCAGGAGAGTTAATATATCCTTGAGGCAAAACTGTAAAGTTATACTGCTGTCCTTGCCAACTAAAAGCAAATTGCTTCTGGTGGTCTTTATGGACAGGTACTGAGAATAAGGCATTTGCTAGGTCAATAGCTGCATACCAGGTTCCAGGAGATGTGTTAATTTAAGTATCAAAACTACATCTGGTACAGTAGCTGCAGTCAGAGTTACTATCTGATTTAGTTTTCAGTTGTCAATTGTCATTCTCTATGATCCATTTGTCTTCTGCATTGGCCAGATAGGGGAGTTAAAGGGAGATGTGGTGGGAACCACCACCCCTGCATCTCTCAAGTACTTGATAGTGGCAGTAATTTCTGCAATTCCTCCAGGAATATGGTACTGTTTTTGATTCACTATTTTCTTTGGCAGAGGCAACTCTAACGGCTTCCATTTAGCCTTTCCAACCATAATAGTCCTCACTCCACAGGTCAGGAAACCAATGTGAGAATTCTGCCAGGCTCTAAGTATATCTATCCCAATTATACATTCTGGAACTGGGGAAATGACCACAGGATGTGTTCAGGGGCCTACTGGACCTACTGTGAGTCAGACATCAGTCAAATCTCCATTAATCATCTGTCCTCCATAAGCCCCTACTTTAACTGGAGGGCCACAATGTTTCTTGGGATACCCTGGGATCAACATCAATTCAGAGCCAGTACTCAATAGGTCCCTGAAAGTCTGATTATTCCCTTTCCCCCAGTGTACAGTTACCCTTGTAAAAGGCTGTGGGTCTCTCTGGGGAAAGACTGGAGAAAGGCTAACAGCAAACTTTTAGGTGTCTTTTCAAGATCCTTCCTCAGGGGAACCTGGCCACCCCTTCATTGAAGGGGTTCTGGGTCTGCAAACTGGCTCAAGTCTGGAAATTGATTCACTGGCCGAGAATGCCTTTTGCCAGGATCCAATGTAGCCTTTCTTTCATTTGTTTGAGAATTTTTCTGCTTATACAGATCAAATAGATATGTAGTATGCTTTCTATGTATTTCATACCTGGAAACACCATGACTGATTAGCCAGAACCAAAGGTCTGAATGAGTCATGCCATTATAAATTTCACTTCTCCTGTGCTGACCATCAAGGTATATGTCATTATATATGTTGTTTTGTCTACACTGTCCATTATAATAACTATGACCACCTTGTCTCTAGTGATTCAATGCTGCCACCTGGCCCTTGTTACCTCGAGGCCCAATTAAACCCATTTCATTTAATTCATCTAATTGAGCAGCAGCATCTCCAACCCTAAGGTCTGGCACAAGGAAAAGGGCAAGAGCAAAACTCTTCAAATGTGCTGGTGCCCCTCTTACCAGTTTGCATATTATAGGATTGGTGAAGGGCATATCTTCTGGGCCTCCCCATGGTGGAGAACTGGGTTTTATGCAATGTATCCACTCTAGCATTGAAACTTCCCTGAGCCTCAAAATCCCTTCATCAGCACCAAACCAAGGGATATCAGGAATCTCCAACTCCTTTTCAGTAGGCCATCTTTTGATAAACGCTTCAGCCAACCATTCAAACAAACTTCTGACACCTTTATTTAACTATACAAACTTCCATATTAAATCTTGAATCTCCACTCAGAGGACCCATGCCAATAAACTCAGCCTGATCTAGTTTTATGTTCCTTCCACCATTATCCCACACCCTTAAAATGCATTCCCACACATATTCTCCAGACTTCTGCTTGAATGAATTAGCAAACTCATTAAGCTCCTTAGTAGTGTAGCTCACTTCCTCATGGACTACACTTTCTACCTCCTCTCTAGGGGCCTGTTTTGCCTTGATTCTGGTTATAGGTCTAGAAGAAACTATTGGTGGGCCTTGAGAAACATCAATATTATCTTGTCTGGCATTTTCTTCAGTGAAAGTCACCACTGGCCGATCAGACTCTGAGGGATTAACTTCCTCATGTGGAGAAGGCATTATTTCAAGGGGTGTGGCTGAGGATACTACTTCCTCAGGTGCGGTAAACCATTGAGAATCTGAAAATTCAGAATTTTCAGCTTCAACAGGGTCTTCCTACACATCCCCATCCCAAGATATAGGTTCCCATTCTTTGCCAATTAATGCCCTTACTTTAACTGCTGATACCCTCTGAGGTTGAGACCTGAACTTTTGCTGCGATTCAGCCAACCTTATAATGAGGGCTTCATTTTGATTTTCTGCAACTTGAGCTTTATGGCTGCTGGAGAGAAAATTCTCTTCAAGGACACACTTAGCAACTTTTAGGTTGGTCACTTGCATCTGGATCCGTTCAATTTTGTTATGCAATGCCTTCTTTTCCTTCATTATCTTTTCCAGAGATACTAAGAGCAACTGGCCAGCAAAGTCATTTTCAAAATTTTTTCCCATATTGCAAAAAGTTTTGAGCACACAATCATCAAGATGCTCAATGGCATTAGCTTCTTTAAGTTTAAAATATATTTCCAACCACGGGTCTTCAATATCCTCCAAGCTCCCAGAAGAGAGCATATCTGGAGAGGTTTCAGCAGTTGAAGGTGCTGGTGAATTATTAAACCAAACTCCAGATTCTTAAAAGATTCATCCTTACACTGGTTTCTGCTCCTCTAGAGCCACTCCCAGTACCAACTTCTGTATTAGTCAGGGTTCTCTAGAGTCACAGAACTTATAGGTAGTCTCTATATAGTAAGGGAATTTTTTAATGACTTACAGTCTGTAGTCAAACTCCCCAACAATGGTCAACAGTAGTTGTGAATGAAACCCGAGGATCTAGCAGTCACTTAGTCCCACAAGGCTCGAAGGCGGAGATGATTGAATCTTCCTCCTTCCAATGTCCTTACGTAGATCTTCAGCAGCAGGGGAGGACCAGATTAGAGGTGCACATACCACCACACCTGAAACTTGTGTCTTCCAGACTCACGATCTAGATCACAGGTGAGCCTTCTAATTCTGGATTGTAATTCACTCCAGATATAGTCAGGTTGACAATCAGAAATAGCCACTATAAACTGCCAGACTGATTTCCAGAGTGGTTGTACCAGTTGCAATCCCACAAAGAACGGAGGGGTGTTCTTCTTTCTCCACATCCTCGCCAGCATCTTCTGTCACCTAAGTTTTTGATCTTAGCCATTCAGACTGGTGTGATGTGGAATCTCAAGGTTGTTTTGATTTGATTTGATGACTAAGGATGTTGACCATTTCTTTAAGTGCTTCTCAGCCATCTGAGATTCCTCAGTTGAGAATTCTCTGTTTAGCTCTGTATCCCATGTTTAATAGGGTTATTTGGTTCTCTGGAGTCTAATTTCTTGAGTTCTTTGTATATATTGGATAATAGCCCTTTATTGCATGTAGGGTTGGTAAAGATCTTGAAGCAATCCCACTAAAATCAGGGACTAGAAAAGGCTGCCCACTCTTCCTATCTATTCAATATAATACTTGAAGTTCTAGCCAGAGCACTTACACAACAAAAGGAGGTCAAAGGGATACAAATTGGAAAGGAAGAAGTCAAAAATATCACTATTTGCAGATGATATGATAGTATACTTAAGTGACCCCAAAATTCCATCAGAGAACTCCTAAACCTGATAAACAACTTCAACAAAGTGCTTGTATATAAAATTAATTCAAACAAATCAGTAGCCTTCCTCGACTCAAGGATAAATAGGCTGAGAAAGAAAGTAGGGAAATGACACCCTTCACAATAATCACAAATAATATCAAATATCTTTGTGTGACTCTAACCAAGCAAGTGAAAGATCTTAGGATAAGAATTTCAAGTCTCTGAAGAAATAAATAGAAGAAGACATCAGAATATGGAAAGATCTCCCATGGTCGTGGATCAGCAGGATTAACATAGTAAATATGGCCATCTTACCAAAAGCAATCTATAGATTCAATGCAATCCCCATGAAAATTCCATCTCAATTCTTCACAGAGATAGAAAGGCCAATTCTCAAATTTATTTGGATGAAAAAACCCCAGGATAGTGACTATTCTCAACAATAAAAGAACTTCTGGAGGAATCAGCATCCCTGACCTCAAACTGTACTACCGAGCAATAGTAATAAAAACTGCATGGTATAGGTACTGAGACAAGCATGTAGATCAATGGAGTAGAATTGAAGACCTAGACATGAACTCACATATCTTTGTTCACTTGATCTTTGACAAAGGAGCTAAAACTATTCAGTTGAAAACAGACAGCATATTCAACAAATGGTGCTAGCTTAAGTGGAGGTCATCATGTAGAAGGATGAAAATTGATCATTCTTGTCTCCTTGTATAAAGTTCAAGGCCAAGTCATTCAGGGACCTCCACATAAAACCAAATACAGTGAATCTAAGAGAAGAGAGACTGGGGAAGAACCTTGAACATATGGGTAGGGGGGGAAATTTTCCTGAACCGAACACCATTGGCTTATGCTCTAATGTCAACAATCGACAAATGGGACCTCATAAAATTGAAAAAGGACACTGTCAATGTGACAAAACAGCAACCCACAGTTTGGGAAAAAATCTTTACCTTACTTTTCTCTTTATGTCATTCTTTCTACTTTATTTTATTTTTATTTTTTTGATACTTTATTTACCTTTCCAATGTTTCCCCCTTTCTAGGTCTCCTCTTTGGAAACTGTGTATCCCCTGACCCTCCTCCACCTCTATGAGGGAATTCCACATCCCACTCACCCATCCACCCACTCCCATATTTCCACATTGACATTCCCCTTTAGTGGGGCCTCTCCTCCCCCTGATGGCCAACAAGGCCCTCCTCTGCCACAAATGTGGTCCAAACCATGGGACCCTGCATGTGTATTCTTTGGTTGGTTGTCCAGCCCCCTGAGGACCAGGAGGGTCAGGCCAGTTGACAATATTGCTCCCTCCATGGGGATGTAGACTCCTTCACCTCCTTCAGTCCCTTCTCCAACTACTCCATCTGGGACCTCACTCTCAGTCCAGCAGCTACTGTAAAGTGAAACTTGGGTATTCCGAATGTTTGGGCTACTATCCACTTATCAGTGAGTATATATCATGTTTGTTCTTTTGTGACCGAGTTACCTCGCTCAGGATGATATTTTCAAGTTCCATCCATTTGCCTGCAAATTTCATTAAATCATTGTTTTTAGTAGCTGAGTAGTACTCCATTGTGTAAATGTACCACATTTTCTGTATCCATTCCTCTGCCGAGGTATATCTGGGTTGTTTCCAGCTTCTGGCTATTATAAATATGGCTGCTATGAACATAGTGGAGCATGTGTCTTTATTACATGTTGGAGCATCTTCTGGGTATATGCCCAGGAGTGGTATAGCTGGGTCCTCGGGTAGTATTATGTAAATTTTT
>CM052713.1:53459060-53496739 GCA_028551405.1 Uromys caudimaculatus | reverse complement strand
GGCTTTTCCCCACTTTCTCTTCTATTAGATTCAGTGTATCTGGTTTTATGTGGAGGTCCTTGATCCACTTGGACTTGAGCTTTGTACAGGGACATAGGAATGGATCAATTCCCATTCTTCTGCATGTAGACTACCAGTTGAACCAGCACCATTTGTTGAAAATGCTGTCTTTTTTTTGCTGGATGGTCTTAGCTCCTTTGGTAAAAATCAAGTGACCGTAGTTGTGTGGGTTCATTTCTGGGTCTTCAATTCTATTCCATTGATCTACCTGCCTGTCGCTGTACCAGTACCATGCAGTTTTTCTCACTACTGCTCTGTAGTACAGCTTGAGGTCAGGAATGCTGATTCCCCCAGACATTCTTTTGTTGTTGAGAATAGCTTTTGCTATCCTGGGTTTTTTGTTGTTCCAAATGAATTTGAGAATTGCTCTTTCTAAGTCTATGAAGAATTGAGTTGGAATTTTGATGGGGATTGCATTGAATCTGTAGATTGCTTTTGGCCAGATGGGCATTTTTACTATATTAATCCTGCCAATCCATGACCACAGGAGAGCTTTCCATCTTCTGAGGTCTTCTTTGATATCTTTCTTCAGAGACTTGAAGTTCTTGTCATACAGATCTTTCACTTGTTTGGTTAGAGTCACACCAAGACACTTTATATTGTTTGCGACAATTGTGAAGGGTGTCATTTCCCTAATTTCTTTCTCAGCCTGTTTATCCTTTGAGTATAGGAAGGTTACTGATTTATTTGAATTAATTTTATATCCGGCCACTTTGCTGAAGTTGTTTATCAGCTGCAGCAGTTCTCTGGTGGAGGTTTTCGGGTCACTTAAGTATAGGATCATATCATCTGCAAAGAGTGATATTTTGATTTCTTCCTTTCCAATTTGCATCCCTTTGACCTCCTTTGGTTGTCTAATTGCTCTAGCTAGAACTTCAATTACTATATTGAATAGATAGGGAGAGAGAGGGCAGCCTTGCCTAGTCCCTGATTTTAGTGGGATTGCTTCGAGTTTTTCTCCATTTAGTTTGATGTTGGCTACTTGTTTGCTGTATATTGCTTTTACTATGTTTAGGTATGGGCCTTGAATTCCTGATCTTTCCAAGACTTTTATCATGAAGGGATACTGAATTCTGTAAAATGCTTTTTCATCATCTAATGAAATGACCATGTGGTTTTTTTCTTTGAGTTTGCTTATGTAGTGGATTACATTGATGGATTTCCGGGTATTGAATCCTACCTGCATCCCTGGGATGAAGCCTACTTGATCATGATGAATGATCGTTTTGATGTGTTCTTAGATTCGGTTTGCGAGAATTTTATTGAGTATTTTTGCATTGTTATTCATAAGGGAATTTGGTCTGAAGTTTTCTTTCTTTGTTGGGTCTTTCTTTGGTTTTGTTCTCAGTGTAACTGTGGCCTCATAGAAGGTATTGGGTAGTGTTTCTTCTGTTTCTATTTTGTGGAATAGATTGAAGAGTATTGGTATTAGTTCTTCTTTGAAGGTCTGATAGAATTCTTCAGTGAACCCATCTGGTCCTGGGCTTTTTTTGGTTGGGAGACTTTTAATGACTGCTTCTATATCTTTAGGCATTATGGGTTTGTTTAGATGGTTTATCTGATCCTGACTTAACTTTGGTATTTGGTATCTGTCTAGAAAATTGTCCATTTCATCCAGATTTTGCAGTTTTGTTGAGTATAGGCTTTGTAGTAGGATCTGATGGTTTTTTGAATTTCCTCAGAATCTGTTGTTATGTCTCTTTTCATTTCTTATTTTGTTTATTTGGATACTGTCTCTGTGCCCTCTGGTTAGTTTGGCTAAGGGTTTATCTATCTTGTTGATTTTCTCAAATATCCAACTCTTGGTTTTGTTGATTTTTGTATAGTTCTTTGTGTTTCTACTTGGTTGATTTCATCCCTGAGCTTGATTATTTCCTGCCTTCTACTCCTCTTGTGTGTATTAGCTTCTTTTTGTTCTAGAGCATTCAGGTGTGCTGTTAAGTTGCTAGTGTATCCTCTCTCCAGTTTCTTTTTGGAGGCCCTCAAAACTATGAGTTTTCCTCTTAACACTGCTTTCATTGTGTCCCATAAGTTTGGGTTTGTTGTACTTTCATTTTCATTAAATCCTAGGAAGTCTTTAATTTCTTTCTTTATTTCTTCCTTGACCAAGTTATCATAGAAAAGAGCATTGTTAAGCTTCCATGTTTATGTGGGCTTTCTGTTGTTATTGTTGCCATTGAAGACCAGCCTTAATCCATAGTGATCTGATAGGAAGCATGGGATTATTTCAATCTTCTTGTATCTGTTGAAGTTTGTTTCATGACCGATTATACAGTCAGTTTTGGAGAAGGGACCATGAGGTGCTGAGAAGAAGGTATATCCTTTTGATTTAGGATGAAATGTTCTATAGATATCTGTTAAATCCATTTGG
This sequence comes from Uromys caudimaculatus, assembly GCA_028551405.1. Lineage (NCBI taxonomy): Eukaryota > Metazoa > Chordata > Mammalia > Rodentia > Muridae > Uromys > Uromys caudimaculatus. The sequence goes on along the minus strand of CM052713.1, from coordinate 53,494,308 downwards.
TCCACAACATCTGTTAGTTTCGCTGTGTCTTTGTTTAATTTGTGTTTCCAAGATCTGTCCATTGATGATAATGGGGTGTTGAAGTCGCCTACTATTACTGTGTGAGGAGCAATGTGTGCTTTTAGCTTTAGTAAAGTTTCTTTTATGAATGTGGGTGCCCTTGCATTTGGAGCATAGATGTTTAGAATTGAGAGTTCTTCTTGGTAGATTTTTCCTTTGATGAGTATGAAGTGTCCTTCCTTATCCGTTTTGATGACTTTTGGGTGAAAGTCGATTTTATCTGATATTAGAATAGCTACTCCAGTCTGTTTCTTAGGACCATTTGCCTTGAAAATTGTTTTCCAGCCCTTTACTATGAGGTAATGTTTGCCTTTATCACGGAGATAAGTTTCTTGAATGCAGCAAAATGCTGGGTCCTCTTTATGGTCCAGTCTGTCAGTCTATGTCTTTTCATTGGGGAATTGAGTCAATTGATGTTAAGAGATATTAAGGAATAGTGATTGTTGCTTCCTTTTATTTTCGATGTTATTTTTACTTTTATGTTGCTATCTTCTTTTGAGTTTGTTGAAAGATTACTTTCTTGCTTTTTCTAGGGTGTAGTTTCCCTCTTTGAGTTGACATTTACCATCCATTACCCTTTGTAGGGCTGGGTTTGTGGAAGCATATTGTGTAAATTTGGTTTTGTCATGGACTATTTTGGTTTCACCATCTATGGTAATTGAGAGTTTTGCTGGTAGCCTGGGTTGGCAGTTGTGTTCTCTTAGGGTCTGTATGAGTTCTGCTCAGGATCCTCTAGCTTTCATAGTCTCTGGTGAGAAGTCAGGTGTAATTCTGATAGGTCTGCCTTTATATGTTACTTGACCTTTTTCCCTTACTGCTTTTAATATTTTTCCTTGTTTTGTGTATTTGATGTTTTCACTATAATGTGACAGGTCAAATTTTTTTTTTTGGTCCAATCTTTTTGGAGTTCTGTAAGCTTCTTTTATATTTACATTCATTTCTTTCTTTAGGTTGGGGAAGTTTTCCTCTATAATTTTGACGAAGATATTTGCTGGTCCTTTAAATTGGGAATCTTCACTCTCCTCTATACCTATTATCCTTAGGTTCTGTCTTCTAATTGTGTCCTGGATTTCATGGATGTTTTGGGTTAGAAGTTCTTTGCATTTTGAATTTTCTTTTACTGTTGTGTCGATGTTATCTATGTTATCTTCTGCTCCTGAGATTCTCTCTTCTATCTCTTGTATTCTGTTGGTGATGCTTACATCAATGACTCCTGGTCTCTTTCCTAGGTTTTCTAACTCCAGGGTTGTGTCCCTTTGTGATTTCTTTATTGTTTCTATTTCTATTTTTAGCTCCTGGATAGTTTCGTGCATTTCCTTTGTCTGTTTGATTGTGTTTTCTTGTAATTCTGCCTGTTTAATTGTGTTTTCCTGTAATTCTTTAATGGATTTTTGTGTTTCCTCTTTAAAGGCTTCTGGTTGTTTATCTCTGTTCTCTTGCATTTCTTGTTATTCATTTCTTTCTTAACGTCTTCAATAATCATCATGAGAAATGGTTTTAAATCTGAGTCTTTCTTTTCTGGTGTGTTGGGGTATCCAGGGTTTGCTGTGGTGGGAGAGCTGGGTTCTGATGATGCCAAGTACCCTTGGTTTCTGTTCCTTATGTTCTTACCCTTGCTTTTGCCATCTTGGTAAGTCTGACATTAGCTGATCTTACTCTGTTTGGTTGTGGCTTTCCCCTCCCACAGGCCTCTGTGTCAATACTCCTTGAAGTCCAGCTCTCTCTGAGAGGTGTTTGGGTTTGGAGAGCTGTGGCCCAAGGTCAACTCTGGGGTGCAGACAGAAATCAGAAGGATCTTGTCCTCAGCTGTCCCTTGGTTCCTATGTCCTGATGGCTCTACAAGGGTCCCTCTTGATCCAGTGAGTTTGAATAGAAGTGGTGTTTTTGCCTGTGCTCAAAGGTGTGTCAGCACTTCTGGGATACCCACTCTCTCCTGGAGCCCTGTGGCCCAGGCTGAGTTCCCCAGGCACAGACCCCTGTTGACCCAGGCAGAGGTCTCCACCCACAGATGGAAACCGGAATGTTCAGAGGTTTCCTGCCCCCAAGTTCTCCTCAGACCCTGTATCCAACCGGGTTAGGGCGGGTCTCTGTGAGCAGTATTGCTCCCCTTAACCCCACTCACGGCTTTTCCTCGTTCCTGGGAGGGTAGCTTTCTCCTGGCACTTGTTGGCTATGAACTCCTGGTGGCCCAGGCAGATGTCTCCACCCCTCTTTCTACTTTATTAATTGCTATATTTTACTCAGACCCTTAGAATAGTCTAAATTGTTCTCTAAAAGGATCAATTTTATAGGATTTGGCATCATAAGCACCTTTCTTTGATGCAGAAATATCTTACTGAAAATTAATTTTTATCATTTTTCAGAAAATCCACTTCTACATGCACATATCCCACTTAAGAAAAGTGTTTTAGAAAAATAAGATGTTTATTACATTATTCTTAAAGCAATGATTTAATCCTTTGCCTGGGAAAAGAACATGAAATTATTTTTTTTCATTAGCTGCTATTATTCAAAATTCCACTGGTAAAAATTACATGTAAATATATAAATTAAAGATGTTTCAGCGCTGGGCACTGGTGGCACACACCTTTAATCACAGCACTCACGAGGCAGAGGCAGGCGGATTTCTGAGTTTGAGGCCAGCTTGGTCTACAGAGTTTCAGGACAGCCAGGGCTATACAGAGAAACCCTGTCTTGAGAAATAAAACAAAACAAAACAAAACAAAACAAAACAAAAAACAAGATATCTCACTCTCAGCTTTAAGATAAATACTTATTTTATTATTTTTGTTCATATGTATGTGTGTGTGGGGGGGTATGGAATATACATGTGAGTGGTAATGCCAATGGGAGCTTGAGGTTTACATTACCGTGGTGGTGGATCCAGAAGTGGTTGTGAACCTGCCACGGGGCCAGGTTGCATTACAAGATATTGTATGCTCGTAACACCTGAGCTATCATTTTTCCCAACATTTGGTTTGAGATGACAATCTTTCCATAATTCAAGAGAGTAATACCAGAAATTGAATTGTCTTGAACTTAGATTCATTATGTGCCAACATATCTACTCTACAAATGTTTTGTTGACAGGAAGAATGAATTTCCTTTTTAGGAAGCCTTGAGATAAGAAATTTTAAACAAATAAAAAACCGCAAAGGTTGACATAATAAAGTTACTTTCATTGACCAGTCACCTATAAAAATCACCAATTCACACTGACGTGGAAGAACAGGATTTCTTTCCACTGTAGAACTTTTGAGATCAATTCCAGACACCACTGTCAGCTGTATTTGCGAGTGTATCACATAAACAGGACTCCCTCTGACCATGATAACGTCATATTGCCATCACACCTATAACTGCACTTGTAAGATCAGATAGTTTAGAACCTCTCAAATTTTCTAGCTACGTGAAAGCATCATTTGCTGGGTTGAATCACATTGGAAGGCAAGAAGATCAATATATATGATTTTTATATCTTAATAATTTCTCAATCTATTTCTGCCTAATCTTTTTCTTGCAAGTCTTTGTTAATGATGGGCATGTACCTTAATAACCTCCTTAGTGTCTTTTCCCACATCAGTGAGGTCAAAACTGAGAGTCTGATTTCAGAGCACATACTCAGCTCTCTCTGCACTTCTACATGGGCACAGCTTCACTACTGCCTCACCATGAGCCCAAACAAAGCAGTTGACCTTTCTATTATTTGTTGCTCCATGTGTAGAGCCGTGATAATACCTGTTGTCTTCTTCCTAAGGATTCTGTGAAGATTAATGAGGTAATATCGATAAAGGACTTTGAACTCTGTGAGAAGAAAGACTCCTTTGAAAAGCCTGTAAGAACCTTAAAACACTTCTGTGGGAGACAGATCAGTCATCTTGGCAAACACACTCTATCTTGTGAAGACTGTTTGTGGTGAGTTAATGATAAGTACAAATCCAATTCTCTCAGACTACACAACTATATACTGCAGGTATTTATATAATATTATATATTTTACTATTAGCGAAATGAAATAGCTTGTAACACGGTTTATTGTTGTCTTTTTTGGTTATATTTTCTTCTTTGCAATAACAAGCATATAGCAAAAATATTAAGATCAAAATTGATAATAAAACGCAATTTTAATTGTATCTTCGCTTAAAATAATCAAATTAATACAACTTTATTGCAAGTAAAACTTAATTTTTATAAATTAATTTTAGGAATGTCTGTTTTTTAAAATGTTAGAACTGTGAAATATCTGTGAAAGTCAGGTTTTCAGTATAAAAAATATTTTAGTAAATACTGGAAATGCTTTGGGATGGAAAGAAACATTTCATATATAATCACTGTAAAGCAGTTTAAATACAAATAACCTCAAACGTTCTGTCTTACTCGTCTTACTCTTCTGGTCTATAATTCATTTACATAGTACAATGAGTGAGTTACTCCTGTTTGGTTTTCCAATTTTATGATTAGGAAAACTACATTTCTATTAAAACACATTCTTTGCTCTCTTCTTATCTTTTCTTCCTTCTGTTTCTGTTAAATAAACTAAAACTAAGGCTCAAAAATAATGAGAAATGTAGTGTAATCTACATTCACAATCTTTTCTCCCAGTATTTCCATAGTTACCTTTTGCTGTTGAATTATCCGTTCTACAGCATTTATAAAATCATAGCTAGAGGAACCCCTCTCATTACTATATCCTTATTTAAAAGAGTGTCATTAGCTGGAATAATATATTCTATGTTATTTGAAATTAACTGAAAAAAAACAGTAAAAGCAGACTTTTACATCTTATAAAACAATTTTTTAAAAACTTCACTTTTTCTACTATAGTCCATTTACAAACAGCACAAAACAAAGCCAAACCATCCCCTCAGCCCATCAGCCGTTTTACATAATCCTTTTCTTTTGAAATTTCTGCCACTTTTCATCTCATTAATGCGTATCCACTCAGCTGCCAGTTTATGATTATTTATCTACCAACTTGCCTCTGGTCAATACTCAGAAATAGCATATTTAAAAGCGTAATAACTATTTATTAGTAATAATAATAACTAGTAATAGTAATAACTATTAATAATAATAATTACTAATAGTAATAACTATTATAAAATAAGATAAATAGATGCCTGTAGGAGAAAAAAATTATTGTGCATATATGAACATGACATTTATGTTTTTATATTTTAAGACTTTAAAGTAACTTCTTTTTTTTTTTTGATACTTTATTTACATTTCAAATGTTTCCCCTTTACCAGATCTCCCCTTTGGAAACCCCCTATCCCCTCCCCCTCCCCCTGCCTCTATGAAGGTATTCCCCCACCCACCCACCCTTTCTCGTCTTCCCTCCTTGGCATTCCCTTATACAGGGGCATCTAACACCCTCAGGCCCAAGGACCTCTCCTCCCCATGATGGCTAAAAAGACCCTCCTCTGCCACATATGTGGCCAGCACCATGGGTCCCTCCATGTGTGTTCTTTGGTTGGTGATCCAGTCTCTGGGAGCATCGGGGGGTCAGGCCAGTTGACACTGTTGCTCCCTCCATGGGGCTGCAAACTCCCTCAGCTCCTTCAGTCCCTTCTCCAACTCCTCCATCTGGGACCTCATGCTCAACCCAATGGTTGCTGTGAAGTGAATCTTAGCATAATGACACGGCAAATATCAAATCTCCATTCTGTTATAGGAACCAAGCAGAAAGAACTGAAAGCAACGTCAGAACTGTACATGGCATTGGTTAAGGCACAAAGACTCACTGGAAGAATGATGTCTAAATGTGACATAACATGACATCAGATCAGGATTACTGAAGTGCACCATGTCACTGTGACCCTATTTTATATTCTGTGATAAATATCATCCAACTAAAACACACACAAACACAAAAAAACAAAACAAAGAGCACAGGCAGCATTACTGACTTGTGACACATGAGAGGTGGAATGCTGAAAGGGAAGCTGCGTGCACAAAGATATTGGAGGAGTCAGAGAGCAGTGTTGCAAATATGATGATAACTTTACACCTCTGTGTACACAACGAACACCAAAAATCCAATGAAGACTGTGGTGTTAATACTCTATTGTAATCAAATTGTTGAAAGGCATAAAAGGACTTCAATTACTAATGAAATTGTTAATATGGTTTTTGATACTTAAAGAACTGAAGCTTTAAAGCAGTTTGGGATGTCCATTATAAACTAGTATGCAAAAAGAACTGTTATGAAAAAAAATGTAAAGCTTGTTGAAAAATGAAGTAGCTTGTTATTTTAAAACATTTGCCAGATATGGTTTTAAAGTGGTTGCCTTTACATCATGATATTGAATAAACTGTCTTTCAATACTTTTAAAATGGTCATAGTTCTGTGTTGCATTGGCTTTAAGCATTTTATATGTAAAAGATGCCATAGTGCAGATTGGCGTTTAAGGAGGAGTTAATGCCGCAGTTTTTCTCAGATCTGTTTTCTTTTCTTTTCTTTTCTTTTCTTTTCTTTTCTTTTCTTTTCTTTTCTTTTCTTTTCTTTTCTTTTCTTTCTTTCTCTCTTTTACTTTTTTACAATTTCAACCAATTTAATTATGATTTCAGTAAGTTTGCCTCGCTTTTTCATGACTATGAATCTAGCCACTTTCCCCTCTCTCTCTCTCTCTCTCTCTCTCTCTCTCTCTCTCTATATATATATATATATATATATATATATATATATATATATATACACATATACATATATTTGGAACATATCACAGTTATTCTCCAGGAAATAATAAAAAAACATTACTATATACCATGTTGTCTGTGCATAAACTAAATAAAAGATATGCAAATCTCAGTTGTGAACAGACTTTGAGAAAAGAATATGATTAGTCCAAGATCTTAAAGTATATTTTCAGTTGTTGCTTTGTATACTGATGAAAGAGGTTTGCTTTTCCTACAAAGAATCATACAAAATATGCCCTAGGATCCAAACTTTCTCCCATGTTGCTGGGGTGCTGCCGGCCCCAACGGTGTATTATTATTGAGCTTGACCCGCCTTAGCAATTGCAATGCTATCATGTTTCTACTTTGCAGCTATGAAAGCAGTCATTTCCTGTTCTTAAAGAAACAGCACATTGTGTCACTAACACTATGAATTCTTCTACTTTTAGAAAATGTGATAAAATAGCCTGAGCTGTACATTTCAGACGGGAAGCTTTCTGTGAAAGAAAATAAATGTTTGGATTGTCTGTGCAGAATGGTTTTAATCTTTGAACTTTTAAAACCATATAACCACAATAATGGAACCATTTTTGATATAATTGTAATGAGAGAATATTATACAATTCTGAGGCTATTATTAATACTATTATCTTAGTTGCCTGTCTATTTCTATATTTAAGACCTTGACCAAAAGCAACTTGGAGGGGAAAGAATTTGTCATTATATATCCTCATCAGGATCCATCATAAAGAAAATCAGGGCAGGAACCCAGAGGCAGGAATTGATGCTGAAGCCATGGAGGAATTCTGCTTACTGGATTGGTCCTTGTGGCCTGATCAGTTTGATTTCTCATACAAACCTGCACCACCTGCTCAGGGCTGGCACCTTCTGCCATGGGCTTGTCTCTTCTAAATCAATCACTAATGTCCACATACTTACCTTTAGGCAATCTGACGGAGTGCTTCTTCTCAACTGAGGTTTCTTTACCCAGAGAACTCTAGCTTGTATTAAGTTGATAAGGAAAGCAGAACAAAGGTCAAATCCAATCAGGACACTATTCATCCTATTTGTATTATTTTATTTGCAGGCATAACACTATGCTGAAGTTGGTTAAAAAAAACAGTGACATTTATTTCACATATTAAAGAGGAATATAAAGTATATTTTTTAAAAGATCTATTTAAAGCCAAACAATTTGGGAAGTTACTAAGGAAGGCTTCATGGTAGCAAAGGTTAGTATTCATTTATTCACATCTAGAAGGCAGTAACATAAATTGACAAAAGTAGAGAAGAAAATGATTTGAATGGTTGGAACAGAACTTCTAGTGTTCCCCAGAGCCTTTCTATGTAAAAGGTCTACCTTAAAATGTTCTTTTCTGATGAAAATTCCTATCAGCATTAAAATCTATATGACCTCTAGAAAAAGAACTGAAACTTTCCACTAAGTGCCTGAACTTTGTTAGCTCTTTCAGTCTTTCTCCCACCCCAACACATACAGAAAGAGACCCAAACTGTCCAACTTTGCAGCATCCTTTAAAACAAGCATCACTATTCTACTACAGGCTGAAAATGAGGCCAATATATGACTTTCCTCTGCAAACTCTGGCCACCCTTTAGAAAGTAAGATCTATCTGAAACTCATTGGCAATTATGAAGCAATGCATTTGTGCTTGTGATAAGGGCTTATTGTATTATCTGAGGTTTACTTCAAAATTAATATGTCATTATGAATTAAAGAAATGGAAGATTATAGTAACTACTGAGTTTATACAACTGGTACTAGAATTTTTTTCTATATGCCACATTTAATTAGATTTAATACTGTGCAACCTTTTTTTTAACTTTTATTTTTTGATGCTTTATTTACATTTCGACTGTTTCCCTCTTTCCAGGTCACCATTTTGGAAATCCCCTATCCCCTCCGCCCCCCTGCCTCTATGAGGGTATTCCCCCACCTACCCACCCGCCCACCCACTCCCGCAACCTTGAAGGTGGATCAAATGGAAACTTGTATCCATAGTGGCAAGAAGAAACAGGAAATAATTCACGTTGTTGCTCCGAGATAAAGGAAATGAGTAATCTAGCAGAATATATGGCGTAGTGCCACATATGGCTTTAACTGTCATCCTAATCAATACAGTAAGAACTGATAACATCACTTCATGGGAAATAGGGGACAGGGGAAGAGGAAGAATAACGTCTTTAAAATCATACTTGGATGTCAATTAAGAACTCTTTATATCATTTGAATTTTCCTGTGACTACCTCTGTGATCATCAGACATTGAATATTTGAATTTGTGCCTATAGATGTAAAATTATGTCTGGATGTTATCCCAAATGAAATGCTTCTGTTTTTCACCTTCCTTTTCAGTTGTATAACAAATTGCAATGGGGCTCTTGACTAATTATTTGTGTTCTTCCAAATGGATGTACTGAAGTCTTAAAGAGTATACATCTGATGGTATTAGGAGGAAGGCTTCTTTGGATGTCATTTGTTCATCAAGCCCCACATGGATGGAGATGAGATGCTAGAGCATAAAACCATCATCATTTCTTATTGTCGAGAAAGCACAGGAAAGGCAGTCATCTATGAGGAAGCAGCTTCTCAGCAGTCCTTGAATGTGCTGGGACCTCGATTATGGACTTTCCGGACCCAGGTGTGAGAAACAACCCCCTGGTTATCATAACCCACCCAGCTGATGTCATTTTATTTAAGCAGCACAAAGAAACATTTACTTGAAGACCCTGAAAAAAAAAAAACCAGATTGTTTTATACCTTTTTGAGTCAAGGGTCAGGAAATAGATTAGTTGCATTGTCTCTCTGATCTCAGATCTCATGTGAAATCCAAATGCTAGACATTTCCCAGTGTCATCTAGTATTTGGGATTATTTTTTAAAATCTTTCCTGTGGTTGGAAAATTCTAAAAGGTTTCTATTTTTTCTAGCTGAACTTCTGTGTGTGTGTGTGTGTGTGTGTGTGTGTGTGTGTGTGTGTGTGTGTGTGTTCGTAACCACTTTACCTCTTAAAAGCCAGGAGCCCGCATATTCACTTCTGTGGCACTTTAGTTCTTCCAGGACAAAATATATACTGATTCCATCAGACATCCCCAGGATCGCTCTTCATTTAGGGTAGCACCTTAGAATCGTAAATACATGGCTGATGTATTGTAAGAAGGACAAAAATATTCATAATTAGATACTGTAGCTTTGCAAAGTATCGTTTCTTTCCATCGATCCTTTATGTTTACAAAAATAGTGAGGGAGATGCATCGATTTATGTTTCTATGACATGGTGTGATTTTCTCCAAAAAAATAAAAAGAAGGTAAAGTATTGATATGTAATAATAAAGTAAATTATTGCAATATTTCCTAAATAGAAATATATATTATAAATAGAAAACTAGACCATTTAAAAGTTTGTGTCCGGAGCCGAGGAGCATGGCAAAACACTGTCCCTTGTAAGGTTATCCCCTGCTGGGGACCCCCTACTGGGTCGCCAGGGTTTTAAACCTTAGCTCAACCAGAAACTAAGCTGCCATTCATGGCCCTACATATACTATACCTGTTATTCCATAGAAAATTTAAAATTAAAGACAGTGATAAATAAAGACAACTTCTTAAAACTTGATGTCATTCTCTAAACTACATCTTTTGAGGTTAGCATAATACAGCCACTTAATATATTACCTTCTAGATTGCCAAGTTAATTTGTAAGTATGAATGCAGATATTTCATCCACTCTAAGCATGCTATAATGTATATTAGAATATATGTTCTTATGGTTGATTTTATTCCTTATTCAATCTCTGCATTTCAGTCTGCATTTAACCTTTCCCTTTTGTCGTCACTCCTATTCTTTGATGCAATAGAAAAGAACAATTCAGTACGTCTATAGGCTTGCATTCCTAGTTATTGCACACATTTTTAAAGCAGGTCTTGTGGCAATAAAATTGAGAGAATACCACAGCACTACTGGGCTATTTTATGAGTCAATAATCCTATTGCTTATGAGCAAACTCGATTATAGTCTTACAAACCTACAGTGGAAATGCAATTACCTTACAATGGTTCCTGGCTGATCTTTCATTTGTTTTAAAATTATGTCCAGTACAGATATAGTTGGAAGTCAAGGTTCTTGAGGTGTCATCTACCTGAAAATCAAATTAACCCACCACAAACAAAAATAACTGCTGATCTCTATGTCTCAAAGGCCCCAAAATGCTACTCTTGAACTTTTCTTTATTTGTTTGACCTGCATATATATGTACTTTATCTCTTATGTAATGCTTTGTAAAATACTCTGTGCTATGAAAAATAAGCTCAAACCATTAAAACATCAAATTATTCAGCCATTGTTGCTTAAGTTGTGACTCTGGATTTCAAATAATCATTTTATAAGTTCGGAACGTTCTGTTTAGTCCCAGCTTCTCAAATTCTAGGTTTATAAATCAACATCATTTGATCTTAAGGTTTTTTTTTCCATCGTACTTCCCCCTTTGTCTTGACTTAAAAGCAGAAAGTATGTGACTCTGTAGACATGCTTTAGGCTCATGGAAAGTTTATTTCTTGCAAGAAAGAGCACATCATCACTGCAGTAATTCAGAGGAATTAACTGCAAAATGCACTCTTTCTTGTTAGATGGTACGAAGTGTGCAAGAGGTAAGTAGGCCACATCTGGCTTTCATTTTTTTATTTTTGGAAACATCTTTCCATGCATAGCATTCCTGTCATTTTACATATCAAACATCTTACATATCAAGTACTTCTATTTGGCATAATAGGGTTAAATCTTATCTTTCTTCCTAAATCAATAAATACATCAGTTAAAGAAAGAATATGAGATACTTCCAATGCTTTTTACTTTTTTCTCCTAATTTAAAAAAAAAATGTATTATAAACCTCTAGTTATATCTTTTAAGTAAGCTCCTTTATTGATAGTAACTTTGATTTTCCTAAATATAGAATAAATATAGATCTTTTAAAATAGATATCCTTGACCTCCTGCACTTTTCTGCCTGAGGGCATTCTCTGGCTCCAGGATTATTTTTAATTTATGGGGCAAATTTGATGGCTGAGAGTAAGTGATAGTAACCTGTCAGCACTCAGGTTGATTTTATTGATCCTTTGTTTTTGTAAATAATGTTATTTTGAAACACAGTCATGGTGGTTTTTTAATGTATTCTCTATAGCTGCTTTCAAATGTAGCAGTAGCACAGTTGTGAAATTATGAATGAATGTCTATGACCTTCAAATTTTAACATATTTACCATCTGCATGTTTACCATTATGAAAGAAATGTCAACTATATAGAAATTATGAATAAATGTTCATTTCTTACAGCATCGAAATTCTTAAGGAGTTGTCTAGGTTGTTATGGTAATTTTAGTAGGATTTAACATACTCTCCATGGGATTTGGTAGCCAAGCCACAGTTTTTAGTAGTTACTTTTCTTGTTACTTTTCTTGAAAAACATCTGACAAAACAACTTGTGGATGGAAAGGTTTACTATGACTTACAGTGTATATAGCAGGAACATGATGTGTCTCATTGAATCCTCAGTCAGGAAGCTGAGAGAAATGAATGCTCATGCTCTGTTCCACTTCTATGGATTTTTAGCCCAGGACCCCAGGACTTGTGCCAAACAACACTTTGGGTTTATCTATATCTATCTATCAGAATCAACTGAGTTTAGAGAGTCAACCAGAGATGTGCCTAGAGGTTTGAATCCATAGAGATTCTAAAGCTTATCGAATTGACAATTAAGATTATCTTCCTTTTAAGAATCTCAACTTCTCACTAAGTTCCCCAAGACTCCTTCTAAAATAAGTTACTTCTATTCAAATTATGGATTCAAAATCTGATTTGGTAGAAACCCAGGTGTATGTGTGTGTGTGTGTGTGTGTGTGTGTGTGTGTGTGTGTGTGTATGTGTGTGTGTGTGTGTGTGTGTGTGTGTGTGTATGTGTGTGTGTGTGTGTGTGTGTGTGTATGTGTGTGTGTGTGTGTGTGTATCCAAACATACATATACACATACACATATACATAATACACAGTATCATTTGTTGTCTGTCAAGCTACTATTTAAATTAGCTTGGAGTGGGATGTGAGGGCTCACTTGTCAAGAAAGCATGAGGACAAGAGTTCAGATCTTCAGGACCCATGCTGGATTTGCACAGACTCTCATATAAAGCAGCACACAGGTAGGAGAGATAAAGAAACCCCGGAGCAAGCATTCCAGTGGGAGTTGCCAAAATGTATGATACTCTGAATTCAGGTAGAGATACTCTCTCAATATATAAGGGAAGTATGATCAAGGAACATACCTGGCACCAACCACAAATTGCTACACATATGCATGCCACCCACGAGAACATGCGTATTGTTGGGGGATGGTTTTGTGCTCTGGGCATTAAGATGCTGATTTCTGTGCCCAGACATCTGGTTATATTCCAGAGCATGGCATGGTCAAGCATTACTGGTTCCCATATTATATAAAAAATGTTTTTTCATCTCCTCTGATTGGAAAGAAAGAGATGATTAGCTAATTAAGTCAGAAGATGAGAATAGGGTAGGACTTCCCATCCCAGTGTGTGTGTATGTGTGTGTGTGTGGGGGGGGGATTCCAGAGAGACAAGTGTAGAGAAGAACCATGAGGATAAGAAGTAAAGGGACCATATGGCAGGGCCAGGTAGATTCACCACATAGTTCCAATGAGACAGAAGACATGAGGATACACATGGAGGAGGCCAAGCCAGGGCAAGAACCAGCTTGAAGGTAAAGGACCACAAGGCTGAGAAATAGGCAGCCTTACAGGGTTAAATAACACAGAACATGCCCAGCATGGTGCCAGCAGCTCATTAATAAAAATACCAGGTCTCTGTGTTTCTCAGTTCTGTGAATGATAACAGGCTAGAGTGGTGTAGTGGTTTTGTGTGTCAACTTGACACAAGCTGGAGTTATCACAGAGAAAGAAACCTCCCTTGAGGAAATGCCTCCATGAGATCCTGCTGTAAAACATTTTCTCAATTAGTGATCAAAGGTAGGAGGTGAATAGCATCATTGCTAGATTGGTAGTCTTGGGTTCTATAAGAAAGCAAGGTGAGCAAGCCAAGCAAGCCAGGGAAAGCAAGCCAGTAAACAGCATTCTTCCATGGCTTCTGCATCCAGTCCAGCCTCCAAGTTTCTACCGTGTGAGTTCCTGTCCTGACTTCCTTTGGTGATGAACAGCAATGTGAAAGTGTAAGCTGAATAAACCCTTTCCTCTAACACTTGCTTCTTGGTCATGATGCATGTTGCAGGAATAGAAACCCTAAGACAAATGGGCATGGAAAAGCCTGAATTTATTTGGGAGCAAATGGGTATAGGACCACCCACTCAAGAATCACATTTACATCATATAGGCACAAAAACATATAGTATACACAGAAAGTTTATCATTGTATGGCAAGATTTTGTTAAATATTCATTCAAATTTAACTTAAAATCATGTTAAATTTGTCAGATATCTGAGAGACATATTTGTAACTCTACTATTTGATACTAAAACTCAGAGTTAATTTGGATTTCTGTTATTATTCATTTTATATCTTATGAGGAAAACTATTAATCTGCTATCTTCTGGTCTTAAGATACTCAGTAAGTCAATGGTTGGCCAACATACACTATATCATTATAGGAAACAAAAAGAGACATTGAATACACTTATTGTATCGGACAAAAGACTGACATTGTAGAAATGGTAACTCTTTGCTTTTGTTTCAAATAATGCATCAGGGGTTCTAAGAATATGAATAACCTATTTAGAAATGCCAAATGACCAAAGACATCATCATAGGAATAAATCGATGCCCTTCAAATACTAAATATCCAGTGTAGTCATCTTGTGATCTACGGGTTGCAAAGCAATGTTGAGGGCTGATAGAAAGAGCTAAATTCTTATTAACAAAGGGAACACATAGTGCTGGAGTAGTCTGGTTCACTAGTGTTTATGGCCAGGATTGGGGATCTGCAAACAAAGAATATCAAAACACTAATCAAGATATCTGGAATATTAACATTATAAGCTTCAAGCTCCCTCTATGTGTAACTACAGAGATGACAAACTTGAAGAAAGTAATTAGGTAGAAGCAACTTTGGTGGGCTGATGATATGAAGACTGAGTTCTAAATCATGGGAAAGCAAAGTGGAAGGGAGAGGAGAATGTTAAGATAGAGGTTCTATCAATTAGTAGTGACCCAGGCTCACATCATACAGCCAATTATTACTGATGCAAGTTGTGAGCATACGGTTTAGTGTCCATTGACAGGGAATGCATGCAAAGAGTGCTTTCCATTATAATTTTTTCTATGTTTGTGTTCTAGAACAGTTAAGAGTATGGGTTGTTCAGGAAGTTTCATTTATGTCTTCCCATCTTATTCACAATGACTCAATTATAGTTACTTTTTTGAGATGTAACAGCTGAACACAGTGAAGTATCTAAGAATTTTCAAAACAGCTACAACAGGTCAAGAGAACTTGAAGAGAATGGGGAGTTTCAAAAGACAGTTGTATTGCAAAGATTAAGTGTGAAACCCACTTTAACCTTTATCCTTAGAGCACTTGACCTCCATTCTTTGTGATATATTGATTGTTCCACAAATAAAGTAACCTCTAATTTTGTTTTTTTTAAAGATGGTACATTCCATTTTGGAGATCCCATTAGGGATACACAATTTTTCACTCTGAACGTTTTCAAATTTGGAACTGTATCGAAAAATTCCATCTCTGTCTTTCTGCCAAAAGTCCCTTTCTATGTTAAAAATCAACTTCAATCTTTCACTTAAAAAAGAAAGTCTAGATCATGTCGTAAAGTATTAGGACTTGCCAGCACTCCATTTCTGTTGATCCTGTCACTCGCTCCTTTGATGGCTCCCGGCAGAAGTTTCATCTTGCTCTGAGCTACTTGAAAATGTGTAGCTCATTTAAAGGCATAGATTCTTATCACTTCATCAAAATATGTCTTGAAACCAGTTTGTTTATCAAAGAGATCTATTTTACTGCTATCCTAATACACTGTTTAATCCTCCCTAAACTAAATACCCTCACTATTCATCATTTTTGAACCTAAATTCCCTAATTCACAGCCTAAAAAGTAAGACTATTTTCCTCCTTGAAATCATTATTTTCTCCCAATGAATTGAGTCACTTATTTATATGACTATAAAAATTTATAATCTTTCTTATAAAAGTTCTCTCTGAGAGCAATTAACAAATGCTTATTATGTTACAAGATATAAATTTGCATATTCATTCTCTCCTTCCACAAATACATTAGTTAATTGACATTAAGAACACTCTATAAAAGCTGTACATGTGTCCCAATATTAAATTTAAGCCAGTCATCAGTCTCATAGTCTTACAGATTTCTATAGATTTAACAATGCATAATTTGTGTATTTAAATGATTTATTAGATGTTGTCTTGCTAGACTTCACTTTATTTTCATTAGTATATTAATATGCCACATAAATATATATATAACAAATCCATTAGAGAGTAGAAATGTACATTATTAAATGCCATATAAAATCACATGAAATCTAATTTTGTTCACTTAATTTATAGCATATTATGTATTGTTCTACAGTCCAGTCATAAAATTCTGTGTGCATATTTATACTTTTCTTCGAATTGCTTGTTGTGACATAAGTTAAATATTTTCAGAACAAAAATTTATCAGTGGTGATCCATCTTGACCACTGAGTCATCTTGACTCAAAAACTTCTTATTCTAAACATCAGTTATCTCTTTGTACTCCATAAATATATGATTATTTTGTGACTATTAAAATTGAAATCTAAAATTGGAAAATTTCAGGAATGTAGTTAAGGTGGTAGAGAATGCAGCTGAAGACAGGCCACTGTGATTCTTTTGATTGTGAGCTGCTGAACGTCTACGTCGATCATCCTCTTTCTTGTCAGTGGAAGAGAACACTTCACATAAGGTTCCAGAACTTCTAGTCACCCTTTCACAAATACCACCCAATCAACTCATTGGAAACTGTCTTTTGTGTCTGACTACTATTGATTTATCTGGAATGTGTTCCTAAGCCAATTTAAACCCACATGTTACTTTTCCCATGACCTTTTTCCCTCACTGAGTTAGTTCTTTGACAACTACATGGATTTTAATAATGGATTCTTATTACTTTCTCACCTCTGCCAGCCTTTCCCCCTAGAATGAGGAATTACTTACTTATAAATGAGGAATAGAGTTTCATTAGTAGAGACCATTTGTAAGTGCAACAAAACTTGCCATTTATTTTCTCTAACAAGCAGAGAAAAAGAGAAGGCAGAGATAATAAATTTAATCTTTATGTATTCAAAGTAAAAGTAAAGACCAAGGATATAGAAAGACAGAGAGAGAGAGAGAGAGAGAGAGAGAGAGAGAGAGAGATTATCATTTTGTGAGGTGCAAAGTACATGTTGGCTGGCTTATTGGTTGGCTTTTTCTAGACATGGTTATCAAAAGAATAACCTCTACCCACACCCAATCCAATGTTTTTCTTCAAAATCAGACCAATTTCTGGGTCAAACTCTTTTAGCTTCATCTAATAAGGTCATGGTACAAACGTGTACCAAAGATTAATGTTGGAATCAAAAGTAAATTCCATTTCTTTACTCTAAAGAGAGCCACAGTTACAACTCAAATTTGGGGTTTCTTTTGTAAACAAATATTAAATCATGGTATATTGAATTTCAGGGTCTAGCTCCTTTTTGTAGTGTATCATTAAATGTTATCTTTGATAATTATGAACCCTGCAAACCAAATCCATTATTATTATTTCTCAGAGGGCTATCAAGGAAATTACCACTGAGCCAAGATTTTTGTTGTTTTGCTTTGTTTTTTGTTTTTAAAGACACAGGTGGTCATTTAGTCACACCTTGTCCATTTGCTCATTTGTTTAGTGGACACTTTACTGTTGTAATTTTACTGTTAACTGAGTAGGAGATAAGCTTATTTTTAGCTAGCCCCATATAAAATCTACTAAAAATGAAAGAGGCAAAAGGGCAGATGGGTGTGAAAACAAGGAAAGGAGGAAGATGGGGAGTAGGACAGCCAGGAGCAGGAAAAGAAAAGGGTCTTATTGCTGCATTTGACCTGTGATAAGATCAATTCCTAGAAGAAGCAGCATGTGTGTCTAGGGCACTGTTTGCATTCTGCCCTTGCCCTGCATATTTCTATGCACTAACTTGCCTTTAATGGAGAACTACAGGATCTATGCTGCTCACTTTTCCATGAGTTTCCTTAATGGTAAAACTGGTATGGATGCATTCTTTGAGACATAATATGGGTTTCCCACACAACAGGAATAACATGTTAGTATTTACTTCCATTACATACCAATGTATCTGCCACAGAGAAAAGATTTTTAAAAGCACATACTGACATTGGTAAAAGACAGAAGTTTAGAAATAGCTAAACCCAGAATTGAATAGTTGCATGATATCTTAAATATTTGGATTGAAGATTATGGTTTGTATCGACAACCCTTGTTTACATTCATTATGTAGGTTGTGTGGTCCTCTTTAGTTCACATTGGCAAGGTTTTGCAGAGTTAGACTTTTTAGTTTCTGGTAATAGAGAGAAGTAGCTAACAAATCCCCAAAGCAGCTGAAGGTGGGAGGATTTGTCACACTCTTTGCCTGTGCAGTGTTCTTCTTTGTGCATCCTGTTAGGGTGAGGAGAACACTGATCACACAGCTCTGTGTAGTTAGATGGAGCATTTTGAAAATCCCATACGTGAGCCATTGTTTGTGGAAATTATCATCAGGAATTAAAAGTATGTTGAATCTACTCTAGCACTATAGTCGGGTGGGTTTGTATGACAACAGTTCATCTGAAAGTATATTGAGAACAATATCCTTCCATATCCCATGTCCTTCACATCATCTAAAAGGATGTAAATGATGTGTGTTTAAGGGCCTATGGAGACATCTCAATTCATGAGGCATGAAGACCTGAGTTCAATCTCCTGCATCCATGTTAAACAACAACCACAGCCAGGAACAAAAATGAAGAAGAATGAATCAGGAGGACCTCTGTCCTTGCTAGACAACTTAACAAGCTCTAGGTTGCCTTGTCTTAAAAAATAGGATTGAAGATAATTGAAGAAGACACTAACTTCTACCATAGGCCCCCATAGGAGCACTGCACACAAAAATGCACATATGCCTACATGCACACACAACTCACACATCAATACACTTTAGTTTCCATGTTTCTTTCCACTTGCATTTTCTATTTAATTAGAAATTATTTACACATTAATGTAATTTTGATACTTTTTGTATATATACTCTGGACTAAACAGTATGTGATTTGATTTATAGGTTAAGAGTAAATGGAGAAAAATAGATTTGATGATAACAATTTCTTTAACTTTATGCACACGTATTCTTGGGACTGGAATTTCAACAACCTGTGTAGACTTATCAGCAGGACTATGATCTCATTTGGACACGGCTAACTGCCATTTTTATGTGGGCATGGCCTTGTCCAGTTGTGATTTGATTTTAGATGAAGTCTGACAAAAAGCAGAGTGTGGACAGGGTGAAATATGGGGAGACTCTCAATGACTTAGAGACAGCACATTTCTTTATCTGTCAGCTTTGTAGTTGTGCCCTGCTTGAAAAGTTAGAAAACTAAAGTGGAAGAAAGGTCTGTGAATGCAGAACTATTGGTGAGAAAATATCACTGCTGAAAAATAAATGACCTTTGTGGATCTGGCTCTTCACATCTCTGTGAACATTTTAGAAGCTATTTTTTATTTCCTTTTCTTAAAGAATAGCAAAACTGTACTCATCTCTAGCTCTACAAAAGGGTATTATATTATGTTAAATAATTTTAATGCTGAGGTTAATTATAAAAGACATGGAATTCTTTTGTGCTGTTGAGTATGGACTGCTGTACAGAGAGAGCTGTACAGAAACTGTTTTGTCCTGTGTGTGTGTGTGTGTGTGTGTGTGTGTGTGTGTGTGTGTGTGTGTGTGTGTGTGTTTTGTTGTTGTGGTTGTGGTGGTAGTGATAGTAATGTATTTGTTTTTGTGGTTGTTGTTTGCTTGCTTCTTTTGTCTTTATTGGTGGTTGATGAGTATAAAGACTGTCTCTTACTGAGATATTATCCTATTATATCTTGTTTGACATTCTCTAGGCCAGTAGCAAATGCTGTTCTTTCAAGTGTCACTTGATGAGAAGAAGTTACACCTTATATCCGGCCACTTTGCTGAAGTTGTTTAGCAGGGTTAGGAACTCTCGAGTGGAAATTTTGAGGTCCCTTAAGTATAGTATCATATCATCTGTAAATAGTGATATTTTGACTTCTTCCTTTCCAGTTTGTATCCCTTTAACTTCTTTTTGTTTTCTAATTGCTCTGGCTAGGACTTCAAGTTCTGAGAGAGTAAACAGTCTTAGCTAGTCCCTGATTTTAGTGGGATTGCTTCAAGTTTCTCTCCATTAATTTGATGTTGGCTACTGGTTTGCTATATATTGCTTTTACTATGTTTAGGTATGGGCCTTGAATTCCTGATCTTCCAAAACTTTTACCATGAAGAGGTGGTGAATTTTGTCAAATGCTTTCTCAGCATCTAATGAGATGATCATATGGTTTTTGTCTTTGAGTTTGTTTATATAGTGGATTATGTTGATGAATTTCCATATATTGTAATACCCTTGCATCCCTGGGTTTAAGCCAACTTGATTGTAGTGAATGGTCATTTTGATGTATTCTTGGATTCGGTTTGCGAGAATTTTATGTAGTATTTTTACATCGATATTCATAAGGGAGATTGGTCTGAAGTTCTCTTTCTTTGCAGGGTCTTTGTGTAGTTTAGGTATCAGTGTAACTGAGGCTTCATAGAACAAATTGTGTAGTGTTCTTTCTGTTTCTATTTTGTAGAATAGTTTGAAGAGTATTGGTATTAGGTCTTCTTTGAAGGTCTAATAGAATTCTGCACTAAAGCCATCTGGTCCTGGGCTTTTTATGGTCGGGAGACTTTTAATGACTGCTGCTATTTCTTTAGAGGATTTGGGACTGTTTATATGATTCATCTGATCCTGATTTAATTTTGGTACCTGGAATTAGTTTAGAAAATTGTTGATTTCATCCAGATTTTCCAGTTTTGTTGAGCATAGGCTTTTGTAGTAGGATCTGATGTTTTTTTGAAATTCCTCAGTTTCTGTTGTTATGTCTCCCTTTTCAGTTCTGATTTTGTTAATTTGGATACTGTCTCTGTGCCCTCTAGTTAGTCTGGCTAAAGGTTTATCTATCCTGTTGATTTTCTCAAAGAACCAGCTCCTAGTTTTGTATAGTTCTTTTTGTTTCTACTTGGCTGATTTCAGCCCTGAGTTTGATTATTTCCTGCTGTCTACTCTTCTTGAGTGTATTAGCTTCTTTTTTTCTAGAGATTTTTGGTGTGCTGTCTAGCCGCTCAGGTATGCTCTCTCTAGTTTCTTTTTGGAGGCACTCAGAGCTATTTGTTTTCCCCTTAGCACTGCTTTCATTGTGTTCCATAAGTTTGGGTATGTTGTATCTTCATTTATATTACATTATAAAAACTCTTTTTCTATTCTCTCTTTATTTCTTCCTTGACCAAGTTATCATTGAGTAGAGCATTTTTCAGCTTCCATGTGTATGTGGGCTTTCTGTGTTTCTCTTGTTATTGAAGACCAGCCTTAGTATGTGGTGATCTGATATGATGCATGGGATTATTTCAGTCTTCTTCTATCTTACAAGGTCAAGCTTGGAGAAGGTACCATGAGATGCTGAGAAGAAGGTAATTCTTTTGTTTTAGGATGAAATGTTCTATAGACATCTATTAAATACATTTGGTTCATAACTTCCACTGTGCTTTCACTGTGCTTCTGTTTAGTTTCTGTTTCCATGATCTGTCCATTGATGAGAGTTGGGGGTGTAGCCTTCCTCTACTCAAAGGATGAACAGGCTAAGAAAGATATTAGGGAAATGACACATTTCACAGTAGTCACAAATAATATAAAATACCTTGGTGTGACACTAGATAAGGAAGTGAAAGATTTTTATGACAAAAATCTTCAAGTCCCTGAAGAAAGAAATCAAAGAAGATCTCAGAAGATGGAAAGATCTCCCATGCTCATGGATTAGCAGGATTAATATAGTAAAAATGGCAATCTTGCCAAAGCAATCTACAGATTCAATGTAATCTCCATCAAAATTCCCACTCAATTCTTCATAGAGTTAGAAAGAATAATTTTCAAATTCATTAGGAATAACCAAAAGCCCAGGATAGAAAAAACTATTCTCAACAATAAAAGAACTTCTGGGGGAATCACCATCTCTGACCTCATCCTGAATTACAGAGCAATAGATAAAAACTGCATGGTATTAGTACAGTAACAGGCAGGTAGATCAATGGAATAGAAATGAAGACCCAGAAATAAACTCACACACCTACGGTCACTTGTTCTTTGACAAGGAGCTAAAACCATCCATTGGAAAAAAGACAGCATTTTCAGCAAATTGTGCTGGTTCAACTGGCAGTCAGCATGAACCTCCATGTGAAACCAGATACAATGAATCTAATAGAAGAGAAAGTAGGGTAAAGCATCGAACACATGGGCACAGGGGAAATTTTCCTGAACAGAAGACCAATGACTTATGCTCTAAAATCAAGAATCTACAAATTGAACCTCATAAAATTGCAAAACTTCTATAAGGTAAAGGACAATGTCAATAGGACAAAACGGCAACCAACAGATTGGGAAAAGATCTTTACAAATCCTACATCCAATAGAGGACTAATATCCAATGAATACAAAGAACTCAAAAAGTTAGACTATAGAGAACCAAATAACCCTATTTAAAAATGAGGAGCAGAGATAAACAGAGAATTCTCAATTAAGGAAACTTGAATGGCTGAGAGGCACATAAAGAAATGTTCAATATCTTTAGTCATCAGGGAAACGCAAATCAAAACAACCCTGAGATTCTACCTCAAACCAGTCAGAATGGCTAAGATCAAAAACTCAGGTAACAGCAGATGCTGGAGAAGATGTGGAGAAAGAGGAACACTCCTCCATTGCTGGTGAGATTACAAGCTGGTACAACCACTCTAGAAATCAGTCTGGCAGTTCCTCAAAAAATTTGACATAATACTACCTGAGGACCCAGCTATACCACTCCTGGGAATATACCCAAAAAATGCTTCAGCATATAACAAGGACACATGCTCCACTATGTTCATAGCAGCCTTATTTACAGTAGCTACAAGCTAGAAAGAACCCAGATGTCCTTCAACAGAGGAATGGATATAGAAAATGTCATACATTCACACAATGGAATACTACTTAGCTAAAAACAATAACTTCATGAAATTCTCAAGCAAATAGATGGAACTAGAATATATTATCCTGAGTGAGGTAACCCAGTCACAAACGAACACACATGGTGCACTCACTGATAAGTGGAGATTAGTCTAAAAGCTTGGAATACCCAAGATACAATTCACAGACCATATGAAGCCTAAGAAGAAGGAAGTCCAAAATGTGGATGCTTCCGTGTTTCTTAGAAGGGTGAACAAAATACTCATAGAAGAAAATGTGGAGACAAAGTGTGGAGTAGAGATTGAAGGCAAGACTATCCAGAGACTGTCCCACCTGGGAATCCATCCCATATCAGACACCAAACCCAGATACTATTGCTGATGCCAACAAGTGCTTGCTGATAGGAGCCTGTTACAACTCTCTTCTGAGAGCTCTGCCAGACCCTGACTAATACAGAGGTAGATGCTTGTAGTCAACCATTGGACTGAGTTTGGGGTCCCCAATGGAAGATTTAGAGAAAGGACTGAAGGAGCTGAAGAGGTTTGCAATGGCCTTATCTGTAATCAGTGGGAGGAGAGGCCCTTGGTTCTGTGAAGGCTCAATGCCTCAGTGTAGGGGAATGGGAGGGGGAGCATCCTCATAGAAGGAGGGGGGAGGGGGTATGGGAGTGGGTTGTTCTGGAAGGGAAACTGGAAAAGAGGATAACAATTGAAATGTAAATACATAAAGTATCCAAGAAAACAAAACAGAAGTTACACCTTTTATTTGTTATGTCTCTTGGTTCTCATGTTTGCTTGATTGCTTTCCTCTTAATCTGGTCACTTCTTTGGAAGACATTCTATACACAAATATTAACCTTGGTCCAGCTGCTGGATACTTAAAGGGAATCTAAGAATGAAATAAAAACACAATTCTGGTAAAACAAACAAATTAAGAAGTGATATATTTATGTTGAACTCTTCAGAATAGAGTTCACATGTTCACACATTCATGTACCTTTCTCTAAAAATGAAAAAGCACAGGAGAAAGAGTATCATCCTCTTTACTTCATTATAGTGTTTTCTAAATTCTGAAAGAAAATTATACTACACCATTCTTACATGATAATATGAACTTTTAAAATGAAACAAAATGATGATATTAAGAACTATTCCTAGCAGAGGCAACTAGCTAAATGGCTCGGTCAAGTTAAGTTACTTGATCCAAACAGAGGACCCAAGTTGGATTCCCAGGACTTGGAAAATAGGAGCAGAGAAGCAGCTTGGACAAGTTGTCTGATGATCTCCATGAGAGCCATGACAGCACCCCCACCCCCAAAATATTAACGTTCTCTTAAGTCCTTTTGGCTCCCCAAACCTGAAAGACTGCCAGGCACGTTCTTTTTTCGTTCTTTGAAAGTTTTTCTCTGAATGTTCAGTCTGAACACAATTGACCTGCCGTACAGACAACTATGTTTATTATTTATCTTAAGCGTTTCAAGTTTTGAGTCTTTCTTTTCAGTGAAATTAACATTTAGGCCATTTTAGAGAAGACTTAATTAGAAGTTAAGAGGATTACCTTAAAGATGCTGTCTAACCTCTCAAAATATCTTTAATTTCACAGTTGAGTATTATTTCTTTTGTTTGAGATACTTTTTCGGATAGAAGATTAATTACATTAGATTTTATCTTTTCCAAAGTATGGATGCATTTAAAGAATTTAAAGTGTCTGTTTTGCAATAGAAGTGGCGACATTAGATGCTCTGGATGTTTTAGAACATTTAATTAATTTAGGACTGAGCTGCAAACAATTACCAGCACTGATATCAACAATGGCTTATATGAGTGGAAAGCTCTCAAACACTTCCACTTTCTGCTTTGATTGCGGCACTCCCTGTATTATTACCCCCACTTCCTTTATATCGCTTATTGGTTTTAGTGATTGGCTTTCTAATTTTTCTGTGTTCTCAGTATGCAATTTGTTCTTTTATGGAACTTTGAGTGAATCAAGACGCCTTACTTTAGGAATTTACTCCTTCCTCCTCTAGTGAAGTAAGCAGGTGGTAGCCAAATGGCAAAGAAGTCTTGGCTGCCTGTGGAAATACCTCTATTACTTCCACAGTTGCATCCATGGGAGATTGGAAGGAAATACTCAGAACCCCATGAAATGGTCCATAGTCACAATGGTGAAAATGCCAGAGGTGCAAATTGTTGACAAAGTCCATGGTGCCGAAAACACAGCTCTCACTCTGGAAGGAGTAAAATATGAGTAACCTTGATCTGAGAACACAGATTTCGATCATCTCAAGTACCATGTTCCTACATAATAATAGTTCCATGAAGTTTTTGGAATAACAACAACCAAAACAAAACAAAAAAAAATCACAAATCAACACACTATTCAAACACATTGTTGGAAACAGTAGATAGGCAGAGTACAGCTAAGTAGGAAATCTTGACTGTATTTCTCAGGTGTGGGGTGGTAGAAGGAAGAGACTTGTTCATAGAACATACAGGGACTAACCTAACAGGGACAAGAACTGTGATCACATACAAAAGTGGGTAGTCAATGGAGTTTTAAGAGCCCTAGATAGTCCAAGAGGGAGTGTTTCTTGGCCTGTAATAGTTCAGTTATCCACAGTCACAGAAGCTCTAGACAGTCAACCAACTGGGTAGAATGCTGATGTAACGTTTACATCTTTCTAACCTTCTCCCCCAGCAACTTAGCAGTTTTGATACTTTTTTTTCCTTTTTAATAATGTATTTTACTTCAAAATAAGGCTGTGTCCACAAGATTATTCCCCGCTCCTAATTTTTTTATTTAATACTTTATTTACATTTCAAATGTTTCCTGCTTTCCAGGTCTCCCCTTTAGAACCCCTCCATCCCATCCCCCCTGCCTCTATGAGGGTATTCCCCCACCAACCCACCCACTCCAATCTTCCTTCCCTGGCATTCCCCTATTCTGGAGTATCTAACACTCTCAGACCCAAGAGCCTCTCCTCCTACTTATGGTCAACAAGGCCCTTCTTAGCCACATATGTGGCCAGCACCATGGGCCCCTCCATATGCATTCTTTGGTTGGTGGTCCAGTCTCTGGGAGCACCGGTAGGGGGGGCTGACCAGTTGACACTGTTGCTCCCTCCCATGGGGCTGCAAACTCCCTCAGTTTCTTCAGTACCTTATTCAATTCCTCCATCTGGGACCTCACTCTCAGTCCAACAGTTGCTGTGAATTGAATCATGGGTGTTCTGAACTTTTGGGCTAATATCCGCTTATCAGTGAGTACATACCATGTTCATTCTTTTGTGACTGAATGGCCATCTTGCTGAAAGCAATCTACAGATTCAATGCAATCCCCATCAAAATTCCAACTCAATTCTTTATAGACTTAGAAAGAGCAATTCTCAAATTCATTTGGAATAACAAAAAATCCAGGATAGCAAAAACTATTCTCAACAATAAAAGAACTTCTGGGGGAATCAGCATCCCTGACCTCAACCTGTGATAAAAACTGCATGTTATTGGTACAGTGACAGGCAGGTAGACCAACGGAATAGAATTGAAGACCCAGAAATGTAGTCACACACCTACAGTGACTTGATCTTTGACAAAGGAGCTAAAACCATCCAGTGGAAACAAGACAGCATTTTCAACAAATGGTGCTGGCTCAATTGGTGGTCAACATGTAGAAGAATGCAAATTGATCCATTCCTATCTCCCTGTACAAAGCTCAAGTCCAAGTGGATCAAGGACTGCCACATAAAACCAGATACACTGAATCTAATAGAAGAGAAAGTGGGGAAAAATCTTGAACACATGGGCACAGCGGAAAATTTCCTGAACAGAACACCAATGGCTTATGCTCTAAGATCAAGAATCAACAAATGGGACCTCATAAAATTGCAAAGCTTCTGTAAGGCAAAGGACACTATCAATAGGACAAAATGGCAAGTAACAGATTGGGAAAAGAGCTTTACCAATCCTATATCTGATAGAGGGCTAAAAGCCAATATATACAAAGAACTCAAGAAGTTAGACTCCAGAGAGCCAAATAACCCTATCAAAAAATGGGGAACAGAGCTAAACAGAGAATTCTCAACAGAGGAAACTAGAACAGCTAAGAAGCGCATAAAGAAATGTTCAACATCCTTAGTCATCAGGGAAATGCAAATCAAAACAACCCTGAGATTCCTCCTCACATCAGTCAGAATGGATAAGATCAAGAACTCAGGTGGCAGCAGATGCTGGCGAGGATGTGGAGAAAGAGGAACACTCCTCCATCATTGGTGGGACTGCAAGCTGGTACAACCACTCTGGAAATCAGTTTGGCAGACCCTCAGAAAATTGGACACAATACTTCCTGAGGACCCAGCTATACCACTCCTGGGCATATACCCAGAAGGTGCTCCAACATGTAATAAGGACACATGCTCCACTATGTTCATAGCAGCCATATTTATAATAGCCAGAAGCTGGAAACAACCCAGATGTCCCTCATCAGAGGAATGGATACAGAAAATGTGGTACATTTACACAATGGAGTACTACTCAGCTACTAAAAACAGTGACTTCATGAAATTTGCAGGCAAATGGATGGAACTTGAAAATATCATCCTGAGTTGTGATACATCTTTATTAAAGTCCTTGACAAAAGAAGAAGAATTAAATTCTGTGTATCTAGTCTCAAGACCTGTCGAGCATTAAAGTTTTGTTTTCTTTTAAAAATATTCCAGTTTTCATGAAAGAAATATTTTCTGGAAATCATTGCTGTGAGAGCTGGAAAAAGAATTATGTGAAAGACAAAAACGAGTCATGTTTACTTTTTTGCTTTCCTGGCTCTGTATAATTCTCAGGGCATATTTCAGTATTTTTACATCTGCATTTATTCTTTGATATATTTTTCTTCATTTGATTGTGTTTCGTTTGCCTTTTCTGCAAAGACAAAATGTGAAGATAGATCAAATGCCCATTGTGTTACAAAGAATTTTTGCCTTCAGGAAAAACGGTCATTAATGCGTACCCAAATTAATTAAATGTGGCCAGAAGAGCAATCGTCCTTTTTGGAATGCAAGTATTTATGGCATTGTTTCTTTAATGTCTTTTCCATAGGTCATAGCTAAGAGTGGGCAGTGAATCTCAGAAGATACTTTGAAATGTGAACAATATATTTCTTCTAAGCCATGGTGAGATGTCTATTCTTTTGTTGTTCATCATTCTACTTTCTGCTATTGCTGGAATTGTGTTAGGTTGGCCATATCTTAAAAGTAGAGCGCTTTGGAGTCTAGCACATAGATTCATCCCCTCAGGAGCACTCAGCTGACTCTGCTTTAGTCCCTACAGCCATGGCTAAACGCAGTGAGAGAAGGTTAATAGTATGTAAATTTGACAATTATATAATTAATGTTATTTACACTTATGCCTCATGGGCTTCAACTGATTCACATGTCATCCTTCACTGTCACTGAGAATGATGAATTTAGTAGGTAAACGACATATTCCAAACTTTGGTGTGTGGGGGTTTCTTTTGAAAGCAACTATACATCTTGGGAACTGAGACAGGCATTGACAGACTTGAAAGTTTTAGACTCTTCCTTCATGATCACTTTTAAGCTACACATTTTGTTTCCCTGGTAACACAAGAAAGGCTCCTTAAAACTTAAAAATATAAGACTTTGAAAAGGTTTTGATATCTGAACATGGTTGAAACTCATTACTCTGCTTCAAAAGATAATAATCAATGTTCTCCTCTGGCTCTGGTGGGAAACCTGGTGTTCAAAACATTATATGACATTGTCCACTTTCTAAGTCTTAATCCAAATGGGCTTGTCAATCACTCAGCAAGAAAACAAGCCAAATCATCTGGTTGACAGGCTAAGAAGATGGGGGGAATAGCTATTCTCTCTGACAATATACTTATATATCCCTGGATTATACACTTCCATACAATTGCTTGAAGATATTAAAGCCTGCTGACTTTCTGAGTTCTAAATCACAAAGTGGGAACTTTCCCTTTTCTTCTTTGAATCTCCTTTTTGGATACTGGACAAAATCTTCAGCATGCTTCATTTGACATCTTGGATTTTCTCACTGCTTCCAAGAAAACTTGACCATTTTTCCACCAAAAGCTGATTGCAGACTTCCTTTGGTGATCTTACTTTGAAAGCCATTACTTTCTTTCCATTCTCCATCTCTTTCCTCTTGGTAGATGCCAGGATTTACAGTTTGGCTGCTATTTTGTTTTACTGTCACACTCCAACAGAATTAAACAGAAATGTAGATAGTGGAAAACAAAATGAGAGAATTTTTCAACAAACATTTTCCCAAGAAAAGGAGCAGGCTACAAAATGAAGAATGTTTAACGGTTTAATTGAAACAATATGGTGGGGCTTTCGGGTCATAATTTGTTGGTGAATGTTTGGGGTTCTCATCTGAGCTCTATATGTTACATGAGACTTGCGTGCTTCAAAGTTGTCCTGTCCATTTGTATTTTTACCACATACTTTGTTGGGTATGTACTAAATCTATTTTCAGTGGTGACTTAGCACATTGCAGCTCCTAAACTCTATAAGAAACTGCCTTTTCATTCATTACCATTGCTCTTAATCTTTGTTCTTTGCATTTTCCAAGGCTAAGTCACCATTCTCTTTGTTCCTTGGGTTGTAATGTTTCCCTGTCTTTTCTTTAGAGGCATCTCTACATTTGGTTACAGAAACATCATCTTTTTTTTTTATTTTAATCCAATGACCGTTGTTGCTTTTACTATGTAACTTCTTCCTCTCTCTCTCACTCCTGCTCCACACTCTGCACAAATAAATTCATTGTTACTTGGTTATTTAGGTGATGATTTATATGGAAGCTTCATTTTGGGATGCCTACACATGTTAGAAACCTTCTCCTAATGTCTATTAGAATTTTTACTTACTATAACCATACCGTATTTCATGTTTTCTCCAACACTGGCTACTTCCTACTATCTCTGCGTTTATTACTCCAGAGGGCCACACATTCTTCATCCAGTCATCAAACTGGGCTACAACAAATTCTCCAGTACCATCATCAATCCTTCCTGGTTATACCTTGTCCAATCCCTAGAATCATTAAACTTTATCAGTTCTTTTAAGAAATATTACCTGAGGATTTTTCCATTTTACCGTTGCTTCTAAAGACTGAGTTTTGGCCTGCATTACATTAATAGATTTTTTTTTCATTTTGTTTATTTATCCTCTTTCTCTTTTCTTCTTGCTCATTTTCTGAACAATTGTGAGATTGATCTTGCAAACAAGAAAACTGCTAGATTTTCTCATCACTCAAATGCTACATCATGATAGTGTTCAGATGACTCAATGGCAGTATGAGATCATTTTTTAGGATGGTCACACTTCGTATTTCCTTTTCCCAGTATATACACTTAGTAACACACTGTTCTTCATTACATCAGAGATTTTCATCCACTCCTTCCCCCCACCCAAGAGAATTGTATTGTTTTAAGAGATACTTCCTTGTATAGGGGTAATAAAATAATTTCTCATCTTCAACAACTTCCTAATTACTTCTTTCTGTTTGTCACTTGTCTGTTGAGTTGGTTCTCTCTGTTTTCAGCATCTCTTGTTTATATATTTCCTTTTTTGTGAGGTTGTTTGTTTCCCAGACATGGTTTCATTATGTACTCCTAGCTGGCCTGCAACTCCTTCTGTAGACCAGGCTAGCATTGAATTCACAGAGATCTGCCTGCCTTTGTCTCCCAAGCACTGGGAATTAAAGGCATGTGCCACCATGTATATTTGTTTACATATTTTTATAGCAATCATTATACATTATTTTAAACAGTTGTTTTTCATTGCTTTAAACTGAACTATATAGGAGTACAAGATGACATTGGTATAAATATCTCAATTCTCTATTAAGGGAACCTCTGGGGTTGCAGATTATATTAGGCAACAAAAAATTAGATTAAATTAGATAGTAGTACATTCAGTTCCCTAAAATCTATTACCAAGTAGCCTCAAGTAATAATGCCAATAACTTAGCTCTCAGGGATGGAAAGATATGAGAGTCAAGGCAGAGTAGTTTGGATGAAAGAGAGTGGATCTTAAAAGTGGAAGAATAGAGCAGAACTAGAGAAAGTACATGCATGGTGAGCATAGGTACAATAAAGAGGACCAGGAGAGGATCCGGAAGAATAGGAACGCACCACACAGAGAAGGCTGGAGTCGTGTTAATGACACACTCAGTGTGCCTTTGCTACTTCACAATCTCCCAGGCTCAGCTGAGCAGCAGTCTTGACTCGAAGGATCAAAGTCACAGCCAGTATCAGTGACTTACTCTTCACTCACTTTTCCAGTTCATTCCCAACCACCAGGTTACAACTTATCAAAAGTAAAATACAGTTACAGGCAAGAACACCTCTTTAAAAAAATATGACTTAAGAAAGGAAGGACAACGGGCAGCTCTCCAGTTGTCATCCTGTCCTGAGGTTCCAGATATCGAGTTGACAAGCCATACTGAAACTGTCAGCCATTCTTCCCAGGTCAGAACAAGAACAAAGGGGTCAGGGCTCAGCAGTTAATGAAGTTCTGCAAGGAACTCTGCATTTGTGCCACGAGCATCACATGCCTCATTGACTTGGACAGTACCTATTTTAGGTATTCCTGACTCCTTCTCCAATGTATCATAGGAAGACAGAATCAGAGAAACTTGTTTAAAGATGAATGCACAAAGAAAATTAAAGGTGTTGGTTTTTTCCCCAATATTATGTCAAATCAAACAAATAAAGCACTTGGAGCATTTCGCTCTCTCACTCCTGCTTGGTTTTCCCACTGTTTCCGAACGTCCCATAAAGCTCACTGAAGCTTGGTTTTGTCTCAACCTAGGGAAATTTATTTCAAAGTACTGATCACAGTAGCTATGTTCTGATCCCTTGAGACGTTTGGAAGCACTTCTGAAAACAGTACCTTGGAAATAAAAATATTGTACATTTCTCATTTTTTAAAGGTGCTAGCATATACCTGCTGAATCCCCAATCTGTCACTTGAAAGAATTTTATTTAAATATTAATGAAATATTCAACCATCACAACCATCTTAAAATAATACAATTGTCTACCTCATATACCAAAGAGCTTTTGATCATGGGCTCCATAGAGATGCTGTCTATCTTTCAGGAAATCCCTGTGCTGGTACCTAAGATATATTGAATGGCCTCTGATTCAATGGAGCAATAACACTAATTCTAGACTTAGAATGAATTTTGACATAAAGCTCCTAATTAAAATACAAATAAGAAGGTATGAGGAAGAGATTCCCATTTAGATGCTGTGAGAAAGACTTTTGTTTGTTTAATTTGCAAAGAATAATCTGAATTTTAAGTTCAAAGCATGATATTGTATAACTATTATGTAAAATACTAATAAGCTATGTAACACATTATATATATGTATACTTTAAACATTGATGCACTTTATATATATAATGCATACTATATATGTGTGTATTTGTGTGCTTATAATGCATATTTGGCCTTTGGGGGGCTGAAATGGAGAGAAGTCAACTTGAAATACCTTAAACACAGAAGATAAAAAGATCATTCACAGAGATACAGCATAAAACCATTGCCATAGCAAGGCATGATGTTGCTGGAATTCCAGCACTGGGGACACTGAGTCAAGAATAATGTGATTGAAAGTTGAGTCTAGGTTGCATATAGAGATGTTTCCTCAAAAACACATCAACCCAAACCAACCATATAACACACTCAGGAAACAGTGACCAAAGTCAGTCCATCATTAGATTAACAATGGAAATAAAGTTAAAACTTCCAGATGATTGTCATAGTTAACCCATTTCATGTACTTATTTCTTTTCTATGTTGATAAATCAGTTTACTCCACTATTCTGTCCTGAATTAAACAACAACAACAACAACCAGAAAACCCAGAAAATCCCAGTTATTTACAATTCTTTGCTTAGTTTCTTTTAACCATCCCCAAACTAATTCCTTCTACAAAGTTTCTAGAAAGCTATTCTATTTTAACTGTAGTACAGTAAGCCATGGCCCCAGAGCTAATGTCCAAGGGGTGTGAGGATTTAGGGCCACATAATCCATCAGAGGATAGCAGTATCTTTTATACCCCGGCCTTGTTGTTTACCAGGCAGTAAGTGTTCATGTCTATTCTAGCCATTTATGCCACAATGCAAGCGTAGAATTAATGCTTCTTTCTAAAAAGCTTCCAGATGCCTAAAACATTCATTTATTCTGTAGCCATGTCAGGGAAACTCATTCAGACAGGAAGTCAAGAACTCAAAATAGCTCCAGGAGCTACCTGACACTGCTCTTATGTTTACTTCTTCATTGAGAATATAAGAAGTTATGGACCCAGCTGTGGATCTCTTTGAACACTGTATTCCTCTCCTTGGTGTCATGTGTTTTCTTCTCCATTGACAAAACTGAGCAGATGTTGTATAGTATGGAGATAGTCTTTCTGACTCCATGAGTCATTTCTTATCAGCAGTCATGTGTATTTATCTTTGTTAGAAATATTCCTTTTCTAAAAGGCTGGAAAGATGGCTCATCAATTATGAGCACTGGACCTGAACTCTGTCTCCAGCACTCACACTGGGTGGCTCACAACTGCCTATAACTCCAGGTGCATGGTATCTAATGTCCTCATCTTCTGACACCTTTGAAAAAGTCATGACTGTTGATTGCTGAAACTTCCAAATCAGTCAGGGAAGCCAAGCACTCTGTGTGTGTGTGTGTGTGTGTGTGTGTGTGTGTGTGTGTGTGTGTGTGTGTGTGTGTGTGTGTATGTGTACACGCACATGTGTGTGTGTGTCTCACCACTTTCTGTTAGACCTGTGAACTAGAGCCTATTGGAAGGCGTTTCATTTAAAAAGCATATTGTAACAATTAATTTTAAATATCTTGAAAATAGACTTTGATGTACAGAAAAACATTATATTTTAAAGGTGTGTATAGACCTATGCAAGGACAATGCTAATTTGTTCAGATAGAAAACATATTACATAGCTATTACCTGAATATGAACCACAACTTTCTTAAATGTAAAATACTGAATACAAAGACAGAAAAAGTTGTTTTTCAATCTATCCGAAAAAAGCAGCACTAGTCTTAAACATTTGACTGAATTTTATGTAGACAGACATAGCATCCTCTCTAGTATACAATGATTTCATTATATGAGTGGATTATTTTATAGCATCATTCCACATTTATTAGAAAATATAGGTATATTAATTTATCTTAATTATTTAGAGTTGACCTGGATGCTTTCTGCTGGCATCACACTGTTAATCATTTCTAGAGTTCATGCCTATATTTACTTTAAATATGTGAAATTAAAAACCATGAGAGCAGCAATGAAAAATCACGTCAGTTCCAATATTCTGTGATCTTTGCTGTACAACTGAATTAGAGGGAAAATGTTAATTTTTTACCAGGCATTAATGTCATTATAGTTTCAAGATGAACATAAATGGCCCCTTGCATACAGAGAGGCAATGATGGATGCTCAGGGCATCATGGGTGAGGAAGAGAATAGGGATGTAGTGGCTCTTCAGAGAGGAATACATAAGCTGAAATGAATAGGCAGAATCTTATTCCTTCAGTTGGGCTAAGTAAAGAGATATTTGTTTCACTGCCTGTTCTTGTTTTTATATGCCTGAAAGATGCTATAATTGTCAAACTCCTGCATCTTTATTCAATCCTGCCTTGCATAAAATAAGAGACCATTTCTGGATTGCCATATAAATCATCAAAAGTGAATCAACAGGAGCAACTTCAACCTCCTGAAGACAAAATCAAATGTTTACTTTCTTCCACATTAATTAATCGCATGAAGAAATTGTATAATTTTTCTGACATGTTTTGGCAGGAAATTCTTCAAATAATTTTATAGGAAAAAACTTTTAACACTCCTCTTCAGAATAAGAATAATTTTCATTATCAAAAACTTATGAAATACACACTTTATTCTTACCACATTTCCGAGTTTTATATTTGTTTTTTAAGGAAAGCTGAGATGAAAATGAGAGTAGCTCAGCACCATTTGTTGAAGATGCTGTCTTTTTTCCACTGAGTGGTTTTAGCTCCTTTGTCGAAGATCAAGTGACCATAGGTATGTGGGTTCATTTCTGGGTCCTCAATTCTATTCCATTGATCTACCTGCCTGTCA
>CM052713.1:53432655-53458560 GCA_028551405.1 Uromys caudimaculatus | reverse complement strand
AAAGAAAGAAAATGAGAGTAGCTCCCATTTATGAAGATCCTATTACTAGCCAGGCCGAAGTCTTATTAATCATTTATCCTTACAATATCCCTGCAAGCTAGATATTATTAACTTGGCTTACAAAGGAAAAACAGTTATATGGAAGATGATTTTTTTCTCAGATTTATTCAGGTAATAAGAGACATATCTCCTGTGCAAATAAATGTCTGTCAGTTTCCAAAAGTGTTGTTCTTCTTCCATAATCCACGTCTCTCTCTAGTGGTAAAATACAAATAAAACCAAAAAGTACATAATCAGAAACTTTCCTTAGTATGTCCTCAGCAGTCCCTGGGGTGACACTGATCACACCTTGTGGTGACTTATGGGCTAAACACTTATGATTGAGTAAAATTAAAAGACACCAGTGAGAACACCATTTAGGTTTTCTAAATGAAGTGAGCTCATTGCCAAAGGCAAAGTGTGTCCTGATGCAGACATCACAGCTAACAGCAAAGCTAGACTCTGTGCAATTCCTTAATGATAGACTTGTAGATGAGCATTCTTGCTCCAGCTAGAGGCCCTATAGGGTTCACTCTGTCATGTCTGCTGCTTTAAGTAAATTATTTTCTTCAATCTTGGTATACATTAGTATTAATCTCTGTAAGATGAAATACAGTCTTACAGAGGTCTTGTAAGCTGTGTGAAATCACAAATCTATCACTAAGTACAACGAGGCATCTATCCAAGTATAAGTGAAATCGTCGCCCTGAACAATGAGAATGAGTAGCTTCTCATTTGTTAGTTGAGTACATACGTGCGTGTATAGACACAAGCAGAAAGCCTACCTAAAGAGAGAGATGCATGGCTAAAGGTATAAAGAGCTACTCAGGATGTCTGAATTGTGAATCCAGTTAAAGGCTGCCAGCCAGCCTAATCATTTTTTGCAGGCTGACAAGAAATCAAGTTTCAGTTTACCATGCATACTTTTATAAAAATAATTTTAGATGTTTTCATGCTATTTGAAATTGTCAAGTTCATAGGTAACAAATCCCATATAGTTTCTGTTGCATGAAGTGAAGTCTTAATCTATATTCCAGGCAAGGAACTCATGGTTAACCTGCTGATTCAACCTCCTAAGTATATCCACCCTCTTATCTTCTTCCTCTCTCTCTCTCTCTCTCTCTCTCTCTCTCTCTCTCTCTCTGTTTGTCTGTCTCTCTGTCTGTCAGTCTCTGTCTGTCTGTCTCTCTCTCTCTGACATACATATAAACACAGTCATTTACTTCTATTTTCCCTCTCCTCCTCTGTTTTTCATAGGTTATATTTTGTTGATAAATTTTAGAGAAATGTATTACAAAAAGATGAAGAGGTTATTCAAAAATTTGCATTCATGAGAATTTATAGATTTATTGAAATGTCCTTCTGTAGTAAAGTGAGAATTTAACTAAAACCAAATACTAAAAAGGGGATTAGAGCTTTACAAGTTTAGCATTAATATGTTGAAATGTTTAGGTCATTTTTATGTGTATAATTAAAAATATATTAAAAAATTAAGAGAGTTCAACTCTAATTAACTGTGGCTCAGAGCAGAAGATGGTGAAGGATTTCTTAGTTCTTCTTGTGTAAATGTTGAATAAATGTTTAGTTCTCTGGAGAAATAACTTGAATATCCATTGATTTTACTGGTACAGTAATTAAATATATTCCCTCAGGAAATATGCTTCAGTGTGCTGGGAAGTTGCCTATTGTCTGGATATCTTTGGCTAGGTAAACTGTTTCCTGTATTTTAGCTCTATAATATCTGACGCTGCATACAATTACTGCTTATAGGTGAGAAAATGCATCTTATTGGGAAGTTCATCTATCTTATGCCACTTAAATATCTTACAATCATTGAAATAAATGATGTGAAAACACAAAATATAAACTTTATTTACGGTTCATATTGAGATTTAACAAGAAACTTTTTTTCCTTAATGGTAATAATTATTAAAATTATTTAAAAATCCCTACTTCTTTATTTACAATGGAAAACAATAGCAAGTGTCTGGATTAGTCTTTTATTTGTTTCCCCTGTTATTTCTCATTTACTAATACTTTCAGTGGAGTGCATAATAAACACTACTGAGAATCCTATGAATACAACTTCCATGTATGTATTTACACCATGGGTGTGTTTATTTCCCAAGGTGGTCAAAGAGAGTAATGGATTCCCTGGAACTAAAGTTAATGGCGATTCCTCCCCAGTCGATTTGTATATAAAAAGCAATCCCAATCAAAACTTCAAAAGGCTATTTATAGGTACAGACCAGGTAAACCAAGTTTTCCACAAAGGCTATAAGAGGATAAAAAACAAAATCAAAAACCTAATAGTGGGGAGAGGGGTAGTTTTTGAGGATTCATACAACTATTGCAGACACAACAATAATCTGTGCTAATCCAGAAACTTGATACTGAAGGAAAGATAAACATATGTAAAATGAAACCAGGAATATTCTCAAAGAGTGGTTATTTATTTTTTTAAATATATCAATGAGAATTAGGTACAGAATGATAGTATTTTTTAAAAAGTATCAACCATGATAAGAAGATATCTCAACTAGCATGAGAATCTACCGTCAATCCTCAGAATCCACATAAAAATGCCTGTGTGGTACTTGAACTTGCAATCTCAGTAGTGTGTATTTTTGGCATCTTTGTCAGAAGTCAAGTGGCTATAATTGGATCTATTTATACCTGCATTTTATCTTCCATTGATGGATGTATCTGTTTTTCTGTCAGTACCACACTGTTTTCCTTATGATGGCTTAGCAGCATGACATGAGGCTGTGTAGTGTCATGCTCAAAGTAATCTAAGTATTACATATTATTATTACTTTTCCAATAGGTTTTATTTTAACTAACACATGAAATAATACATTCTGGCAAACACTCAAATGACAGAACAAGTAAACTAGAAGTCTGTAAAAATCCAAAAGTATTTCTTAAAATGAGCAAAGCATAGATGAAATATATTGCACTTAATGCTTGTTAATGAGAATCAAGATATTTTCCTGTTAAAACATTCCTCCCATGTCAGGAATGTGACTGTCGCTGTCAACAAGGCTGCTACTTTTACTGTATTGTATATCTTTACAGGTATGTTAAAGGCTTGGTCCCAAAGTATTTTCTGTTCTCACCAGAGGGTAAAGCACAGGGATCTTTGTCCAATTGCAGACGTCAGATTTGAAAATTATGTAAACATGTTTAATGTATAAATTAATTGTCACTGCTATTATGTTGCAGTAATACAAATTTGACTCATGCAGATAGTCATAGTAGTGGACACACATCTGGAAAAAAATTATGCTTCTTTGATTTTTTAAAATTTTCACTGTAGTAACCCTAGATAACACCATAATACAAATATACAAGAAATAATTAAAAGGGAATTTTTAAAGTAAGGATAATTATTTAGGGTAGTTATTTTATATATTAGCACAATTAATATATAGAATAAATTCTATAGATAGCATAAAACAGAAGGCAAATTCAAACTGATGCTGTGATTTTGCAAACGTACATTGAGTTATCAGAGATCTTTGCCTATATCAGAGCTGTAAATGCATTGTAATTGAACACAAAAATGACTGTTTATGAAACTACTATTATATTAAGTTGGTATAAGATTACCCTGATTTTTGCAAAATTTAATTTATTTAGGAGTTATCTGATTGTAGAAATATTTAAACTAATATAATTGAAGCTGATACCCCATATCAATAGTACACTTTAAAATACTAATGGTAACAAAGCTTGCATGTTAATTAAATATTAAATTAAATTATTTAAAATCAAGTCAGTCTAGAAAACATCTTCTTTTTCCAAATATAGATTAATTTACTTTAGTATCTTATATTAGTGACTTTATCAGCATACTTTTTCATTTACCATGTGTTCCTAATTATATTATTTATAAATAACTATATGTATATGTATTACATATACATAAAAATTTAGTATATGTATGTACAGGCATACAGTACACTTATTATATATTTGCAGTGCTATAGCAAAAATATCTGAGATAATAAATTGATAAAAAGAAAGCTTTATTTTTTCTCACAGTTTTAGAGTTTTGTGTGTGTGTGTGTGTGTTTTTTTTTTTTTTTTTTTTTTTTTTTTTTTTTTTTTACACAATTCTACTGGGCTTGTAGCAAGACAGGACATCTACACATGCGTGCTGGAATCGAGCTGAGCTGCCCACTGCCTGTTGCCTGGGAAGCAAAAGCAATAGCATGGACCAGAGTCTCAGCATGCCCTTCACGGTCATGATCAAGTGACTATTTCTACCCCTTGGCCTTACTTCAGAAAGAGCCCAGTTTTTAGGACTATTATTATCTAAGCCCGAGCCTTCACTTCCTGGCCTTTCTGGCACATCATGTAAAGACTGTGTTACCCATAAAAACAAAATCTCCTTTTTGTGTTTGGTGCAAGAGCCAATTCTTTTTTTATACAGCAAATTTTCACCAAATGTGTGTCCTGCTTCTTGGAAATTTTGTGTTACCAAATTTGTTTTTGGAATAAGTGAGCAAACCGTCCTTTTCTTTCTTCTTTTCTTCTTTTTCACTTGTTTGTCTCACTTTACTTGCTATTGCTCCTGCATGATCAGTGCGAATAGAAACCAAAAAGTCTTTCAAAAATTATCCACCAGGAAATATGCAGCCTGAAGATGGTCACGGATCTGAAACGAAATTTGGGGGATGAGGGTCTTCCTACTAAACACAGGATACACCAGAACAGGGTTCTGAGCGTTTCACAGTGAGGCTCTTCCTACTAAACATAGGATACACAGAACAGGGTTCTGAGCGTTTCATACAAAAAAGGCATCTGATCTCTAACCAATATCAGCATTTACAAGAGAATTAAATGAGAAGTTTTCCAGGGTTGGTAGAACCTTTTCTCTGATATATCCTACGTTTGGGGTTTTCTTTTGTTTCTTTTTTCTTTTTCTTTTACTTTTTTTCCAAACCTGGAGGAAAGCATGCTCTGTGGAAGGACATAGATTCCTCCTGACTCTCACTCCCGGTGTCTTAGTGCAACGGAATTTTCCAGAATGCTCGGAAACCCTCACTATGTTGTGTTAATGCCAC
The DNA here is from genome assembly GCA_028551405.1 of Uromys caudimaculatus. Classification (NCBI taxonomy): domain Eukaryota; kingdom Metazoa; phylum Chordata; class Mammalia; order Rodentia; family Muridae; genus Uromys; species Uromys caudimaculatus. Next base: position 53,453,449 of record CM052713.1, on the reverse strand, counting down.
CAAGGTCATTCATTCATGGTGTCTTTGAATAAAATCATTTGAGAACACTGATGGAAATGAGAATGAGATTCATTGCTTACTAATTTACAGCTTCTGTCCTCAGCCAGAATTGCTTTCTGGTAATCTAGTCAAAGAATAGTTCCATGATCTGAGGAGTCAAATTTAATTATCCTACAAATTATTCCATCAATTTACTTTAGAAACTATAGCAACTTTCCCCAATGATTTTACAGGGTGATATATGTCTCAATGGTTAGAACTTTTTGATATTCTTTATCTGCACCCTATATAAGAAGTGTCAGACTCAGAACTGTATCCGTAAATCTCTGCAGGCCCAGAGCGACTAGGGTTCAGGCAGCCTTGATGATATCAAGTTTGCCAGCAGCAGAGGCTGCTGCAGATGCCACTCTCAGATCTGAGCTCTGGAACAGTTTCACACTGATATTTCTGAAAGGCAAATGTGATCCTATCTCTGCCGGTTTTAGAATCTTCCAATTCTTTCTACAGCCTAATCTTCCAATTCTTTCTACAGCTTTCCAAGTAAAGTCTGAACTGCTAACATCATCCTCGCACAAGATATTTCACAGTTTAGCTCTCGTCTTGCCCCTCCCTTAAATTCTATCCTTCAGAAATGTGTAAACACCTTTAGGTCACACAGCAGACCATGTTATCCTCTTTTTCAAGTTTGGGTGTTTGCATTTGCTTTTTAGACTGCCTGTGTTATTCCAGCTCTGTTTACGTAGGGACATTCTTTTTCAACACGTCTGTACTTGCCACTTGATGTTAGAAGTGTCTGTTTACAAGTCAATACTCTATATGTCAGGGGGTGGGGACAATATACTTATCATCACAGCTTCACTAGCAGAGTGGCTTCCAAAAGTGCCAAACATTTAGGAAGTTTTTCACAGACACTTGTTAAATGAATGAATGAAAATGAATGAATGAATGAATGAATGAATGAATGAATGAATTCTTCCTCATAAAATGTTTGTGGCTTCCCAGAATAGCATTGGTTCTATTATTATCTATCCAACTCCATACTCATCCTGGCTGCATTTTAAACCAGGTCTATTTTTATTGCAGTACAGTGGATCATATCACATAGCAGAGGGAGACTGAAAAGCTTCTCCAAATCATCACATTATAGGAGACTTACAAACACACACACACACACACACACACACACACACACACACACACACACACACTAACTAACTAACTAACTAAAGCACACAGATAATCAGCAATTAAATACACACCCAAACACAAAACAACATTTGGGTGCTAATATTGAGGTAAGCTCCACTTTTGAGTTCTTAGAGATCTGAGGTCACACTTAGCAGGATATCACTTGTTCTTGATCTCTTCAGTTTTAGCTAATTTTAACAGGAAGAGACAAATTAGCATAGTGTGTTAGAATGCTAATGTTTAAGAAGAGGTATCTGAAAAACAGATTCTCAAGTGGAGAGTTACCTGTATCAAGTTTACTGGGAAGTTTCCTAGACACCTACTGGTGGAGATCAAAATAAACAGACAAAAGCCCTTCAATGAAAGGAAGTTTCTGTGAACCTCCCAGATGGTCAGAGTGAGGGTGCAAACTTCAGGTAACGGTTCAGTTATGTACCCCAGTAAGTCACCAGGCTCTAAGACTATGTGGTAACTGTGCAGGGACCCACACTATTATTCTAAGAACAAGTTTGGAAACATAAATTAACATTGAACGAAGTCATCTGCCATGCCTTGATATAATGCGAGAGATTGTTTTACACTAGTTTTATGTAACTGGGAGATAATGTCACAAAGTGTAGTGGATGCAATGCAACATGCTGGTGTGTTCTTACCTAAGGAATTTATTATTCTCTCAGGTATTGGCACCAGAGCCAACCTCTCAAGAACTTTTCATTGAGAATGGTCCCTGGTGATCCATTCATGCCTCTAGACTGTGTCAGCACCGTCTCATGGGGTCCCTGTGAAGACAATCAAGATCAGCTCAGCAAAGACAGGTAATTGCAATTTTTTTTTTATTATTGTTATGAGAAAAAAACATCTCACAATATCAAGTAAATTAGTACATAGTACTTATGCTAGAAATATGGAGGGTAGATGCCCAAAAGAGGTCTTATTGGGTTCAAATAAAAGTTTCATTCCAATAGGCTGAGTGACATTTGGAGATACGACGACTCATTTGCTTGGGTTTTTTTTTTTTTTTTTTTTTTGATACTTTATTTACATTTCCAATGTTTTCCCCTTTCCTGGTCTCCTCTTTGGAAACCCCCATACCCCTTCCCCCACCTCTATGAGGGAATTCCCCCTCCTACCCACCCGCCCACCCACTCCCATATTCCCACCTTGACATTCCCCTTTACTGGGGCCTCTAACACCCTCAGGCCCAAGGACCTCTCCTCCCCCTGATGGTCAACAAGGCCCTCCTCTGCCACATATGTGGTCCGAGCCATGGGTCCCTCAATGTGTATTCTTTGGTTGGCAGTCTAGCCTCCAGGAGGATGGGGGGGGGGGGGGAGTCAGGCCAGTTGTCACTGTTGCTCCCTCCATGGGGCTGCAAACTCCCTCAGCTCCTTCAGTCCCTTCTCCAACTCTTCCATCTGGGAGCTCACTCTCAGTCCAGCAGTTACTGTAAAGTGAAACTTGGGTATTCCGAACGTTTGGGCTAATATCCACTTATCAGTGAGTACATACCATGTTCGTTCTTTTGTGACTGAGTTACCTCGCTCAGGATGATATGTTTTTACCAGCCTTTAGAAACTGTCGAAGTTCTCTGGCTTCTGGATTTTGCTAATGTCTTGGAAGTGAGTAAAGGCAGACACACCTTTTCTTGAGGTAACACTCTGACTTCACAGTTTTATCTTGTTTGGTAAGCATACTCTCCAACTTTATTTTCTACAGACCCCTGTTAAATATTAAACATGTCTGTAATTTCATTGTGGCAACCCAGGTAAACCAACACAACTACCATGGTGTTCAGGTTTGCCATTAGATAACTTAATTCTATTTACAACACAAATTTTCATTTGTCAGCGAGAGACTATGCAATGGTTAAATACATTAGGATGTTTATGTCTATAATAGTGGTTTCTAGAAGCGGGTAGGCCATTATTATGCCAACCGCAACCACTAATGCATACTTCCTATAACAATAAAGAGAAAAAATAGAAGTAAAACTTCCTTTTAATTTGCCACTCTTTAATCTAGACCTCCAGGATCCATACATACATTTTTAGCCTCTACCAATAACTGACTACCTCTATATTTGTTTTAGCTATGTGTACCCTATCCCTCCTTTATAAACCTAGTCCTCCTGCAGAGGGTTAGGATTTGGGATGAGTTACTGCCATGATGATCTAGGCTGCAGGTAAAATGAGGATAAATCAAAAGAGTCTCTGCAATTTTTCCTGTCAGCACAACACACTATTCAAGGAACGCTACAGCACTGACAAAAGCCCACTGAGAAAGGAAAGAACTAGTAAGTAAACATCAGTTACCAGTTATAAAAGAAAAGGAATGAAGGAAATCAATAAGGGTAATTTTCTGCCTTCCAATGACAAAGAGAACCTACTGTGTGGAGGTTAGGTATATGAATATCAGCAAATCAAACACTTAGAGATAAAGTAAATTAAACAATAAATGTGCCTAAGAATCAAAAGTCTTTGTCTTAAGTCATCAGAACAATGTGACTCCTTTCGAGCGATTATGTTTCATACCTATTAGTTTTATTTGACAGTCATAAAGATATAAAAGTATTTGTATTATAGGACTGTATTCTTTAGATTACAAAGAACACGATCATCTCTCTCAAATATTCAAAAAAAAAAAAAAGAATGTCTAAAAAATGTATGACAGCATTGGGATCACAAGGCCAAGGTGATTATCAGAGAATGTTAGCAGTTGTTCGTCTGTTGTCTGTAAAATTAGATATATATAATCATAAATTTCCTTTCTCAGTATCCTGATGATGGTTGTTATCAGTGATCGATATATTGAATAAATGCCATATTAATTTTACATTCTCCAGTGTTTTCCTTTTTTAATAGTGATTATCAACTTCTGTTTTCCATTGCATAATTTCTGGGGAGTTAAACATTTAGTTGGCAATTCCCTGATTTTAGAGCAATAATACAGGTGGTAAGATGACTTGAAAATGACATTTGTCTCAGTCTCTGATGACCATCATGGGCTGCTTATTCTTTTACCTCGGAGATAACTTCTTCCTGTGTAAGGAGGATCAGATAATCTCTGTATGGCAAGGAACTCCTATTCTGGACCTGAGCAAGGCTGATCTGATTCCAATCTGAGACTACTGGTACAAGACCTGACAGTTTGGTCCCCTGCCTCTCACCCCTAAGGCCGACATATTAACACATCTTGCATACCCTCCCAATGCCTTTCCTGTGCAGTTACTGAATGGTTCTTCATATCTTTTTTTTATTATTATTATTATTATTATTATTATTATTATTATTATTATTGATACTTTATTTACATTTCCAGTGTTTCCCCTTTTCTAGGTCTCCTCTTTGGAAACCCCCTATCCCCTCCCCCTTCCCACTTCTATGGCGGAATTCCACCTCCCACCCACCTACCCACCCATTCCCATATTCCCACCTTGACATTCCCCTTTACTGGGACCTCTAACACCCTCAGGCCCAATGGCCTCTCCTCTCTCCCTGATGGCCAACAAGGCCATCCTCTGCCACATATGTGGTCTGAACCATGGGTCCATAGATGTGTATTCTTTGGTTGGTGGTCCAAACTCCAGGACGACTGGGGGGGGGGGGGTCAGGCCCATTGACGCTGTTGCTCTCTCCATGGTGCTGGTTCTTCGTATCTTATGTCTACAAACTTTCCTGCTCTGAGACATTGCTAGAAATATATTAGATCCCTCTTTTAATCCTATATTTTCTCTACTATAAATTAGGTAGCCCTTCCTTTTCATCATCTTTCATCCAGATATGTTAGACAACTGATATGTGAGGCAGTTTATATAGCATCTGTATCTTCCTTTTTGTTACACTTCCTTCTCTTTGAATGCCTTCTAAAGTTTCATATATGTGTTCTCCATTTATGTTATTTTCCTCTTTCATTTCTCCTCAACCTCTCCTATTTCCTCTCAACTTTTTCTCAAACTCATGATGCTTTTTCTTTAATTATTGCACACATACATACATATAACATATATTTATCTAAACAAATTTATATAAATACAACATTTAGAGTCCATTTAGCCTTGCCTATGTGTGTGGTTTTGGGGATGCTCATTTGGTATGGGATAGTGACTTAGTGTTCTCATCTCTGAGGAATACTGATTCTCACTGTCTTAGCCGTCAATAATTGCATGTAGCCCTCCTTTGTTTGTATACTTAAATTTAACTCCCTGTTTTGAACACTTAATCAGTAGAGATATGTGCTATGCAGAGGTCAGAGGACAACTGGGAGGAGTTGTTTCTCGTTTAGCATCAGGTGGTTCAGGGACTTGAGCATTGATTGTCAAGATTGGCAGCAAGTACCTTGACTTAGTGAGCCAACTTACTGGCCGCATTCATTTCTTAATGACAAGAACATTATTAAATGTGTCAAAGTAGTATCTTATAAAAATACTTTACCTAATATTCACAGATGTGTATTTTATGTTTTGTTAAACTCCATCCACTATTATCTACTCATCATTTCTCCCCTCTTCCTACCACTCCCCCCACCAGAATTTGTGTGTGTGTGTGTGTGTGTGTGTGTATGTGCACAAGCACACGCGCGAACGTGCACACGCGCAAAGTCAATGGTATCCATTTATTGCTGTCTGTCTGTAATTATTATGGAACAATATACAGGAGCATGGATAGCCACTTAGGGCCAGCATCTTGAAGAAAACTCTTCTTCCTGTTTATCTATCAAACGCCAACAGCTCCTTAGACAGGGAAAGGATGTCATGAACCCTCCCTTCCTATGTTCTGGGATTTTGGTTGCCTTTGTCTGATGCAAACCTAATGGGTCAGTCCTAGTCACTGCTCAAAGTGCAACTTTTAACTATAGACCTAGAGAAATAATTTGAATATGGCTGGGTTGTTTCGAATATGGGAATCACACTAGGGGAATCTTTTTTTCTGGGAGAGTATGCTTACATGGAAAATGAGTCAAGAGGCCTCATTAGAAGTATGCTTCAAAATATTGAAGATTTGGTTGGAGACAACTACTCTTTTGTTTGTGTGTCAACCACACAAGCTGAGCACAGAATCTAAATTATTCAGCATAATGGGAAGTATTTTTAAATATTGCATCCAGGAAGAGAAGCTCGTGAATAAAAAGATTAATACTAGGGTCTTAAAATTATTCAATAATAAATCTGCAAAGTTTTCCTGTATATTAAACAATGAGAATCCTTTCCAATGTAATATAAAATTGCCTACATTTAGAGAAGAATCGTTATTAGTGCTTGCAATAGGTAAAAATCTCAATATATAAAATTTTAAATAATTATTATTTTTCACAAGCATGAGGTTCTTTATTGATTTGTTCAAGTCCTTGATATCAGGTTTGTGAAAGTAAGCTGAGCATGTTGCCTGTCATCACCATGGGTTGACCGGAGCCCATGTGTGTTCATCTGTAAAGAAGGAGATGCAAAAGGGAGTTACACAAGGAAGGAAAGAAATGGAGCAGTCATTTCTCCCTCTCACTCCCTCGCCATCAGATTTTTGTTCAGACTCATTGGCTAGAACTGCGATATTCCAATGAATCCAGCTCACAGAGTATATGGGTGAAATGGCCAAAGGGTCTTGAGTATACATGCTTTTTTCTATGAGTACAAGTTATCTATCTATCTATCTATCTATCTATCTATCTATCTATCTATCTATCTATTTATTTACCTACCTACCTACCTACATATCTATCTATTTATTTTAGAAATGATGGAAGCAGACTGAGAAAGTGAATCGAAGGAAAAAGGAATCAAGTGATCTTAAAATAAGAAGGCCTGTTAGGGCTCAATGCTTCAATGTTCCAGTCCTGAGTAGCTAGCTCCTTTGCTTGACAGAGGAAGGTAGAGTTGAGCTGTACACCTCTGGCAGGCTGTGAGGGAGAGGGGAGGCATGAGCCAATAACATGTGTGTCCTTTAAAGCCATATCCAGAGAGATCAACTTCAACATCTAGGCTCTATGTCATCATTCATTAGTCATAAATTTATCAGTGGATTAATATATGGATCAAGTTTGTGTCCTTATGATCCATCTAATCATCTCAATAGCTACTAGAGAATTAGCCTTCATTATCTGTACATTCCAAGGGGAAGTAGGGGCAGATATCATATCAGAACTATAAACATCAAGCAGTGAAGTGAAGTGGAAGTTTCTGGTAGTGTTATGTGATGCAGACTCAGGTGGTGTTTTACTGAGTAAGATCCGTGGGAGGATATATGATGTTTCGAGAGAGTTTAAATAGGACTCATTGAACAGTGACATTGGTTTTGTCTCTTTGCTGATCTTCAGTTCATTGATAGAGGCACAGGAGAGAACTCCTCCTGGTATTGGGCTGGTCCTAGTCACTCCACTGACTTCTGCTGCTTTGTCAGAGGCCTATTGCTTTCTGCTGGATTATGTGCTGCTGATGTTTCATGTTTGGGATCCTGACACTATGGAACTGGACTGCCGGTATCCTGACAAACAGAGATTGGGAGTGCCCCGAAGAACTACTTCTAAACAGGTCAAATTTCCCTTGTCCTGTTTGCCATCTTTTCTGCCTTAACTTTGGACAGTGGGCTAGAAACCACATAACCATGAAGAACTGAGTTTAGATCCAACCACCCATATAAAAACTAAGCATAGTTATGTGTGTCCATAACCCTAGCAGTGAGGGATCAGGGAAAGGCAGTCTTTGGAATGCTTCCAATGCAACATAGCTTATTAGTGAGCACTGAGTTCAGTGAGAAATCTCTTTCCAAATAAAAAGATGGATAGAGATATAGGAAGAAACTCAACTCTGATCTCTGGACTCCCAAATAAACATTTGCACGTGCACATACATGCACGTACACACACACACACACACACACACACACACACACACACACAGAGAGAGAGAGAGAGAGAGAGAGAGAGAGAGAGAGAGAGAGAGAGAGAGTTACCTAACAAAGTACCAAAGTCACTGAAACATTTTTTCATTAGTAATTTATTAAGCATTGTAACCAGGCATCTTTTGTGGGAAACTATTTGCTACCCCTTCATGATAGCACTTAAAACACTCTTTGAGACAGGATAACACAGGTATCTCAGGTCTGTATTGTGAGCAATATGTGTGAATAGTGTTGAGTGACTGACTGGAAGATGATACAGTTAGCCAAAATATGAAAATGCAATCGGTCAATTGAATTTTCAGGTAATTGGGCAATAAAGATTCTGAACCAGTCTCCAAAATGTACAAATGTTGGGGAAGATACCCTGACACAGCAGAGTCCTTGTGTTTCAGTTATTTGATTTGAAACATAACTCAAGCTTTGCCTTCACATTAATATTACAAATTATGGCATTTTATTAGAGTTAAAAGTATCATGAATATCTATCTGTTTGAGTTTGTTTAGACACAATGGCGATATCCTGAGATGAAAAGTTTGACCAAATAACATTTCAAGAATTGTTATAGCCCTATTTATTTCTTCTAATAGTGGTTATAATTTAGCAAATGCACTTTGAAGGTTATATAAATGTACTATTCCATTAGAGATGACAAGTGTCCACTTGAGGAAATTCATAAAGGTCTGCAATCTTGCTAGTTTTGAGCCTTGTTATTTCCACCAGCCTGGGGAAATTTCTTTGATGATGCCACTTCAAATGATAGGTATACCAAACAGGTTAGGGGATTAGACTCTCTTAAATGTTTTAACAGAAACTTGTAGGGTCATGTATTTTAACAGATGCTGTTAAAATTTGTCTTTTCGCCAGCTGATTGAAATGGAAACATTTTTATGGAGCTCATACATAAATCTCTATCAGTCACAACTTTCTCAGTTTACGCTGTGTACTATTAAACGTGCTTTGTCTCTGTTTCATTGTGCTTCAGTATACTGAATGAGTAAGATAATAAATAAAAGCTTTGAATAATTCATAGGAAGAATATTAGTGATTATTTTCTTTCACATTTCATATCTCTAATGGACAATCAGGTCAAATGAATCAGTCTATGGAATATGAGTTTGAGTAGAGATGAAGCAGCCATTTATAAAGAACTGACATTTCCACAGTCACTAAGGGCAAAGGCATCATCTAACTCCATTCAAAATATACATCTTTCACATTGAGCAATGAAAAAGTACAATGATAAATCCAAGAATCTGATGTTCTGAGTATTGGATGATTTGTCTCTGTGGATTCGATGCATTAAGTACTATCGATGCATTAACTGTACCAGAAGAATTAGACAGAGTTGACTTTACCCAAGGATGTTTCAATAAAAGATAGGTCAGAAAGGAATCTGAGTTTGATTCCACTGAAACACAGGATTGCATTTATGTGATCCCAAGTGTAGGTAGCAAAACTTTAAGGCTTGGAGTACTTGGTAGTCTGCGTTGGTAATCTGTGCTTGGTAATCTCTATTTGGTAGTCTGTACTTAGTAATCTGCCTTAGACATAGAAAGGGAATCTTGTGGGCAGACAACCTTTACACTTACTTTATATTTTACCCCTGTCTCTACGATTTTATCAAAGCCTCAACATGTCAGTGCCATTCTCTCTGGAGCTTCACAATGATTTATAAGCTAAGTGATTGCCTATTATCAGGTATTTTCAAGTTTTATGCAATGGCTTAACTACAACCTGTAAAACTACACCCCACCATTTAGGGTTTATTTGAATGTGCTCTGCTCATATGCTAATTATATTGTCTTGGTTGGAGTGGAGTCTTCAGAAACATGTTTATGTCCATTCCTTCTTCTGTAAGATACATTTTAGTGCCGTACCCTCTTAAAGACATTTTAATATTTTAAGTTACCAATTGTAAGTTTGTTTTAAAAACTACTTTTCTCCTTTATGCTCTTATGCCCTAAGTTCATTTGGCTGTCTTCTACATATTTGCTAATGGACAGAAAAAATGCTATAATAAGTTGCATAGAAACTGGAGAATCAAAAGATTTCTCTCAGTAACCTTCATCTTATCAAAATTCCAACTTCAAAAGACAATATTTAAAAATTCTGTTATTCTATATGTGAAAAAAAGTTGAATCTTTGTTTTACATTCAACCTAAAATAGTTAACTGAATATTTAGCACTTCCATATTTCATTTATAATCATATTTTTGTTTTGAAACATGATTCTTTACCAAATGCACAGGATTAATTTGTTTGTTTGTTTGTGTGTGTGTGTGTGTGTGTGTGTGTGTGTGTGTGTGTGTGCGTGTAAGCACACAGACATGCTTCTCCAGACAGGGTTTCATTCTGTAGTGTGGGAACTTACTACATAGCCCAGGCTGGCCTCAAAATCACAGAAATTCCATTGTCTCTGCCTCCCTGTGGTGCAATTAGAATCTTGCACCATCTCATACAGTGCTTCAGGCTGCTCTCTTAAGCATAAGGAAAATGTAATGAGCATGGAATTGTTAGATCAGAGAATCAACTGAAGTTTGAAAGAATGGCACAAAACAGACAGAAACTAAACACTCAAAAACTTTTCAGGGCACCATTGATCCATTCATATAGGCATTATATTGCATTGCTAAAATAAACAAGATTAAAACATGAGTTGCCCATACATCTAATATTATACTTGTGTTAAAACTGGAGGAATCAGTAAGGCCAACATCTTACCCGCCACAGGTCCAATCTTCAGTTAAAAAGGAACGGGGACTTTTATGTTTATTATCTATAGAGATTCTTCACTTCAAAGAATAAGATATTTCTGGGGCTGAAGTGGTTAAGAATAGTAACTGTTCTTGAAGAGGACCCAGGTCAACTCCCCCATACCACTTAGCCTCATCCTTTACTCCATTTGCAGGGAATCTGGCAGCCTCTGGGGGGTCCAGATGAGCACACAGTACACATACATACACTCAAGGAAATCATTTTTATATATCAAATAAAACTCATAACTAAATCTTAAAATTAAAATAAACCTCGTGAGACACATGATTATGGTGAACTAGTTCTTACTGTAAAGGAAAAATACTTCAGCTGTTTACATCTTTCACATGAAATTAAGTACATATTGGCAAGTGGTTTTTTTTTGTTTGTTTGTTTGTTTTTTGTTTGTTTTTTGTTTTTTTTTATGTCCCTTATGTGTGGACATTGAAATTATAGGAAAGAATCATCTATTTTTATGCATCTGCAAAAAATATTTAACTCAGTAGCTTCCAAATTTCATCTCTATCCCAGAATGATATTTAACAATATTTTTTTTGTGGATCCTATGACATTCTTTCATCTCAACTTCAGTATTAAACAGGATAACCAATCAAATACATGGGAATTCGACTAACCACGAGATGCCCTGTCCTGTACCTCATTTTTTCCCCCACTGCTTCCTAAAACTCCCGGTTGGTAGACTGATTACTGCCTACTCTAGAAAGGTACAGATATGTTTTATTATGAAACAGCCCTTGATAGTTTGCTCAAATGCTACTATGTTTTATCAGTTACTAATTTCCCTGTGAGATGAGGTCTAGTACATATTTTGGAAAGGTTTGCCACAAGGAAAGTACCAGCCAGCTACTATTGCAGCTAAACATTATGAAAAGATAGATATCAAGATTGTCCTGTGAGAAACAAATTTATCACAAGAAATCTGTCTAGGTGGTGGACCTGTTAGCCACCTTCATCCCGGGAGCTGCCTCCCCTTGATACCTCATCTCATGTATTCTGCCATCCTCTTCTATTATCTCTATACTTGGGTTGCAAGATTCTTGTTCCATCCTGAGTCCTTCTCCTCTCCAAACAGAAAACCCAATTGCCTAATTTACTTTTTAATCATTAAGTTTCTGCCAATTGTTTGGCCAATATAGGAATATATATAGAAGCTCCTCATACAATTAAAAGTAAAACACCAAATTATTTTACTATGTGATTTCTGGATATACATCCCATAGAATAAAGTCAAGTTTCACTAGGCATACTTGCACATGCATTTACTTGACAGCACTATAAAACCTTCTAAATAATGAAATCAGCCCCCATATGTGTTTTAATTCCCCCTAGATAGAACAGATTGAGATATTTTATTGTTATTTTCAATACTAACCATTCTTATTTAAATTCCTAAAATATTTATTTAAAGTAAATTGTGAATATAACATTGAAAGAAACATGTGTATGTGTGTGTATGAATATATGAATGTATGATTATATATTATATAGTATGTATTACATATACATAAGAGAGACAGAGAGACAAAGAGACAGAGAGAGAGAGAGAGAGAGAGAGAGAGAGAGAACGGAAGGGAAAATAAATAAATTATATCTTAGTGTTTTGACCCTTTATCTAATTTCCTTTAATTAAGTTTCATTTGGGTTGTTTTGGTTCATTAGCCTGCTTTTTAATGATTAGAATAAAGGACAAGGAAACAAAAAGTTTGTAAAGTTCCCGAATCTTTGTCACCTTCCCATTACTGGTTAGATTCCTCCAGAGGTCAAGAACTGTTAAAATCTGTTCATTGATTTTTTTTCCCTCTTGTTTTAGGGTTCTGCATGCTTTAAAAAAGTATTAAGAGGAAGTACACACATATCCACACATGTGTAATTTACTGTGTTATATTCTTACCAAACATTTTAATTAAATGCATATCTAAAAATTAAACAAACTTACCCATTTCCATCATCTGAGAAGAAACCATGAAAGTCCAGCAGATCAGTGCTGTGAGCTATAATGCAATGTGTGTAGCAGACACAGAGATAAAACACTTTTTTTAAGTCCAAGAAGAGCTATCTAAACCTTCTGGGACATGCATGGGCATTTCTGAATTAGTTCTCATCTTCCTTTCAAAATCAACGATTTGCAGGCAGACTTGTTGTTCTTTATGGTCTCAGTTTCTGAAGTTCGTATTAAAACCAAATATGTTCTTCTTAAGTATTACTAAGTATAAAATTTAACTTTCATATGCTTATTTAAATTCTACATACTCTCTTATTGACATTAAAATATTTCTGTGCATTATTATGGCAGCCTTCAAAACTCTGCAACTTACTGTTGCAGACTATTTAAAAACCTTTTGATTCTTTAAACCCAGCCTGATATTTGAAGTAGATTTAGACAGTATTTTATTTCATAAGTCATGAAAAATAAAGCTAATGTTGCATGCTAAATGATGGGTAGATTTTCTTATTTTGAGAAATAAATACCTTGAAGTATTTTCATTTTATGTGGTCAACAAAGATTTCTGAAGGTGATTCAGGACATGTGCCTGAAGCAGAACTGATCTTGTTATAGGTGTGAGATTATCTTATTTTAAAACTCCAATCCTTCCACTAAATCATTGACAAGGCTTTCATTCCAAATCTGGCCTTGAAATGCATAGCGCAACAGAGAGACAATTAAAGATAGTCATAGTCTATTATCACTGCCATTGGTTCCGTTAATGAGTTCTGTGACTTGTTTCAGAATCAAAACGCAACTCCTGAGAAAGCTTATCAACCTTAGTAAGTGAGTCGTTATCACTTTGCCCTTAAATAGCTAGTGTTCTGCGCCTTTGAGTTTGGGGAGCAGTCCTGAAAGAAAGTCTTTATAAGAGAGCCATTAGTCTTGTGCAGTCTTGGATTTGACAGCTTGAGAGGTGACACAGGCCATTACTTTACCAACAGCATTTCCAATTCCTTAGGCATCTCCTCCAGCACCCCTGGAGAAGTCGTTTAGCTTTTCCCTTTTTCCCCTTTTCCTTCCTCTTTCTCTTCCTCTTCCTCCTCCTCCACCCCCTCCTCTCTCCCTCTCTCTCTCTCTCTCTCTCTCTCTCTCTCTCTCTCTCTCTCTCTCTCTCTCTCTCTCTCTCTCTCCTCTTTTCCCTTCTTCCTTTTGCTCATTACAAATTTTAAAAATAAAATTATGACAGCCATTTGGATGTGTCATGCTACCTGCCTATTCTCATAGCCTATGCTATAATACTTTATTTGCAGTTTAGTTGAATAGGGAAGGCCCAATACTAGTAGCAAAAGAGAAGGCTACTTTCAATGTTTTTACAAACCAATTAAGAGAATGCATTTAATGCAATGAGATTGAAGGTTTAGAACTTTTCAATTTGTTATTGAAAATACATAGTAGCCCTGAAACTTCTAGGGAGAAAAGAATGAAGCCTTTAAGAAAGAAGATGTGTGAATAGTAGACATAGATCAGGAGAGTGTTTGCTTTTCATGAAGGTCCTGAGTTTAATCCTCAGCACTGCACAAGAAGAAGGCTTGAATCTGGACATTTCTCAAAACAATGCATGATATAGGTACAGTTTCATGATAGAATTCCAGTGCTTAAATAGTTACTCTGTGTTGACATTTAGTTTTTCATGTAGACTTCTAATCTAAATCTCATCAACATTTCATTATTAATTCAATATTAAAATATAATATCATTAAATATTAATGGTATCTGATTAACTTCTATGGCTTATGGTTCATGTATCAATTAAACAATAAAACTTATAATATTTTTAAACAAATGAAATGGTATTTTCTATTCTATGTTAATAATCTTTTAGAAAAATGGTCACCAGAACATACAGGAACTGGATGAAATTGATAGAAGTTTTCCTTTTTGCATTAGTAAGTATGTTTTTACTTATCTGTTCTGTAGTTTTCTGTGGAATAATTTTCTAGTACTATACAGAGGAATTAAATATTTCTCATTTTCTTGTGTCCTATTGAACAGTACAGCATTTATTAGGCATTGAATCTGATAGCAGGCACTTATGTGTTCCATGTTGTATATATAAATGTATCAAATGAAGGTGAAAGTTAACTCAACCAAAGGGTGTGATCATCAACTGGTTAAACCATTTTATATTTTCATTTTTTTTTCACTTTTTATGCCAAATATTCAGTTCAACTTATTTTCACAGACAATTTTAAGTACCCTTACAAGAGCCTTGTGGGAAAATGCAGAAGTGATGACTGTTCCTTAGCAAGCTTCCTCAGAGCTCTGATGCTAATCATATGGGTTTATATTGAATGAGTGTTAACGTGTCTCAAAAGTCAGCTATCCAGAAGTCTACCTACCATGATATCATGGTTAGAGATTTAACATTCTTTGGGTTATTCAGAAACTTGATCAAAGCAGTTCATGGACCAATGAAGGATCTTGAATGCTTGAATTGCATTTTTGTCTTTGGTATACATGGTGCTTGAGCAGTTTTCTCCTGGAAATTTTGCTGAACTCATTATTTCTCCTAAAAGCTGTCCATTTGGCTTTTATATGTTAGATTCTAGTCTTATTGCTCAAAAATTGGTGATATTTTTGTCTCTCAGCAGTTCTGGTGATAATGAGGCATATCTAAGTTCTAAGATGAAAACCAAAAGAAAAAATATGTCATATCATCATTGGATATACAATGGCCCAACACTGAACTCAAGTTTGAAAGTTATGTCTTTGTTGGGAAGTTAAAGCCCCATCTCTAGATAATGAAGAGTGACAGGCAACTAATTATTGCTGGGAGGGGGAGGCTCAGGCTTTGTTATAGGTAAGCCTTTTAAATAATTTTTGAATACCATGTGATGAGATCTGAAATTATATAAGCAATATTATAGAACATAGCAGGGTGAATTTATATGTGTATGCATGCAATAATAATAAAAAATGACTGGGAAGTAATATTGGTTTTTAGTTGTTTTTATTATACAAAAATGGAGGAGAGATATCTAAGAATAAGGAAAAATTGGGTATGATAGATAATGTATTTTCTTGATTGTTGTGATCCTAAGTTCAGCCATATGTGCAAATTTATCAATTCAATACATTATCTGTTAACAGAAAATTAAAATAAAATGTTAATCTATTATGATTTTCTGACAAATATTCATTATTTTATCATAAATAAAAACAGATCTTCCCCAATAAATATCTTTCTTCTGTAAACTTACATAGTAATGAAAATACCTGGTAGGTAAGCAAGAATGAACACTTTCTGGCCATCTTGAAATTCTCTCCTGCAAAGATGCTTAACCACTCATAATGACCATAGCTTTATTGTTTCCTATTCATTTCTGGTCAACTCTCTGAAAATTAGAAGGCATTAAATCTGAAAGTTTTACTTATTTATTTTAATCCTTTTTATTGGTTATTTTATTTATTTATATTTCAAATGTTATCTACTTTCCTGGTTTCATCTCCGCAAACCCCCATCCCACCCCCTCTCCCCCTGCTTCTATGAGGGCACTCCCCCACCCACATGCCCACTCCCACCTCACTGCCCTAGCATTCCTCTATACTAGGTCATCAAGACTTCATAGGACCAAGGGCCTCCCCTCCCATTGATGCCAGATAAGGCCATCTTCTGCTACATATGCTCGAGACTGGAGCCATGTGTCCCTCCATGTGTACTCTTTGGTTGGTGGTTTAGTTCCTGGGAGCTCTGGGGGTCTGATTGGTTACATTTAGCACTTGTTACATATATATATATTGCCTCGAAACATTTAATTATGGCAATTCAGTTGAATCAGTTTGAGACAGGATGCACAAGTTGTCCTGGCTATTTGCAAAGCTGGAGGAGGAAGAACACAAGTTCAAGAGAGTGTTTAGAAAAACAAACAAAATCTAACTCTCCTCTATTTTCTTCTATTACATTCAAATGGCATTTGCCAAAATGTTTTGTGTCATTGTGCAAATACTGCAATTTGGTGGAATCTGTTTTGAAACACGATTCACAATGTTTCAAATTAGATTGACTCTGACCCTATATTGGTTACATCAACAGGAAATGCATTGTTTTAGGAAAAAATTACAGTTGTCTATTTTATAATGGTTGAATATACTTAAGATTCATCACATCTTATGGGTCTTATTTTTAAAATTAAACTAATAGTCCTCATCAGCTAAGTGGTCAACACATTACTTTCCCCGATTTGTCTTTATTGTATCATTTTATCTTTGAACAAGGACATTACTGAGGAATAATGACAACCAACTGAACTGAATTTTCTCTAAGCTCCCTTCCAAAGTGAACAGGCTATGGTTCAGCAAGCTCCTAAAATAATCTGAATTGTTTCTCACAGTAAATTATGCTTTTTCATATTTTGGAAAATTTTACTGTCATTTGAGAAAAAACAACATTTCTTTGAGGTTCAAAATAATCAAAGGAGCAAATCCTCAAAGGTTTCTTTGTAATGATTTAGAACTTGGTTGAACATGTTGTCTGATGCATCTATACAAGATATTCAATTTAGTAAAAATTACACTCATCCACTCTTTCGCTAATAATTCATATTAGCCATTATACTTTACTTTTATTTCAAAGAGGAAAAAAATCTTCAACCTATCACGATGTTAAATCATTTTTTAAACCTTATTTCTAAAAATCCTAACTTTTTTTTTAAAACATTGATGCCTAGTGACTGGTAGCAGTATAATTTATAACACTAGGCTTCCTGTGAAATTCATTCTCAATTTGTCTGCTTGTGACTCTGCTCTTCAGGCCTGTGCAATAAATTATCGTCGATGTTCAGTACATCAATCAATTTGATGTTGTTACTGAGAAAATATAGTCAGGAAAAAACTGATAAGACTCTCTAAGTTTTAATATATTGATAATAAAAGCAATTATAATCACAAATATTTTTGAGACATGCATTTGGGAAAAAATATGTATTTTTTTCTTGAAAAGCACAATTAAGTTTTTGTGAAAAAAATGATAGCCCAATTACCGAAGCATTACAAAAATAGAAGTTGCATTTTAATTCTATAATTTATATTGTATTTATATTTGAAGAAAACACAAAATACATAAAATATGTTATCTGAAGTTCACTTCAGTACTTTTCTAATTTTTTCAATCTATTTTCTACACATAGTATATTTTTTAATTTCCCTTTTCCATGAGTAGTGTGTTTGTATGTGTGTGTATGTGCTTGTGAATTGGCATGAGTGTAGGTATTTACTAACACTTCTATGTCTCTCTCTATATGACATGATAGGCATGATATATTTGAAATATCCTACATGATTTGATGTACTGTGGCCATACAACTTGGCTGATAACATGTAAGAATAAACAATGTATATGTTAACTTTTAAGAAATATGTGATCTCTGTGGCTATTTTTCAGTGGTAAAGACCTAATTACAAATGCATGTTGATCAAGACTATAACCCCAAGTCTTTGAAGAAAAAAATGAAAAGCTTCTTGGTAAGTCACAGCTTTATCAGTAGTATCAATGAACATTTAATGTGTTGTAGTGTGAATACATGATGGAGTTTTCATTATTATTAGGTGGACATAATTAATCCAATTCTGGTTTTCTTAGTCGCTATTGCACTGCTGTGAAGAGGCACCATGACCAAGGCAACTCTGATAAATGAAAGCATTTGACTAGAGGGCTTGCTTACACTTTCAGAGGCTTAGTCTATTATTAAAACTACACCCCGATTAGGGGGCATTTGAAACCTCAAAGTCCACCTCCAGTGTCTCACTTCTTTCAACAAGGCCATACCTACTCAAACAAGGCCATAACTATATGACCTATGGGGGCATTCTTATTCAGACCACCACAGTTCACTCCCTGGCACCACTACAGGATAGATTTGTAGCATTATAATGCAAAATGCATTTAGTCAACTGAAAATTTTCTTGTAAACTCTAACAGTTTCAATACTGTTTAAAAGGCCAAAGTTCAAAGTCTATTCTGATTCTCATGTTAATCTCTTAACTTCAACCTCTTACAAAATCAAAAAAAAAAAAAAAAAAAAAAAAAAAAAAAAAAAAAAAGCAGATCATACACTTCCAACATACAATAGCATGGAATATACATTACCATTCCAAAAATAGGAAAGGGGGCGTAGTGGAAAAATACTGGACCAAAGCAAACCAAATTTCAGGACAAATTTCAAAATCTGCATTTTTGTCTGATGTCAAAGCACTCTTCAGATTCTCAACTTCTTTCAACTTCATTGAAAGCAAGCTAGTTCTCTCTCTTGTGCTGGTTCCACACCTGGTGGGTAGTTCTCTTTGACAGGTATTCCACAGGTCTGGCATCTACCACATGTTAGGGTCCCCAAGACAATCCAGGCTTTCTCTCATAGCTTCAGGCACTGATCCTTCTGGGTCTCCATGCAGAAACACCCTTGACACACACTTGACCTCAGAGGATTTCCTTACCCACTGAGAGAGATTCCACAATTCCTTTCTTCTATGCCTGACTCTATAAAGCAGTTGTTTTTGACCCCTTTGGAAGTTGCGTATTTGATGATTGTGGGTCACCACAACATGAAGAACTGTATTAGAGTGTCGCAGTATTAGGAAGGTTGAAAGCCTCTGCATAATGCTAGAACCATGTGCCTGAAACTGCCAAGTTCTGCTGTTTGATGGGGCTGGAACTTGACCCCTTGTTCACTTATACTTGTAACAGCTTTCTATTGTTGATGTTTTCTTTCAATGCCTAATTTTTTTTTTCTCTAATACCTTTTCCACACGTTGGAAGCTGAGCTGGGTTTGGCTTGCTCTGAGGTCACCATGCCCTTTATTTCATTTAGCATCAGCCTTTCGTTTAAATTTCTAGCTTTTCAAGCACTGGTTTTAGTTCTGTTTTGTTCCTGATGCTCCTTTTCTCCACAAATTGTGCTTTTTGTATTTAGCTTTATATAGCTTTCTTTCCTTCGTTATAGATCTGCCTAGGCATGTTTACTAATAAACACATAAGAGTCAATACGAGGCTGTCTTAAACCTTCTCTGCCAATGGCATTAATCCAAAACTTGTCAATTTAGCCTGAGGCTGTCATTTAGTAAAAGGGCAAATGTAGCCGCGTTCTCTGTCTCTAGGCTACTTATTAATATTCTTCCCTTCTGAAACCTCTTGAACTGGGCACTGCTAGTCTACACCCAGAACCACTCTCTTCCTTGTTGCTACTAGTATGGCCAATTAGCCCTATTTAAAGCTATAAATTGCCTTCAAATTCCAAAGTCTCAAAGATGATATTCTACTAACAGACACTATGGTCAGACCTGTCAAAAGAATACCCCATTCTAGGTTTCAACTTCAGTCTTAATCCCTGACTTATTGTTTTGAAGAGACACATGATCAAGGCAACTCTAATAAAAGAACTATAAAACTGGGGTTTTTCTTACAGCTATAGACGCTTAGTCCATTAACATCATGCAGAAAACATGGTACCAGAGCAATAGCAGGAGAGAGAGAGAGAGAGAGAGAGAGAGAGAGAGAGAGAGAGAGGTGTTTTGGGAAGAGCCTTTAAAAGTCAAAGCCCAATGCCAATGAAACACTTCTTCCAACAAAGCCTCACATACTCCAACAAGGTCTCACCTATATGAGACTATATATATATATATATATATATATATATATATATATATATATATATATATATATATGTATATATGTATATATATGTATATAGTCTTTATCTTATATATATATATTATATATATAATCTTATTTTTCCATTTCAACAACAGAAATAATGCAATAATCCCACTATTTAAATTCCTCAACAAATAAAATATGTCTAATTCATATAAACAACTAACCTGTCAAATTCCCTCATTTGATCTCTAATACTTAAAAAACAAAAGGTGTGTATGTCTGTATGTATGAGAGTGTGTGTGCACAAGTGGTTGTTGTGTAAGTATATTTGAGTGTGAGTGTGTGTGTGTGTGTGTGTGTGTGTG
>CM052713.1:53389087-53432555 GCA_028551405.1 Uromys caudimaculatus | reverse complement strand
AAGAAAAGTAATGTCTTTAAGATAAAGTATATGTTGAGTCCAAGGCAATGCATGCAATGCATTATTAAACACACCTGAGTTCAGAACATCTACTTCGTGTTATTCAGTTTTTGTTTCTTGAGAAAGAAATTAATTTTGTAACTCAAATAAGCTTGGAATATTCAGTCTTGCTCCAGCTTCCAGAATAGTAGAATTTAGGTGTGTGTCTCTCTATTCTAATTTGTTATATGCCATATACTACATTGAAGTATAAAATTTTTGTTATACAAGTCTAGATGTTTGTGGTGCTGGGGATGAAATCTAGGGCATATTTTGTAAATGTTCTACTACTGAACTATATCCCATGCAATATTGACCTATATTATTTGAATTTTACAGGCATCAATAATTAATTAAATTACATAATATTGAAAGCTTTAGAATTGATGTGAAATAGCTCAAATATGTAATAATGACTTCGACCAAATATTGAACATGTCAACTTATAAACTAATAATTTACAACCATGGAAACAATATCCTTAGTCACAGAAAAGCTGATTTATTTATATATAAAATGAATTTAATACCGTTCCTCAAGTATAGCTAATATAAACACATACATGCAAACATACACATAAATTCTTGAAGAGAGATCATATAAATAAGATGAAAATACATTGTACATTTAAAAAAATTAATAAAAATGAGAAAACAAAAAAATTCTATATACTTTGTATTGTATCACAATTTCACATGCAAGAAATTGGACTATATGTAAAGTACTGAAATTTTTTTCTAAGAAATAGATTCAAAATGTACTATATTTTGAGCTAGGAGGTGAATATATATTCAAAAGCAATGGTCTCATAAAGACAACATTCAAAACTTTGAAATTCAATAAATAAAAATTATTGAATATTTTTGTCAAATGTCATTAAAAATATAATATAAATAAAAAATGATAAGAGGGTTTGTACCTAGCCTTATTTCATCTTGTTATGCTGTGTTCAATTGATACCTATGGGAAGCCTGCTGTTTTCTGAAGGGAAAAGTAGGACCAATGTGTCTGGGAGAGAGATGAGGTTGAGGAGGATCTGAGAGGAGTGGTTAAGAGACGCTGCAGTCAGGATGTATGGTATAAGCGATGAACAAATAAAAAAAAAAAGTAAAATGCCGGGCAGTGGTGGCGCACGCCTTTAATCCCAGCACTTGGGAGGCAGAGGCAGGTGGATTTCTGAGTTCGAGGCCAGCCTGGTCTACAGAGTGAGTTCCAGGACAGCCAGGGATACACAGAGAAACCCTGTCTCGAAAAGCCAAAAACAAACAAACAAAAAACAAACAAACAAAAAAAAGTAAAATTATAAGTAACTTAGCCTTTGTTGTGTACTAAACTACACATGTGAAACGTTCTCAACTAAAGGATGATAAGTAGGATATTATGCAAATGAATATAAATAAGCTGTTTGGGCAACAATTAAAGATATGTATCAGATAATATTTGATAATGACATAATACAGGATATCAGTAAAGAGAAAAGCATAACAGTTTACACATACACACTCAGGCACATGCAAACACACATTCATGCACACACTTGCCCACACACTCATGATTCACACATGTAGACATACACACTCTCCATGCACACACACACACACACACACACACACACACACACACACACACACACACACACTTTTTTTTAGTACCTATTCCCATGTACAGCCTAAGATCTTAACCACAATTTCTCTGGTAAATAAAAAGTTAATGTCTCTTGACAAAATACTAAATTATTGTTTAATATTACCTTTTGTCTACAATGGATATATTTTCTTCCTGATCTGGGTTCTAGGAAATGAGAAGTGACTACATATAAAATACTTAAAGGGTGGGAATCAGAGAATGAATTACTAAGATATTAGATTTAAAGAATGGCTAAATGGTCACTGGTGGAGACTGGCTGGAGAGAACGCTCAGGAGTTAAGAACTCATTGCGCTCTTGAGCAGGACCCAAGTTCCGCTGTCAGTCCCAGGGTTGGCAGCTCACATCCATCTGTACCCCAATAGCAGAATTATTAGATTCCAGGTGCTTTTACTCCCATGCACATCACCAAATGCATACATAAAATCAAAACTAAAGTCTTTAAAACGAATGGGCTGGTAGAGAGTATCTCTTCATTGTAGACAGATGTGAGAATCAAAGTTTGCATTTAAATATTTCAGCTTAAATAATGAAAACAAGAGTTTATCATCAAGGCTAACTAATAGTAACAAAATAGAACTTTTTTGGATTTGAACTTCTACACATAATCATGCACTATTATTACTAAGTGAACTAATTTAGACTTAGAACTTTGTTGAATTTAAAAAATACCCCGATAAAGACAACAAGAGTAAATAGCCAAATGGACAAGGAAAAGACCACTAGTCCCTAACCCCACACAAAGAACTACAAGCAATTAAGGAATACTGATAGCTGGAGAAATAGTCTTCAGGGAAAAGCACAACAATTAGTTATTCAATACTAAATAATCATCCCTGAAAGCATACATACAAGTGGCACTATACACACTGAGCAAGTTATATGAAGAATTATATATGTATTACATATACCTTAATGCATGCAACTACAATTATGGAAAAACAGAGACCATGGATTTGAAAAATAGGTAGGAGTGGAGAGTAGAGAAAGACGAATAGGAAGGAGGAAATGATGCTCTTACATTATTATATTAAAATTATGTATATTATATTATTATTTATTATATCAAAAATAAAAAAGATAATCAGAAAAAGAAGCAAGACATGAATTTTTACATGCATTAAAAAATAAAGTCTCTTAGGCATTGCTGATATACTGCACTTTGAATTCGTTTTGCAAAAATGTGTAATATGGCCACACTGGCTGCTTATATCCGACTTGAGCTGAAAGTAAGTGTGCAAAATCCTGCATCTCTTTTTCTAACTTTCCCCTTCCTTCTTTATACAGCCTGATTCTTCAGTAGTGATGTCAACAACCCTGTCCCTTCATGATTTCAATACAGCTTTCTCAGCTTTTTCTGTTGTATTTGTCTAGATTCAAATAATGAGACACGATCAAGAAAGTCAATGGGATCTGAGAGTGGACCTGATACAAATACTGGCCGACTTACCTCTAGGTTTTCTCAGGGTCTGAATTCAGCAATTAAATTGATCGCAAAGGTGGGTAAAGGGTAAACTTACATTCCAGCCATACTGGAATCAGAAAGGGATGATAGAGTATTTTTCAGAGTACCATAAAGTAACAAGACCATCTCATGAAAACCACACTTCTAATGAAGTAATGTCAAAAAGGAAATGCAGCCTAATTTCCCGCTCAAGGAAGTGGTCAAAGGAGTAGCCTTTCACACTGTAAGAAATTGATCCATTGAGAGCCATATACAAGGCACTGCCTTAAACATTTTATACAAGGTAGAGATATAAGGCTTTCTATAATTTTTATTTTAACTCTACTTAAAAATCTCATCTAATCAAACCATTTTTAAAGAACCTTTATTTCATAGGAAGTTGAAAACAATGTCTTGGTTAGAAAGACTAGAAGCATGATAACCTCATGGTCCTCTGAAGTGACAATAGCTACTTCTGAGAGTGACCTCTATTAGACTTTTATGAAACACCTACATAAATATCAATAGATATTAATCTATTTTTTTCCTTTTTTTTTTTTTTACCAGACAGGTTTCTCTGTGTAGCCCTGGCTGTCCTGGAACTCACTCTGTAGACCAGGCTGGCCTCGTCTATATTATTTTTAAAAACATATGACAATAGCAAGATGCCCAAGCCTTTATGTAACTGCTCTCCTGTCCTTACTTTGTTCAGCATTTTTTTCAGTACCTCTCTTTATAACTGAAAAGGTCTCTAAAATGTCTCCTTTTTTTAATGGCAGAATACCAATTTCACGCTAAATGCATGAGAGCCCTCATTCCATGGGAGCACATATCTATTAATCTTTCTGGTTTTTCTTCTTTCTTCTTAAACAGTAGTTTCATTTCATGTTGGATTTTTCTTTAGCCGCTTCACCATTTTATTTTGTAATTATATAAGTGTTGATTGTATTCATAATTATTCTTGATAGGGCATTTCTCTGCCTGGTTAGTGAGACTGCTAACACAGCAACTTCCTAATCAAAGAAAGTACAAATGGGGACAAAATCTGCCTTCTAAAACCATTTCTTTGATGATGGGGCAGAGCTTGCATATCTCTGCATCTGGTTCTAGTGGTTATCCTCATATTGTTCAGTGTGTCTGTACATGTCCATGCAGTGATGGTAACCTAAGAAGACTGGAAGATTCACATATGGAAATAATGATCTCCTTGTTGCTCTTGAATTTCTCTTGCCGTAGTGGCATTTTCTCAATTCTGTTCTGCTCTGAACTTACTTTCAGAGTTACTGTCACACAGGATAGTTATGGCCACAGTCCTTAGTTAGTGAGATCCATGTGGCCTGTCCATCCTTCCCTCTTTCTTCCACTTCTCTGGGAGCCCCTTTCCACTTCCTTCCTTGCTCCTCTCCAATTATTCTTTTCTTGAGGAATCTTCTTTCTTGCCTCCTCAACTGGGGATAGAACCCACATGAAATTCCAAGAAACAAAGTGGATTCTGCTATGAAAGCCTGCATACGACTTTCCTAATCTCTTTTTTTTACCTGCAGTTACATGTTTTGCCTTTTAAACATCTCTGAGATACTAAGACCTTGAAAAAGACAAAAAATTGTTAAAAGAAAAAACATTTCTGTGGTTCATTTTTTTGTAAATCAAGTTTCACTGGACTAGAATTCAAACCGCTGGCATATGCTCTGTCAGTGAGAGCTTTTATACAGTGTTTGAGTTGAGTATTTGAGTCAGGAATCATAAAGCCATTGAAGCAAAATGTATTTACTATTTAGCTTTTACAGAAACACTTTCATAACTAATTTTCATCATTTGTTAGCATATTGAGTTTATTCACATATTTTACATTACGTACTCAAATATGATTGTGATATATAACATAAAAATTCTTTGAATTTTAAATGCAGATATCGCGGGTAAAGGTTTATTCAATAGGATATGAGAAAAATATGAGTTTTCTGTGACCTGTGAAATATAGGAAACATACTCATTTTTTAATGAATAAAGTCTTTCCATAAGTAGAAACTTTATGGACATTTATTATTGATAGATAGTAGCATAAAATATACAAATAAACATGGTATTAAAAGTAATTCGAATCCAGCAGTAGCATGGATTCAACAAGATTCAAAATGTCATTTTATATTGAACTTATAACCAAATGAAAGATTAGCTAACATTGTATCTAAAATTTAGTAAATTAATGAAATCTATATAAAAACCTATAATTAAACATATTAATATTTTAATAAAAATATCTAACAGTAGAGTCTTTTATTTTATTTGTTATGCTTTGTTTTGAAATATGACTCTTTCTCTAATCCAGATTGTCTAGAACTAATGTAAATCCTCTTGCCTTGGCTTTCTGATAATTGAGATTTTGGTAATGAGTCACCACACAGTCTCAAGAAATTTTTACAAAAAACAAAATATCTCAAGCTTATCTACAAAAGGAAAATATATATAAGAAAATCATGTCCATGTGCAATGGGGGTTTATCAAATATTTTGACTGGCCTTTAAGCCTTGTAAACCCTGAGATGTATTCAAGAATACCTTCCAGTGCTACTTTGCAACATAGAATTTGAACCGAAGGATCAGATCATAAACTGAAGAGAGTATGTTAATTTATCTTTACCTGAATACTTGAAAAACAGTTAGACAAATAGATTTGCATGCTTCCCTTGAATTTCCATTTATGTCAACCACATGGCACTGTGCTAAACTTGTTTTATTCATCAATAAATTTCGAAAGTATAGATTTAACTCAAAAATTATAAGTATTAAATAAGAAGAACTGACAAAGTATTTATAAAGACTACTTTCTCAATATTGAATGAGTATACTTTCACTCATGACAAAATTAATTAATTAATTTAACTAAATATGAATATGTATGTTTTGTTTTTTCCTTTCTTATCTATTTAATAAAAATAGATTCTTTTCTCATACTCCATATTCTGATTACATTTTCCCCTCCCTGTGCTCCTTCCAGTTTCTTTCTACATCCTCTTCCATCCTGACCCACTCCTTTTCTGTCTTTGATTAGAAAAGAACAGAATTCTAAGAGATAACAACAAAACATGACAAAATAAAATACAGTAAGATATAAAACACAATGGGCAATAAATTTAAACAAAAACAGTTACTAAAAGCAAAATGCATTTCTTATTCTACAATGCTAAGATCTAAAAGTAATTCTTCCATATACGTCACGTTTCTCTATAAAAATTCCTTTATATGAATGTAGTGGCTATATCTGATTGTCAACTTGACTATATCTGGAATGAATTACAATCCAGAATTAGAAGGCTCACCTGTGGCCTGGATCTTGAGACTGGAAGACACAAGTTTCAGGTGTGGTGGTACACACACCTCTAATCTGGGCCACACCTGCTGCTGGAGATCTACATAAGGACATTGGAAGGAGGAAGATTCTATCTTCTTCACCTGTGAGCCTTGTGGGACTAAGTGACTGCTAGATCCTCAGGTTTTCATTCACAGCTACTGCTGACCATTGTTGGGGAGTTTGACTACAGACTGTAAGTCATTAACAAATTCCCTTACTATATAGAGACTACCTATAAGTTCTGTGACTCTAGAGAACCCTGACTAATACATATGAATGTGTATGCCTTTGTAGGGTAGGGGTAAGGGGACAGACAGACTTGAAGCTATATCTGTATGTGCATCACATGCATGCAGTACACAAGGGAGCATTAGATGTCAGGCACTGCATTACAGGCAATTGTAGGCCAGTTGAATCGGGTGCTGGGAACTAAAACCTGAGGCCTCTGTAAGAACACAATGTTCTTAACTTCTAGCCATGTCTACAGCTTCTGAATATTCTTTGGTGATGAGTCCCTGGCCTCTGCCAATTTCAATAACCTATTTTCATTCTTTAATTCATAGCTTTCTCTATTTACAGAGGACATCTTCCAAATGGTGATTTGTTTTCACATCTGCTCTAACACTCTGACATTCAACAACTTTCTACTCTTTTAAAAGAAACCTAGAAATTTTACTGAGATTGTCCAAATAATCCCAACAGCACAGACCATAGACTAACCACATTTGGAAACATTCCTTTTTCACATAAGGTAGTATTAAAATGTCCCATATGATGCGGATATCCTACGGGAACTTTATTTTCTGTACTGGTGTGATTTCTAAGCTGTAGAAAAGAGAACGGACATTTTTCATCCACAACTTCCTTCCTCTTATCTTGATTAATTCTGTGACACCTGACTATTTATGTTCACCCCATCTTCAGTGGAGGACCAGCTTAACTTGTCTCCTGCACTTGTGTCTTCATTCTTTTGCAGGTTGTAGAAGTTAAGACACCATTCTTAATTTTGAAAGATTTTTCTTGTATTTCCTTTTGGGGTTGGGTGAGTTTTAAGACAGAATTTCTCCCTGTAGGCCTGGCTGTCTTGAAGCTTGCTTTGTAGACCAGACTGGCCTATATCTCACAGAGATCCACCTGTCTCCCCGAAATAGGATGTATGCCTGCATCGAATCCTTCCCCCCAGGTCTCAGGGAGCTTTTGGGAAGAGAAGGTAAGAGAGTGCAAGAGTCAGAAGGGTATGGAGGACAACAAGGAAATAAGGCCCGTTATGCCACCAGGATCAATCCACGCATCAACTCAGAGATGCACAAGGCCAGCATGAGTCTGTTCCAATGGGGGTCCCAGAGCTATAAGGAAAAGTGGACATGTGTCCATGTTTGCTTGTGTTGGCTTTGATATCTAAGCATCCAATGAATTCAAGGTGACTGAAGCAATGACTGAAAACAAACTGCCCCTTTTACACATCTAGGACGAAATGAAAAAGTCTTTTTCCCCTGATTATTTCTTACACCAGTTGAACAGTGGCAATGGTAGTTTTCTTAAGGAAAGTATAATTGCCCACCCAAATGTGTAAGCCAGAAATTAGTAGGATAAAATAATCTCAACTCAGGCAAAGCTTCTCAAGGATCACAATACTGAACATTTGGGCCAAGTGTTTCCTTTCTCTGTGTATTGTAAGTAATTCAACGGTATCTTGTACTCTTACAACTTAGATATAGCCCTCCAGTGTATGACACAATGTGATGTCTCTAGACCTCATTAAATATCTCCTAGAGGTCAAAACCAGTGGACTTGAGTGCCTCACGAGTCTTTGTCTTCTTGAATAAGTTGTATAATTGAAGACAGGAGTGTGTGTGTGTGTGTGTGTGTGTGTGTGTGTGTTTTAGAAAAGAAACAAAGTGTTCCTAAATAATCTATCCTAGCTGATGGCTGCATTATAAGATTTTACGTGGATTTGTCCTCTGATAGAAAGGACTTTTCTAGAAGCTGCATTTTGTTTCTTGCCTAGTAACTGGTATATATGGTGTGCCTAATACATTTTTATTAAATTGACATATGAATTATGCATTGGGTAAGGGATTTTGTTAGTGCTTTTTCACCTCTACCCAGTAAGCATTGCAACATTGATTCTATGAGAAGCCATGCTTTCAATGGAGAAATGCTTTTAGGTTTATAACCAAGGATGTAGAAAACATATTTTCTAGCTCTAGCGATGAGGGTAGAGCAATGAGGTGGAAGCGAGGGGTGAAGGAGAGGTGAACTTACTATTTGTAGAGATGGAAAACTTGTTTAAGTGCAGAACAGCCTGGAACCACCACGATGCATGCATAAATAAGAGGAGGCAGCTGTCCAGACCGCTCATTTGCTAGTTGCTCTTGACCAGAAAGCAAAAGTCAGTTTGGGCTCTGACCCACAATCTTTCTTTAGATTTCCCATCTGAGCGAGCCATTTCTAAAACATTTGTCCTAAGGGAAGCCTAGCCTTTGAATATTTGCTTTACTATAGAGACAGCTAATACATTGTCAGTCCACTTTTCCTTGGAATATCATATGAACACCCCCTCCTCCTTGCTTGGATTCTCAGTTAAAAGGCATGATTGGTTTCCAAATCTTCAAGTTGTGAAAATAAAATAAAACGTTAGTTCCTATTAAAACAAGCTAGCGGTTTTGAATGTGTGTATCTATGATGTGTACCTAGTCATTTGTGTTCACCTGTGGATACATGCATATACATGTGGAGGCCAGAGCCCCATGTCACAGGTTTCCTCAATAGCTCTTCACTTTATTTTCTGAGGCAGGGTTTATCGTTTCTGGAACTCACCAATTCAGTCAGCCTCAGTAATCCTCCTCCTGAGTGCCTGACTAACACAAACACGTTGCTTTATTACGTGTTTAATGTGAGTGGTGGGAATTGCCACTCAAGCTTTGTGCTTGTGTTGCAAGTACCTCATCAGCCCTCAAGAAACACGGTTTTTATAAATATTCAAGTTTATGTTATAAATGTTACCTATGTGGAAATCTTGAGATGACTGGATCATATTAAGGACTCACAGAATTGCAGGTAAACTAATAGGATATTAATACCGCAAATCATATTTGAATTTCCTGTGTATTGTTTAATTTCACAAAATAATGTAATTTCATTATTTTATGTAACTTCTTCTACTGAAATGTGAATGGATATCGGGCTTCCTTCTAGGTATATCTCTCTGGATCATTACTTAGGTGCCAAGCAATTTGTCACAGCCTGGGTTTCTGCTTTCA
Source organism: Uromys caudimaculatus (assembly GCA_028551405.1). Taxonomy (NCBI): domain Eukaryota; kingdom Metazoa; phylum Chordata; class Mammalia; order Rodentia; family Muridae; genus Uromys; species Uromys caudimaculatus. The sequence goes on along the minus strand of CM052713.1, from coordinate 53,422,813 downwards.
TTTAATAAATGAAACCTAAACGTTATGATCCAAAACCACTGGTCTGTTGCGCAGTGATCCATGTGAGAAAAGTGAACTTATGTCTCCGTAAATTTGTTAGTCATCTGTGAGGAAAAGCAGTGCTGACCTCCTAATGTCAAATTCCATTTAGAGCGGGCGAATAACTTGGATGAGGTGCTTGATGTCTTTTGAGATGTATTAGGAAACAAACTTCGGAGTGGGAGTCTGGAAGCCCTGGTAAATTAATGTGGAAATTGTGGCCTATCCCAATAATTTATCTCTAAATCCTATCTTCCAGAAGAAAAGAATGCCGTTAATAAAGGTTACAACTGGAGTAAACGGTTTCAGGCAACACATGCTTTTAAGTAAGTAGTTGAAGTGCTAACTCTGACCTTCCACCTAAGTCTCTCACCTTGATTTCGTTTCCCAAATCTTATTAGGAACTGTTTAGGGCTTTTGCTACAAGCTCATTGAAAGGGCAAACACTGAATCTTAAAATTATTTTGTAGGCCTAGTTTGAAGTACGAGGTTACAGAGATATTTTTCTAGCAGCTTCTAGGCTACTATTTGTTGTTATTTAGCCTTCTATAAGTAAAAATCAAACTTTTTTTTAAAAAGGAAAACCCCTAATTTTTAGGTATTTTAATGCCATGGCAGAATAAAATAAGATTTTATTTATATGTCTTAACTAAGTGCCATATCTCCTCCTATAATTCATGAACCCAATCATCTCTTGTGCCAGAAGACAGACATGATTCCTGTCATTTCAGAAGACTAAATAAGGCATGAACATCATTTGGGGATGACTGCATGTACATACCTGTTCATAAGCTAAGCAACTGGTCACATGTCTATACTGAAACCCCATTGAAGATGCCTGCTTCCAAATGCCTAAGAAATTGCACTTCCATATGCCTAAGAAATGCCTGAGACATTTGCAGTGATTTTTTTCTCTCCTTTTTCTTTAATGCATCATTCAAGTTTAACATGTTTTGTGTTCAGATTTATAACTTCTCTTGAGTGACTCAGATAATGTCTATGTAGCTTCAATTGGCCTTCAAATGCTTCTCATGAGAAACTCTGCCCTTCCTGGTTTTAAGTACTGCTCTGTCTTCCCATCTGTCTTTAGTGAGCAAGCTGGAATCTATTCATGTTCCACATTTAGCCGGCACTCTCAGGCCTCTGGGCCTTCACTCCCCTGTTCCATGGGCTCAGATGCAATCCCCTTAGCTCTTGTTTCTAATAGTTAGAGCAAGTGTCTCTCCAAACACCCTCTCTGGGCCTATGCACATTTCTTGTGATGTAATATATTGTGAGGATTGATTTTGTGTTCTCTCCAGCCCATTAGTCAGTGAGCTCCTTGAGGGGCCTTCCCATGCAAAATAAATGGCTGGTAAGTGCTAAGTGAATGCAGGAAGGAGTGAGAGAAACGGTTGTTCTTACCCCTCCTGTACTTTCTTTCATCCTTCTGTGATCATCTCCTATTTAGTGAGAAGCTTCCACACTATTCTGTGGAGATTATGAATTATTAGAACAGAAATGTTTGTCTTGATGTGGCTTTTTAATTGCCACCTAGACACTTAAAAATAACAGATGTTTTGAGGGAAGTCTGATTTCTCTATGCCAAAACAATAGACTAGAAAGAGAGTACAGAAAGCAATAAAATACATTATGCCCAGGTCTCTGGATAACAGTATATAAGCAATCAAGTTTGGATCTACAACAGGCATATGAGGGAACACAAGGTGTAACTAAATAGGAAGGAGTTAGAACTGAGACTGTAGAATGACTAGATTGGTAAATTTTGTGGGTCAGGGTGGAGGGCACAGAAAGTAGGCAAGCTTAAGATATAAACAAGTGTTAGAACTGAATCCAGATATCATTAATCATGGAGGAAACTGGAAAACTTTATACCTAATAAAAGGAGCCAGTCATCAGAGACGCCAGAAATACAAGTGATGTTCACGGTCCCATTCATTTAAAATGCAAAACATTGGCAAAGCTTCTCAGATAAAAAGGAGGTTAGTGAAAGTAATTAACTTCTAAGGCAGTTGTGGTGACAATGTGGGTGGTTGATGTGTATGGTGGTTCCCGGTGAGACAAGATGCGATAAGGATCAGACAATTCTTTAAATAGTAAAACTATGAATTACATATCTTCCGTGGATGAACTCCATTGCAAGAGAATTGTTTTTAAGTAAAGGCACTGGAAGTCAATACCCACTTTTCATATCTCTTCCTTGGTCCTTAGCGGAGCTTTCTCAGTTTCTCCTTCTTAAAGCACATGTCTTGGGAGCACTGACAGAGTACATTTAGTATTTCCTTTGAAAATGAATTGGGCTGTTGCTTGCAATAACATATAGCATTAAGAAATGACCATACCTCTATGTAAAGTTTCCAGCATGTGACTGCCCCTACTTGATGGATATTTATCTGAGATAAGAACTCAGAATGAATATAAAGGAGATTTTTTTGTTTTTCTGAGTGTTACCTGGTTTCTTCCTGATTTTCATATTTGACCCAGTTTTTAAAGATTATAAGTAGCTACTACAGAAGGATGTTTTAAATGTTTACGAGTTTAAAATGTTTAGAGGCTCTTGGGAATGCTGGGCTTAGTGATTTTTTATGGGGGGAAAACAGACTCACTAGATGTGATACTGAGGTGAAGACTGGAGCAAATACATTTATACCCTGTTTATCTCAAACACAGACCCAAGCTGGAACTCTAATTCCTTGAGAAGATGATAAATGTTTTCTGCCAGTCTATCTAACTGAACAGACTCAGTTTGATCAGTATTAATCACTTCTGGCATGCAGTGCTCAAACTTGCTAGCTGCAATCTAGGTGAGAATCCTGTCATCAGTATCATACAATGAAGTGAGAGCGTTAGACAAAGAGAAGTACTATTTCCATTTACCTAGCCATCAGGGGAATTGTCAAGTTTAATAAGATTTGAACCATATATTTTCAAATGAACGGTATAAAATGCCAATCTTTAATTGAATTATTTTTTCTTTCCTTCATTTTTTTATGTAAAAAGTGGACACTGAACCAAATAGTACCACATCTTGTTTGTGCTCCAGAGATTTAATTCATCTTCCCAAATTCTCTGGTGCTGCCACAGAAAAAGCTTTTGAAAACTAAATTTTGCCATGAATAAGCCAGCACATAGAATGAAGCTGTGAACAAAGATGCCCTTAGCTGGCTGTGATAAGCAAGAAGAGCCTCAGCCATGTAAGGCTTAGTTGTCTTAAGAGTGTATCCTACTCAAAAGCCTCCTTATCAGATTTGAATTTCTTATTTTCTGCTTTCGAATGTTGTATTTCCAAAAAAGTCACCAGATTCAAATCTTCCCTTGGAAAAAGCAAAACACATCTGGATGTACAGTGCTCTGTCATTAGCCACTTCTTAGGACAGCTCTCCCCAGTGGTAACATCCCAATGTCTAAATAGAGTTAACTCAATTTGCAAGAATGATTTTCCCTGAACAAATCTTGAGCAGATATTGCGGTGTTCTGCTTGATAAACCAAGTTGTTTTTCTCTCTGTTAGAGTCCACATACATTATCCTCTGAGTTAATGATCACTTTAAATTGTCTGCTAAAGGTGATTTAAATTCACTCATTTACACTGGTCTTTTGAGAGAGAAAGATGGAACATTTCTTTAAAAGGAAGAGGTTAATAGGTGGTCTATGGACATCTCCATTATTACAGTGATTAATTAACTTTGTCAATTTCAGAATTGCACATAGAATCTGTCATTCACTTTTGCAGGTTAACTCAATACATTCCTTCTGAAGTCAAACATTTTGAAATGAATGAGAAACCTAGGTAAGCTATCTAATGAGGAGAATTAAACACTCCATTTCTGAAAATAACCTAGTGGACAGAGTAGATACGTTTAAGCAACTTGGAGAAGATAGCACTAGGCCAATCCTTAAAGCACTAATGAATTTTAAAATAATTTGTATTTGAAGATTTAAATAGCATGTTAAGAAGTACTTTTTCAGTCTGAACAATAAAACTTCACTTTTCAGGGGGAAAGAAGTATTACGCTTTCAATTATTCAACTGCTATTCACAGCTAGTCTAGTACATGTGGACAACAGAATCTCTATCATATGTTTTCAGAAATCTTTTCTTCCTGTTTGTTTTTCTTACACTGGATTTTCCAAAATTGGGACATGGTGGTCCAATAGCTGCAAGAAGCATTTAATTGGAACTTCAATATTTAATTTAAGTGTTTAATGTTAGGTAAAATTGAGGTACATGCTTTCTAATATCAGTAGAAATTTGCTATTAATTTTAAGGTGCATTCACTTTGAAGATTTTCTTTTAAAGTTGTCAGCTAAGTTGAAAATATCTTCCCCAGGACTTCTCCTTATGGTCTTTGACTTTCACCCCATTGGACACCTTCTATCCATCCCTGAAATTACTGGATGTTCGTTTTCTTCCTATAAAACTGGTGGAAGGATAGTCTCCAGTCTTGAATCCCCAGTCTTTACAGATCTTTATTCTTGAACTGTTTTATGCTGTCAAGCAATTTAACTCATATCATAGTATTTTGTATTCATTTAATTTGGTTACAATAAAAAGTACCTATCTGAATTGATCTATACAACCCACAAATCTGGCAGGTGCAGAGACTTGGGTTTAAAATGAACCTTACACCAACACAAAACTTGGTAGGTGTATAGGCAACAGATACATTATTAGCAGGAAAATATGACAGAATGCACCCGCAAAGAGAAGGATGCAACCATGGAGAAAAGACAATGTCATACTGCTTAAACATATCCCAAAATGGTTTATCAGGCTGTTCAATGACAAGATGGAAGGAATAACCATTGCAATTATAGAACACATGGAGTAAAGTCCACGACACGTCAAGAATTATTCTTAAAATCTTTAGCTTCTGAGGTTGAAAAGAGGAGCAGAAACAAATTCATAAATTAAATAGATTTATTCTTTGTTAAGAAGGTATGATGAGACAAGAACATGATGAGGCAGAACGTTTCAACCACAGGATGTTGCTGAAAAGTATCACGTTCAAGGCTTATCATGTGTTCTTCCACAGAGTGTACATTTCTATGTACAGTAACCACTTTCCAGTCACTTGAAAAATCTTTATATTTATACACACTCTTCTAAATCCCTGTATTTGAATTTGCAAACATGTTATCAACATGTTATCATCTTTCATATGTGTATTCCTTCTAAGTTACATGGAACATTATATATACATGTCCAGGATATACCATGCCATGGATATTTACAATTGTTTTAAGATGATAACAAAAAATAAGCCAAGTGAGTTTAAGAGACCACAGACAGAATTGTTTTATTTTGGTAAAGGTAATAGCAAAAGTACTCCTCAATGGTTATAAACGTATCACCAAGTTGGTTGTGATGGCATTGAGCTTGAACTCCTGACAAGGATGCTTGCTGAATTGCTGTACATACAGTGGAAAAAACTTATTTTCTCATCAGTCCTGTTTGGTAACAGTATTTTAATTTTCTTCATGGAATATAAGCTGGGAAACTGAGAACAAAAGTGTAGACTTCTTAGCAGCTCTTCGAACTTAATATGTGACAAGAAACAGTGTATTCTAGACACTCCAGGGAATTGGCACATATAAAGTTACAGCAGTTGCAATAGAGTCTATAAGATCTGTGCAAGATTGGGCCAGACTAAATCACAAGATGGAGCTGCAAAGTAGGCATCAAGACTTACAATAGCAGAAGACCTATAGGCAATTCTTAGCTACTGTGGGAGGGAAAGCTAGTTTTCTTTAAGAGTTTTGCCACACTCCTTTAGAAGTTCATACATTCAAAAAATACTTGGACAGCACACATCTAAATTATCGAACTAAATTGATAAAAGGAAAAAAAAGCTAAATTAAATAATAGGACACAAATTTGAGTGTGAAGGAAAGGGGAGTAGATTTCAGGGAGCTAGGGGGGATAAATAAGATAGAAACACATTGAATAAAACTGTCAAAGAACTAAAATGTGAAAAAATGAAATTATAAAATTGTATGTCAGTGGGTAAAATTAAAAAGAGTATCCTTACTGACTGAGGGTACCCTGCCCCTGTAATATAAGCACTGCATGTTCTCCACCAAGTGTGGATCCTATCACTAAATCTTTAGGGTTTTGTTATTATTTGATTAAGAATATCTGCAGAATCCAGGAAACTAGAAAGGGGTTATTGGTGTGAAAGGGAAAGTATGTTTCAGGAAGAAGATATTAAGGAAAATTATAGTAATGACTGGGTGGGCGGTTAACTCAAGAGGCATGGGAGGGTAGGGGAAAAGGAAGGGGAGGACGCAAAATAATGAACACTAAGAATTAAAAAAGGCACATGAAAATCTGCTATTTCAAATGCTTGATTTTATTATCATTACGTTATAATCATGTGTATATGGGTGGCTCTGTGTAGGGGGTTGTACACATGTGGTCAGTGTCAGCAGAGACTAGAAGAGGACAGGAATTGACTTGCCTGACTTGAATGCTTAGAATTGATATTGGTATTGGGAATTGTACATGGGTCATATGGAAGAACAGTGAATGATCGTAACTGCCAAAACTCTCCACTCCATAAATATAATTTATGATACATAAATACATATAGATAGAAAATAGGTGATGGTAATGATAGATGATGGATAGATAGAGAGATAGATAGATAGATAATAGATAGAATCCACACATATATATTCCATAAAAGAGTTGAATGGGAGTTTTCCTTCATAGGGAACAATGTTCTTTCCAGAAGCCATAGGTTGCTAAGTAAAACTCCTAGTGCCTGTGATACTTGACATTGAGAATCAGAAGTTTCCTGCAGATGGTCAAACAATACTGGTTATTGCCTCCCACAGCTTGATGGTAAAACTTCATTGGTGAAGATATTACATACTTTGATCACAGGAGATGGAGAAATCTAATTGGTACTGACCAGAAAACTTCCTGTCTACTAGCGAGATTTAAAAAGGAACGGAATGGTGGAGATTTTAGGGAAATAAAATCTTCAATGATCTTGACAATCTATGAACCCTGTGAGAAAGAAAATTAACCAGAGTAGCAAAATGTGCCCACATATACAATAGTGCTGCTATGTTTCAGAAGGGAGAGACTGCTTCCATCTGGACTTAAGGCCCAGTATCCAGGAAAGTAACACATGCCTCTGGTGTGTTTATGCATGTCTTTATGGTAGAGAAGAACACTGGTTCTGTTACTTTTAAATTGAATATGTGACTCTTTTCACAGCTATTTAATATTTTTCTTTGCTGCCGATCATTCAACATAGACTACTATTTATATGTGATGGACAATTTTCAAAAAACATATATCAATAAGTCTACAATGGTTATGCACATTGAAAACAGCATGGCTTAATACTAGCTTTCAAAGGCTTGAAAAATAGCACAGAAGACTGGATTCAGAAAGTCTTCTCTGAAATTGCTTTTCAGATTCTAAAGTGATGGAGAATAAATGTTTCAACTTGTATTATAAAACTCCACTTATGATTTAAAAATTATATGTGAAATAAATGATTAAACTGTTCAGACATGTATTAGGAAATACAGTGATATTCTATATGGCAATGTGCACAGCTAGCTGTTTTATTACTGCAGAATGTAGTCAGGAATATAAATGGATTCTGCTGGAGCCTTGTATTCCAGTATTTACAACTGAAATAGGGTGTTTGTTTGTTTGTTTGTTTTTTGTAAAAAACATTTGCAGCACTCTCTCCCTTACTCTATCATCTAACACTTCCCATGGGACACTCTTCTTTTTTCCTGTCATTACACTGAATGATATTCATAGGTTTTATTTACTAATGCTTGTATGTACATTTGCTTAGCATTGACCACTTAGAATAACTAACCAGAGTCTCACCTTGAGGTGTGTAGAGGCCAGAAGCACTCTCCCATATTACTCTTCATCTGTTTCTTTGAGGCTGTGTCTCTCACTCTGAACCTGGTTCAAACATTTTGTCAACCCAACTGGAAGCCCAAAGGTCCCAGAAATTCTCCTATCTCTTCTGCAACCTCATTCTTGGGCATAAGGTTACAGCCATGAAGGAGACATCCTGCATTTTTAAATGGATGTTACGATTTGAATTTCAGTCCTTATGGCTGAGTATTAGGTGTTTATAACTCCTGAGCCATCTCTCCAACACCCACATAAATTTCCCATTATTTTCTGGTCTTTTATTTGTGCTTCACCTCTCATCCACTACATGTGTACCATTTAGTACTCTTTGCCAATTTTCTTTTAAATAATCAGCATCTTTCATATCATAGGGAATGTTTCTCTCTCAATTTTTTTCCTGGTTGCTCTTTTTCCAAAAGAATGGCAGAATCATGAAGGTTATCTTTACAGTCTGGAAAAGAGTGAGAGTGAGTTAACCTTGTATCCACCACAGAGCTATTTAAGTTAAAACTTTTAGAATTTTTTTGTTTTGTTTTTTTGTTTTAACACAAGCTGTAAGCCCATATATAACTATTAAAAACAGATTTGAAACACAATCATTCTTCAGTTTTAGGACAACTAAATTGTTTGGATTTCTAAAATTACAAACAAGCAAAGGTAGTATATAAGGCTGAGTAAAAATGTTTCAGATCTCGTTGCAGGTTTCCTGGTGACTATTTTACATTTCTCCTTTCTCCATTCCTATTTAAAATTTGAGAACTCAGTCTCTAAATCATCTACTTCATTAAGCAGAAATGTAGCTCCTTCTCCTCTGTCTTGAAATGTTTGCTTGAATTGTCTTTGTGTTGTACTGCTCTTGGTCTCGACTTCCTTTCCTAATCTACTTTGCAGAGAAATCTAATTTCTTTTCTAAATTGGAGTTGTGTGCTGCCAGTTCTGATATTTTACTCTCCACATTCTCATCAGGATTATCATCTCCAGGCTTGTGAGTCAAAGGCATAGCATAGAATTGCCTTGAAATATGTCTGTGTTGGAATACCATCTTATTTAAGCACATCAAAATTAATTGTGTTTCTCATATAAAATGTGTGTGTCTTTGCAAATTAAATTACATCTTATGGGCTAGCAGAATTAAGTGTTGTCTGCTTATGTGATCATGAAATCAAGCATGAGTTGAAAGACAGAGTTTTCTTTCTCAGCAACACTACTATTGTACACTTTATAAGTTTTAGTTTTTAATTCATACTTTAATAAGCCTCCCATAAAGGAAAATATGACCTCTTCTGGTTTTAAAGCATAGTTTGCTATAGATTACCTCTCATAGGATTTAAAGAGATGATATAATATATACAAAAAATACATACTATTTATAATCACCTTAACTTGTTCCCTTTGAAGATGTGTATGCATTTTAATTAATTATAATTCATTCATAAATTTAATTACCATATTGATTACTTCATGAAGAACATGCTCAGCTCAACATGTGCATGTGCCCTGTGTTCATCACTTTTGCAGGTTTGGGTTTTGCAATTTTACTCTGTGATATGGTCATTACAGTAAACTTATAATGTGTGCTGCATAATCTATAGCATAATCTGAAGTATCAACTGAAGATAATGTTCATCAGAATATCACTTTGTCATGATGTCAAGTATATTTATGAGAAGCCTTAATTTCCTTTTCTTTTATTATTGATGGTACTTTAAAGAAATTTCATATTGAAAGCATCTTAGAGCCATTAATCCTGATGATGCGTATGAAAGCAGTTAAAAATTTTTATCCATACCAAGAAAGGAAAAAGTCAGCAACAGTTCCTAAATATAAGAGAAGGGACTCATAGAGAAGCCATGAATAAGCAGAGGCAAGCTGAATACATTTTAGTATGCTTAGATTTTAATTTTTTTCACATTGTGTTGTGCATGCTGGTATAAAATACTTTATAGCTAATAGAGTATAAAAATTTCCATGGAAAGAATTATTACCTTTTCTTTTGTTCTGAATCAGCAAATACTCAACTTCACCTTTTTAGAAAATTTATTTCCATCACTATTGCTAGACTGAGAACTGAAAAACATTTTATTCATAATTTGAGGGATATATCAAGAGTGTTAGTTTAAGAATTTTGCCATAAGAAGATGGCCTCATTGGCCATCAGGGAGAGAGGAGAGGCCATTGGGCCTGAGGGCGTTAGAGGCCCCAGTAAAGGGGAATGTCAAGGTGGGAATATGGGAATGGGTGGGCGGGTGGGTGGGAGGTAGAATTCCCCCATAGAGGCAGGGAGGGGGAGGGGATAGGGGGTTTCCAAAGAGGAGACCTAGAAAAGGGGAAACATTGGAAATGTAAATAAAGTATCAATAATAATAATAATAATAATAATAATAATAATAATAATAAAAGAATTTTGCCATAAACATTGGTAGAGCTTCCTGTTATATGCATAATATCTTACTTCTAGTCACTGTTATTAGACTTATAAAACTTCTGTCAGTGTTTTAATTGAACATAACATACATCATTCTGTATATTGTTCAAATACATTCTTTTCCAGTGCTTAAAAATAATTTTATAAAGAAAGCTAGAAAAAAATTCTTCACTGCTAATATCCGCATTCTAAAATATAAAAATGCAAAGAAGCTTTAGCACATTAAATATCGGAGATGCTAAAATTTCTGGAATAGAATACTATAGGTAATAAGAGCTATGTGCTATTCCAATAGAGCAGGATAAAAGACACTACAGTTCTGTGCCCTCTATCTGCACAATGACCAACTGTAGTTCTCTTTGTTAGTGGCCCACCTCCTGCAATAAAAAGTTTCTTTGATGAGGATTGAGAAATGCACTATTCTGTGGGGATAATGATTAGTCATTAGGAGTCATTCTAATACAAAGTTTGTTTAGCAGAAATAGTAATATTAGGTTTTGCCCTTGGGTCTATGATTGATCTAGCTACATATTGATTCTATTCACAGTGTCAGAAATAAATTCCATCTTAGCAGGCCTCAGATGCAATCAGAAAGTTGTTGGTCACTCCTGTACCATTTGGTCACTATTACACCCGTATAGAAAATCTGTCAGGCAAATCATAGTCTAGGTTTTAGATTCACAGCTGGTTGAGACTGATTAATAATTTTTGCCTCCAATACGGTGGTTATCATCTTTCAGCACTGAAAAGCTAGCCATCAACGGTGAAGCTTCCAAATCAGTCCGGGCTTGATTTCTCCATGCTCTGTGAATCTAGCATGTGTTTTTTTGGCATGAGAGTTTTCGTAGAGGAATTTTAATCCAGCAACATGGCTGTTCTAGCAGGAGATCACATTCAAAGACCTTCTAGGTCTATTTGACCTGGCTGGAATGCAGACACACCACATACCTTTAATGTCTCTGGCAGGAATACAGGCATACCTTTAGTACATACCTTTAATCTCAAAAAACAAAACAAAACAAAACAACAACAACAAAAAACCAACAATGTAGATAAGGTTATTGTGTAGAAAAAAATCAACCATGTTTGAAAGTAACATCTAATTGAGGGTCAGACAAAGTGATGAATCAGTGAAAGATTTGACAGGATGATTCAGAGGTAGGATGTGCCCAACTCTCATAAGGACAGAAAAAGAGAAGAGACTTAAGAAAGCAGTGCAGGTTGGGGGAGCAGTTTTTTTATTTATTTATTTATTTATTTTTCCTCCTTTTTTATTTTTGATACTTTATATACATTTCCAATGTTTCCCCTTTTCTGAGTCTCCTCTTTGTATACCCCCCATCCCCTCCCCAACCCGCCTCTAGGAGGGAATTCCACCTCCCACCCCACCCCCCCGTCCACCCATCCCCATTTTCCTGCCTTGATATTCCCCTTTACTGAGGCCTCTAACATCCTCAGGCCCAAGGGCCTTTCGTCTCTCCCTGATGGCCATCGAGGTCATCCTCTGCCACATATGTGGTCCAAACCATAAGTCCATCAATGTGTATTCTTTGGTTGGTGGTCCGAACTCTAGGAGGACCGGGGGAGGGGGGGAGGTCAGGCCCATTGACTCTCTTGCTGGGGGAGCAGTTTTAAGGGGACATTTTACAGAGACAAGTTACAGATAGAGACAGAATGGTCCAGAGAATGAGAAGGAGCCAGGGAATTAGAACAGGTCACCAGAGTTAGGTTGAGGTCAAGCAGAACAATTCAGTGAGAAGCTGAGAGAAGGTAGTTTGAATCAATCAGCTTGGAGAAGAGTAGGAGCCAGAACACCTCCGTTGAACCAGCCATGCAGAGTTCAGAAACAGCTAGAAAGCATATTCAGCAGTAAGTCTCAGGGCCTGAAATATTCTTTGCCTAGATTAAATAGTATGGAGGCTGAAAGCTTCCAGGCCTAGGCCTAGAAATAATTACATAGAAAAAATATGGGCTCAGCCCACGCCATGTACTTATAAAGCCTGAATGTAGCTCTCATATCATCCCTTCATCTGATGAACTAAAGTTATTTTTACAGGACTTACTGTTAAGTTTTAGAGAGAAATCATGAGTATTGTCACTATCTTGCAATGTAGTGCACTTCTGTTTCTATAGGGATATTTCATTGTAGGATTTCATTGTTTGTTTTTTCTTTTTTTTTTTTTTTTTTTTTTTTTTTTTTTTTTTTTTTTTTTTTTGGTTTTTCGAGACAGGGTTTCTCTATGTAGCCCTGGCTGTCCTGGAACTCACTCTGTAGACCAGGCTGGCCTCGAACTCAGAAATCCACCTGCCTCTGCCTCCCAAGTGCTGGGATTAAAGGAGTGTGCCACCACTGCCCGGCTCATTGTTTGTTTTTTATATGATTCATTAATAATGCTCTACACAAAATTTGTTTAGAATATTTATACATATATTTGTTGTTGCCCTATCTTCTGCATACTAAATATTTGTAAACATTGACCTTGAACTTCATAAAAAATCAAAACCCAATAAGAAATAAGAAATATGCTATATGCATATTTTCTACATATATGTCTACAGTTTTAACAAATATTTCAAGGATCACACAAAAAGAAAAAATCTATTCTATATGAAATTAACATTTATGGGATCTACTTTGTATGAGGATTGTGAAAATAGTTATTTGATTGATTATATTCAACACTATTATAGTAAATGTTCCTGGTCTTTCAGAATGAATATTTTTAAACATCCACTCCCAGGGTGATAATATTAGATGGTTTAATTTTAGCAGAAGATGAGATCATTACTAGATTCCTTAGATAGACAGTACTTGTTCTTTTCAGTTCCTCATTAGTGACTTGGCTGCCATAGAACATGTCTGTAGCTTAAAGTACATGTGCCTGTACCCTAATGTAGAGGTTGAACGAGATAAATGGATCCAGATTGATCATGGACATTTTCCACTTTGTATTATAGAAGTATTCTATACAGCTTCAACAAGTTCCTGATAAACTTCCACTGTGTAGACTCTGATTGTGGTGTGATGGTTAGAATTTCTCTCTCTGATTTAGCTTTAATGTAATACTGAAAGAGGGATTGAATTGCAAATGTCGCATAAGAGAATCTATTCTCTTTTTTCATATTTATATTTATGTCTGTATGATGTGTGTTTATATGATATGTATTTGTGTGCATGTGTGTGCATATGTGTGTGTATATGTATGGTGTATTTCTATGTGTGAGTGAGGGTACATGTTTGTAGTGATTGGAAAGAAATATTGGACATAGGTATAAATCTTCCTCTTATTTTGAGACAATTTGTCTTGTGGGGTGCTAACAACACTAGGATAGCTACTTCTTAGGCTTCTGAGTATTTTTCTGTTTCCATCTCCCATCCTCTGGTCAGATTTTTGGAACACAATTATAAGCTACCAAATATGCTTTTAGGTTTGTTATAAAGATCTCAATTCATGCTTTGATGTTCATCCAACTTGTACTTTTTCATTCAACAGAAAGTATTGACCACAATACCAGGCTCCAAATGAGACTTATTTAGGGTTCCACCATATATTTTACTGTTCTCAACCATTTCAAGCTGAGCCAGGTTATGGTCATATCATTATAGCATTAATCACCATTTTTTAGAATAACGCCATTTGTTGGGAGATTAGCTTGAAGAATTGGATCATCATGGTCCATTTTTAGTAGCTTTCTCAAGTCTTCTTTATTTGACTCATCTTAATCCTGGAAATTTCTATGCTGTTGTTAGACAAATAGATCACTGTGTGCCAAGCTAGGAAGAATATATGCTGGTGACCGGCCCAGCATCCAGGTAGACTGAGGCAGGCAGCATTGGTAGTATCAGCAATTTTGGGGGCAACAGTTGCTTACTGTTTGTACATTTTCTTGTCCTTTAACTCTTTGCTATTCTAAGGTTAAAAAAGTTGTCTTCTGGTAATTAATTCTTGCTATTAGCAGCAGGGGATTAAGAAAAACAAGATTAATTTCTAGGGCTCTTTTCTCTTAGACTCAAAGACCCCTCTCTGGGCAGGTGAGAGGCTTGGGTTGTTTTTTTTTTTTTTTTTTTTTTAAACTCTTTTTGAACCAGAGATAAAAGAGAAGGAAAGAAAGACAGTTATTTACACAGACAACACAAACACACAGGATGAAGCAGAAATGTCTACACCAAAACTTTATTAATGTTTTCATATTTTTGTAGCTTTTAGACAAAAAGGTCTCATGTAAGACAGAATTACCTCATAGATAAAATGTTACATTAAAGGGGAGTTACACAAGGATGTTGATAGCAAGTTCAAAGCAGTGTTTTATTCTATAAGCTTATTATAAGTTCAAAGCAACAGTTTCACATCACATTACTTTATCAAAGTGCACACCTGTGGCTTCATCTTTGGATCTAATCTAGAATGAATGGTTTTCCTTGATTACAAATTTATTCCAAGCCTGCTTTCTTATCATAGTGTGATTAGCCCATGACATATGAAGGTTTACTATTTGCTGCTTTATTCTATAGGGGGCTTGAGATTATGTGTCTTAAATTAAGAGTTCAATAAAAGCATTATCAGAAATTGAGAAGTTATCAATTCATTTATACAGCATTACTATATGAGAGTATATTTTCATACTAATCTGCAGAAAGTTTGCCCAATAGGGTGGGCTGATGCCCAGGAATCCTTAGACTATGTAATAATGAGAGAAAATGGCATATCATCATCAAGAAGCAATCCTGGTATGAAGTATCTGATGACCTTGAATTTCAGAGCTCACTCATTGCAGCCATGCAAAATAATGGGTCATCTTCAGAAAGTTCACTTGCTAAACAGTCACTGATAAAATTCACTGATCCAAACATTTCTCTGTGTAAGGTGTTAATAGTTTCAGGAAAATGACAAAGTGATTGAGGTAGTACCATCACTGAACTCAGCATCTTAGATCTTGGAAATGTCCAGTAAAGAGTTTGCTACATGATAGACTATGCTATGTTCACGTCTGGGATTTATCATTAGAATCTCTCACTTTGTCTAGATATATCACAGTAAGCTTGTCCATGCCATAAAAGGTAGGGATGTTTTTGACAGTCATGGCAATACCTAGAAGTTACTAAGTTTACTCATAAGGTGAAAAATGTCTGAGCTCTTCTTGGTTACCACTTTCAACAGGAAATCATATTAGAAACTTGTTTAGGAACCATCTAATTATCTGTTTTATTCATCTGAACTACAAGAAACCCAATACTGTGATAATTCTATGTCTTTAATTTTATTTTCTTACTCATTTACTCTTACATATGTGTTCTGTAAACACTCTGATATCATCAAACATGTCCCTAATTTTGTTTTCTGTTATGCTTTTTTTACTCTTCCTGGTAATTTTTGTTTATCTCTGTTTGCTGGCTCTGCTGTTATTTCCATTTTGCTATGGAGACCATCCCAAGCAATGTTCAACATATAGATTTTTTTTCTTTTAGTTGCATAGTTTTTTTTTAATTCATTTTTATAGTTCATCTTTTTCTGGTGAACTTTCTAACTTTATATTTAATATCAGCAGCTGTGTCTTGACTCTCTTCAACAACATAAATAACTGATATGCTGTATCTACCACTTGAACTACTTCCATATTGGCATAGATAAATTGTCTTTATACATTTTCCAAGTTATTTGAATAGTGAATATTCTTGTATTACGTACCAAATACCACAACTATCATACTATGTTTTATTATACTAGTCAGAGATCCACAGACACACTATTCTATACTTTCTCATAGAATGGACTCTAGATTAAGTGTTATCAGATAGGCTTCATCCAGTAACTTATGGGAGCAGATGCAAAGATCCAAAGACACATGCTTGTAGAATCCTTTGGAAGAGAGGTAGGAAGGACTGTAGGAGCCAGAAGACATAAGTATACCACAAACTGATCTTTAAAAGTGGGAAAAATAGGTCTAATTTACCCAATATACTTTTCAACTGAAAAAAAAGTGTATTGAATCCTTCCTTGTTACTTAGCCTCTCTGGGGCTGTGGGATGTAGTATGATTATCCTTTACTTTACAGATAATATCCATTTATAAATGAGTATTGTCTTCCTGAGTCTGGGTTACCTCACTCATGATTTTTTTTTCAGGTTCTATCCATTTGCCAGTAAATTTCATGATGTCATTGTTTTTAGCAGCTGAGTAATATACTACCGTGTAAATGTCCCACATTTTCTTAATCTATTCTTCTGTTGAGGGACATTTAGATGGTTTACAGTTTCTGGCTATTGTGAATAAAGCTGATATGAACCTAGTTGAAAAAGTATCCTTGTGGTGGAATGGAGCATCCTTTAGGTATATGCCCAGAAGTGGTATAGCTGGGTCTTGAGGTAGTTCAATTCCTAATTTTTGAGAGATGGCTATATTGATTTCCAAAGTGGTTGTATAAGTTTGCATTCCAACCAGCAATGGAGGAGTGCTGTGCTTCTCCAACATTCTTGCTGTCACTTGTATTTTTGAATTTAGCAATTCTGAGAGTTGTAAGATAAAATCTCAGAGTTATATTGATTTACATATCCGTGATGGCTAGGCATGCTGAATATTTCATTAAGTGTTTCTCTGCCATTTGAGGAGACAATGATTTTAAAAGCCTTGGTTAGTGTCACTATGAATGAGGTCAAGTGCATACATAATACTTGCTTTAGTAAATTTCACTGTTGTCTCCAACAGAGCAAGGCTCACTCACAACACAGAGAAATAGATTACCTAGATAAAAATGTTAATGGCATCTCCACAATAGATTGATAGCAATGTCCAGATGATTACTTGACAAATACAGTTGTGGGTAATAGCAAATCAAGTTGACACATAAAATTTAATGTTAAAAATTTCATCTAGAGCCATGAGTCTTTGGGCAAAAGAACTTTCCAAACATTATTAAGTAAATATCTATCAGTGTCAGATTTTCTAGATTTTACTTCTAATAAGACTTTATTTTGATTTAATATTTAAAGTTTTTCTTGACAAATATAATTCTGATTGTCAGTTACCTTTGAGAACATATAAACATTCCATTACACACTCTGACAAGTGCAGTTTCACATTCACACAAAACAATGTATAATATACACATTGTACTCATGCATGCATATACACAGAAATATGCATAGAAACTAATAAATATAAAACCAAATTTATAAAATGTTTTCAGTTTTTAAAAATATGTATACTTTAATTCAAATATACATGCAGATGCTATATTTTATATATACTATTGCTATTGTCATTTTCTCCATGTACTTGGCTTCTTAGTCATTGAAAAATGTTGACTTCACTTATAAAGGCACTTGTAAAATAGTGTTTTGAAGGGGGAGGGTAGGCTTGGCTAACTCATATAAATTTTAAATACTAATCTTCCGTAAAATTTTCACGGCACATTATTTTTAACAATGGACAAATTAATTATTCAGTAAAGTTTGATTAATTAAACAGATTTGAAAGAAACCTTCTTTTTGAAGTTTAATACAGATTTACATTGAATCCAAAAACTGTCACCATCATTAGATAATTATTTTGGTGGGCGTATGAAATATAACATACAGGTTTTATTTAAATCCCATTCTAATCCTTCTTTATGAGAATTAAAGTAATTCAAAAGAATTAATTCCAGGTAGATGATTGATTTATAGAGTTCTATTTCTGAGTATCACCTTTATTGCAGAATAAATGTATTTCTGCTAGGTCTTGCCTTTTAATGAGTTGGAAATTAAAATGAACCTTAATTTTAAGCTTAGTATTCAAAGGAAGAAGATAATTGTCCTTATTGACTCCTTATAATCATCTGTAAACCAGGTTATTATGCAATTTTCTTTTTAATTATGAAAAATGCAATACTTCAAAAATTTCATCTCATCATTTACCACTTACCATGTGAGCCACTTTGGGATGTTTCTGAAAGAAATGAAAGTGATGTGTAAATATGATGTTTGTAAGCTTAATGGAAGGTTCAAAACCACTTCTTTTTCTAACAAAACAAATTGCCCTGATTTATTAGTTTCCCAACTTTCAGTCAATAACTAATAATATTTATTTTTCCTTCCAGATATTTTAAAAGATTGAGGAATTAGTGTTATTAACAGACATTACAGATTCAAGTAAGCCTCTCTCAGAGTACAATAAAATTGTACTTCTGTAAAGACTTTCAATAAAACTAAAGACTTTGATGTCTATTTAATGAGCCCAACAAACTTTGGAGCTTACAGATTTAAGATTACAAATAATTCTTTCTTTTTTATGTAACTTATATCACAGTACAAGGACAACTTTAGGTATCAAACTACAAAAACTATAAACTTTTATTCTAATACACAATGAAATGTAGATTCAAGGTCAAAGTGTCAATATCTTTTTAATATAATGCTAATAAGCATAAAATCAGAGTAAGATAAATAATAGCTAGAAGGAATCATGTGACAATTTTTTTTCTGTTTAAAAATAATCATTCAGCTATCTTAGAATCATAATACCCAAAACTAAACTCATTACTACTACTTTTTATTCACTAACCTTAATGCCCCCAAATTTGTATTATTCAGAGAAGAGATGAGATACAATGTTATCATCTCATGAAAAGGACACACAGAGTATTAGATGATTAATTATAAAATAATTCATATGTGACATAATGTCATTAACCAATGTATAACATTCTTCTGTCTATTAAATCATGGAACCGAGCAACCATTGCTAAGAAAAGGTCTGATAATCTTTCAGTAATCTTTCCCTTTTTTCTTTGTCTAATATTAGAAAAACAATAATCATTCAAAATTATGTATATATACATACATATATGTGTATAATTTTTTCTTAAATTTTTTATTAATAAAATAATACAATATATGGACTTAATATCTGACTTCTTTTATTTGTACATTTTTATTAATCACTCATATTATGGTAGGTACCATGGCCTGTTTTTTTTTTAACATATTCAAATTTACTCTGTTTCATGATTTTCTAACACTTTATTTTAAATAATCATCAGTTGATTCACACTAGAATAGTCTCTATTCTTCTATGAATATCATGACTTTGAACACTTACATACATGAGTATGCATACATGTAAATATTTATATATACATATAATTTAATTATTTTGCATTGTAATCACATTGCAAGGAATTAAGATGCTTTAAGTCTACTGTGTGTATATTGAGCCCATAGAGATTTGTTCTGCTATTTCTTCTATGTAGCTGCTTTGTTTTGGTTTTGTTTGTTTAACCAGGAATGAACAACTATTTCAATTTGTTCCCACCCTTGCTAACATTCTCGTTATTAATATGCAACTGCCTAGCAGTAAAGAATTGTTTTTCTATCTGAAATACATATATGGAGAGCTTGTCACAGTAAAAACTTTAATATTATTTTCTTTTTTGTTAATAAAGTCATGTTTATTACTCTGCTCTCTGTTTTCCATATAGGTTTGCAAGACAACCAAGTGTGAAGGACAAACATTTTACTCTTCAAAGTGCTTACAGTGGTACTGTGAACACTGCCCACCCCAACAAATCACACAAAGAGGATGAAATCTGAGCAGAGATAACATGGCAGTTCTTAGCAAGCAGTGCCCACTTCCTGGAGCAAAATTGTCATGACAATAACATATCAGTACACATAGTGCACTTAGAATTAACTATAAGACCAAAATCTGCTGAATCTTCTCACTTCTTTCTCCTCTTTGTTGAATACAGTTTTTCTTCAAGTGGGACTGGGATTATGCTGTCACACTCTTTTACTTCCTGGGTCAGAGGGTGTTTCACAATATTTGGTCTAACTACATCAGTGACTCCAGGTGTTCCAATATGTTTTCTACAGCACTTGTTGGGGCTTAAAAATCCACCAAGAAATACCTTAAGCAAGATTAGGAAGCAGAGTCTAGAATGCTCAATGGGAACTGTCTCAAACCACCTCCTCCATGCTAATGGCCAGCTTTTTTTATCCATCCATTTTATTTTGGCTACTTGGTGGCAGGTGGAATCCAACACAGTGTCTAGTGTTTCTTTCTTCCTATTGTCCATTCATTCTTTTACTTGGTATTTATCAAAGTATTCTTCCAAATTACATCCCTGCCACACTGTGTTGACAGCTGTGATTTCTGAGCACAACCACTGTCTTTACTAGAGTTTTACTTTTGTGAACAAACACCATGACCAAGGCAAGTCTTATAAAAAAAAACATTTAATTGGGGCTGGTTTATAGGTTCAGAGCTTCAGTCCATTATCATCAAGGCAGGAGCAAGGCAGCATCCAGGCAGACATGGCACTGGAGGAGCTGAGAGTTCTACATCTTTATCTGAAGGCTGCTAACAGAATCCTCACTTCCAGGCAGCTAGAGTGAGGATCTTAAGTCCATGCTCACAGTGACATACTGACTCCAACAAGGCCACACCTCCAAATAGTGCCATTCCCTGGACCAAGCATATTCAAACTAAGACAGTCCACTGCCTGGCCCCCATAGGCTTGTTCAAACACATGAGTCTATGGGGGCCATGTCTAGTCATAGCAAAATAAAAATGCACATTTAGTCCAACTTCCAAAGATCCCATAGTCTATAGCAGTATCAGCAATGTTAAAAGTTCAAAGTTCAAAGTTTCTTCTGGGATCCATCCAATCACTTAACTGTAATCCCAAAGCGAGACAGGAAACCAGCTGAGCAAACTCCAAACTCTGCATCTCCAGTGGCTAATGTCAAAGTGGTATTTAGATCTCCAACTCCTTTTTTTAACTTTGTTGACTATAATACACACTTCTTTTTCCTGGGCTGGTTCCACTCCCTGTTGCCAGCTTTCCTTAGCAGATATCCTATGGCTCTGGCATCTCGAAAATCTTGGTGTCTCCAAGGCAACTTCAATGTTACAGTTTCTTAGTTCAATGTCTGAGATCCACACATGATCTTCTGGGCTCCTCCAAAGGCCTGGTGTCACTTCTCCAGTTCTGTCCTCTGTAGCACCCTAAGCTCAAGTTGATCCACTTCACTGCCACTGCTGTTCTTGGTGATCATCCTATGGTACTGACATCTCCAATACACTGAGGTCTTCCACAGCAACTTGGCTTCACCTATAGCCACTCATAGGCTCTCTTCAGGGTGCTAAACCTCATCTCTGTTGCATGACCCTTTCAGTCCTAGGCCATTAACTGTAACTGAGGCCATCACCAATGGCCATCCATGACCTCACACAGTGTCAAGCCTCAGCTGTTCTTCATAATGCTTTCATGCCTTCAAAACAAATACCATCTGGATGACTCTTACACATTACCAAATACAGCTGCTGCAGGAGGTACAACCTTGGCTATCTCTGGAACACAACTTCTTTGTGCTTTCAGAAAAAATATTCCCAGATGATTTCACCTCAGTGGTGCTGTTCTTAATCACCACTAATTTCTTAGCTCCAGCTACTCAGCATCAATTGTCCCAGTAGTCCCTTTTATTATTCACTCTAAAGCCAGAGCCACATGGTTGGAGCTGTCAAGTTCTGTTGCTTGCAGGAGCTGGAACATGGCCCCGTTCTTCTATTACATGGTCACTAGCTTTCTGTTTCCTAACTGCTTCACTGCTTAAGCTTGGCTGTCCTGAATCTTGCTCTGTTGATAGACCTTGAACTCAGAGATCTTCATGCCTGTTTCTTGGGATGAAAAATGTGTACTTAGATCTAAATTTAGCTGGATGGGATCTTGCCTCAAAGTCACCACTCCCTTCCTTAATCTGCTATCTATTACAACATAGGATTCAGCTCCATTTCATTTCCTGGTGCCACTTTAATACTCTTACCATATATTTTATATTTTTCCTTTCTCAGCTTGCTATGCTTTTTAAAAATGCTCTTCATGAGTCTTAACCAGAGAACAAAGTCTATGACGGGAGTTTCTGAGACTTCCTTTGTCAATGCAATTAATCTGAGTCTCTTCACCTTAGTCTCAGGAAGACTCTTCAGATGAGGTCAAAAAGTAGCCACATTCTTCACCAAAATACCACAAAAATAGTCTCTAGGCTACGTATTGAAATTCTCCACTGAAACCTCTTGGGCCAGGTCTGCACAATTCAACTCACTCTTAGTAACAAAATCTTCCATATTTCTACTAGGATAGCCCATTAAGCCCCATTTAAAGCATCCCATTGCTTTCCAAATCCAAAGTCCCCAAATTCACATTCTTCCAGACAAAAGCATGGTCAGACCTATCACAGCAATACCCCACTCCCTGGCACCAACTTCTGTCTTAGTTAGCATTTTACTTCTGTGAACAGACACCATGGCCAAGGCAACTCTTATAAAAAACTACATTTAAATGGGGGCTGGCTTACAGGTTCAGAGGTTCAGTCCATTATCGTCAAGGCAGGAGCGTGGCAGCATCCAGACAGGCATGGTGCTGGAAGAGCTGAGAGTTCTACATCTTCATCTGAAGGCTGCTAGCAGAATCCATATTATAATATTTTAACTGAAAGAGTTAGTAGGATTCTTTAACAGAAGTTAAAACCAGGTATATATGTGCATATACATATGTAACATATTCTTTCTCATAGTACCTCTTGCACTACCATTTATTTATTATACTAAATTATATATAAGGTATGCTTTCAAGTACTAGTATTTCACAACTTTTGGTGCTATGTTATAGATATATTGCTAATAAGTTTATGTATATCTTTGTATACAGCATATATTATTATTATTATATTATTAGAAGTCATATGAAATGTTTCTCTTCTATATATCTGCCTAATAATTAAGGGATAACAAAATATGATATAATATTTTAATTATAATAGTAACATGTATTTCTAACATACATAAAATAGTATATTTTTATTATTATACTAATTCATTATAATTGGTATAATTGTTTCTTTCATACATGACAGTAGTGATATATTAACCTATAGAAGTATTTTGTGGTACAATTTAGAAAGGATAAGAATGTGTTAAAGGTGAGTAAACAAAAAGCTACTTAGATATGAATGTTTTCTTACAACTCGATAAGAAGAAAATATCATTTGATGCTAGAATAAAATGCCATGTTATAAGAAGATGCTATAGAAGCTGACAAGGGAAAGTGTGGCATTATTTTAATATTTGTTGTATGTACTGGCTGGTTTTGTGTGTCAACTTGACACAAGCTGGAGTTATCACAAAGAAACGCGCTTCAGTTGAGAAAATGCCTCGATGAGATCCAGCTGTAAGGCATTTTCTCAATTAGTGATCAAGGGGGGACCATCCCTGGGCTGGTAGTTTTGGGTTCTGTAAGAGTGCAAGCTGTGCAAGCCAGGAGAAGCAAGCCAGTAAGGAACATCCCTCCATGGCCTCTGCATCAGCTCCTGCTTCCTGAGTTTCAGTCTTGACTTCCTTTAGTGATGAACAGCAATGTGGAAATAGAAACTGAATAAACCCTTTCCTCCCCAGCTTGCTTCTTGGTCATGATGTTTGTGCAGGAATAGAAACCCTGACTAAGACACTATAGAAACACTTTTTGTCAGTATTGACATCAACTATATTATGAATATTTGCAAAATGTGGAATGCATTGTGTTTTTAAAATGTAAATGTGCATTGTTTTGTATAGAATCATAATTGTTAAATAGTAGTAAACAGAAATGGAGATAAGAATTAAAACTTAAACATCAAATCTTTTAATAATGCCACCTTTTCATTTAGTAATACAGAGTGAACTTGTGGCTTGTCAATAATAGTGATAGGTTGTTCAGAATAATCTTCTGTCTCAGGTTGGTCACTTCTTCAAAGATTTGATTCCTCACACTGTAATTTGGAAAAGTTAGTTGGCATCAAGCCCTCAGTTAATCAGTCTTCGACAGACATGGCTACAAGAACCGATTTTTACAGTCAAAACTTTTGTAGTTAAATTCAATTAATTTTTTTAGCAAGGATTATACTTGTCCCGGGTAAAATGTAATTTTACATTTAGAATTAGATTAGGCACCCAAATTCTCCAAAGGAATAAACCAGTACAATTAATTTTGAGTGACTCAAGAAGGTATCATTGGTCTCAAAATCTCCATTGCATATGTTAGAAATATATTTAAAACAGAAAACCACTCTCTATAAATGATTTAACAAAAATAGACATTATAATTGTGTTCATTTAACTCAAAAGTTCTAAATCTACCAAAGGGGATCTAAATGTAGCAGCTGAACAAAATATTGAAGTGATAAAAATAAGAGGGTGCTTCGTTTTTAGAACACATATGGAGAACAGAATTAAGTTCTTAATTTTTCCAGTTTCCATGTGAACATTTGTACTTTCACATCCTCAGTTCAAAGTGATATTCTGACACACTTCATCTGATGGAGAAGGCACTCTGTCCTTAAATATGGGTATCGGAATTGTCTCATTGGCAGGCACAGGCACGGTACTCAAATTAGCATCACAAATAAAGAAGAAAGCTGGAGACTCTTGTGTTCACTATCTTCTCTGTAGATGGTGTCTTTAAGTAGCTTTACTTTTCTTTAGCTATTATAACACCTTTCAGTGTATTGGCTCACAGCTCTAAATACTCATTTTTGTCTTTCTATGTATTTCATGTCATACTTAGTATTTAGCGCTGTATATCATCATATTACTTCTTCGTCTGTCAGCTTCCTAAGAGGCTCTGTCATTCTGTCATTTAAAGACAAAGAAATTGAAGTCTGGAAGAATGAAAGAGAAATGGCTCCTGGTTTTGTTTGTTTGTTTGGTTGGTTGGTTGGTTTGTTTTTGTTGTTGTTGTTTTGGCAATTACTCATGTGTCCTCCTATTTGCTTCCCATTATTCTGGGTATCGTTCAGTATAGTATAAATGTAGTACATCAACTGTTACACTAGCTTAGTTTCAAACTATAACAATTGGTTTACTTGCTCCCTCATAAAGACAAGAGCACACAACTTGTACAAATGAGTCTAAAATAATTGAGAACTCTTCTTCAAGTTCCCAAATTTAATAATTAGCTGTACCTTTTTGATCCTTGTGTCCTAGAAGTTAGGAATTATGTCCTATAATTC
Organism: Uromys caudimaculatus; assembly: GCA_028551405.1. Taxonomy (NCBI): domain Eukaryota; kingdom Metazoa; phylum Chordata; class Mammalia; order Rodentia; family Muridae; genus Uromys; species Uromys caudimaculatus. The sequence goes on along the minus strand of CM052713.1, from coordinate 53,397,432 downwards.
TAATCTCTGTGGAAAGTTACTGTTCTTTGTACCACTTAGGTACTTGGAGGTTAGTCTTGGCTGTTAACTTGACTACATTTGGAAACAACTAAGAGATTCATGCCTCTAAGGGATCTTCGTGATTGTAGATAATAAAATTGGAAGACTCAGTCTGAATTCAAGTGGTAGCACCCAGAGGCCCAGTTATAAAGGGTTTAGGGAAGAAGTTTTACCTTTTCTTGTTTGTCATCTTCTAGCAATTTCACCTACTTCAGTGCTACAACTGGCATTTGTCAGCTTTCCAATGGGACCTAAAGACGAGAACCTCTCCCAGGAATCCTTTCCACCTACTGGCCTTCTGGGCTTCAGTGCTAGATTGGGAAATCAGAGGGATGTAGCTTCATGAATCAGCAGCTATTTGTTCTCAGCCTCTCTAGTGTAAGGATAATTCCTATTGGACTAATCAGACAATATTGTAAAAGTCAATATAATAAATCTTCCTCCGGCATATTCATTCTGTCAATTCAGTTCCTCCTGTGGATTCTGGATGATTCTAATAGTATTTTTAAAAGCATACACACAGTTAATAGTTTCCTAACTTCTTTATTCATATAACTAGTTTTATTTTTGTTACAGTAAAGAATCCATTCTTTATTGATTGGGAAATAAATGACCATGTTATTGATGTTTAGTGCCATTCTGAAATCTTTAGCATTGAAAGTGGAACATCACAAGTCCTTGAAATTCCTACTGAAATAAATATACTTACAAGCCATTTATATGTGGTGCTTTTCAGTTATATCAGTGATGATACCTCAAAGATCTGGGATTCAGTGTACCAGATTTGCAGTGTACCAGAAACCAAGGGATGCACTCACATCTTTACTTTCTCAGATCAATTAATCTCAGTAAATCTTTAGTGACACTATAATTATTATAAAACATGGATAGAAAATAGAGTTGATAACAACGACCATAGCTGAAAACCAAGCATCATTTTCTTTGTACTGTCACAAAGTGAGGAATATCCACTGATTGGCAATTGTTTCATGTGCACATTCCAAACACAACTATGAAAAAAATTGAGCTCTAACTCACAGATAAAGCTGAGTACCTCGACTCTTTGGATCCTTGCTAGTTGTTGTTGCCAATGGAAGTAGCTTTCTTTCGCTAGGATTAAGAGTCGTTCTTGTCTGGTAGTCCTATGACATTAGTTGCAGTTTCTTTGCTATACTATGAAGTGGTAGTAGTTGAAGGAAGATGAAGAAAACAGATATCAATTAGAAGTTATTAAAAAGTAGCTACTTTTCAGAGATTCTGAGTTACTGTTGATAACTTGAACAACTCTAAATGTCTGGATTGTTATGGTTATTTGGTTACATCAAGTTTGGAAACTACTGCACTCTTCAAAAGCAGTTGAAAATGCCAGAATTTGCCTTCTGGTCTAAATAAAGTTATAGAAATAGTCTATTGTATGCTTACAAACAGAGGCCTACCATGACTGACCTGAAAGGCCCAATAAGAAGCTGAAAGAGTCAGATATTTGCACCCAACCAATGAACAGAAGCTGGTGATCCCTGTGGTTGAAATAGGGAAAAGCTGGAAGAAGCTAATGAGGAGGGCTACCCCATAGGAAAACCAGCAGTCTCAACTAACCTGGACCCCCAGGAACTCTCAGACACTGAGCCTCCAACCAAGCAGCATACACCAGCTGACATGAGGCCCCCAACACATATAGCAGATGACTGCCTCGTCTGGACTCTGAGTCAGAGAAGATGCAACTAAACCTTGAGAGACTTGGGGCCCCCAGGTCTGTGGGAGGGACTGGGAGGTCTGGTAGGGTGGGGATGGGGTGGGGACATCCTCTTGGAGACAGTGGGGGATAGGAAGTATGGGAAGTGGAACAATCAAAGGGTGAGGCAGGAGTGGGATAAGGTCTGGACTGAAAAAAAAGGTTAAAGAATAAAACAACAAAAAATATTTTCTGAGATGATCTCATACACAATAAATATATTTAGCTTCTCCATATGTATTTTCACTAGGGCAAGGGGGCATTCCTTTGATAAGAGTACTAAGAAATAGATTAGCAGAAGGACCATCATGCCTCCATGTTATACTTTGTGCATGCTGTCCTACCGGTCATAATAGACACTGTGGTACAGAGGAGCTATAGACTGAATCACAGAATTCCAGAACTCAAACACTTGTTCACAGCAGTCAGTTTTTTCTGAAATAAATATTATGGCAGAGATATAGTTGGAAATTATAGATTGCTGATTCATGAAAGGTATTGTTTTTGGTGATTATATTTCTAATAGTATATACTCAGGTTACAAAATTTCTTGTACAGACCAGAAAATAAATCCAGGTATGAGAGCCAAAACATAATTAAGGAAATGATAAATCACTGTTGCTTATCAAACTTGTAGAACAAAGCCAGTTCACCTAAGTAAAGAATATAAGTTGAAGAAGTTAAATTACTTTAGAAAGAAACTCTGCAACACTGTTCAACGTGTACACCCTTAGGCAATATCTATGGAAATATTTCTTAGAGAAAATTGCAGCCATTTAGTAGAATGATTACACATTAAAGGAGGATACATGGCCATGCCTTTTGGTAATGATGGAATAGTCTTTTTGATTTGGTAACGTATCATGAAAATTGTAAAATGCCATAATCGTTCCTGGTTAATCAGGCAAGAAGATTTTGCTTAATTGAGTGATAAATGTGATTTGACCTAAGATTATATCACAGGTTAACATTATCTTAGATACCTATAATTATCTTTCCAGTTCCTAAATACATAACAGCAATGAAATGGTGCCAGTTAGCAACATGAAGCTTCAGACTTTGACTCTTTGACTAGTGGCAGAGAATCATGGCAAAGGACTGATCATGGCAAAGGATTGAAATGAATGACTCTTTTTTAAAATTTACGTTTACTAATGTTTATTAATTTTACACTCTATATTAGCAAATATAATTGTTGGATTAAATGGTGGTGTGAGTGGTGAGAGTCCCTTGTCTGCCCCCGGGCTCAGGCCTCTGGGAGGAGCCTGCTCACCCCATGGCACCACTGGGTGGGTGTCTGGCTGTGAGAAGCCAAGGGACACTGCCTGGGGGTGTGGGAGCTCAGCCTGGGGTCCTGGGGAGTGCATGGAGCCAGCTCTGTCTGGTTCTCAGGCTCTTGGGCATCCCAGGTGCCCTCTGGATGCTGCGGAAGAGCTGAGAACAGAGTGAGAGCCTGCAGGCTGGATCTAGTGCAGGCTGAGGGGGAAAAGGCAGAAAAGAGCCTGGCTGAGTCCCTCAGGGATGCTGTCCTTGGCTTTTCAAAGGCTAGCTGGAGTAGGTTTGGTGGAGACCATGGCTGGGAGTGCTGAGAGGCCTTCTGAGGGAGACTGGACCTGGCTCTTTAAACGAAGGCTTGTTCCATCATTCCCCACGGCGGATCCCTATGAAGAGAGACTATCCATGGTTTTAGGGTGTTTATTGTCATAGAGGAGAGTGTTGATGAGTGAATCCGTACCCTACAATCTCAGGGTAGTCCTGAGATTTAAATACCTTTTGCACAGAGTAGTGGCTGGGAAGGGGAAGGGGAGTTTATTGGCTAAGCCTCTAGGTGCCTCATTAAAATGGGAACGTCTTAAGGCTACGTGACCACACCCTACCTGTGGAGGGGCTTGGCCATTACTTTTATGTGATTGATAGTCACAGACTATGGAGGAGAGCTGCAACCTCATGTCAGGAGCCTGGGGCCTAGGAGCATGACAAGACACCTACCATCCCTTGTAGGGTTTATCACTATTGGGTAAACAGGGTTTTAAACCAGAAACCAGACTGCCTTTCATGGTCCCACATGTTGTGATATATAAGATGAAATTGAGATGAATGACTCTTGAAAGTCATTATAGGTGATGCATTAAAGATGTAAACCCTTCCTAGAGTCTGTTCATATAATCATTCTTTGGTGTCTGTGGAGGATTGCATCCAATTCTCCTTGGTACCCTGTAGGTAACAAATGCTTCAGGTACTCAAAAGACTCATATAACCTATGTGCTCCCTGTATACACTTTAAGCCATTGCTTGAATAACTCTAATATCTAATATAGCATACATGCATGCAAATAGATGCTACACTATAATGCTGACACCTTTATTCTGAGTATTTTTAACAAGGTATTGGTTAAATCTTCCAATTGATTTAAAGGGACATCAGGTTTATTATAATCATCAATGTCTTGAAATACGGGTCAACCAGTTCTACCAAAATACTGTTTGACTTTACTTCTCTAGTTGTATAGAAGGTAAGAAAATATTGAAAATACAAGTGCTGTATCTGAATGAGTGGAACCTCCATTTCTCAAGCTGTTTTAAGTATTATTTGATACTTTCACAATGAATTGTCATATCCCTGGACATTTGGATATTCATATATTAAATTAAGGAATGGCTATTCGGGTTATATATCAATGAATACAGAGTAACCTTAGTAGTTTTTCTAGTTACACAAGTCTATATTATAGCACAAACCTTTTGTCTGCTAGAATTTATAAAAAGTATTACTTTATATTGCTAAGTAAAATATATGTAGACTGAAGGGTGCTATATAGCTGTCAATACTATTTTTGGGTACACTAGCTTAGAGATAGATGTTCCTGAGTTAATAATGGGGAGCAGCATTCTGCCATAGTCCATTCACACTGAAAGACAATTGATTTCCTTTGTACAGTGACTGCCAGAAAGAGATGTCATGCTGAGCAGCCTTCTTGTATAAGGAGCATCCTGCACTCTACTGAACTCTGCTACTTTACACCATTTACAAAGTAACCTCTAACTCAGCCTTTTTTCAGTTAGAAACAAAGAAAGAGGTGGCTCAACAATAATTATAGGCTGTGGTGCAAGTCCTCTTCTTCTTTGACTTATAATTACAAGATACAACTGCACATAATGTGACTGTGGCAAATAAAGATGCCTCTTAGAGCCTCTATCAAGGACAAACTAAATATCACAATGAAATATTGTATAATTTTGAGAAATAATTGTTTTCTTCTGGAATAACCCATATTCTCCTTTGTGGAAAAGCTCCTTGCTTGCTACTCTATCCTGGAATATAGTGTACTAGGTATAGAATATATGACTGTTAATGGTGATTTTTTCTAATATGACAAACTATATATTTTGAGTCTATACTGTAGCAATTAACCATCAAGAGCAAATTTCAGAGAAAAACTCAAGTTATGGATAAATGGCTCATTATATGAAGCACTTGCTGAGCAAACATGTAAACTAATGATAAGAATAAAAGTCTATAAATGCCTCAAAACTAAGGGGGAGAGAAACTAAGGAAACCATTAGAAATATTCACATTCTCACACATGCAAAATAAAAGAACAACTGAGAAATCCTTAGCTTGAGGAGTCTAAAAAGCATGTGTAACTTGAGTGTGATATATCTCAAGTATCTTTGGTACATGTTTCTGTTGCATCAACTTTTTATTTTAAGTTATATATCACTTTGGCATATTTTCTATGTTCAGATGAGTAAGGAATAAAGTGTTCTGGTCTTTATCCACCTACATATTATTGCAAGTTGGGGTGACTTTCTAGAATATTTCAAGAAACAAGTCTAATATGTAATATATCTAATGTATCTGATTCATTATTTTCTTTAGAATGATTGTCAAAGAAAGAAGTCTACATTGATCTGGGGCACATTATTAACAATTTGTGTCTAAAATTAGAAACTTTTGTAAATTTTAGGATTAGGAAATATGTAATAATTAGGCTTGACAGGGAAATGAGTTTGTAATGATGTATTAGAACAGGCATGGGATTGAAAATTACCATGTTTTTAAATTGGATGCTTACCAAATATCATTGAATATACAAAATTCTGAGTTGGTCAACAGGCCCATTCTGTGGATTTTATTCAGTTTATCTGAAGATCACCTAGTTCGTGCTCCATATATCCTTATTAACTTTAAAGGCTTGGCTGGAGACGCGCCACAGAACTCATTCATATGGATGTCCTCCAGCAAGGAAAAATGTACAAGCAGCTTCTCATTTATTGAGTTATACACAGTTCAGGTAAAGAGTGGACACTCGTTAGAGCCACTTTCTGGTGAAATCATGCATCCTCATAGTGGAAGGATTATTACATTGGGCCATTCACGCCCACAATGGAGAGGTGGTTTCACTTAAATGGAAATATATTTGGGTAAGGATTTGTCTTCATTACCTTAAATACATCTGTTTCCAATACCAACCATGGACATGGGCAAGTGGGCTGGATTCATATTGTGGATCTTGCATAACATTGGTTTCAGAGAATTAATTATTATACAGTAAAAAGGGAATTAAAAAGAAAAGAGCTCTCATTCTTGAGAATTATTGCTGTCATCAGAACTGTTTTTTCTCTTCTGATAGAAATGCCCTTTTAAGGTTCCATTTCAGTCTCACAGGTTTTAGTGGGAAGGAAACATTTCAAAGGACAGTTTTACTTATTTTGTGCAGCACACACCTTCAATTATTGCTCAACATATATCTATCTTATGTTAAAACCACAAAAAGCTGAAGTGAGACTGGCTTCTCTCAGCATAGAATACATTCACGATTAAAATACTTCCCTTCAATTCCCTCAACTATTGTCTCTCTTGTATTGAAGATCTGTTTCAAGTGGAAGGATGCCTGCATATGAGGAGCAACCTTGGTGCATATTAGAATTTGATACTGTCTGGTTCTTTATTGCACTGTATGCCTTTGACCTAGAAGGCAAAGAGCTTTCTTCCTTACTGCAGTGGTTAATTCATGTTCCCACTCTATCCTCCTTAAAATGTTGGCTGATGCTGAAAAATAGGAACCAAGAACATTATATATTGAACCTCGAGAATTTACTGGGATATATAACGGGACTTCCATGCTTTATAGTATAATTAAAATATAGAGAGAACATATAAAAACAGTAACTGTAAAAATGTAATATGAGAAGCCAGCTGTTGCTCATCCAATAGCCCATCTCCTTACCTATATACAGGCAATTACCTACTTTTGTGAATTCCTAGCTAACAGACATTGGTGCAAGGGCCTCTCACTTAGGAAGCAAGTTTACATCTAAGAAGATATTGGTGGCCACAGATCCTATTCCCCAGACCCCTTTCTGCCTCCTACCTTGGAGACAGAGATCTTGGCTGCAGGCTTGTACATGTGAAACCACTCTAAACTTAAAGTATAAGAAATGACTCCTTCTTCTTCAACATGAGCAGTAATTTCCTCTCTTTAGATCCAGCAGCCTGGACTCTGATGCTGGGGTCTAAACTCTCCTCAGAGCCATAGTCATATAGTTTGTCTGTCATGGCACAAACAACCTTTCTTATATACTCCTGATTCCCAAGTAGTCCCAGGGTCACTTTGGAACAACTATCTGTAGCCTAACTAACCAATATAGACTTTTCAATATTGAAGTTTCATGTATACAAGGCTAAGTGAGAAATATAACTTGATCAGTTGAGGGCAAAGGGAAGAATGATGGAAAAGGGAGAAATTACAAATAATCCATGAACCTATCTTAAGCACAAAGAAAAGAGGTAATATATAGAGTAATATTAAAATGATGTGAATATAAGTTGTGATTTTCAGGTCAGTTACAAAAGAAATCCCTTGCTTTGTATATTTCCCTATTTTCTTTTTTGCTTTATATGTGAATATATTTAAACTTGTGTAAGTTTCCATATCATACAAATTTTGTAGAAAATGAGATTTATTATTCAGTTACTGAAATCCTCATTCAGAAATTAGGATTTATAATGAATAGAATGTATATGTTGTGTGACTGAACTTTAGAATGAAGAATCATGAATGTGAGGCAAATAATATAAGAGTATTCAGAGCTTATACAATAACATTTGAAATTTTACACTCTTTTTTTTTCCGTAGAGTGTAAGAACATTTTGACTTAAATTAAAAAGTTCCATCTTTTTTTAGTGAAAGTATACTATTGTTTTGACATTCTTTAGAATTCAAGATCGAGACAAGGATGGGTAGAAGCTTAGTATCAAAAAGAGCAGAACATGACAGTTACAAAGCTTTTACATCTTTTTTTTTTTTTTTATTTATTTATTTTTTTGATATTTTATTTACATTTCCGATGATTCCCCTTTTCTTTAGAAATCCCGTGTCCCCTCCCCCTCCCCGCCTCTGTGAGGGAATTCCTCCTCCCACCTACCCACCCACCCATTCCCATATTCCCACCTTGACATTCCCTTTTACTGGTGCCCCTAGCACCCTCAGGCCCAAAGTCCTCTCCTTTCTCCCTGGTGGCCATCGAGGTGATTCTTCTGCCTCATATGTAGTTCAAATCATGGGTCAAT
>CM052713.1:53368982-53388587 GCA_028551405.1 Uromys caudimaculatus | reverse complement strand
GCCGGAAGCTGCTGGCGGTCCAGCTTTTACATCTTAATCCAAACTCTTCTTTGACCCATTCTTTTATCCACTCTGAATAATAGACACATTAGAAAACATGGACAACTGGCTTCCCATTAGCCACTGTGACAGTGAGCTTTAGTCGGAGAGTAGACAGGTAAAGGGAGAAGAAGGGCTTCATTGATGGTTTGCTCTCATTTGAGCTGTCTCTGTGAATAAGACACAGGCAATGTGTCTCACTTCTGTGGGGTATGTCCTTTATGTTGAAGATGCATACATTCAAATTAAAGTACAGATTATCTTTAAGATTACTTCTAAAATACTAATATACTTCAGTGTGTATTTTCTCAAAGCAAAAAAAATGGTATTCTTGTCATTGTTCTGAATGACAATATGTGATGTTCATTCTAGATATATTGACTTGGTTTATTCTGCAAGAGTAAAAAGATAAAACCCCTGTTTTTTGAGGATAAAGTTCTCTTTTAGTGGAGTCTTCAATAATTCCTGGAGATCCATCATTATTGGATTTCAATCATGTCTTTGCTTACTACACTTATATCTTGGTTTTCTTCTAAAAACAGAGAGTTTTCTGCCTAAGCTTTGAAAACAGCAGTGTTTAAATGAAATGAAGTTGAGAAAACACAAAAATAAAAATGAAAAGGTGGTGTGTAGGCAGGAGGGTGAGGAAGAAACAGTAGGGAATCTAGATAACAGCAAATCTGTGAATTCTCAGCCAGCAGTGAGTGTGCCAAGCCTCAAAATACAGAAGAAATACTAGACTGTGAATATTCACAGTAAGTACATAATATAATAATAATAATAATAATAATAATAATAATAATAGAGAACAAAGTTAGTTAAATCATGCCTTATATATTTTGCAGGGTTTTTTGTTTGTTTGTTTTACATTATTGTTAGCAAAGCTTGGCAAGGAGTAGCCTAGCTTATAAGTATGTCTATGACTAATAGGAGAATGCACACAGCAGAGCAGGGAAGAGGATACACTACTTTGATCTCTTCCTATCTGTGCTCTTATTACTTACTTCCCCCTTTTGCTTAAGAAGAAAGAAGGAAGGAAAGAAGGAAGGAAGGAAGGAAGGAAGGAAGGAAGGAAGGAAGGAAGGAAGGAGAAAGAAAGAAAGAAAGAAAGAAAGAAAGAAAGAAAGAAAGAAAGAAAGAAAGAAACAAAGAAACAAAGAAAGAAACAAAGAAAGAAACAAAGAAAGATAAAGAAGCTACTTTCATCTCCCTAAAGAGTCCATTTAAATGTTAAGGACCAATGGAAAAGCAATTGGCACTGAGAGCAGTTGATGCAATTTCTCTAAGAAATAGAAATTGGAAGCTTATACCAAACATTTCAAAATAATTAAATCCATGCGGGTGCTGTGCACAAGAAATATGAGTAGCATTTAAGAGATGCTATCATAAAAAGTCAATTTCTATGAAACTCTATGCATGCTATTGATAAAGAATGATTAACTAATATGTATAGTTATCAATGAGAAAAACATAATTCTTCATTTGAGGTAATATCTCTTTTAATTAACTTTCAAATATTTTCTAGTTATTAGAGGGTGAGAGTAATAATTATTAGATATCCGTAAATAATAGTCAGTGTTCTAACTTCTTTACTGAATCATTTGATATACTTCTTGCTAATACTTTCCACTTCTAGAAAGACAAAATACATGCATGTTATCAAATTGTTCCTCTAGATATGAGATCAATCTCATTGTGAGTATCCTGTTAACATGAATTTCCTCAAAGGGAGACAGAAAAGGACCTCAGAACAGCTAGGACACTTGAAGTTCGTAGAGGGAAAGTACAAGAAATTGATTTAAGTTTCTTTTCCTTTTTTTCTCAATTTGCCATACTTTGTGTAGAGAATCTATGAAACCATAACTGATAAAACTGGAGATAAAACATCCAACAAAATGGACCTGAGTCTTTATATTCAGAGAAAATAAAGAATGAGTAAAGGCCAACCAGACATGATTTTTTCTACATTTATTATTATTATTATTATTATTATTATTATTATTATTATTATTTTATGCATGAAATATATGCATCATATTGCTTCACTTGACATGATAGACTCCAATCTCTGTGGAATCATAAGCCTAAGTGAACTTTCTCTTCCTTAATTTTCTATTAGTTCTGGTATTATATCACAGCAACAGAAAAGTAACTAATAAGGTTCCCAGAAGAAAAGAGTTATTCAATATAAATCATATTATGCCAGTGGTTTAGGTATATGAAGTCATTCTTCTCAATGAAAATGGGAACCTTGTCAAAACCAAAATTTCAATACCACAACCAAAAACTAATAATTAAGATTGGCCTTATTAATAATGCAATTATTAGTTCTGCCACTTATCCCTGTATTGTCATGCTCCTACTAGAATGTGGAAAAAGATATTACCACACTCACATGGTGGGGGGCAGCGTGGCTCACTGAGTAAAGAGAATTCCTGCTATACCTATACCCCACGTATAAAAAGGGAAGCATAAATAACACTTTGTATAAAAGGTATCTTATTTTTAACTGCTCCTAAGTGTCCTAATCATTCATTATTTGGTAAGAAATACAGGAGAGTCATTTTACTTCAACAAATTAATCTTCAAAACAAACCAATACACAAAGTAGGAAAGTTTATACCAACAATGTAAAGATACCATGACATTCCAGTGTTTCAAAAGAAAACACAGATATCAGAAAAAGCTTTTTGCGGGGATGCAGAACTTTCATTGTTCAAATGAATATAGATTTTCATGTACTGATCTGAAATATGTAGAATTACTATGTATAGATGTTCCAAAATGATCTTCTATTTATATGTTTAAAAATAACTCAAAATAAAACTTCAAAGTACAGAATCTATTTGTTCATAACCACAATAATTTTCCTTAAGAAGTCTAAACCGAAGTAGTGTTTTAACATGCAGTTGTGAAACACTATCTATATTATTGGAACATGAAAAAAGCCAAATTAATAGTCTTGATTAAATACATCAAACAAATGGCACATACTATGAAAAGATCAGTAAAAACCATAAAATATGATGCTAAATTGTTCAGTCAATATTTTTAGTATAATTTTACTGATGTATACATGTGTGTATATGCATGAGTAAGAATGAAAATATTTTAAATTACATGTTTCTCTGAAAAGCTTAATGCAGCTATATTATATTTTGTAATATTTTCAAATATAGATTAATATCCATAGGCTACTAAAGTATTTTGTGAACTTGGCTATTTGATAACAATTGATAGAGAAGTGGAAAATTTATTTTTACCTCTTAGGTATATTTTTATGTTCTATACATACAGTGTCATACATACTGTTATACATAAAGATAAATCTATTTTTATTTAGAAAGCTAAATGGAAAAAAAAACACATGTGAATATTTGGCTTATGAGCTGTGTCAGCAACTATGAACAAAAAGTTTTGTCTTGAAAATGTAAGTGGAACTGAGAACCGACACCCAAAGTTGACTCAAGGACTCTGTGTTTATGGCATGACATGAGAGTGTCTCCTCTCCCATTCTCTGTCCCCCCCCTACACACACACTAGAGTAGATTTATAAATGTTGAGAACATATTGGCTCACTGTTTTATCTCGTCTTTGTTCTCTCTACAGTTCCAGAATTAGAAAGATTTGGCTGAAAGGAAACCATTTGTCAGGTAAGAAAGATAGTCTGTATCTTTCTGTCCACATCTTGTCTGCTTTATGAACACTCACAATCATAGAACAGAAAAGAAAAGAATTGGGAGATATGAGGAGGGCATCAGATATAGTTTTCTTTGAACTTCACTGGGAAATAAAGAACTAATAAAATTATTTTCATAGATATGCAACTAGATTATGAAGTATTCCACTAACAAAAGCATGTATATCTTAGTGTCCTGAAAGCAGAGAATCTGTGTTCAATCTCATTACAGAAAATAAAAAGCAAAAGTTATAAGACGTTTCTAATTCCAGAAGTCTCTAAAGTCTGAAGGACTTGCTAGCAAAAGCATATTACAAATTGCTGTATGTCAGCAATATCTGAATGAATTTTGTTATTTTATATTTTTTTAAAAGAAGAATATAATAGATTTTTTCAATTACTGTCTTTTGGGGTAAGATTATTTCTTATTTTAGGGTAAGAATATATATTTAATCTTCTCCCTTCTACTGGCACACTAAGAGGTAACAAATCATAATTTATAGGAACAAGAGTATTTTATTTCAACAGTCGAAATTTTATGTACAGTTAAGAAAATATATGACTAAGACTTTTATTCAAATATTTTAGTCTTTTACCCGTGGCACAAATATGCTTGATTATCATTAGTAAAAAACATAGCGTGAAGTTTTAGTTGTAACTGTATAGAGGAAGAGAACAACCAGGATGGATTTCTTAAGTGAGATTTAAAAACAGTAAGGACACCTGAGAAGCTGCGAATCCAGTAGTCAGTCTTGAGACTGGATGCCTCAACAGTAACAGTAGGCATAGCTGCAGAACAGCTGCCTCTCTCTGGCAGGAGATAGAAAGAGATGACACTCCAGGAGTCATCAAACTATCCTCCTGTGATAGTTTGAATAACAATGGGTGACATAATGGGCTTAGTCTTGCTTAGTCATTAGCCAGTGGCACCTTTTTTTTTTTTTTGAGGAGGTGTGGCCTTGTTGAAAAAAGTGAGGCCCATATCAGACTGAGCATCCTCCCTCTCTTCCTCCCTGCCCATGGATCAGAATGTAGAACTCTCCTGTATTCCTCTAATACCATGTCTGCCTGACTGTCTTTATGGTCTCTGCCCTAATGGTAATGGACAAGCTCACTCTAATATCAGGAATCCCCAGTTAAATGCCGTATTTTGTAAGAGTTCTTGTGGTCATGGAGAGTCTCTCCAGAAGTAGAACAGTGATTTATACACCTTCCTAGACCTAATCTAGTGCCTGCAACCCAGAAAGTTCTTGAAGATCTTCTGGTCCCTATTTCAGGATGAAATTTGGAAATCCTGCTTATACTCTCAGTGAAGGAATCAGCAGTGATAGAAACCGGGAACATCGGTTTGGTGGCAAAAGGACAAAAGGCATGATAGGTTTTGTTTTGAAACACCCTTTCTAACTGGGCTGCTACCTAGTCAGTGTGGGCCTTCCCACATCAGTCAAGGCAATGAGGGCAATTCTTCAGGTGAGGATCCCTATGGAAGTGATTTTAGATGTGGCAGGTAGTAGTAAAGCCAGCCATAATACATATAGAATCTGAACTTCATTATACCACACTTTCTTTATCAGTAAAATATATTCATTTATTTAACAATTTATATTCTCAACTTTATATCATGCACAGGGCTAGCTGTTAAAAATATCAAGATAGATGGCAATGTGTTCTGCATTTGAACTTAAAATTGATTCAAGACCCTGACCCTGGTCCGTGGTACTTACTTCAAGACAACCCAGAGTGAAACCCTGAGATGCAGAATGATGCAAAAGAAAGAGGTTTATTTTCAGGCTCAACAGGTAGACCTTCAATTAGTCCCTCAAGGCGAGTGAATAGAAGGTGACCTCCAAATGGCTTTTGCAAACAATTTTCATACTTTTTAGTGGCACAGGTTACATCATCAAGGTTACAGTTTAAACTTATTGGCTAAGCTTACTGACCTTTAAATCTATTGGCTAGCAAGCATGGGCAAATCATGACACGCATTTGAACTCTATATGGGACTTTCCAGAGGGTCAGGTAACTATCAGTTAGTACATTTTGTGGTTTTTCTCAAGAATGTTCCTGCTCCTCCCGAGAACTGTGGGTGGAGAATGGTACTTGGCCTAGCCTTGTTGCCATGTGGGAGGGGGAATCTGTAAGGAGGGTGTGGGACTGGAAAAAGCCCTTAGAGTCCCTCAATGTGATGTAGAAGAAGAAACAAAGCAAGCACCCACATTTATTACTTACTGTACAATCACTGATTTCCTATTGCTGATACATATTTAGACATATAACATATGCATACACACATTTAAAGCAATATCAAAAGTAGCAGATTTAATGTTGTGTGGTATATAATTCAGCATCTCTTACACACACACACACAAAATACCCAGGTTAATCAAGATATAACTAGAGTAGTTTAACTTTTGCTGTCTGTTTTATAGGCAGTGTAGCAAGGTCAGAATATACAGTGAAGTTAACTCATCTGTTAGACAACAGGAATACAAGGAAAAACAAAACAAGGGCTCATCATCTGCTTTAAGGTTATATTCATGATGATGTAAAGGCCTCTATATCCTCCCAAAGTTCTGGTCATCTCCTAGTGGTGCTGTTGGGAACTATGCTCCTAACATCTGTACTTTTGAGGGGTATTTAACATAGAAAGAGTTGCATACTGATTTAGCAAACAGTGCCATAGGTAAAGGACAATATTTTGGCTTGTAGTTTTGACCAAGCCAGTTCAGTCAGTCAACAGGTTCTCCAGGGAGGGAGCAAGGATTAAACAGAAAAAGACAATTAGACAACACTGTAGCGTGATTCCAACCTGATCTGAGGCTGAAGCAGGTTGGTTTTGTTTTTGTTTTTTCTCCAGCCTTCTTTTATACTATTCTAAGTACATACAAGGAATATGGTCAGTTCTAGGACATAAACAAAGTAGTTAAGGAACAAAGAAACAAAGCATAGAGGGAAGGTCCCCTGATTACTGTATTCAGGGTCTTAACAAGGTACAAAGAACACATTCCTCAGCTGTATTCATCTTGAACATACTTCAGAGTCCCAGCCCAAAGTCAAATTCCTGTCAAATTTCTAGAAGGTGGCCCCAAAAGCTCTCCATATAGTTTAGTTTGATGTAATTAATTCTAAATCTGGGTAACAAGCAATGTCAACTTGTATACATAGGAAGAAAAATAACCAAGTAGAATAGTGTTTCACAGAACACATATTAAGAGATTGTGGAGGGGAATCAGAACAAGTAACAGCAAAGAAGCCTGAGAAATGCAGATTAGTTTTACACTGTGTAACATCTCCTGCAGTTTATGTTTAGCATAAAAAGCTTTTTGCTTGTGATGAGATTATGTGTTTGAATTTTAAGGTGGTAACTGGAGTAACTGTGTGACAAGCAAATAAAGCCAAGTCCATAGGTTCTATTCAAGCCAGCCAGGAGGTTGGTCTACACAAGTTTGAGTGACAGAATGGAGGGTTTGAATTTAGGTAGCAACAATGAGAAAGCAGAGATTACAGACTTTCACAGACATATGTGAGGTGCCCCTGACAAGATTATAGTTGAAGACTTGATGAGCAGCGTTGCTAGTCAATGAGATAAGGAATAAAAGCAATTTCCTTCCTTGCTTTCATGTTCTTTGAAAAAATAAATAACACCACCATCTTTCATACACTTTGATATGTATTTAACTATTCTATTTTCTTTCTTTCTTTCTTTCTTTCTTTCTTTCTTTCTTTCTTTCTTTCTTTCTTTCTTTCTTTCTTTTTAATGCATAAGGGATTCTCTTGCCATTAATATAATTGTGTGGTTGGGAGTTGAATACCTAACAGCATCATGCAAACATACATGTGCTTATATGTTTTTTCACTTAGGTTTAGGTAATTGTTTTAAGTTAAAATATTTCACCATATGGTTTGGCCTCTCATCAGGTTGGAATAGAGGTTCCTTCTTGAACATGCAGGGATCTTCAGTGCTAGCTTTTGGCTCTTAGCACAGCTTTGTGCCCTTTCTAGTGTTGACTGCTATCTCTGCATCCCTAAAGACACTGAATCACTAATGCATTTAATGACTATAGAAGTCATGAAATCTAAATATTTATAAAACTTTAAAATCATCAAGCCAATGCTGCTCCCCACAAATTTTTATTTGATACTTTCAATCCTAAATATTTTGATAAGTTTGATATTTATTTAGAGGCAGACTCTAAGAAATTGTGTCATGTACACATACATTATTTCTGATAAGATGTATCTTAATTCATGCAAAAAAGAAAAGTGAGAAAAATATTTCATATTCTCAAAATGATGCCACTAAGTACTTCTTTTAAAAAGTTCCCTGATTATGTAATCAAATCATTCTTCTATATCATAAGAAGTCATGGGAGTCCATACTTAATAGTTTCAAATAGATGCAATGACAGTTAACAATTCCTATACTTCATCAGAAGACTTCCAATTTTATTTAAATTTATTGTGCACACTTAGATATTTAATAACTAAAACTGACACAAACAGAATTTTAATATATTAAACAATTGGCTGTACAGCATTATTTAAGAATTTGGTTTTGTTTACATATGTGTATTTACCTGTTTGTACATTGCAGTACAAACCTATGAATACAGAAGCCATATGACAACCTTGGATATTATTCCTGAGCAATAGATCTTCATTTTTGAAGGTATAATCTCTTCATTGACCTGGAGCTTGTTAATTAGGTTTCATTTACTAGACAGCAAGCCCCAAGGATCCAATGTCTTTACCTTCACAGTGCTGTCTTAAATACTGAGTTCTGGGACTGAAAATAAGATCCTCATCTTTGCAAGAGAAGCACTCTATTAACTGAGTCATTACTTCAATCAAAATAGGATTGTTTTAAGCTACATAAAATAACATACATATTATATATGGAAATGAATACTTTAAAATAACTAATATTTGTCTATTAAAATAAGCAAGGATATTTTTCTACAAAAAATTGTCAATTGTCATCCTTGGTATCCTAGTATCACACTGTGTTTTATTATTATTTCAAGCATTTGAAAATGAAGTAGTATTTGACTACAGATAGAATTTGACACCCAAACTGAGTCACTATTATTGTATTTGGGGAGTACTTAATACATAATTATTTTCATGTACATAACACAAAGAACAAACACAATGATAACAAAATATTTTGAAACTATAGTCTCTACAAATAATAGAAGTCTATGATACCGGTCCTGTGAGTTGTAGCTACAATTTATGCTACCATTTTATATTCATCTATAGTTAATCTCATTTTAAGTACAGATTAATTCATCTTATATTACTGGTTGGCACCATGGCAAGCATGCTCAGAAAGCCAAACAGAAACTAAGAAAATTAAATGCAAGTATTCTGCATACTACTCTGAACTTTCATATCTCAGAACTGTTCCTCATATTCAGCTGACAGAGGAAAAAATGAGGTCTGAAAAGGGTGACTTGCCAGCTTTATTCAGTGGACGTACGCAGGGCACATCGCTACCACTCAGATACATACATTTTCTTAGCCCACTCCATTGGCATGATTCCATTTTTATGTCCTAAACACTGTAGACAGAATGAATGCATGGCTGCTGTATCAAGCGGCCCACACAAAATACTTGACTTCAGCAAATCTTTGACAAGCACCATTCATTAATCTTTGTTTCATAATTCTTACCAGTATGCACACCCTGCCTTTCTCTCCCTATCTGCAAGTAAATTGGTTTTTAAGAAAATGAAGAGGTCAGCAGAAGATGTTGGAACACACATTTTTTTGTTGAAACCAATCAGTAGACCTGGGTAGCAATGTCAATGGTTAAATTTGGTAGAATTTGTCCATATTTCAACTGAGTCATCAATTTATATTAGCAGCAATGTTATTTGGATGTCCATAGAGCAATAAAAGCACCATAACTTATGAAGAACAGAGATAGTTCAGCCTATAGACTTTTAAGGCTTAAAGTACAGTTAAATAAAATATTAATTTTAACAGTGGTAGAATATTATAGTTCGGCATTTTTCAACCCAAAAAATAATCTTAGAGTTCTTATTCTTGAATCAGTGCATTTAGTAACTCAAAAAATAGTACAATAAAATAAATTTGGCAATTTGGAAATTATATGATTCAGAAACACACACACATATATATATATATAAATTCAACATGTATAACATTCAATGAAATAAACTAGAGTTGGCATCTTTGAAGGGAATAAACACTTAGCATTAAGAGATCTGGCTTAGAATTTAAGAGGATTTAAAGAGTTTTCCTTGAAGGGCTAAGAAGCACCTAAAGAAATGTTAAACATCCTTGGTCATGAAGGAAATGCAAATCAAAACAACCCTAGGTTCTACCTCACACCAGTCAGAATAGCTAAGATGAAAAACTCAGGTGACAGCAGATGCTGGCAAGATGTGGAGAAAGAGGAACACTCCTCCATTGCTGGTGAGATTGCAAGCTGGTACAACCACTCTGGAAATCAGTTTGGCAGATCTTTAGAAAATCGGACATAATACTACCTGAAGACCCAGCTATTCCACTCCTGGGCATATACCCAGAAGATGCTCCAACATGTAATAAAGACACATGCTCCACTATGTTCATAGCAGCCATACTTATAATAGCCAGAAGCTGGAAACAACCCAGATGTCCCTCAGTGGAGGAATGGATACAGAAAAGTGTTACATTTACACAATGGAGTACTACTCAGCTATTAAAAACAATGATTTAATGAAATTTGCAGGCAAATGGATGGAACTTGAAAATACTATTCTGAATGAGGTAACTCAGTCACAAAAGAAGGAACATGGTATGTACTCACTGATAAGTGGATATTAGCCCAAAAGTCCGGAATATCTAAGATTCAATTCACAGACCATATGAAGCCTAAGAAGAAGGAAGACCAAAATGTGGATGCTTAAGTATTTCTTAGAAGGGTGAACAAAATACTCACAGGAGGAAATATGGAGACAAAGTGTGGAGCAGAGACTGAAGGAAAGGCCATCTAGAAACTGCCCCACCCTGGGCATCCCATATACAGCCAGCAAACCCAGACATTCTTGTGGATGCTGGGAAATGTTTGCTGATGGAAGCATGATAAGCTGTCTCCAGAGAGGCTCAAGCAGAGCCTGACAAATACAGAGGCAGATGCTCGCAGCAACCATTGGACTGAGTGTGGGGTCCCGGATGGAGGAGTTGGAAAGGGTCTGAAGGAGCTGAGGGGGTTTGCAGCTTTATGGAGGTAGCAACAGTGTCAACTGGCTAGACCCCCAAAGTTCCCGGAGACTGGACAACCAACCAAAGAATACACATGGAAGGATCCATGGTACTGGTCACATATGTGGCAGAAGAGGGCCTTGTTGGCCATCAGTGGGAGAAGACCCTTGGGCCTGAGGGTGTTCGATGTCCCATTGTAGGGGAATGCCAGGGAGGGAGGATGGGAATGGGTGGGTGGGTGGGGGAGCACCCTCATAGAGGCAGGGGAAGGAGGGATGGAATAGGGGATCTCCAAAGGGGAGACCTGGAAAGGGAAACATTTGAAATATAAATAAAGTAAATATCCAAATAATAATAATAATAATAATTACTAATAATAGTTTCCTAATCTAGAAGGTTATAAAATAGATTTCAAGAACTGCCAAGCTCTGTGTACTGATGATCCAGCAGACAACATGCAAAATATAAAGGTCTTGTAACGTATTTAAAGGACATGCTTAAGACAAAAATACTGAGTTCTTTCATTTTCAAAGCTATTTGTTCATGACCATTGACCTTACCTTCTGTTTTGTAGTAGTCAGTGGTTGGTTACTGTATGTGTGAGAGTGCTCATAGTTCCCCCTGTGTGTGTGCATGTGCATCACGTGCATACCTGGAGCGCTCAGAGGTCAGAAGAGGTCATCAGATCCCCTGAAAGTGGCGTGGTAGATGGTTGTGAACCATGTGCATTCTGGGAACCAAACCCAGGCTCTCAGCAAGAGCAACAAGTGTTCCTAATCACTGAGCCATCTCTCCAGCTCTTTGACTTCTTTCCTGAAAATTAGTTTTTAAATATTTTATATGTGAACTTGCTTGTCTTACATGAACTTCACACAAGCTAGAGTTTTCTGAAAGGAAGAAACCTCAGTTGAGAAAATGCCTCCATAAGATCCTGCTGTAAGATACTTTCTTTTTTCTTTGTTTTTCAAGATCAAATATATTTAACTTCTCTATTTTTATTTTTAATTTATTTATTTATTCACTTTACATCTCAATATCAGCTGCCTTTCTCCTCCCAGTCCTTCCTCACACAGATCCTCCCTCATCTCCCCTCCCCTTCTTCTTTAACAAAGGTGATGCCCCCTCTGGGTATCATCACACTCCCACACCCACACCTGCATATCATGTCACTGCTTCTTGCCCATTGAGGCCAGAGAAGGCAGCCCAGTTAAAGAAATAGGATCCTCAGGCAGGCAGGTAACAAATTCAGGAACAGTTCCTGCTGCAGCTATTTCTTTTTTACATTGTGACTGATGGGGGAAGGCACAACATGTTGTCGCTGGTGCCATCCCTGGGCTAGTGGTCCTGAATTTCGTAAGAAATCAGGCTGAGCAAGCAATGGAATCCATGCCATAAGCACCGCCCCTCCGCCGACCCTAACTCCAGTCTCCTGTCCTGTTTGATTTCCTGTCCTGTCTTCCTTCAATGATGGATTACAATGTAGAAGCAAAAGCCCAATAATGCCTTTCCTCCTCAACTAGGTCTTTCTTTTCATTTTATTTATTTGTTTTATTACTTTTAATTTTTTTACAATCCAGTTGTTACCCCCCTCCTGGTCCACCCTCCCACAGTTCCTCATCCATTGAGACTATTGGTCTTCCTATGTGGTCGCTCTCCTTCTCAACTTCTTCCAACCTTTCCCTAATTCAACTGCAGGGGTCCCAGACTTCAGTTTATTGGTTAGGTGTATCTGTATCTGACTCTTTCAGCTGCTTGTTGGGCGTCTCAGAGGACCAAGTCCTTAGACATCAGGGAAATGCAAATCAAAACAACCCTTAGATTACACCTTACACCAATCGGAATAGCTAATATAAAAAACTCAGGTAACAGCACATGTTGGCAAGGATGTGGAGAAAGAGGAGCACTCCTCCATTCCTGGTGGGATTGCAAGCTGGTACAACCACTCTGGAAACAGTCTGGAGGTTCTTCAGAAAATTGGAAATAGTTCTACCTGAAGACCCAGATAGACCACTCCTGGACATTTACCCAAAAGATGCCCCACTATGCCACAAGGGTACGTGTTCCACTATGTTCATACCGGCCTTATCTGTGAAAGCCAGAAGCTGGAAACAACCCAGATGTCCCAAAAAAGAAGAATGGATACAGAAAATCTGGCTCATTTACATAATGGAATACTATTTGGCTATTAAGAACAAGGACATCATGAACTTTGCAGGCAAAGGATAGAACTATCATCCTGAGTAAGGTAACTCAACTTGCTTTTTCAATCATGGTGTTTTATCACAGCAAGAGAAACCCTAACAGAATGGTTTTAGATTGTAATATAATTATATCATATCCTCCCTTCCCATTGTTCCTTCTAAACTCTCCTAAGTACAACTATTTCACTCTTTCAAGTTCATAGCTTCTTTTTCTTTATGGTTGGTGTGTGTGTGTGTGTGTGTGTGTGTGTGTGTGTGTGTGTGTGTGTGTGTGTGCGCGCGCGTGCGCGCGTGTGTTTCTCCAGCTTTCAGCAATCCTTAGTTGCCTATTTTTCTTCATCTGTGGTTAAGATCTTCTGGGGTTTCTTCTTTTATGTTAACAAGTCTACTGATGTTGTCCTTGTAGATTACGTAGCTCAGTGCCTGTTGAAAAGTCTTCCATACAAGTCCTGTACCTAAGACTCAGGGAGTGTTGGAAAAGGGGATGGAAAGGCTATAAGAGCCAAGACAGTTTGCTGTGATTTATTTCTTCTAGAAATGTCAGAAGCTGAATCCATAAAGTCTCATCAACATGGATATTATTGTTTTCTGTAATTTATAAATTTAAAACTTAATGTAAAAAATGCTAAAGTTTCTGTCTTTACCTGAATGTCGAAAAAAATTAGAATTTTATGTTACAGTAGAGGCACTAGACTATATCTCAGTATTCATGATACTATTCAAATATCCTAAGTAGTTCTTTTTTTAGCATAAAAGTTATTTTAACATTATGTCAAGTTTTGAACTCCAATTAACATTTTTTGAGCAACAAGTTCTCCAACTGATGCACATATTTTGGGATATCTTATGCATCTCCAACCTTTCTGGCTTTAGGAATTTGCCGTTGTTTACTTTTAGTAATATTCTCACTTTCACTTGGACCTTCCTTTTATTTGCTTGTCTTTCTCAGGATCAACTGTGCTGCTCCTTTATTTCACATTCTGATGGCTACCACTTTTTATGAAGAGTTTTACAATTGCATTTACATATGGTATTTTTCTAATTCTTTCTTTTTCTTCTATTCTGTACAAATGTAGATTAGGCTTCTTGAATCCATCTTCTTTACCAGAGCAACTTCTTAATGTAAAAGTATCTGTTTATAGACATTTCTTAAAAATTACTGATAATGTTTACAGTAGTTTTTCACATACTTGTATGTATAATCTATATTATGTTCATTGCAGTTTCTATTTTAATTAGAAATTACACTTTAGACATAATTTTCCAGAGTATCATGATATTTTTATTATTTCCTTCTTCTTATAAATATATCCATACATATTAAAATAAATCTTGGACAGGTCAGAGGGATCAACCAGTAAAAGTATTTCTCTTTCAAGCCTAACCAGATGAGTCTGATCCTAGAATCCATGTTTGTATTGAAGGAGAGTGCCAATCCCATAAAGTTGTCCTGAGAGCTGTGACATACCTGTGTTCACCTCATGTGATCTTGCATACAAATGCATGCGTATGGGTGTGTGCACACACACAGACATATACACACACACTCACACACACACACAATTCCATAATAATTCAATAAATTTAAAAATAGTTAACTGTATATAATATTCATAGGTTTATATCTGGTATTAAATGTGTTTTTTTCAAGACATGCATGTGTATATATACACATATATAGAAGAAAAATTAAGTTAATACATATTTTTAGAGAGCTCAGAACAAAAAAAAGGAAAGAATGAGAAGGAAAGAGAGATGAGAGAGTAACACACAGAGAGACAGAGTGATGTAGAGACAGAAAAATAGTTGCTATGGAGAACCGACCCAAGATGTAAGAGGGAGACCAAGTAAGTCTAGTGCTACAATCCAACTCAGATCTGAAGATCTAATCAGGATTTTGCAGAAACCTACAAATTCCAGCTTGAAGGTCAGAGATGGTGGCATAAAATACCTCACTTTAAGTAGGCCTAGAAGAAGCAATTTTTAAACTTAGTTGTTTGCATTGTCTAACAGGAAACACTTCATTCACTCTCATGTGCTCCTGGCTCCTCACAGGAGACATTTCATTCACCACTTCCTGTCCTCAGAGCTGTATTTGCAAGATCAAAGACAGGTTTTCTCTTTCTTTGGTAGTAGAAAGAAACATCTTCTAATGGTTATTTCAGATCTTGTTTGTAATTTCAAAACAATGTTTAGAAATATTTTAAATTTTAGAACATTTTTTTCAAAAAAAAATTAAAATTTGTTTTTAATTTTAATAAAAATGGATTCAACATATAGAATTACACCATTATGGGGGGAATAAATCTATTTGATTCATCAACAGCATACATTTTATTCAAATGAAAGAAAATACAAATGCAGTGAATATGTATGATAAATTTATAGTGTCAGTTGTGTGTCTTTTGTTATACAAAAATAACAGAGAAGAATTATTCAAGTTCCTCTATTGTGTCTCTCTTCTTATGGTTTAATGGTATCTCTTCCAGTTTGTCTTTGGACTCCAGTGTATTTCTTATGTTACTTCATCATGTTTAATAGGTGAGAGGTTTGTGTTTTGCCTTAGAAAAAAATGGTAAAATTCATATTGCACAATACTTGAGAGATGACGATGGAATTTTCTTTGCTCATATTTCTACTACAGAGTCCTGAAATGCATTAACAGTGACACACCACACAGAAATATCACCTAAGTTATCCTTCTATGTTACACAGAAATATGAGAACCTATGATTGCTGAATTTATTTAATTAATAAGAGTATACAAATGTAAAATGAACCTTAGCATGCTGGTATACATTCACATGTAAAACATAGAAAATATAAGAATAAAATTTAGGACTTTAATTTTTCCCCAAATGCCTCCAACTTAAATGTTATAAAATTTTTATAAAATTCTTGTAAAAATATGTGCCAATTACTATTTTCATGAAACAATAATTTTTAAGGTTTTGATTTTGCTTGTGGTTGTATGGAACATCCGTTATTAGAGGTTTCATTCCTTTAAGCAGTCTTTTAATTGTTTTACACATGTTTAATTCATAGTGTAGTTAGTTGGATTTTTTCATTTAAATTTCTATTTTGTGTATAGAAGTCTAAAACAGTCCATGCCAGAGTATGACTTCTAAAATCTTATATTCGTACAGAAGCCTATAATTGGTGTAAACTTTATACATCTTAATTAATATAGTGATATTTACAATGCCTCTGGAGGAGAAATACTGTAAAGTGCGAATTGTAGATACCAGTGTATATATAAGTGTGTGTGTGAGTGTGCGTGTGTGTGTGTGTGTGTGTGTGTGTGTGTGTGTGTGTTTATATGTCAGAATAGGCATATCTGTAGTTACCAGCTTCATCCTAGACATATAGATGATGGGAGGGAATGTAGATATTATCCTTATACAAGACACAATCTACACCTCAAAAACAAGTCTGCAATAAAATATATGTATATATATATATATACATACATATATATATATGCATACACTCATTACACAAACAAAATGGCAAAACATATATTTTGCCCATTTTATTTTGAAACCTATGTTTCAGTTAAACCTGTAAAATTATATGAACAGGAGGTAAATGAATGCATATTGAATATGCATCTTCAAGTCATTTTAAATGCAATAACAAGTATCCATACTCAAAGTTCTGTGATCGCTAGTTCAACATTTTTAATATCTGTTTATTTTTAACTAAAATTAGTCAGTGTCAGGCTACAATACACTACTAGCCCACACTGAACATAATTCTGCTACAGCCATCTTAAGTCCACCCATGCAGTCCACCTATGAGTTTACCATTCTGCTGAATAATAGATAGTTAAGCAGCACTTAAAAAATAAGGTGCAAGTGTATCATAAAAGCTTTTATTCCAAGTTGGTCTCAGATGTATGATTAAATGTATTACAAAAAAGATGTTTAGCAGCGAACTGATTAGAAATGTCAATCTTAAGATGTTATATAATATTGATCTGCTAAGTGTACGTAGTGTCATTTATACCATTTTGAAATAATCTAAACTGCTTTTGTCCTATAGAAACTTAAATTAAATTAAAGAAGATAATTTCCCAGAATGTTCTAAAGTGAGAAAATGATAAATAGTACAATGTTATCAGAGTAGAAAAGATGTAATTATTCTTTTATTTAATTTAATTTTAACAATTCATTAATTTCCTCAAACTATAGTTAGAAACATTTTTATTCATTGGATTTGAGATTGCTCACCAGGTAAAAGCACTTGACATTAAACCTTAGGACATGTGTTTTGAATCACACGATGCAGAAGGAAAATAAAAGATGTCTGAAAGTTCCCCATGCCAATATGTGCCAATATTTATATACATGCACACACATATACACAAATAAATAAATGGATGTGATAAACAGATGTAACTTAAAAAGGAATTTATTGGGTTGATACTGTATTGATTTATAATCTTCATGCATAATATTAGCAACATACATTTTTGTGTTTGATGATTTTTTTTTTATTTTGATACTTTATTTACATTTCAAATGTTTTCCCCTTTCCAGGTCTCCAGTTTGCAAACACCCTCTCCCATCCCTGCTCCCCTTGCCTCTATGAGGGTATTCCCCCACCCATCTACTCATTCCCATCTTCACTCCCTGGCATTCCCCTACACGGGGGCATCTAACACTCTCAGGCCCAAGGGCCTCTCCTCACACTGATGGCCAACAAGGCTGTCTTCTGCAACATATGTGGCCAGTACCATGGGTCACTCCATATGCATTGTTTGGTTGGTGGTCTAGTCTCTGGGAGCACCAAGGAGCCTGATCAGTCAACGCTATTACTCTCTCCCCATAGGGCGGCAAACTCCCTCAGTTACTTCAATCCCTTCTCCAACTCTTCCATCTGGGACCCCACACACAGTCCAAAAGTTGCTGTGAATTGAATAATGGGTATTCCGAACTTTTGAGCTAATATCCCCTTATCAGTGAGGACATACTGTGTTTGTTCTTTTGTGACTGAGTTACCTCATTCAGGATGATATTTTCAAGTTCCATCCATTTGCCTGCGAATTTCGTGAAGTCATTGTTTTTAATACCTGAGTAGTTTTCCATTGTGTGAATGTACCACATTTTCTGTATCTATTCCTCTGCTGAGGGACATCTGGGTTGTTTCTAGCTTCTGGCTATTATAAATATGGCTGCTATAAACATAGTGGCATAGTGGCATGTGTCCTTATTACATGTTGGAGCATCTTCTGGGTATATGCCCAGGAGTGATTTGGCTGGGTCCTCAGGTAGTATTATGTCCAATTTTCTGAGGTCCGCCAAACTGAATTCCAGAGTGGTTGTACGAGCTTGCAATTCCACCTGCAATGGAGGAGTGTTCCTCTTTCTCCACATCCTCGCCAGCATCTACTGTCACCTGAGTTCTTGATCTTAGCCATTCTGACTGGTGTGAGGTGGAATCTCAGGGTTGTTTTGATTTGCATTTCCCTGATGACTAAGGATGTTGAACATTTCCTTAGGTGCTTCTCAGCCCTGCGAATTTCCTCTGTTGAGAATTCTCTCTTTAGCTCTGTTCCCCATTTTTTGATGGGGTTATTTGGTTTTCTGGAGTCTAACTTCTTGAGTTCTTTGTATATGTGGGATAGTAGCCCTCTATCAGATGTAGGATTGGTAAAGATCATTTCCCTATCTGTTGTTTGCCATTTTGTCCTATTGACAGTGTCCTTTGCCTTGCAATTTTATGAGATCCAATTTGTCGATTCTTGATCTTAGAGCATAAGCCATTGGTGTGCTGTTCAGGAACTTTCCCCCTGTGCCCATGTGTTCAAGACTTTTCCCCACTTTCTCTTCTATTAGATTCAGTGTATCTGGTTTATGTGGAGGTCCTTGATCCACTTGGACTTGAGCTTTGTACAGGGACATAGGAATGGATCAATTTGCATTCTTCTACATGTTGACCTCCAGCTGAGCCAGCATTATTTGGTGAAAATGCAGTCTTTTTTCCACTGGATGGTTTTAGCTGCTTTGTAAAAGTTACAAGTGACAGTAGGTATGTAGTTTCATTTCTGGGTGTTCAATTCTATTCCATTGATCTACCTGCCTGTCACTGTACCAATATCATGCAGTTTTTATCACCACTGCTCTGTAGTACAGCTTGAGGTCAGGAATGCTGATTCCCCCAGAAGTTCTTTTGATGTTGAGAATAGCTTTTGCTATCCTGGGTTTTTGTTATTCCAAATGAATTTGAGAATTGCTCTTTCTTACTCTATGAAAAATTGAGTTGGAATTTTGATGGGGATTGCATTGAATCTGTAGATTGCTTTAGGCAAGATGGCCATTTTTACTATGTTAATCCTGCCAATCCATGAGCAAGGAAGATCTTTCCATCTTCTGAAGTCTTCTTCGATTTCTTTCTTCAGAGACTTGAAGTTCTTGTCATACAGATCTTTCACTTGTTTGGTTAGAGTCACACCAAGATACTTTATAT
>CM052713.1:53351781-53368882 GCA_028551405.1 Uromys caudimaculatus | reverse complement strand
TCAAGTACTATATTGAATAGATAGGGAGAGAGTGGACAGCCTTGTCTAGTCCCTGATTTTAGTGGGAATGTTTCAAGTTTCTCTCCATTTAGTTTGATGTTGGCTACTCGTTTGCTGTATATTGTATTTACTATGTTTAGGTATGAGCCTTGAATTCCTGATCTTTCCAAGACTTTTATCATGAAGGAATGTTGAATTTTGTCAAATGCTTTTTCAGCATCTAATGAAATGACCATGTGGTTTTTTCTTTGAGTTTGTTTATGTAATGGATTACATTGATGGATTTCCAGGTATTGAACCATCCCTGCATCCCTGGGATGAAGCCTACTTGATTGTTAAGAATGATCGTTTTCATGTGTTCTTGGATTCAGTTTGTGAGAATTTTATTGAGTATTTTTGCATCAATATTCATAAGGGAAATTGGTCTGAAGTTTTCTTTGTTGGGTCCTTGTGAGGTTTTGGTATCAGTGTAACTTTGGTCTCATAGAATGAATTGGGTAGTGCTCCTTCTGTTTCTATTTTGTGTAATAGATTGAAGAGTATTGATATTAGGTCTTCTTTGAAGCTCTGATAGAATTCTGCACTGAATTCATCTGTCCTGGGCTTTTTATAGT
This sequence comes from Uromys caudimaculatus, assembly GCA_028551405.1. NCBI lineage: Eukaryota > Metazoa > Chordata > Mammalia > Rodentia > Muridae > Uromys > Uromys caudimaculatus. Next base: position 53,368,268 of record CM052713.1, on the reverse strand, counting down.
TGGGAGACTTTTAATGACTGCTTTTATTTCTTTAGGGGTTATGGTACTGTTTAGATGGTTTATCTGATCCTGACTTAACTTTGGTATTTGGTATCTGTCTAGAAAATTGTCCATTTAATCCAGATTTTCCAATTTTGTTGAGTATAGTCTTTTGTAGTAGGATATGATGATTTTTTAATTTCCTCAGAATCTGTTCTTATATCTCCCTTTTCATTTCTGATTTTGTTAATTTGGATACTGTCTCTTTGCTCTCTTATTAGTCTGGATGAGGGTTTACCTATCTTGTTGATTTTCTCAAAGAACCAACTCTTGGTTTTGTTGATTTTTTGTATAGTTCTTTTTGTTTCTACTTGGTTGATTTCAGCCCTGAATTTGATTATTTCTTACCGTCTACTTCTGTTGGGTGTATTAGCTTCATTTTGCTCTAGAGCTTTCAGGTGTGCTGTTAAGCTGCTAGTGTATGCTCTTTCCAGTTTCTTTTTGGGGGCCCTCAGAGCTATGAGTTTTCCTCTTAACACTACTTTCACTGTGTTTCATAAGTTTGTGTATGTTGTACTTTCATTTTCATTAAATTCTAGGAATTTATTTCTTTCTTGACCAAGTTATCATTGAGTAGAGCATTGTTTCTTTATTTCTTATTTCTTTATTTCTTCCTTGACCGAGTTATCATTGAGTAGAGCATTGTTCAGCTTCCATGTGTCTGTGGGCTTTCTGTTGTTTTTGTTGCCATTGAAGACCAGCCTTAATCCATAGTGATCTCATAGAAGACATGGGATTATTTCAATCTTCTTGTATCTGTTGAGATTTGTTGTGTGACCAATTACTTGGTCAATTTTGGAGAAAGTACAATGAGGTGCTGAGAAGAAGGTATATTCTTTTGATTTAGGATGAAATGTTCTATAGATATCTGTTAAATGCATTTGGTCCATAACTTCTGTTAGTTTCACTGTGTCTCTGTTTAGTTTGTGTTTCCAAGATCTTTCATTGATTATAGTGGGGTGTTGAAGTCTCCTACAATTATTGTGTGAGGTGCAATGTGTGTTTGAGCTTTAGTAAAGTTTGTTTTATCAATGTGGGTGCCCTTGCACTTGGAGCATAGATGTTACGAATTGAGAGTTCTTCTTGATAGATTTTTCCTTTGATGAGGATGAAGTGTCCTTTCTTATCTTTTTTGATGACTTTTGGTTGAAAGTCGATTTTATCTGATATTAGAATGGCTACTCCAGCCTGTTTCTTGGGAGTATTTGCCTGGAAAATTATTTTCCAGCCGTTTACTCTGAGGTAGTGTTTGTCTTTAACAATGAGGTATGTTTCCTGTATGCAGCAAAATGCTGGGTCCTGTTTATGTATCCAGCCTGTTAGCCTATGTGTTTTTATTGGAAGATTGAGTTCGTTAATGTTAATAGACATTAAGGAATAGTGATTGTTGCTTTCTGTTATTTTGGATGTTATTGTTATGTTTGTGTGGCTATCTTCTGTGTGGTTGTTCAAAGATTACTTTCTTGCTCTTTCTAGGGTATAGTTTCCCTTCTTGTGTTGGTGTTTTCCATATATTATCCTTTGCAGGGCTGGGTTTCTAGAAAGATATTGTATAAATTTGGTTTTGTCATGTAGTATCTTGGTTTCACCATCTATGGTAATTGAGAATTTTGCTGGGTATAGCAGCCTGGGCTCGTACTTGTGTTCTCATAGGGTCTGTATGAGATCTGTCCAGGATCTTCTAGCTTTCATAGTCTTTGGTCAGAAGTCTGGTGTAATTCTGATAGGTCTGCCTTTATATGTTACTTGACCTTTTTCCCTTACTGCTTTTAATATTCTTTCCTTGTTTTGTGCATTTAGTGTTTTGACTATTATGTGACGGGAGGAATTTCTTTTCTGGTCCAATCTATTTGGAGTTCTGTAGACTTCTTGAATGTTTATGTTCATCTCTTTCTTTAGGTTAGGGAAGTTTTCTTCTATAATTTTGTTGAAGATATTTACTGGCCCCTGGGGCCAGTAAATATCTTCTTACCTGTTATCCTTAGGTTTGGTCTTCTTATTGTGTCCATGATTTCTTGGATGTTTTGGGTTAGGAATTTCTTGTATTTTGCATTTTCTTTGACTGTTGTGTCAATGTTTTCTATGGTATCTTCTGCACCTCAGATTCTCTCTTCTATCTCTTGTATTCTGTTGGTGATGCTTGCATCTATGACTCCTGATCTCTTTCCTAGGGTTTCTATCTCCAGGGTTGTGATTTCTTTATTGTTTCTATTTCTATTTTTAGATCTTCGATGGTTTTGTTCATTTCTTTTGCCTGTTTAGTTGTGTTTTTCTGTATTTCCTCTTTTAGGGCTTCTAGCTGTTTACCTGTGTTCTCTTGACTTTCTTTAAGAGAGTTATTTATTTCCTTCTTAAAGTCTTCTATCAGCATCATGAGAAGTGATTTTAAATCTAAATCTTCCTTTTCTGGTGTGTTGGGGTATCCAGGGCTCACTGTGGTGGGAGAACTGGGTTCTGATGAAGCCAAGTTGCCTTGGTTTCTGTTCCGTATGTTCTTGCCCTTGCTTTCTCCATCTGGTTATCTCTGATGTTAGCTGGTCTTGCTCGCTCTGACTGTGGCTTGTCCCTCCTGCAAGCCTTTTCGTCAGTACTCCTTGGAGACCAGCTCTCTTTGAGATGAATTTGTGTTTGGAGAACTGTGGTACAGGGTCAGCTCTGGGGTGCAGACAGAAACCAGAAGGATTCTGTCCCCAGCTGTTCCTTGGTTCTTGTGTCCTGATTGCTCTGTGAGGGTCCCTCTTGATCCAGGAATTTGAACAGAAGTGTGGTCTTCCTGTGCTCGAAGGTGTGTCAGCACTCCTGGAAGACCGGCTCTCTCCTGGCCTTGAGTATGGAGCCCTGTGTCACAGGATCAGCTCCCTGGCCACGGAAGGAACCCAGGAGGCCACTCATCAGTTCCTGTGTCCTGAGGGTTCTGGGCGGGTCCCTCTGAGCAGAGGTGCTTGCCTTACCCCTGATTACAGGCTTGTCCACACTCCTGGGTGGGTAGCTCTTTCCCTGTGCTATTTGGGTATGGAGCCGCGTGGCACAGACCACTGGCATAAACTGGAAGGCTCCTGGCCCAGGCTGTTCCTCTGTCTCTGTGCCCTGAGGATTCCGGGCAGGCTCCACTGAGCAGTGGTGCTCATCTTACCTCCACTCATGGGCTTGTCCACACTCCTGGGATACTAGCTTTCTCCCGGTGCTATTTGGCTATGGAGCTCTGTGTCACAGGACAGCTCCCTGGCCACAGAAGGAAACAGGAAAGCCACTCCTTAGTCCCTGTGTCCTGAGGGTTCTGGGCGGGTCTCTCTGTGCAGAGGTGCTGGCCTTACTCCTGCTCACAGGCTTGTCCACACTCCTGGGAGGGTAGGTCTTTCCCTGCTCTATTTGGGTATGGAGCCACTGGAGTGTGGCACAGACCACAGGCATAAACCGGAAGGCTCCTGTCCCATGCTGTTCCTTGGTCCCTTTGCCCTGAGGATTCTGGGTGGGTCCTGCTGAGCAGTGGTGCTCCTCTTACCTCCACTCATGGGCCTGTTCACACTCTTGGGATCCTAGCTTTCTTCCTGCAGTGCTATTTGGTTATGGAGCTTTGTGGCACAGACTGAAGTCCCAGGTGGCAGAAGAGCAACATACTTTTTATCCAAATTTAAAAATTTCATCCAACCAACTCAATAGTTAAAAAATGGTAGTAAGCATTATACTATTTAGTGAGATCTTATTTATTGAAAAATTGTGGGCATTTGCTGAGTAAATACTGCTAGTTTTTAAAAATATTTCATGTAAGCATTTAAGAGAGTTCATATCTAGATTTATAGAGAAAATTTGTTTTCTTAGTTTAGAAAAATATCTCAAACAGCTAGCTCTTGCAAAGGACCTGGTTTCAGATCCCAGCACCAACATGGTAACTCACAATCACCAGTAACTATGGTTCCAGGGGATCAGATGCACACAAAATAAAATGAATGAATAAATATTTGTTAAACTAAAGCTTGTTTCACAGATATTAAAAATAGTAGGCTGGGGGTCAGTGTTAAAATATGTGCTTAGTATATCTAAAGCCTCTGGCTTAATCTCCAACTGTACCTAGCTCTTCAATACACTGAAAATAAAAATGCTTTTAAATAGGTTTGTATTTCAGCGCTGGCTATCATTTTATCTATTAGTGAGCGACAACTCAAAACTTAGGCTCCCTTAGATTACTTAGTCAGCACCCAACCCAACAGCAGAAGGCAGAATACACAACTGTTTTGCATTCCACAGCAAGGGAAAGTACTGTGTTTCAAAATACAATATATAGCTATGATGAAAACAGAGAACAGAGCTTTGAATGTACTGAGAGGGGAATTCTCTCTCCCCTTCAAGCCTTAGCATCAGATCTACATAGGTCCTAGTATTTTCTCCCAGAAGAAAAGGTCCAGGGTGCCTAGAGAGGCCAACAGTAAAGAGGGCTTAGGAGAGGACTTCTTTTGTTCTTTGGGAGAACATTGGATGCATTTGAAATTGACAGACCATAAAATTTTATAGAACCTTTTGCCTTTCAAGCTATTAAGTGGCTGGTGAAAGGCAAAGGTTAATAAACTCCTCTTGCTCACTTTATGCTACTGCAATTATTTCCCTCTCACTTGCAAACTTACGAGTGTTTTGTCTTAAACATACTTCTTAAATCTGTCTTATTCTCTGTTTTACCACTATCCTAATGCAGACTATTAGCAATTTTAGAAATTGATTCTGAACCACCCCATTGCCAGCAGATTCAATATTTTTCTCCATAAAAATACAAAGAATTCGGTATAATAAAATGTAAATGTAAATGAAAGCACTTGTTTCCCTGAGCAGTGGAGAGTCCAAGCTCTTCATTCTGCAGGACGCTGTGTAGCTCACATGCACAATTCAAATGTTGTTGAGGGAATAATAGATGATGCACTGACAAAGAGAATGTAAAACTAAGACATTTCATCTACCCAGGTTTCTGTCTGCCTTTCCTGTTTCCTATTCATGCCTTAATCCCCACCCCAATGAAATAAGAGATATTATTTACCACAATCCAGGAAGATGAATTCAGATCACCCCAATACCATGTTGCAATATGGTAGCAATTTCATGAAGTATTTCTGTAGGAACAGAATAAAAGCTAGTCATAAATACACTTTTGGAAAACTGGGGAAAACAGCAGGGAGCAGGGTAGAGCAATATAGAGACATCTCTGCTAAGAGCCTCAGAACTACTTCTAGTCTTTTTGTTACTGGGGAAATTGGATTTCTTGTAGTCTTGTAATGTAGCTTAGAGCTCAGAGTGCTGACTGCATACATACCAAAGGACCTGACCTGTATTCCCCAGCACTTCTGGAACTTGGCAGCACTCAGCACTGTCATTCCAGCAGGAGCTCATATCTTCTGTCTCTTGTCTTCTTTGTCTTACTCTTGCCAAATACACTGACCTCCTACTGAGAGATAGAACCACACTGTTTTTTGGCCTTGTTAGCCAACATTTAGAATTCAAGTATAAAATCACATACACAATGAAGATTTCATGATGTCTTATATGTTCACAGCATTTCAAACATTGAGAATAGATATTCTCCCACATTGTTTAAGTGCTATGTTTTTTTTCGTATTTGTCTTTAAATATAGACTGTTTTTAATGAGGATAAAGAGTGTATTCTAAATAATTACATTTTCTGCTTGGTGTAAAAACTATTCTCTATATATAGACTTTATCTAATACTCATTTTTAAAAATGTAAGTGAGTATATAACTAGCAATTTAAAAACACTGTATTTTGCTAATTTGAATAGAGAGATAGGAGGTGACTTAAAAAATATCTTTGTCTTTTAACAGTTTTCACAGTTACAGTTATAAATATAAACATACTCTTATACACTTATAAACATAGTATAATACACAGTTATACTTATAAATATAAACATAAATATAAGCATATAGAGCTGAAAATTTGTACACAAGATATATTTAAAATAATTCTTTGTTTCCATTCAAAATTAGAAACATATTCTACAGTTTAGAAATTCACTTTTTAAAAAATCTGGCTGGCAATGAAGAGTTGTGTTATGTAAATTTGTTAAGCTGCTCCAGTTTCTATATTCAACTGGAATTAGATTTTACAATGGGGTTTTATGCATATTTTATTACCAAAGATTATATAGGTTTTGTGATTGATTTAAGTGTGGTGATATTAATATGTTGTCCTCAACAACCTCTTGGTTCAAAGTTCACATATTCAGACTGGAGTGCAGCTTGGAATATGGGATAAACAGAACCGATGCTCTACTGCATACATTTTAGAGAAGGGGTAAGACATAGTATATGCAAACAAGTAAAATATGTAGACGATTCATAGTGTTACCTAGCCAGAAAGGAAGTCAGGTTTTGTGTGGGGAGTAGATGGTCATGGGAGATCGCTAAGACCAGGGGATTTGTGTGGAAGCATGAGTGGTAAGAGAACCAGGAGAAGATTTGAAAGACAACCTGTCTGGCAGAGACAGCAGGTACTGAAGCCCTGCATGGGAATGGATGCTGTGAGGCAGAAATAGAAAGATCGGTATGATGGAAGTATGAGAGACAAGAATGGAGAAGAAGTGATGATTCAGAGACAGAAACGGAGGCTAAGTGAAGAGGTATGGTTGTATTACTGTGTATGCTGCTCGGTGGTTATCATTACTTCATCAGGAGAGCTAGTTAAGGAAAGAACAAAACGAAACAAACAAACAACCAACAACAGCAACAGCAGCAGCAACCAAACAGTCCAGAGGAATCAGTACTCTCTTAAATGTACAATTCAAGAAATGATCAGAATGAAAGAAGACTCCGTGTTTATTTCCCTGCAAAATTATATGAGTTTTAATGTCAACTGCTAAGATTGAAAACATTTTAGGAAAAAAAAAAAAAAAGGAGACTGCAGAGAATAGAGATCAACAGTTGAATAGAATTGTCTTGAATTTGAAAAGCCTATTATTAAAAATTCAAGTGAATATAACTTCAAAGAGCTGTGTCAACAGATCAATTATGAGAACCTTAGGACAGCATAATACATGTTAAAATATTAATATGTACTGTGACTTAATGTCTTACCTTTCTTAAGTAATATATTTGCATTTTAATGAGTTTTTACTAAACATTTTGACCCAGATAAATTGCTGCAGTACTCACCACACCATTCATACCACAAATTATGAGGCTTAAACAGCGTGTTAGGTCACCATTCCTGAGGAATATGTGAAGCCTCCAGCCACCCACTAGAGTACAGGCCTCACAGCTATCTTTCTTATAGCCTTCCTCCAGCTCATTGGTTCTACATTCATATTTTCTAGAGGTAAACTAGGAAAAGAGGAGGCCACCATTCACCCAGAGACATTCTAATTTATTTTTTAAGTCAAGACCCATTCAATAGTTAATTTAAGATCTCTTGTTTTCAGTTAATATCACGTCAAAATATTAAGAAACTTTATAATTATGTAGGTAGGCTATTAAAAATTTAAGGAGAATCTTAAAGTTTCAACAGATGAAATACTGTAGATATAGTTTAGCTGCATATATTTTTAATTAATATAAAACCACTAATCTCCAAATATCATTGTTTAAATATCAATTTATATCACCAAGTAAAAAACAAATCTGTAAAATATATATCCCACTGCCTAACAAGATACCACTGCTTATTAAAAGGAAAAGACAGAGGAATCAGGGAGGCAGGGAGGGAACAAACTGAAAGAGAATATACCATTTTTCTCACTCCTATAAATCCCGCCTTACATCATTTCAAGATATGTATACCCAAGGTGCACACTGTGTCTTAATTTTCTTTGACTCATTTCTCTGTGTGGAAGAATTGCCTATATTTTTTGTCATCCTCATAAGGTAGATACTTTTTTCATTTTCTATACTTACAATTCACCAAATGCAGTACAATAGCTGTGTTATTACATCTGAAATATTTTTGCATATTACTTTTGCCTTAAAATACTAAAGATAATTTATGAATAAATATGTTATAAAGTAACTCTAGGCCAGGCAGTGGTGGTGCACGCCTTTAATCCCAGCACTTGGCAGGCAGAGACAGGCAGATTTCTGAGTTCGAGGCCAGCCTAGTCTACAGAGTGAGTTCCAGGACAGCCAGGGCTACACAGAGAAACCCTGTCTCGAAAAACCAAAAAAAAAAAAGTAACTCTAAAAGGAGAAGTCCAAAAGTTATGCAATATATTTTAATTATATTAAAATAAAATTGGAAAGAAACTTCATTATACTAGTTTCAGTTTGGACTTCAGGAACATAAGCTTTATGGGCTACAGGTACATCAGTTGGCCAGTTTGAAGTAACAATTTACTCTTAAGTGTCTAAAAGCAATATAAAACAAAACTTCTCTCCATATCTTTTAAGAATATAGGACATCTAGGGATTTTGTAATCTGAAAAAATCTTTATTTCAGCTGAGCTTACTCCATTCAACATGTTGACTCGCGAGCTGACAGTACGGATGGAGACTGGTTGTCTACAATGGTATTTTGTTCGATTTACTCACAGTTGGTTGTGTATAAATCCACAATCAGTAGCTCCAAATATCCAGGATTCAATAAGAGAATTATGACATAGTACTTATCTTAATTTAAAAAGCAAAGAATAGGATTTATGCAGGAATTTGAAATAGTATGATTTGTTTACCAAAGCAAATAATAAAAATAGTAAGTCCTGTTTATGTCTCATACACATTGCATGAAAACTGTGTGGTAGAACACTGTGATGATTTCATGTTTGGCCTCAGAAATGAATTGCTCTCAAATTTCCTTCAATTATATTTAAGTGAACAAAACACATAGACCATCCCTGAACTATGTGGTAGATTGTACAAACATTTTTAAATTATATTAGGGAAATTAGCATCCAAATTTTTAATTAGCCTCAATGCTATGTAAGTAAGCCAATTGTATTATATAAAGCTGATCTAATTTAGTTAATTTTTAATAAACTTTCAGAAAAATAAAGTTACAAATTTAAAAAGTTTGCCAACTTACATCATTTGGTATAATCTTCATAAGTCCATATGGTAAAATAACTTCCACAACTAAAATCTTCATTTCTGAGGCAGTGTGAGCAAAGAACATAGTCATATAACAGAGACCTTAACTTCCAGAACAGTATAGCACCAAAGCTGTATACCTTAAACACTTTCATTTTCTAATTAGAAAGAAAACAAATAAACATTTGGAAATAGAACTACCTGAAGAACAAGCTATACCACTCTTGGGCATATACCCAAAAGATGCTCACAGTACCACAGGGGCATGTGTTCCACTATGTTCATAGCAGCCTTATTGTTGATAGCCAGAAGCTAGAAACAACCCAGATGTCCAACAGCAGAAGAATGGATACAGAAAATGTGGTTCATTTACGCAATGGAATACCAGTCAGCTATTAAGAACAAAGACATGAGTTTTGCAGGTAAATGGATGAAACTAGAAAATATCGTGCTGAGTGAGAAAACTCAGACTCAAAAGAACATGCATGGTATATACTCACTAATAAGCAGACATTAGCCAAAATGTACAGAATACCCAGGGCACAATCCTTAGAAATCAAGAAGGTTAACAAGCCAAAGGTTGTCTCAGTCCCACTTGGGATAGATAAGATAGGGAGAGAATGCAGAGGGAGGGAGGGGCCTACGGAGGGAAGGGGAAAGGGAGGGGAAAAAGGGAGCATGATCAGGTATGTGGTGGGGGGGTGGGGGTGGGGGTGAGGGGGGAGAACAAGAGTGAAGCCCTGAGGGCCAGCAGAAAGAATGGAAACAGGCAACCTCGGGAGGTAGAAGGTAAGGAGACCCTCCAGAATGTACCAGAGACCTAGGAGGTGAAGATTCAAAGGGAGGTGAGGATTATAGAGGGGAGCCTGGTATGGCTGTCCTCCAAGAGGCCCAAGGTGCAGCTGAAAGAGTCAGATGTAGATATTTGTACCCACCCAATGGATAGAGGCTGGGGATCCCTGTGGTTGAATTGGGGAGGTGCTGGAAGAAGCTGAGGAGGAGGGAAACCCCATAGGAAGACCAGCAGTTTTAACTAACCTGGACCCCCGAGATCTCTCAAATACTGAGTCATCCACCAGGCAACACATACAGCAGAGGACTGCCTGGTCTGGCCTCAGTGGGAGAAGATGCACCTAGCCCTCGAGAGACTTGAGGACCCAGGGAGTGGGGAGGTCTTGTGGGATGGGTGTAGAGGGGCAGAGACTTTCTCTTGGAGACAGAAAGAGGAATGGGATGAGGAACAGTCAAAAATCAAGGACAGACTGGGAGGGGCATTACAACTGGACTGCAAAAAAAGATATAATAATAATAATAGTAATAATAATAATAATAAATGATAAAACCATGAAAAAATTGAAAGTAGAACATGTAGAAAAGAAACATTCAAAACATTATCATGTAGAAGTTTAATAAAATTTGCCATGGGATCATAGCACGCATACATGATTGAAATAGCATTTTGCTGTCATTAATATGTAATAGGCATATCTTGTATGTATGATTTTTAATATCCTTTTAATGAATGTTAGAATTTTTTATACATAGAATAACTATGTTAAACATACTTTCTTTTGATAGAGTGAACAATTTAATCATCATTTCTTGAGATTCTAATCTTTAGAAATATTTCTTTTGCCTTCAAGACTAAAGCTGTGATAAAGTAAATATTCATGTATAAAACTGCAGGCTTTCCTCTTTGTTCCTAACACAAATTGGTGGACATATAGACATGCATTACTACTCATTTTATTTTTCCAAAATCATAAAGATGCTACCTCTGAATGTATCTTCCCATCTCTCCCGGGGGAAGAAAACACAAATATACCAAAACAAACTAAAAATCATGTAAGAAAATATGGAATCTATTTTATGTTTAACCAACTACTCCTGAGCATTGGGCTTGTCCTGGAGCATGTGGTTGATATATCCAGTGTCACTCTATTTGATACAACTTACTTCCCTTTCCTAGCAGTTTTCAATTGCAAAAGGCTTCTTGGGTAAGGGTGGAACTTTGGTCCCTTCTGTGATTTCAACTGGTTTGAGTTTGTGTATATCTTTTGCATATTGTCACAGTCTCTGTGATTCCACATGTGTACCAACCATGTGTGTGAAGGATGATATCTCTTTGTGTCAGCCACTATTTCTGACACTTTCAATATTTTTGCTTTCTTTTCTTCTTAGATCACTGAGCCTTGAGGGGAAGGATTTGACATACATTTCTCAAAAACCTGAAAATAGATATTCCACAGCGTGGAGCGATACCAACTTTGAGCATATACTGAGAGGTGGGGCTTGATGGAGCCTCTCTTTAATCCTAGCATTTAGGAGACAGAGGCAGGCAGATTCCTGTGAGTTTGAAGCCATTCAGGTCTACATAGAGGCTGTTCTATTATTAATAATAGCCAGGAATTGGAAACAACCTGCATACCCACAAAGTGAAAATGAATATGTCAGACATTTACACAGCGAAATGTTATTCAGCAGTTAAGAAAATGAAATAATCAAATTTTCAGGTAAACTGATGGATCTAAAAATAATGATCTTGAATTGGGTGTCTGACACCCAGATAGACATTCAATAGTTTCTCTTATATGTGGGTGGTAGCTTTTATGATTTATAGATATATGTATTTCAATAAGAATATCCAGCTGTAAAACCTGTAGTCTATAAAAATTGTACAATAAGATAAGTTGGTACAATAGTGACAGAAATGTATGAATATGTTTTTATTGGATGTAAGACCTGCTCTATGAGATAGAATTCATACTTGACACTCATAAATAATCTGAGGCTAGATAGATTATGGGTGCTGGGAGAAGAAAAACTACTATTCGTTGGCAGAATAACCATATCCACCAAATGACTCCTAATAATTTGTTGCTATATCCATAGATGAATGCCTCTGTCAGCCATTATCAGAAGCTTCTTCTTACCTTAGACACTCACAATGGACAATGCACAGTGAGTGAGAGACTTCATTTCACTCACTTCTAAATAAATATTTTTTTAAAGTGTGGCTTAATAAATTTCTTTTGCATAAAGCTATATGTTTGCCAATTCCTATTTGATTTTCAGTATATGACTAAAAGACATATATATGTAAGAAGTAATATAAATCTTGTTAAAGTGGTTTCTTTTTTTCTTTTTAGATTTACACTTTAAATGCTTTATTGCTCAGATGTCTGGAAAAATATAGTAATTCCCTGATTGTTGTTATGACAGAGATTGTTTTTAAAATGGGATGTTACATGACTTTGAAAAAAAATTGTATTAAAAACATGGGCACGGTAGAAATTATACAGTTGAAATATTAAATAAAAGATGAAATGATAATAGAGAAACTTCAAAATATAATGCTAGCAGGTCACTGCACATAGGAATTGATCCTGATGGGACCTGTCCTCACTGGCGCCTTTGTTCTCAATGTTGATTAGCTGTCATATATGGCAACTTGGAAGAACTCACATTATCATAAAATTCTCACAAACACACTCAAGGCTAAAGCCCATCACAACTATTCCTTCTGCCAGATTATTTGAAAACAATACCTCCTGTTTAATGCTCTTTGGCAGCCTAAACACTATGTACTGTGTACAAATAGAGTGCCTTAAGTAAGAAAAGCATGTCATTTTATTTTCAACCCCCACAGAGATGATGAAATCCAGAGTTCCTTATGAAGACCTAAGTTTGAATATTTTTTGTCAGTCTTCAGAATCAAGTAAGAAATAGATTCAAGGGCTCAAAGACTTATCAAGGTCAAGCCCACTGATATTTATACAGTAGAGAGCAACTACTCACAGAGGAATGGACTAGGAATAAGGTACATATTTACATTTTTCAGTTATATTCACACATGGAAATGATAGACTATATATGATTATTTTTAAATAAGTATAAATTCTTCATGAGTAAACATTGATACTGATTGTGATTGGAAGATTATGCAGGCATCAGCAGGACCTGAGTTTATTTTAGGCAAGAATAGATTGATTATAGTTCCAATAACAGGATTATGCTATGATAAAAATCCTCTGTTTATTTAGTTTTTAAGCGGATACACAGCATATAGGCATGTGAGTTTCTGCCTAACACTCATTTGCAGTAGAGCTTTTGATTTATTACCTGAATTAAAAATAATATTTTAATGGACAAGAGACTAAGATGTAAATATGAATAAAAATCTATCATGATAAAATGTATAATAGAAAGGTTTTGTAACAAACTAAATGAGAAAAAAACAATATCTACTCTAAGGATAACTATAAATTAAATATGAAGAAAACCATAATGCTTTTCTCATGCTGTTTGTATGAAGTGACAAAATTCTCTTGGGAGTCAATATTCCTCTTGGGAGGAATAACAGAAGTAGCAGAAAAGGGTGAATAGGTATTAGACAATTTATTAGATAAGGTAAGTACAACAAAAAGATTATAACAGTGTGACATTCATTTCAAAAGCATAATTTTTATAAATAAATTTTCTGCTGCAGTTAGCATGAAGAAATTCTTTTAATTGTGCCTCACCTTTTGTGAATTTAGAAAATTTCAACTTTTTTTTAATGTGACTATGGAGTTACGCAACTGTCACAAACGTGTGAGTATTCTTTTAAAAACATCAATAAATATGTAAACACAGATTTGAAAATAGACACACATTATTAAACTGTTATTGTTTGAATTCTAACTCTTTAGTGAAAAAATATAAAAATTAGTCCTTAATGATGTGGACATGAAGATCAATAAATAGAATGATAAACTAATCTAGATTGCCAAGCATAGAGTTGTAAATATAAAAGAGGAATTGAAATCACTGGCTCACCTTCATTCCTACAATTTTTCTCTCTTACGTTATCTTACTTAGTTTTACACACATCTGCGGAAAAGCTTGATTCAAGAATAAGAGAATAAATGTGTAAATTTCAATTCATGTCCAGGAAAATAATGGTTAGGGATTTATAGAGGACAAACACACATATTTCAGCTGTGTTTGTCAGATAAAAATATGATACAAATTCAATAATCTTCTCTCATATTGAATTAAATATAATAAATTTGAAGGAGGAGGGAGATGAAGGAAAGACTCAACTGTCAGAGGGCAGTTCCTGCCTGTGCCACGTCTACATTATTTGGCTTCCATCTGCTTGCTACTCCAAATCCAAGAGATCCTATTTTTGGCCTCCAGAAATTCGTTAGTAGAATTTAGACAATAAATAGCACAGAAATTGATTTTTAAAAATCTAAAACAGTAAAACCTCTCTTAGAAAGAAAACAAAAATATTAATCCAAGTTTAGAAGAAACTGTGAAGTTAGGTGTATTCAGTTTCCTCCCTTTAGATGTACTGATGCTGTTCCATACAACTCTGTAGTCAGCCTTACCTAAGTGAACATTATATGATTACAATACTCAATTTCATATAGAGCATTCCATCACTGCACAAGGTGCCAGAGTTCAGTGCAGATCTAGAAATGCTATTATTGCATATTTATTACGTTTTCTCTATTTCCAATAGCTACCTAATAAAGAAGAGCTAAAATGTAATCAAGTTTGTGATACATTTGTCTTTTGCAACAAGATAGTTTCAAGCACTACATTTAGCTAGTTCTACTAGGCAATGCTGACCTATTCAACGTCCTCCATTGCTTTATTTAAGTGTGACACGCCTCAGAGCTGAGAGGCAGCAGTGAGTTATGATTAATAGCAGGAACTCTTGAGGCTCAGCTGCTGATATTCAAATCCATTTTCCTACCCATATGAACTTAGACAACTTACTTAACATTTATTCACCTCAATTTCCTTATCTGGAAAATGACTATGATGTGAATTATTTTATCACCTCTTTATACTGATATTTATAAGGTGAGTTTTATGTTACAAATATTTTATTTATGAAACTACATTAGAGGGTAACACTATTTAAGCTCAGGTTTATGTGTGTTTTATGATAATTTTATATTGAAATGTTTTAATAGGTTTTTCAAACAGTTTGTGAAAGTACACAGAAAAAAATTATACTGAGTTGTGATGGTTAAAATTTTAAATTATTTTCATATTAAATTCTACCTAATTGTGCAGTTTTAAGCATATATTTACATTATAGGGAAAGCTAATTGTGGTTCTCTCTGGACAGATTACATACATTATAATGTTTAGATTATGGTTTTAAATTGTTTTCTTCCTAAGAACAAGATATAATTGATAATTTAGAAATTAAACAGAACGTCTTCACCATGAATTAAAGAAAAGACAGGACAGGTTTTCAATGCAAGCTGTGTAATTTGCTTACCATACAATGGCAGTTTGTTCTTTTCACTTTTAAAATCTAATTTCACCATGTGGGAAATGAGTATAATAATATGCATAATTAGTAGAATTTTGATAGAAAATTGCATACTATTTTATGTAAATCAGATGGACATTAGCATACAGTAAGTGTCCAACAAGTGAAGCTTTTATCACGTTCTTTCAGTAAAAGTAGCTATCCTTACTGGGTAAACTTTTGATGTTGGATTTTTCTTTCCCTAACATGAAAGTAATTGTATCTTTGGCTCAGGTGTGTCATTCTGAAGGGATGACTCAATGACTCAACAACTTAATTCTCACTGAAAAATAAGGTATTTTTCTGAAGGTCATGCTAGAAAGTCAATATAGTTAGGCACTTTGGAAACTCGAACCCAGGACAACAAAATCTAACTGCCAGTTAACAGGACCTTGAGAAATACTCTGCAGGGTTTGACAAAGTACAGTATATTGTAGCATTTGCCAAAATTTTCCTTGTAAGTGGATTTATTAATTATTTTAAATTTTCCAACATGTATGACCCTAATAGAGATGGATTTGACATTAATTACACTATAAATTCCTTGAATCAATCAAGTCCTTATAGCTAATGAAAAACTATAAAGAGAGAAATGTACCTTTTACTAATGTCTCTTAGGTGACCTCCTGTAATTGTGACTCATAAAATATTATTAGGATAAGAAATAAGAACTAAAACCTATTTAAGTATAATCTTTATGTGTGATAGAGATTATACAGCTAAACAACATGGTTCAAGAATTAGGCAATTTGTCTAGCTAGAACTTCAATTACTATATTGAATAGATAGGGGGAGAGAGGGCAGCCTTGTTTAGTCCCTGATCTTAGTGGGATTGCTTCAAGTTTCTCTCCATTTAGCTTGATTTGGCTGCTGGCTTGCTGTATATTGCTTTTACTATGTTCAGGTATGGGTCTTGAATTCCTGATCTTTCCAAGACTTTTATCATGAAGGGATGCTGAATTTTGTCAAATGCTTTTTCAGCATCTAAGGAGATGACCATGTGGTTTTTTTCTTTGAGTTTCTTTATATAGTGGATTACACTGATAGATTTCCGGGTATTGAACCATCCCTGCATCCCTGGGATGAAGCCTACTTGATCATGATGAATGATCGTTTTG
>CM052713.1:53332332-53351281 GCA_028551405.1 Uromys caudimaculatus | reverse complement strand
AAAAAAAAAAAAGAATTGGGAGTTACATGATAAGATTATTCAAACTAGTAAGCATTCATGATGGAGGAGTATCTTCCTATTGAAGGAGATTTGACTATCAAGGATGTGGAGGAATTTTAATCTAGCAACATGATTACTCTGGCTGGAATACAAACACACCTTTAATCCCAGGAGAAAGGGACAAACAGATCTCTGAGTTCAAGGCCAGACTGGAACAGAACACATTCCAGGTACAGAATAAGCCCCTCGTGTGATGGTACATATCTTTAATCCTGGCACTCAGGAGTCAGTTCTGTTCAGTCAGTTAAGTCCAGTTCAGTCAGTGTAGTGAGTGCAGTGCAGTCGAGTTGAGTCTGTTCTTGAGTTCATGCAGAGCAATGCAGGTCAACAGAGGCATGTTTACTGGGTAGAGACAAGTTGCAGGGAGTAACAAACGAGACACAGGTGAAGATAAAATGAGCCAGAGAATGAGAAGGAGCAAGTTTAGAACAGATTGTGACAGTTGGTTTGAGCCCAATCGGAACAATTCAGTCAGAAGCCAAGTTTGAATCAGTCAGCTTAGAGAAGTTTTTTGTTTGGTTGTTTTATTTTGTTTTGAGCCAGAACAACTAGCTGTACCTGCCAAAAAGGGTTCAAAAGGAACTAGAAAGGATAAGTTTATTCAGCACTAAGCCTCCGACACTATGATTACATAAATCAATAAAAGTTACTTTTGTACAAGAGAAATTCTGTGCATTGAATTTGAATATAATGAAAGTCATACAACAAAGTGATTAAGGTAGAGACATATAGATATATATACATATATGTATAATTTTTCATATAATTTTTCTAATAATACCTTTTTTCTATTTTTCTTTTATTGAAAATAGTTTTTTCATGCAGTCTGTTCTGACTATGTTTTCCCTTTCTTAGTTATTCTGAGTTTCTCCCCCTCTTTCAATCCAGATTCACATTCGTTCTGTCTTTCCTTAGAATACAAACAGGCATCTAAATAATAATAAGATGAGATAAATCAAAACAAATGAATCAGGTATCTATAGGTATGTGGATTTACATCTGATATTCAATTCTATTCCATTGAAGGATGTATTTGTTTTGTACCAGTACCGTGCCGTTTTTATTAGTATTGCTTTGTAATACCTCTTGAAATAAATTGGGGCTAGTGATACCTCACACAGTTCTTTGATTACTCAAGATTATTTTAGTTATTATTTTGTGTGTGTTTGTGTGCATATGTGTTTGTGCATATGTATGTCTATGTGTATGTTACTAATAAAACTGATAATTGTTTTAAGATAGGTAAAGAATAGTTTTGTTGAAATTTTGGTAGGGATTATATTGAATCTGGAAATTGGTTTTGGTAGGATGACAGTTTTACTGTTTTAATACTACAGGCTCATGAGCATGAAGCATCATTCTTCTGATATCTTCTTCAATTTTATTTTTAATGTCCTAAAGTTTTTATCATATACATCTTTCACTTGTTTGGTTAGGTACCACCAAGATATTTTATATAATTTGAGACTATTAGGAAAGATGTCATTTGCCTAACTTTTCTTTCTCAGTCCATTAGTTTATAGGGGGACTGCTGATTTTGAGAGATAATTTTGTGCTCAGATACATTTCTAAAAGTGTTTATCACCCTTAGGAGTTCGCAGGTAGAATTTTTGGGTCATTTATGTATATTATCATATCATCTGCAAATAATGATATTTTGACATCTACCTTTCCTTTTTCCCTTGATCTTTAGTGCTCAGATAGCTCTAGCTATGACTCCAAAGAGTATATTGAAGAGGTAAAGAGAAAGTGAACAGCCCTGTCTTATTCCTTATTTTAATGGAATGCCTCTCTATCTAAATTGAGTTTGGTTTCTTTCAGCCTTTCCCTAATTCAACCACAAGGGTCAGAAACTTCTGTCCATTGGTTGGGTGCAAATATCTGCATCTGACTCTTTCAGCTGCTTGTTGGGTCTTCTGGAGTATGATCAAGCTATGTCCCTTTTGTGAGAACTCCATAGCCTCATTAATAGTCTCAGGCCTTGGGACCGTCCCTTGAGCTGGATCCCACTTAGGGTCTGTTGCTGGACCTTCTTTTCCTCAGGCTCCTCTCCATTTCCATTCCTGTAATTCTTTCAGACATGAACAATTATGGGTCAGAGTTTTGACTGTGGGATGACAACCCCCTCCGTCATTTGATGCCCTGTCTTCCGCTGGAGGTAGGCTATACTGTCAGGCATTTCATCTAAGGTCCCTCCCTTTGAGTCCTGAGGAGGAGTGAGACCCCATAGGAGGACCAGCAGTCTCAATTAATCTGGACCTGAGATCTCTCAAACACTGGACCACCAAACAGGCAGCATACACCGGTTGATATGAGGCCCCCAACACATATACAGCAGAGGACTGCCGGGTCTGTGTTCCATCAGAGATGATGCACCTAACCCTCAAGACACTGTAGGCTCCAGGTGGGGTGGGGGTTGGGAGGTGGGGACATCCAGGTGTAGACACGGTTTGGGGAGGAGGTACGGGATGAGGAACATCAGAGGGTCAACTGGGGGCGGGTGATAAAATCTGGAGTGTAAAATAAATATATAAATTTTAAAAATTGAGTTTGGTTATGGGTTTGCTGCAAACTGTCTTTATTATGTTTAAATTTGTTCATTGTATCCCTAATTTCTCCAGGACTTTTGTCGGAAGGGGTGTTAAATTTCAGGAAGGGCCCTTTCTGCATCTAATAAAGTGATCATGCCTTTTTTGTCTTTTAGTTTGTTTCCATGCTGGATTATGTATTTTGAATAATTCCTGTATTTGTGGGATGAAGCCTACCTCATCATTATGAATGACTGTTTGATGTGTTCTTAGATATCTGTTTGCAAGCAGTTTATTTAGAATTTTTGCATCTATGGTTATCAGGAAAATTGGTCGCTAATTCTTTCATTGTTGGGTCTTTTTGTGTTTTTGTAGCTTCATAAGAAGAATTGCAAAATTTGGGAAATATTTCTTCTATTTGTGGAATAATTTTAGAACCATTGGCTTTAATTCCTCATTGAAGATCTGGTAGAATTCTGCAATTAACCCATCTTGCCCTAGACACCTGTGTGTGTGTTTGTGTGTATGTATGTGTGTGTGTGTGTGTGTGTGTGTATGTTATGTAAACACTTGCAAATATCTGTTAAGTCCATTTGGTTTGTGATATCTATTAGCTCCAGCATTTTACTGTTTAGCTTTCTTCCAAATTATGTATCTATTGGTAAAAGTGAAAAACTGAAGTCTCCCACTATTTGTGTGTGAGGATCAATGCATGATATAGGATATAGTAGTGTTTATTTTATAAACTTGGTTGCCCCTGTGTTTGATCCAGAGAAGTTAAGCATTGCAATATCCTCTTTGTGGATTTTCTATCAATGAGTATGTAGAGTCATTCCTTATATTTTCTGATTAATTTTGGTTTGAATTCTATTTTGTTAGATGTTAAATAGGCAACAGTGGCTTGGTGCTTGGTGCATTTGCTTGGAATACTTTTTTCTTTCCCTTTTCCCTGAGATAATGATGCTTATCCTTGATAATAAAGTGTTTTTACTGGCTGCTGCAGAAGCATGTATCCTGATTTCAAATCCATCCATCCTGTTAATTTCTGATATGTTTTTAAATTGGGGAATAGAAACCATGATGTTGAAATTTATCAATGAGCACTGTTTGTTGATTTTTATTGTTATATTAGAGTGCTATGTGTGTGTGTTTCCCTCTTTTGTTTTGCTTGTTTGGAATTATTTATTTCTTGAGTATAGTTAACCTCTCATATTGAAATTTTTCTTGTAGTGCCTTCTATAAAACTGAATTTTATAGATAGATAGCACTAAAATATGGAACACTTCAGGAATTTGCCCATTTTTTTTTCTTGCAGGGGTTAATCTTATATATAGCATTTCAATTTTAGCATATGTACTGTCTAATGAAGAATCCAGTTCCAATTTTAAAAGCATTATGGGTTGTTTAAGTGAGGTTGTTTTCTTGACTTTGCTTTTATTAAGAATACAGGCAATTAAGAGTCTTTTATATTCCCAAAATCAAGACATATCTTGGGATTTATGCTTCAAAAATTTGTCAACATTGGTAAGTAGAGAATCAGAGCATGTAACATCTCTATAATGTAACCATTTGTTAACAACGTGCAAGCCGAAAACCATATCCTTAGATATGGCAAGCCCAGGCAGAAAGTTGTGACAATTTGTTTGTTTTTTCATTTTTATTGGTTATTTTATTCATTTACAGTTTAAATGTTAATCACCTTCCACAAGTCCCCTAACTCCTCCCCCCTCCCCCTGCCTCTATGAGAGTGCTCCTCCAACCACCTACCCATTCCTGCCTCAGCACCCTACCATTCCCCTACCCTGCCGTCATAACACCAAGGGGCTCCCCTCCCAGTAATGCCCACTAAGGCAATCCTCTGCTATATATCTAGCTGGAGCTATGGGTCCCCTGATGTGTAGTCTTTGGTTGGTGGTTTAGTCCCTGGGATCATTGGGGGGTCTGATTGGTTGATAATGTTGCTCTTCCTATGGGACTGCAAACCCCTTTAGCTCCTACAGTCTTTGCCCTAACTTCTCCACTAGGGTACCCATGCTTAGTCCTAAGTTTGCCTGTGTACATCCACATCTGTATTGGACAGACTCTGGCAGAGACTCTCAGGGGACAGCTATACCAGGAGACAGTATGTTTTACCTCAATCCTTTAACTAATAAAATATTATCTGTAATCATATCTCTTTTGACTATCACCCCAACATTTTTATATAACCAAACTATAATTCTCAAATAAATATTTACATATTAGATAACTTGAGTATATCTTGACTATTGAGGTCTAGGATTCTTAGAAGTATATTAGTCCCATTTCATTAATCTTAATAATCCTAGTGTTTGACTGAAGTATTTTATGTTTCCAACAAGTATGAAGAGCTCATTTTAGGAGTTTGGTGCCCTTAAGTGAGTTGTTAAGCTTCTCAAACTGAACATGGCAATCTCAAAAAAGAAGCCAAATATGTATAAGAGAATGATTTCTATTATGAGATAAAACAAATTGAAATATGTGGCAAATACAATTTCCTGCAACATGTCTTCAGAGGAAACTATTTACAGTGTTGTGAAATATTCTTCCACAGTGATTTATCCCAGTTTACTCTCTGTCAATATTTTGGTTTCCATTTATAAATGTAGTTAAAATGTCCAGTACATCCTGCTGTCTGATTTCCATCATACTAGAGCTATGTTTGAGTAATGACTACTTGCATAACTTCTTGTTTTACAATATCCTTCCTAATCCTAAATCACTCTGAAAGCCACTAATAGGTCTTGATGTGCCATGTCACTCAGCATAAAGCTCCTCATGTATTTTTGATATCGTTCAGACTCTGGCAAGATAACTCCCAACCTAAAATAGTTTCTGTGAACTTTTCAGGAAACAGAGATCTGTAACAATCATTTTTATAAGAAATACTTTAACCCTTGCTGATTTCAGATAAACAATACTAATCCCTAATCCCCAAAACATTACCATTCAAAATAGCTGCTTAATATATGGAAATAAATTCTAATGATTTTGAATTCTTGAATTCCTCAACTTCTTTATTCTGTGTAGATATTTATATTTACCTAGATTTAAATGGATAAGAATGCTATATTTTTCATGTAGTTACTTATGCTCTGCCTTGCTAGCAAATTAAATACTTCCTAAAGCCAATATATGCTTTGATAATTTGCTTTTATCTGCCTAAAATGTCTAATATCTTGTTCAGCATTTAGAAAACATAGAATACCTGATGAAAGAGCTCCCTGGTAGTCAAGTATGTAAAAATGTGTTCTGAATTAGAAAATACAATAGTTTGGTAGAGTTTTCAACATGATGAAAATGAAACTTCATAATATGTATTTGAGGATTTATACTATTCTCAGATGAGTCAATGACTTTTCTGGTTATAGTGTATTTTAAATATTTTCATTGAATATGGAATATATGATTCACCAAGATCAACAAATTTCTGAACAAGTACTTCTGTTGCCCAGAAATATATATATCTTAGTTTAGTAGATAGGCATTGCTGAAGAATATACGAGTTAATGCAATCATTCCAAGGCTCTATCAAAGAGATTGTGACAGTTTTTAGAATCTTTTAATTTTGGAGTATTCTATATATTCATCTTCAGAAATGAATGTTAGACTTCTTAAGAAAACAAAACTCTTCTATGTAACTAAATATTAAGCAGTATGCTAAAGAGTTATTAGAATATTTAAATGATAAGGTTTCTGTGAATCATTTCTAGGAAAATACCTTGGTTCAGGTTCCATTAATTTGACTATGTACTTCTTTTTTAAAAAGAATTCGTTGGTAATTGCCTGCATGACTATAATGTCTTTAGATCATATTTACCACACATCCTCCACATCCCTGTGTTCTTCTTTCAGCTTCCCTCCACCCCAGATCACTTTTTAAAATCTGTGTTTTCTCCATATTTAGAAGTTCTGGGGGTTATCTACTAAAAGTAAGGACAGCATATCATTGACCACCATCTCTTCTCCCATAATTGGCCATCTACTGCCAATAACAGCTCCCCACCTCTGTGCGGGACCCCTGACTCTCATTGCTCTTCACACTGATGTGCTGACTATATTGATCTTGTAGCTATCACATACCTACAACCACTGCTTCTGTGATTTTACTGCAATGGCTTTGTCATGAACAGAAGCTGTTTTAATTTAGCGCTCCTCCTCACCTCTCTCTCTTACAATGTTTCTTCATTTTCTTTTGATTTGTTTCTCAAGACTTCATTGTCTTTGATGCAGCCTTGTCATTATGCTAGAATTCCTTACTCATCTTCTCTATACTTTGATCAGTTGAGAGCCTTCATTAAGTACCACATACTATGTAAAGAAACTTCTTGTGAGGGATAAGTATTTCAGTATTCTATGGTTATAAGAAGACATATTTATGAGACTGACACACTACCTACTGCCCTGATGAGGCACACAAAGATAAGTATTTAGGAGGCAGATTGATATTGTCTCTTTAGTAAAATAATGAAAGCCAGACCTATAACCTCCCATGCCTTGAGTTTCTGACCATCTTTAGAGATCTAGATATGAGTTCACTTCTACTTAATACTCTTAATAATTCCAAGTAAAACTTATTGATTTGCTTCGTAACAATTATGCCACTACTTCACAAATAGGCAAGTCATTATTATAGTTTTCGGGTTCATAGAGAGGTTACTGTTAATGTTTTTTTTTTTTTTTGATTTTTTTTTTTTTTTTTTTTGTCTTTTCCTTCAGCAGCCTTAGGGACCTATAAAAGCTAACCATCAGGGAGGATTCTTCTACCCAGTACCAATTTGATTTTTACAGCTGTCTTGTGACTAATGAGTATAACTTCTTCAGCAATGTTTTACCATAAAGCTTCAGTAGGCAACTGGAAGAACAGCAAACACATCTCTTGTTTTGGTGTTCTCTAATGTCCTTGACCAGCATCTAAAATGAGGTTTTTGTATGTTTCTTTATGACTTCTGGTAAGAGAATTATCTGTTCCCCCAGTCAGGTAGCACAAGTCTAATTAAACTTTAGGTGTGTGTGTGTGTGTGTGTGTGTGTGTGTGTGTGTGTGTGTGTACGTTTATGTACACTTTTAAATAGAAGTTTTTCATGTGATGTTTTCAAATATCCTAGTCTCATTTATACTTCCCTAAATATAAACATCTTGCCTAGAATAATTTTAAATATAAGATTTCAAAATAAAATTTTCATAAATTTTATAGGGCAAATATGTATTAAGACCCAATGTAACTGGCTAAAAACTGTGAAAATAATCAGAATATTTTTCTTTTAATAAAATAAAAAATAATGAGATATATACATTATTAATGTTGCATAGCAAAATGAGGAGGATCCATGAAAAACTATTTGTACAATGGCATTATTTCAATATAAAATATTTTAATACAAACTATTTTGTTACAAAGAGGTAGATTTTTCATGCATTTTAAAATTAGTTTTATTTAAAATGATACATCCCAACACACTATATTTCAAGTGTTTTGAAAACCTATATCCTAGAAAACACTTTAGTACTACTGGCTTATTCAATTTAGACTTTTATGATATATGACTGAATAATCAAAAGTCTATTGTAAGGGCACTGTTGTAGTTCTAGTGCTGTAGAGGTAGAGGCTGGAGAGGGGAAGAGGTCAAAGCTGTTTGTTCTTGTTTACTCAACAAATTGACAAGAAAGCTTTGAAAATTTTAAGCAAATCATCTCAATATTTTTAGTTAAGTGATGGGAGAAGAACTGAAAGAAAAACTATGAACCTTGATCAAATGATCTTAAAAATATCTCTGCTTAAAAAATAGAAAAACGTTATCATTTTAGGAGGATAAGTTTGACATATCTAAGACTATGCTGTTTAAAATATTAACTGCCTGCATAATTACTGTAAATAATAAATAATATAGAGTAATAAAAGATAAATCATATCAAGCTTATATTAGATATGTTTAAATTATGTGTTAGGTTCACTAAATTCATAGTTGACTATTAATAATAGCAACCAAATTACCAACATTTCTGAATATAGATTATGTGAAAATATTATAGAGAGGTGACATCTTGAGTATGATATGTGCATATAATTAGGAATTAAAATGTTTGATTCTAAAGATACTAATAAATTTCAACATCCACAATATTTTATGTATGTAAAGATGAGTTATTTGATCAGGTATTTATGAAAAAGATGATTTCCTATTTCTAAACCTATTTTTTTACTTCCTTAAATAAAATCAATGTTCTTATAGCCTTTTCAAAGACAATTAATTTGCAGGAATCTGCAGTATAAGTGTATTTTTTTTCTCTTGCTAAAACCCAGTACCACAGAGTGGATGACTTATGTTTGTTAAGTTGTTTTTCGCTTGTTGTACAAGAAGCGTAAGATTGAGGGGGATGCACCTGGTGATGATCCTCATTTTTACAAAGTCCTGAAGTGGTGCAAAGCATCATGTGTGGAGAGACTGGAAGTTCGTGTGTGTGTGTGTGTGCGAGTGTCTGTGTATGCAAGAGTTTATGTATATGTATGTGTGTGCAAGTGTGTGTATATGTGTGCACATGTGCAAGTGTGTGTGTTTCTTTTGTCTTCTTGTGTCTCTCCCTCCTTTATAAGGTCACTGGAGTTCAATTATGAGCACACAACGATAGCTTTATATCTTATATACTCCTACCCACTTCCAAATTCTCTATTCTGAAGACTATAGCCAATTGTTTCTGCCCTCTTAATATTTTCCAAGGAACATTAAATTCTAAGCTCTGAGGCCTTTGTGGAAACACCCAGAGCATACCCACATTATAGTAATGTCTGTCTTTTCCTTCAGAATACTAATGAGGTTTCAGGTAGTTTTAGGTAGAGTTTCAATGCTTCAGTAGATATTGTGTTCCTTCTATGGTAATCGTGGTGTACTGGCTGGTTTTGTGTGTCAACTTGACCAAGCTGAAGTTATCACAGAGAAAGGAGTTTCAGTTGAGAAAACACCTCCATGAGATCCAGCTGAAAGGCATTTTCTCAATTAGTAATCAAGGAGGAGGGCCCCTTGTTAGTGGTACCATCCACGGGCTGGTAGTCTTGGGTTCTGTAAGAAAGCAAGCTGAGCACAGCAGGAGAAGCAAGCCAGTAAGAAGCATCCCTCCATGGCGTGTGCATCAGCTTCTGTTTCTTGACCTGCTTGAGTTCCAGTTCTGACTTCCTTAAGTGGTGAACAGCAGTGTGGAAATGTAAGCTGAGTAAACCCTTTCCTCCCCTACTTGCTTCTCGGTCATGATGTTTGAGCAGGAATAGAAACCCTGACTAAGACACATGGACTGAAGAACCAAACTAGATGAGAATACTGGTGTATGCTGTGAAGAGATCAGATGAGCTGTGATGTTTCCATGTTCATATTGTTCTGAATCCTAACTTACTAGAACTGAGAATATCTAGTAACTTAAACATGCATTATATGTCTGTGGATATCCCACAGGAAACTTTTAAGTGATCCTTCCTTTGTATTTCTGCAAATGTCTATTCGTCAACATTAACTGCCAATGGGGATGTTATGCACTATAGTCCATTGCTGAAAATGGTTGCCATGTCATTCCGTAGATAGAACCAATGCCAGAGAAGGAAAAAAAAATCTCTGTATATGCTGGCTCATTTTACACCAATGTGACAAAAGCTAGAGTCATTGGAGGGGAGGGAACCTTGGTTAAGAAAATAATTTTATAAGATGGAGCCGTAGGCAAGCTTGTGTAGCATTTTCTTCCTCAGTGAATGATGGAGAATTCCCAGTCCATTGTGGCTTGTGATCCCTGGACTGTTGTTTCTATGTTCTATATGAAAACAGGTTGAGCAAGCAATGAGGAGCAAGCAAGTGAACACCAATTCTCCATGGGCCCGCGTTCTCGAGTCCTTGTCTCTTTGAGTTCTTGCCTTGATTTCCCTCGATGGATTGTTACTCAGGATATTTAAGACAAATAAACCCTTTCCTTTAAAATTGATTTTTATAACAGTGTTTCACCACAGTATACTAGCGCTATATACTTATACACTTAGTAACGGATATACTTAGTAAGTGGGAAAT
The DNA here is from genome assembly GCA_028551405.1 of Uromys caudimaculatus. Lineage (NCBI taxonomy): Eukaryota > Metazoa > Chordata > Mammalia > Rodentia > Muridae > Uromys > Uromys caudimaculatus. The sequence continues at coordinate 53,340,630 of CM052713.1, read as the reverse complement.
AAAAAAGCAAGCTGTCCTTCCAAAATGTCCTCCCTGTAACAACCCTAAAGCAGTATTTCTTTCTGTTCTTTCTTATCAGCTCGTCCTGCTTGAAGAGCTTGGTTTCTGTGTTTAAAATTCCTCCTTAATATCTTCTACTGTATTCTTAGGTGCTTACAGGCCAAATTCTCAAACAAGATCATGTCTGGGTGAAGTGAGATGTGTCTATAGTTCCCCTATATATATACTCAAATTTCTTGATATTTTCTTTATTTACAGAATTAATATTAGACATAGACTATTGGACCTCAGCCTGAATTTCAGACTCTCTTGATCAGATTAATTTGGGTAATTAGCCCTATAATTTTCAATAACTTTGTTATTATTATTTATAGTTTTAATATTATAAGTCTTTCATTATCTTGAAAGGATTGACTCCAGAATTATCCAGTCCTACTGTTAGGCACAATATGTGTCTGGAACTATTTGATTCTTTTGCAAATTTGTATCTAGAGCTAAAGCCATCTCAAGATGGTTGTCCTAGCTAACGTAATGTGATTTCTATGTAAATAGTGCCTATACTGTTCTTTAGGAAATGACTCTAAGAAAATAGTTTGTACCTGTACAGAAGGGTTCCAAAGATATTTTTAATCTGCTATAGATTGAATGCATGAATGCAGAACTTGTGATTATAGAGCACTAAATACACATGCTACACAAAATGATGTCTGTCAGTTTTAAATCACATTTAAGAAGACAGAAGGGAAAATGATAGCATTGTCATGGAAACCGGTGAAATAGAACCAAAAATGTTTTAAGTTTTCTGAAACGAAAACTAAGATAAAGCACCATAATTAAAGAAATTATCAGAGGAACACAAATAGTAATGTTATACCAAAAAATGGGAGATGAGGGTATAAAACAGTAGAGAGAGAACTGTTGTCTGAAATGTTTACACGCAGCTGAATACAAATTGTTAATGTACTTTTAAAATATAGCAAATCTAACTCAATTAAAATATGATGGACTTCCCGAAAAATATTTTGAAAAGTAAAATGTTCCTAACCTTTGACTATCAAATACTTTAAGAGTGTCACCAAATAGGCACACAATTAACCTGGAATGACATCATTGCCAAGCATTTTCAGAGCTCTGAGACATGAAAGCAGAGCTTATAATTCAATACTGACTCTAAGTAAATTAAGTAGTTAATACTAGTGACACTTAAAAAGAATGTTAGTATTGTAACTTTTTTTCTCATTTAAAGAAATAATACAAGGTGCGAACTTCTATTTCATATATATATTTGAAACATTTGAAAGATCAAATGCTCTTCTTCTTTGATTCCAATTGATTCAAGATAATGTTTCCAAGAAACCCTGCATTCTATTTATTCTTTGGTCTTAAAGTGTTCATATATTTTCCTATTTAATGTTTAAAAGTTAGAAATTTTTATTACAATTGATTTATAGTTTGTACCTTAGATATGTACTTTATTCAGTAAAAAGACTGTAGAATTAAGGTAAAGAAAATTATATGCTGTTTGAAAATGTAGAGCAAACGTGATATTCTGAATGACCTACTAGTTCCCTACAACACAGGCATATGAATATTCGTAAGGAAAGCAACAGTCACCAAACAAAACTACAGCGCACATGAATAGAACCTGTTAAAACATCTCACAGATTCTGTTTGCTTTGGTTGTGTAAGGACATTTTGTAGGGACAAAATGGTAACAAATTAAAGAAACATTCTCAACTGAATTATTTAGTGATACGTGTTTAGTCTTCAAACTCATTCTGGTATCTCACTAACCACACCTCTTACTATGAAATGTAAAGTTGACAAAGGAAAAATTTCATACAACTCTTCTACTATTTCTTTGTCTTTTCTCCTAGAATAGGATACCTACCTATTCAGTGTTGATTCAGAAACACTGGGAACTGAGAGTGTTAAATGACTTCCCTAAAGGGGATTTGAATGACTCATGTCTAGAATTTGGGGGCACTTAGACTTGCATTTTGTGTCAAAAACCCCTTAATTATGCCAGGCAGTGGTGGCGCACGCCTTTAATCCCAGCACTTGGGAGGCAGAGACAGGCAGATTTCTGAGTTCGAGGCCAGCCTGGTCTACAGAGTGAGTTCCAGGACAGCCAGGGCTATACAGAGAAACCCTGTCTTGAAAAACAAAACAAAACAAAACAAAACAAAACAAACAAAAAAAAAACCCAAACCCTTAATTACAATGAATAGAGCAATTTACAAATGGTACAAAAATTATGAGCAGATTTGAAATGAGCATTGAACTATGAAACTATATAAATATGAGCAAAGTTTACAGTGGTGATCAAATAAAATTTATAATAAAGAACATTTATCATATCCTTAATAATATGCACCATCCATTTTTCAATACAAGGCAATTGGGTATAAATAGTAAGCAGAAGTCATCAAACAGCTACAATTAGTCTTTTTACTGGACAATTACATTTCTTTAAAGTCTTTAATTTTTTAATTATTTCTGATTGGTTACCTTTATGCTCAAAGTGCACATGAGGGATTCATGTCACATTTATGTACACACAAACACAGAGACACACACAGGGATAGATAAACACACACACACACACACACACACACACACACACACTCACACATGTTTTCCAGGAACATTCAGAAAATACTTCTAAATACTCTATTCAAAAATACCATAATTTCAGAGCAAGCCTGTGAAAACTTAAGATAATGTATTACACCATGTGGAAAAGTTATAATAGTTTATAGCAATTGACTATTGTCTTTTAGAGATTAATAGGTATTATCTTAACTCTATATAAGATGTTTGGAAGTTGCTTTAGGAACACAGTATTGCTATCTGAGACACCCAAGCTCAATGGTCAGTAAAAGTTCAATTATTCAAAACACTTCTTGCTATGGAGTTTCCATTCTTTGATCTTCTCTTAATATTGGACTCTGGTAAAACAATAGATATGAAGTTATAGGAAGACGACTATCTAAAATCCACTCTCCTTTCTTTTGCTAGGTCTAGCAGGACATCACACCCTGCTGGTTTAACTCAAGAAAACTTCATTTTTTTTTTGTCGCAAGTGATTCTGTGCATTACAGATGTAAGCAATGATTTTTCTGCGTTATAGCATGTGCTATTATTTAAGGAAAAGTTTATCTTAGGAAAACAAGAAACAGCAGAATAAACTATAATTGTGTATTTGACATGCAACTATTATCAACTTCACTGAGGGAGAATGTTTTATCTTGCAGCTACTAGCTGTTCGGTAATCAGACATGTCGAAAAGAGGAGAAGAGTTATTTAGGATTTCGATGAGCATTTCTGCACAATTATTTGAATTAATCAAACTCTATGCCAGTGCTTTTGTGTTTGTAAACTATTAACAAGACATAAAATCAATTTAATGGCTCATAATCAGCACTTAAAAGTTTACCAGAATGGAATAAAATGTAATAGAGTCTCCCGGTGCATGATTTATAGTAAGAGTTGAGGGAACTTCTGTTATATAGGAGTTCCAGTTCACTGCTATGTTCCAAATGTATTGGGGCCATAATCCTCAGTGCTGGCAAAATAGAGCATCTAACCTTCGAGGAGGTAATAGATCATATCAGGTCATGAATGTGGAGTTCCAGTCATAAGATTAGTGGCTGTGGTGGTTTGAATAAAATGGCCTCTGTAGGCTTACAGGGAGTGGCACTATTAGGAGGTATGGCTTTGCTCCTGGAAGTGCATCACTAGTGGGTAAGCTTTGAGGTCTCAGAAGTTCAAGCTAGGCCTAGTGTTTCAGTTATCTTCCTGCTGCCTGTGGATCAAGATGTAGAACTCCCAGCTCCTTCTGCAACATCACATCTGCCTGCATGCTGCCAAACCATGCTTCTTGCCATGGTGATAATAGAGTAGAACTCTGAAATTGTAATCCAGCCACAATGAAATGTTTTTTGTTTGTTCAATTATTTGTTTTTATTGCCATGGTCCTGGTGTCTTTTCACAGCAATAGAAATCCTAAGTAAGACAGTATCCTTATGAAAAGAAGATGATGTAGTATGGTCACTTTTTCTGTTGTCAGAAGATCAGCTTGGGCAATCACAGCACCAAGAAGAGGACCTGACCCAGAACTGGATGAAGCTGACTGGTATTATGATTGCTAACTCTTGACCTCCAGAATACCAGAGACTCACTGTTCTAGACACTAGGCTACAGAAACTTGCCATAGCAGGCAGACTAGCTAGACATTGGTTATGTTAATTTATTTGTTTCTGAGTTAAAAACAAAACAAGAACAAAACAATTCTATATAACTCATTTTTTCCACAGTTAAAAAGTTATTTAACCCACACTTTCACTGTTCCACCTATCTGTTCACTTGACTCAGATGTAAATTCAAAGTCCCATGAGTGTAAATCATCCCAATGAAGAAATCATAGGTATACATAAAATCTTTCCTTTCCAATTGCACTTCGTACTGTTATGCAATAACCTTCTTTCTAACTTGATTTATAGTTTTTAGATCTCTCAAATGAAAAAAAAAAGTCCACACTCATTGAAGCTTGAATAGGAAGCCCACTCTATATTATGATTAGAAAATAATTAGCCCATGTTTTAACAACTTGGTTTCTTTTCCCTTATGACTTTTTAAAACTGCCATGTTCCATTTCAGGTTTTCTGAATTTAAAACTCTATTAAAATGGGAGTCACCTGCCTTTCACCCATTCCCCTGTCTTTAGTTACTCTTTAAGTCACTTTTAGTATTTTAATCTAAATATATCGAGTGCATACACCAAGCACAGAAACAACAGAAAACCTTTGGAAAAATCATTATAATCAAAAGACTTCAGGATCATCCTCCTACCTATTTTCTATTCATAGATAAATGGACAAAATAGCAGCATTCCATCTGGTTTACTCCACTGGGCTTCAAATATGCCATCTGGCCCATTTTCTGTAATAATATTCATGTCGTCCAACTACTCTGCAAAAGAAATACTGAGTCAACCTGGTGTCAGAATTACTTGCTGAAGGGTTACTCATTGGCGGATTTTTTGTTTGTGTTTTTGTTGTTATTTTCAAGTAACAACAAACTTTTCTTCTGACACATTTTCAGACATCCTTACCTATGAGTTGTGTGATCTCATCCAATGAGAATCTCCACAGTTCCACAAGCATCCCATGAGAGCATTGGCTGTCTCCCACACTTTTGTGATAAATAATGGCTAATAGTCATTTCATCAAAATTTTCATGTTCCAGTTCTCAAGGAGGAGGCTGACAGATCAGTTCCAGCTTAATCCCCCCAAGTCCTAGCTCTTCAGTGTATATATTTAACAATAGGGTCTTACCTTCAAGTACTAAGAGGAATCCAAAGAATGATAGCATTGGCCTATGTTGTTTTGAGAGCATCTAGACTGCCCTGACCAACAACTCGAAGGGAGGTTTCCTATGGATAACACTGGAGTTTCTGCATGAGGTGGGTAAGAGAAGCCTGGAAAAGAGATGGATACAGCTTAAATTCCATTGGCACATTCAAAATAAAATTCTTACTTCCAAAATATGAAGAGTGTAGACTCTTCTTTACCTCTTGTCTTCTAACACTTGGACTTAAGTACAGAACTTATTGTTCACTGAAAAATATACAGTCATTTTCTATATTGGAAAACTGAAGTGCAATTTTAAAAAATAATAATACTGGTGAATACTCTTAGAGCTTGGAAACCTTTGCATTAGCTTAGGGGCAATAGTAAACACAATACCTACCTACCTAGAGCCACAGGCCTTTAAAAAATAAGTCATACCACAGATATTTCTATAACAGCAATAAAAACAATTTTTTAAAAAGTTTTTAAATGAAATTTCCCAAATGCAATAAACAGTGGCTTTACAAAGTATAAGCACCCAGTTTTGTTAGTGTTATTGAATTTCTTTCTGTCCTAGCTTATTGAATGAAAGGCAGGGTAAAACTTAATAGAGCCTTTGACTCAAAGTGTTCTCTATCTAAATTACTTAGGAGGCAACAACTATGCTATGTGAAGGAAATGGTCAGTATTAAAAGTCTAAGTGTGTGGCTCAGAGGAGAGCAAGTGATTCTGTGTCACACAGATGGATGCTCGCAATATTGTGGGTTAAGGGCAGGTAGCAGTAGCAAAGTCGGCAATAGGTTTGGTTAATGGAGTGTCTTCTTATATTACTAATGAAACAGAAGGCTGTTTATCTGCTAGTAAATACTTAACTTCATATCTACAATTTGTTTCTCCATTCACAAAATTACAGATTTTTAGAAAGTATGCAATTACTAAGACTATAATATTTTTACTAATGGTAAAGTCTAGTTTTCTTTTTGAGGTGCTTAAGCACAGTAACCATTTGAAAGATGAATATAACAAGTCTATATAACCCTTTACCACTTCATGTGGTAATTAATATTATTATGTGTATATGTACTATGTGTATATGTAAGCATCTAACATGCCAAAATTAATATGATTCGAGTGTATATGTATATATCTACAATGTCACAATTATGTAGGCATGATAGATTCTACTATGCAATCTATATTTTCAGACAATCATTTACTTTTATGTTATATATAATAAGAAAATTAATAACACAAACAAAGCCATGTATTCACACATTGCAAAGATGCTGCTTATTCATTGACAAGTTCCTACTGAAAAACTGTATTAAAGTACGGTTTTTGTTGCTATTATAGAAAAAGGTAGTCCAGTTATATTAATAAGTCATTGTGTTTATATAGGTATAATGTACACTATTTTTCTGGGTATATGTATGTCCATGTTTAAAATTCTCAGGTTTACTCATTTTTGTGATTAACACTCAGAAGCTGTAAAATCATTGACAACATTGTGTATTCATCAGCAACACCCAGGACAAGAACTTTACTCTTCCAAACTGAACAGTCCCTCTGACTCAACCAGAATGTGTCATTTATCCTTTTATTTTTACTCTCTATATACTTGGCTACCCCACTGGCCTCATTTTTTTGATATTTATCTTTATTTGAACTGATCTGTCTAGAAGCAAAAGACATTTTTTTAAATTAAAGAGATATGGTCATCTGTTTAATGAACTAAAGATTATAAAAAGACGTGTGGAATGACAGACATGATAATATAATACATATATGTATATATATCAATGCGTTTTAAATACATTGATTAGCATATTTTATTGCTTTTGTTTTTTACAGTCCAGACAATTGTACCATCCTGGTCAGCCCTCCCACATCCCATTCCTCCTGACCCATGTCTCCAAAAGGATGTCCCCCCCACCCTGCTGCCAGGTCTTCCTGTTCCGTGGGTCTTCAAGTCTCTTGAGATTTAGGCACATCTTCTCCCACTGAGACCAGACCAGGCAGTCCTCTGCTATATATGTGTTGGAGGCCTCGGATTAGCTCCTGTATGCTGCCTAGTTGGTGGCTCAGTGTAAAGAAGCTAACCTCAAAAAAATCAAACAACCCAATTTTAAAAAAAATGGGGAATAGAGCTAAACAGATAAATTCACAATAGAGAAATCTGGAATGGCCAAGAAGCACTTAAGGGAATGTTCAAAGTCCTTAGTCATGAGGGAAATGCAAATCAAAACGACCCTGAGATTCCACCTCACACCAATCAGAATGGCTAAGATAAAAAACTCAGGTGACAGCACATGTTGGTGAGGATGTGGTTAAAAGAGAATATTCCTCCATTGCTGGTGGGATTGCAAACTGGTTCAACCACGCTGGAAATCAATCTGGAGGTTCCTCAGAAAATTGGAAATAAATCTACCTGATGACCCAGCTATACCACTCTTGGGAATTTTCCCAAAAGATCCCCACCATACCAACACAGAGGCACCATTATGTTCATAGTGACCTTTCCTGTGATAACCAGAAGCTGGAACAACCCAGGTGTCCCACAATGGAAAAATAGGTACAGAAAATATGATTCATTTACACAATGGAATACTATTCAGCTAGTAAGAACAAGGACATTTTGTGAGGTTTGCAGGCAAATGGATGGAACTTGAAAATATCATCCTGAGTGAGGTAACTCAGACCCAAAGGACATGCATGGTTTGTACTCATTAATAAGTGGATATTAGCCAAAAAAAAAAAAAAAAAAAAAACTGAATACATAGTATGCATTCCACAGAACTCAAGAAAGTTAACAAGCAGAAGGGCCCAAGTGAGGATGCTTCAATCCCACTTGGGAGGGAGAAGAAAGCAATCACAGGAGGCAGAAGGAGGGAGGCACCTGAGTGGAAGAGGGAGGGGAAAAAGGGAACATGACCAGGTATGGGGG
>CM052713.1:53301743-53331832 GCA_028551405.1 Uromys caudimaculatus | reverse complement strand
CAGAGGGTCTGGCTGTGGGTCTCAGCACCTGTTCCCCACTGCTGCTGGAGAAACCTCTCTGATGATTACTGGATAAGGCACTGAACTATGAGTAGATTAAAATATCATTAAGAATCGTATTTTAAAACATTTCCCCTTTAAAAATATATTTTCTTCATACATCTGTGTATTTTTCTGTCCACAAGGGTCACAAATGCTGTTCTATTTAAATCTGATTTCTTCCCTGTAGATGGAATACATGAACTACCTTGGATATTTCTCTAATAAGTATCACTATCTCTCTATTTTTATGCCAAAGTATAACTTTTATAAGCTGTCTTTATATTATCTGGTCATTTAACTCCTGTCCTATAGCACAGCCATTTCAATAGCTAAACCCTGATTTGTACAGAATTCCTCCAATGGGTTGCTTTGAGTTCCCTTTAATTTAACTACTCATCTGAATGTTAGGAAATAAAACCACAAAAACCATGTTAATGTGTTAACATGTGACAAAATATAAAGAGAAACCTCTATATGGTGCTGTTATAACTATCCTTCTGAAAAGCAGTAAGTATTCTTGGATTAACATATTCCACATAGAAATCCTTGTGATGGCTATTGTGCCATCAGGAATGCATACCTTTATCAACATAAAATGATAACATGGCCTGCTGTGAATGTGCTTTCCGAAGCATCGTAGTATACATATACAGTAGCAGAAGAAAGCAGGGTTTGACCTGTTTTCTTGAATTAAGAATATGTTCCATGCGTTTTTATCATTACATTGTCCTTTAAAAAATACATATTACTTGTCTTCAGGGAACAAATGATTCAGAGGTTTAATTATAAATATTATTTTTTTAAAACAAGTTTAGAGTATAATTTTGAAGTAAAGAAAAGGTACATCATTTTCATGCTCAGAAATTAATATTTTGGGGCTCTGAATGTATACATTTATATATTATAATTTACTGGATCTTAGATTTGTATTGGACATGCATGGGTGTATATGTGGATGTGTGTTTACAAGGGGCTGGACTAACAGATAAATTCTATTTACAAGCAATATTTCTCATTGCTTATATTATATAGTTTCCCCAGGCAGGCTGGTTCAGAATTACTTGCAAGCCTCATAGATCTTCAAGTAGAAGGAACATCCAGTTCCCTTCTATCTATTGTGAGGTTGATAAAATATAGCACTTATATTTTATAGGCTTTTAAAACTGAGGAATGCATTTGACCTGAAGAAATTAGAACAGGAAACAGAGTACATATTTCTTTCTTTGTCTTTTCCCAAACCTCTGTTGTAAGTGGTTAGACCTAGACATCTCTCACTGAATAGGACGCAGTCTCCTTTCTATACAGCAGCAATAGCCCTAGTACAAACACAGCCCCAGCTCAGGCTGGTAGCTACAAGAGGCCATTCCTGGTTTTGTTTTCCTTTTCTTTTTCCTACTGGAAAGACTCCGTCATCAAGACTAAACACCACTGAGAAAAGTTATGATGCCTACAGGTAATCGGAACAGTTACAGTAGTCTAAATTGAACTGTTGCTGAGTAGAATGCGAAAATTCCATAGATCATTCTCCGGTTATGCATATAAAACTGGTTGAACATAAAACTAAACTCTTTCCTCAATTTGAAAGAGGTTTTCATAATAAACGAGAACTGAACGCTTCTTTTAATTGAAATCGGATACATTGTTTATACAACGTGTGTATAATTTAGTGTTCATGGAAGACCATCGGAAAACATCTAAATATTTGAACGATAAAAAAGGAACATTGCTCCTAAAGACTTCTGAGAAAAACTTGAGTTGAATCCATAGTTGGTGAAGCCCCTCAGAGAGGTAGAATTCAAATGTCTGATGGGTAATTTTAACAGAGAACAAAACAGTCTTACTTTTAACCTTGACGGAATAACAATAGGAGAAAGAATTTGCTTTCGATATATGAAAAAAGCAGCTGAGCATACAACATAGTTTTAAAGATCAAGTGTGGAGTTGATAGGAAAATTTATCATCCCCGGGTCTCCGATTCAAGGGGAACCTGTACTTGTGTGCTGAGTCTTCCTACTGCTCACTGAGTAATCATGAGCATAATTGCTACAGGAAGGCAAACTGGGAAGCACCACTGCCGAGGCCCAACATTAGACACATCTGAAATACTAAGAGGTAAATTGAGATTGCTAGCTATGCTTGGTATTCTAGATATAAGAAAGCATCCTCTAAAAGCAAATGTGAGGTTTTCACAATAAATAATAATAATGATAATAATATTGTTTCGAACAAGCTGTGCTGTGGAAATAGTAAATTAAATTCCCAGCCTAAAAGGAATTGATAATAAAAGAAATCCATCTCCACCATAATAATACTGTGAGGATGATGGAGCAGCATTATAGAAGCTAATGGCATACAAAGACTGTAATATGGCATAAAACTGACAACTTAGGGAATATAGCATATTTCTTGTAAATTCATAACTTATCAACTATGAATCAAAATTAAATAGTTTTATTTATTTATTCATTTATTTATTTTACCTATTCACTTTACATCCCTCTCACTGCCTCCCTCCCAGTCCCCCCACACACAATCTTTCCCCTATGCCCCCTTCCCCTTCTCCTCTGAGCAAGTGGGAGCCCTCTGGTTATCCCCCCATCCTGGCACTTCAAGTCTCTGCAAAGCTAGGCAGTTCCTCTCCCACTGAGGCCACACAGCCCAGCTAGCCACCAGGACAAGCAACAGATTTTGAGATAGCCCCCACTCTGCTTCAGTTGTCTGGGACGCACATGAAGACCGAGGCGCATATCTGCAATATAAGTGCGGGGGAGGCCTAGGTCCAACCCATCTATGCTCTATGGTTGGCGGTTCAGACTCTGAGAGCACCAAGGGTCCAGGTTAGTTGACTCTGTTGATCTTCCTGTGGAGTTCCTTTCCCTTTCAGTCAGAACTCTTTTCCTATTCTTCCATAAGAGTTCTCAGGCTCTCTTCAGTGTTTGGCTGTGCGTGTCTGCATCTGTCTGAGTCAGCTGCAGGGTAGAGCCACTCAGAGGACAAGTGCTCCTGACTGCCATAGTCTTTTAACTCTGCTTATCTTTTTGTACTTAGAAAACAATCACACAAAAAGAACTTCAGAAACAAATGTCTTCTTCCTTGGTGAGTTCTATAAAGCATTTAAGGAAGTAATACAAAAAATAAAATAAAATAAAGTCATGCAACAATTTTGAATAACGAGTTAAGAAAGAAGTGCTACCCAACCTGCATCCGTATAGTCAGAATAAAACTGATAAAAAGCTTAGACAAAAATATTATCATATAACAAACTGTCAGGCTATATTGCTGATAAATATAAAATATTATTAAAACCAATCCAGCAATACATAAAAAGGTAGTACATCATGGCCTGGTTAGTTTTATACCAGATTATAAAGTTAACACACAGCACATTGATCTAAATGACTCTACATTTTTAAGAAATTGTGACAGTAGATACAGAAAACATCTTTTGACAAACTTTAATACTGATTCATAAAAGAAACTAAATTAGGAATCTATGAAATCCTATAGCTCATATTTTCTCTAGTTATATGTTAATAAACAACCCCCCACATCTCAATACTGGGGACTAGGAAAGAATCCTTTCAACACTTTGTTCAAGCCCTACACCAGCACACCGAAACAGTCTAGCACTTACCAACCATCCATGACAATGTTGACCTTCACCATAAAAGTTCAACCAGCAAGAATTTTTAAGTTGAAGTTATGTCACATGTGTGAATTGCACTGTGAAAAAAATGAATACCTTCTCACTTTCATAGAATCCATGGTAGTGGCAAGTGAAGCAGCTGTTTATACTTTCCTTTACTGTAGGATCGCCGAGTATTTTCAAAGGACGTGGTAATTATATGGGAATGAGAACAACATAGAAGTGGTAAGTGAAAGCTTCATAATCTCAGTTCAGTTGGCAGTTTCTAAAATGGTACAAGATGAGAATTCAGAAATATCCTTTATATGTAAAAATATTGGAGTATATAACAGAATTTTGATGATTCTAATGGTTTTGTTAATATAAATTATCTCAAATAAAGTAGGTAGTTATATAGAAATACATGACTGAGAATTACATCTATTTACTAGACAATAGCATAACGATCCCTACTGATGCTTTAATGGGGTATAAATGGGGAAAGAATACGTTAATAGCACTGATTCTCATTTAAAAGCAGAAAAAAGAAACATATATAAGAAACTGCCAACAAGCTCCAATTGCAGTGCCTTTAAATAAAGTTTTCAGTATAATTTCAGATACAAAAGTAAGAATGCTAATGAATTGTAAAAGCGAAAGCTGCTTAGTATTATAGATGTGCTTTCCTAATCTGATTAGGGTCACATTTATTATCCTCCAAGCAATTAGCTATTGAGAACAAACTATCCCCAGTACTGTAAGCATTTCATAGTGGAAACTAGAAATACAACAATACATACACCATGGCTTGATTCTAACCTCTACTTAACTCTAAATGAGACAATTGAAAATTAATTACACTTACACCTTACACTGACTTACAGATGTATGAACAGATGTTGCAGGGTACACAGCATAGAGTTATGCCCTGACTTGAAAAGGCACTTGAAGATGTGACCTTTATCACTAGTTTGCTTTCATGTGAGGTATGCTCTGAAAAATAGCAGTTTGCTATATGCACCGTGAGAAAAACATTCCAGGTGTACAGAAAGACATCAGTGGTTTTGGAATGATATATAGCTCATTTGGGAAGAACACTGAGCATTGAGATTGTTTGCTTTACATTCCAGAAAGTTAGTGAAAGAATATTAAGAGAGACAGGAAGCTTGAAAGCAAAGATGCTGAAAAGGAGCAAAAGACATCAAAGCAGTGGTTCTCACCCTTCCTAATGCTATGACCATTTAATACAGTTCCTCATGTTGTGATGAGCCCCCCACTATGAAATTATTTTCAGTGCTACTTCAGAACTGTAATTTTGCTACTGTTACAAATGTAAAAGACTGTGTTTTTCTATGGTCTTAGTTAACCTTTCTGAGCCATTTGACCCTCAAAGAGTCATGACCCATGAGTTAAGAACTCCTATGTTAAAATTCAAGTTAATATCCAGGGCACGCACAAAAGTGGATCGCTGATTGTTTGTCTAAACCAGAGTGTTGCATGACATTTTATATTCTTAGGAAGCTTCATTTGTGTGGGAAAGCTTGTATTAGAGATTTGACTTGAGAGAAACTTGTCTGTGGGTCCCCAGTCAAGCAGCTGAAGAGCTATTTCGAAGGAGAGATGATGACCTGGGATGTACAGAGTTATCAATTTCATCTCAAATGCATTTCTATATAATTATTATGCAGGAGACTAGTGATGCTTTTTAAAAATCTCTGAGTTGCACTTTATTTGTAGAGCTGGAGATCTGAGAAGACAATGGATCAATGTCCTAAATGTCTGCCTAACTCTTATCTCCTTGCAAGAGTCATTATCAAACGTCTGTGTGTGGAGGAGAGCCTGGGAAAGGCTCTCATTGAAGACCTCCATGTTGCCTCTCTAGACAGTTGGTCAGCCACATTTCTCAAACTTGTGATGAGCTTCTCATCTTTCTTATTTCCCTCATCCTATGAATGTTTGCATTCAGATTCTTGTCAATTTCTTTCTTTCACTTTGAGATTTTCCCACATGTGTACAATAAAAATAATATCTATTCCTCACCATCCACCTACACCAATTCAACCAGATCTTCCCAGTGCAACTTTGCCGATGTTATTGCTTTACTTCTAACCAAATACAATAAATGTGCATGGGAGTGTGGCCCAGCCATTATAACATGAGAAACATAACAGTGCCTATACCTTCAATAAAAAATTATACTTCCTCCCAAAAATCAACCACTGCCAGTAGCTTCACAGTATAGAATGGGACCTGAGATTATCTGCCCCACCTCTGCTGGATAGTTTACTCCTGTGTGGGAAATACGGCTACTGTGAGTTCGTGAGTACAGTAGCCATGTCATATCTAGAATAGAGCATTTCCCAGCATTCCGCTCCATTCTCTGGCTCATATATTTGTCCTGCCTCTCTTCTCTTATACTATTCTCTGAGCTATCACAATGGGGGCCTTAATACAAATACCTTGTTTAGGGTTGAGCCTTTCATTCTCCCATTGTCAGCATTTTAAACATTAATGAATCTGTCTATTGGAACTTCCTTCTGAAAAAGAAGCTTCCCTGAAGAAAGGCTGAGCCTGACTTAGGTCTATGGATGGAAACACAAAATATTTAGAAGGCAACTTGACAGAATGACTCTTTAGCAAACACTCATTCTTTGTTGCAAGAGTTGTTAAAACTCTGTTTGCTTTTCAGTGTTTGCTCCAAATGGCTTAATAGAATGCTAGGAGAAATACTGGAATTGCTTCATTGTGTGTTGAATAACCTTTAGAGAGAAAACTCCTTGACAAAGTCAGTCTTCCCCTGTCCTCTTTTGGTTAGATAAGGCAGAATGTGACATAATAAGAAGTTTATAATTTTTTCAGTAAGAATTATAATATTATACTCCTATAAAAACAGAAGTATTAATGTGTGAATTTGAGTGGGGACCTTATGCATGCTCTAACGATTTTAATAACAGCTAGAAAGAAATGAAATCTAAGGCCCAATTAAATACTAGATGGTTTAATTTGCTACTTTTTATATTCTTTTTCAAACAGTACATATGAATTAAATTTGCGAAGTCATTTTATTTTCCTTTTACAAAAAAACCTAATACTTGCCAAAGTCATGTATGAAAAGGGAGAGTCATATTTGAAAACAAACAAACAAAACCCAATTGAACCAACAGAAAAGGATCTGGTTTATCTGGTTTATATTTGCATGTCTAGAACAAAACACTATGTTCAAAATTTTAAATAGTCCCTTCTTCTATGTCTTTTAAATGCAAGTGAATTCTCAACTTATCTTGGACTGTGGACTGCTATTTTCCAAAGGATCGCTTTTAAGACAAGAAAATCTGTTTATCTGCCTGAAAGATGTGATTCCTAGGGGTATGTACAGCCCTCAAGGTGTAGGTCTGAAGGATGTGGGAGAAAGAGGCACATTCTCCCCCTAGGATTTGATGACAGGCTGCTGAAACCTCCTGCCAGAGAGAATTGGTCGTTTTGTGCAGGCTGGAGTCAACCCTTAGCCCCTGCATACACATCAGCTCAGTGAGGAGTGGAGAGGAGCTTGCTTATCCATGTCTTAGTGTCTTACTACTAAATGCAGTCTCAAACCCGGAAGATGCTGAGTAACTACTCATGCAATCCAAATAGTTGCAGCGCTGACAATGTCTGATTCATGGAACAATCTTCCCAATCTCGATGTTAGCATAATAAAATCTACATATTCTTAAAAGCTAGTCTTCATAATATATTAATAAAAAAAAGGAAGGTTCTTATGAACACTCATTTTGGCTAGCAGTCCACTAACAATTTTCTGATATAGACAAGATCATTAGTCTTGCTTCAGAGAAGTTCAGTTCTACAGCTATACAAACAAGAGAACTAGGAGACAAAGGCATTGACAACATAAATTCAAGCCCTGGAAACCATGGAGAAAGGAGGTAGCTGATTTCCAAGAACTCTGACCTCTGCATTCACCATGGCATAAGCAATCTCAATACATCAGACACAAACTCACAACAATAATAAACAAAATAATTTTTCAAATTTATTTTATTTTATGTGCTTGAGTGTTTTTGCTTTCTGTATATATGCACACCACATGGGTTCCTGATACCCACAAATGTGAGACTAGGGTGGTAGATCCCCTGAAATTGGAGTTACAGAAGGTTATGAGCTGCAAGTGGGTACTGGGAAGCAGATCCCTTCTAAAACAATGAATGCTTTTATCCAATGAGCCAACTCTTCAAACCAAAACAACAACAACAACAACAACAACAACAACAACAACCAGTTTCCTGTCTCTTTAGCAGCATGACATTTATTCCTTGAAACTGTGATAATGAACTAAAGACTGTGATTTAAGAATTCTTAGTTGTGTATATAAAGCCACCGTGCATGCATACAACCTGTCTCAGTTCATTTTCCCATTGATGTGATAAAATACAATACCATGACAAAAGCAACCTAAGGGAGAAACAGACTGTGGGATTTACAATTTCCCATTACATCCCACCATTGTAGGGGAACTTACCGTGGTGAGAATGGGAAGCAGCAACCCACATTACACCCACGGTCAAGAGCAGAGACTTGTGAATTGATGCCCACTTGCTAGTGTCCAGCTTAGTCTGCTCATGCGTGTACTCCAGGATCCAGTGATGACACAATAGTGCCACAAAGAATACAGGGTTTTCAGCATCAGTTAATCTTAATCTCCAAAATCCTTCACAAATGTACCTGTAGGCTTTTCTCTTAGGTGTTGAATTGGCAATCATTTTTAACCATAAAACAGCCTTCGGGCACATTAGGACATAGAATGCCCACTTCTCTCCAACTTCCCTAATTTTACTTTTCTGTCATATGAAGTGCTGTGTCCTAGAAGGAATGAGGTCTACTTAAGACAACCAACATAAAGCCCATCCCACTCAGAGGCATAAGCTTTCATTCTCTTGGCTAGGTCTATACTATATCTTCTGTTCTCATGTCTGTCCATTTTATACCAGTAAGACTGCTTGAGACATTGAAGATGTAGTTTGATCCAATCTAAAGAAAACACCAGATATGTGCTGAATGCCTGTCAAGAGACACACATATGTAGGTTTGGGGATACACTCTTCTGCTAACTCAATCTCTTCCTTCATTTATGAAGCTCAGCTAGGGACTTTTATCCTGTTCTCATTTTTTGCTGGATTAAAAAAAAATTCACGTTGTACTTTCTTGGTCTATAATGGTATGAGGTTTCCTAACACAAACAACAAAAATAGTTTGCATTTTCCATCCTCATTGTAAAACCAACTTACAATGTTGAGTATTCAAATTAAAAAGTTTTGTAACACATGACGGAGAAATATCACGAAAAGGAATATAATTGGTGGCAGGTATATTTTTTGATAAATGTTTTTCTATTAAAAACCTAGAACAAAAGGTTTGAACAATGGCTCAAGTGTTCCCACTGTTCACTGCTCTTATACAGAACCTGAGCTCCTCATCCAGTCCCCATGTCAGGCAGCTCACAAACAACTGTAACTCCAGTTTCAAGTACCCCGATACCCAGTCTTCACCTCATAGACCACTTCGCTTACAAGCACATTAGTCCACCACACACATACAGACATATAACCCTACCCTAAACCCTACAAAAAATATTTAAAAAGTAACTATGTAGTATATGGTTGCTTAGAACTTGAAAAATGAACGCATGATTTCAAATTAGGAAAGCCCTCGTACTTCGCTCCTACCTGCGGTAATTTGTAGAATCCCTTGGGACAGACGGAAGATATAAGACCGAGAAACCTTTCTCACACCCAGATGACGTTATATCCAAGCCTCAGCCATTTGCTATTGCTAACAGAGACATTAGAATCCTGCAGGTCTCATAATGTAAAGAAATAGCTGCAAAGATACGATGTGCCACTGTGTTTCAGGAAAAAGAAATATGGTGCTTGTTCAGAGTCCCTGGGGATTTTATGAATTTGCAGATTGACTCCATAGACTGAGAATGGATGCGGTTACTTTACAGTAGCAACAGATTCCCAGGAGGAGCCATGAGTCTGGTTAGTGGACTCTCTCTCCTGGGCCCACTAACTTAACTTAGTTCATTACTGCACATGCTGCATTAAAGGGGAGATTGTCAGGGTTTGTCTGGAAGGGCACTGACTCCGCAGTATTCTTACTAGCATGGGCTGGGGCTGGAGTTAAGTACAGATGTACCAGATATACTGCCAGTTTAGACACAGCGTTTATGAAACTGCAACTGTGGTAGTAAGTCCTGTGTTAATATTGGGATAGTAAGCGCTGTTACATAGGATCTTTAGTAAAATATAGAATTATTCTTTTTCAAAGCAAGAACCTCCACTGTATTTTAAGTAACCAATAAAATGTGGGTATATTGGTTGATTTTAAAACTGTGGTTAGTGACTTTTCATTTGAATAGATAATATTAATACCGAGGATACGTTAATACACATGCCTTCTTAAGTTGTGGGGTTGCATTTTTCTTTTTAATTCTTTTACTGAGCAAGCTAAATAGATGTACTAATAACAATAAAGGGAATAGTGATATTATTAGTATGATCAAAGCTTAATAAATTTGGAGCATGAGTAAATATGTCCAGATCCTATAAATAAGTTTCATTATTTATTGGCTTCCAGGAAATTAACAAATTTTGAATTATAAGTTATTATTTCTAATAGATTTTAAAACGTCAAATAATTATACCATTTAGGTTGCTTATTTAATTTTGTAATTTAAAAGGATTGGTATAATGGTTATAAAATTCGGTGAGTTTTTAGAATTTTCCAGTTTTGATTGCTGAAAGTGGATAAGGGCTCCCTCTACTGGTTAAACTGTATTGGTGATGAGACTGTGAAGGATTTAAATGACTCAAATGTAAAAACATTGAAAATGTAATTTTTAAAAATTTGCACTGATCTGATAAGAAAGAATTGGTTATGTAATGCTGACTTGATTTGGCAATTTATGTGAAATTAATTGCCTTCCCCCTGTATATATGTTAGCAATTAACTAGAGCAATAAGCTGGTAAGATGGCAAAGACAGTGATAATTAAAAGCAGTTATTTAGTCACAGTGTTGTTTATCCTTCTGTAATTATGAGTTTTTCATAAGCTAAATTATCCATAGACTATAGCTTTTCTTTTCTTGGAATTACACTGTTGTCTACATGAGTTTTGACTGAGTAAAACTTATACTGGCCCTTGTGTTTTATGTTTCATACATTTTCCAGAGGGAATAAAACAGATTTACAAATCCAATTCTTCAATTATTTTTGTTAACTTTTAAAAATTTACATCATTGAATTATTTTTCCCTTATATTCAAGGTTCCCACTAATTAATTTTAAACTAGAGCAAACATCCAGTGCCCTATTACAGCACTGATACTTTTGAAGACATGTAAAGTGCACTAAGGGGTTTAATAGCTACCACAATGTCTTCCTTCCCTTATTGATTCATTGCAGCTTTATTTATACTTTTCTCTCTTTGAAAGATTTGATTTTACAGTATATTGGTATTAACCTTTATTATTTGAAATTGTATCATCGTGGGAAGTCTTAAGCTTTTATTCCCAAGTTTTCTATGTCAGAAAGGAAAGCATCCATGGAGTTACTGTCCTTGCTATTCTTATGTTATCACTCTGTAGCTTGTTTCCGGAATGTCAAATCAGAGCTCACTCGTCTACAAGTTATTGTTCATGACCGTGATATTCAACGAAACAAATGTGAAAATGTGGCTCTTGAAACAAACTGTCAGAAATTGATTATTAACTTTGTAGAAACTGCAGGATTCTTACACATATTCAAAGAATTGTTTTAGTTAAAAATGAACAGTCAGAAAGCCAGTTTCCCTCCTAGATACAGTTACGTTCACCACTTCCCTTTCCTTCATAAGAATATTTTAGAGCTAAGCATGATGACTCAAGTCTTTAATCACAGTACTCCAGGGGAGCAGCCAGGCAGATCTTTGATTTTTGGCTAGCCTATTCTACAGAAACAGTTCCAGAACAACCAGGGCTACACAGAGAAACCTTGTTTTGAAAAAAAGGGGATTTATTTAATTTTTATATAAATAAGTACAAGTAAATGAATGTGAAAGAAAATAATAATTCTTGAGATTTGAACTACTGTCACTTGATATTTAATAACTTCATATAAACTTTATAAAACACACTATTTATTCTTTTTTATTGGATATTTTATTTATTTACATTTCAAATGTTATTGCCTTTCCCAGTTTCCCCTCCAGAAACCCCCTATTCCTTCTCCCCTCCCCAAACTTCTATGAGGGTGCTCACCAACCCACCAATCTCATCTCCCCGCCCTGGCATCCCCTACACTAGAGCATCGAGGCTTCCCAGGACCAAGGGCATCTCCTCCCCTTAATGTCCAACAAGGCCATCCTATGCTACATATGCAGCTGGAGCCATGGGTCACTCCTTGAGTACTCCTTGGTTGGTGGTTTAGTCCCTGGGAGCTCTGGGGGTCTGGTTCATTGATATTGTTGTTCTTCCTATGGGTTGCAAACTCCTTCAGCTCCTTCAGTCTTTTCTCCATTGGGAACCCCATGCTCAGTCCAGTGGTTGGTTTGGAGTATCCACCTCTGTATTTGTCAGTCTCTGGTGGAGCCTCTCAGGAGACAGCTACATCAGGATCCTGTCAACAAGCACTTCTTGGCATCTCCTGTATTATCTGGGTTTGGTGTCTGTATATTGGATGGATCGTCAGGTGGGGCAGTCTCTGGATGGCTTTTCCTTCAGTCTCTGCTCTACACATTGTCTCCATAATTTCTCCTGTATTTTGTTCACCCATCTAAGAAGCACTGAAGCATCCACATTTTGGTCTTTCTTCTTCTTGAGCTTCATGTGATCTATGAATTGAATCTTTGGTATTCCGAACTTTTGGGCTAATAACCACTTGTCAGTGAGTGCATACCACGTGTATTCTTTTGTGACTGGGTTACCTCACTCAGGACGATATTTTCTAGTTCCATCCATTTGCCAAAGAATTTCATGAAGTCATTGTTTTTAATAGCTGAGTAGTATTCCATTGTGTAAATGTACCACATTTTCTGTGTCCATTCCTGTGTTGAAGGACATCTGGGTACTTTCCAGCTTCTGGCTATTATAAATAAGGCTGCTATGAACATAATGGAGGATGTATCCTTGTTATATGTTGGAGAATCTTTTGGATATGTGCCCAGGAGTAGTATAGCTGGATCCTCAGGTAATACTATGTCCAGTTTTCTGAGGAACCGCAAGACTGATTTCCAGAGTAGTTGTACCAGCTTGCAATCCCACCAACAATGGAGGAGTGTTCTGCTTTCTCCACATCCTCACCAGCATTTGCTGTCACCTGAGTTTTTGATCTTACCCATTCTGACTGGTGTGAGGTAGAATCTCAGGGTCGTTTTAATTTGTATTTCCTTGATAAGTAAGGATGTTGAACATTTCTTTAGGTGCTTCTCAGCCATTCGATATTCCTCTTTTGAGAATTCTTTGTTTAGCTCTGTACCCCATTTTTTAATGGGGTTATTTGGTTTCCTGGAGTTTAACTTCTTGAGTTTTTGTATATATTGGATGTTAGCCCTTAGCCTCTTTAGTTCTACAGATAGTGAGGAAGAATCTATCCCTTGCTGGGAAAACTATTAAAGGATTTTAAGAATTGTAAATAGAGCATATGAAACAATTCTAAAGTTTATTTTTCCCCAGATAGTATGAGAGGGTTTGTAACTAATTGTTTTGTAGAAATTGTCTTGGCTTTTTATCGTTGCTATTGTTCTTTCTATAGGCAGTCAGATTTTAATTTAATATACTCAGTTCTGCTCTGGGTTTTAACATATTCTGACTATTTGTAGATATTATGAACAAACATTTCTAGACAGATGATGACATTTCCACAATACCGTGATGGACTCAGGGAATCTAGAAGATCCTATGTATGTAGGTACTATAAAAGTAGTTTCATTGAAATAGATGTCATTCTTAGTTAGGGGCTATTAAACACAATTTCTTGAACATAAGAAGGTGCTCCAAATTTCCTGGTACATTTTCACTAATATTGTGTAGGACTTATAAGAAAGTTTCTCATTAATTACAACAAATAAGAAAAAGAATTTTTCACATTAACTATATTTTTTATTTTTCTTTTATGGTGTCTGAGTGCACACACACAGACACACACATATATATACATGTATATATACATTCATATGTGTGTATATATATGTGTGTGTGTGTGTATATATATATATATATATATATATATATATATATACATACATATATATATGTATGTATATGAATTGCACCACCTGGTGTCAGCAAATGTCAGAATGAAATGTCATATCCCCTGGGAAATGTAGTTACAGATGCTTATAAGCTGCTATGTGAGCTCTGATAATGAACCTAGGTTCTCTGCCATCTGAGCCATCAATGCAGTCATGCAAGGAAGTTTTATACTCAAGCAGATCAGTGACAGATAAACCAAACAACAAAAAGTCAATACAATGTGTTTTTACAAGACACAATTGAAACATTGTCCTTACATAGTGTAGAAATCACAAGAAATAGTTAAGCAAGGCCAAGGAGGAAAGTCAGTAGGCACTGCAAGCACCAATAGCATTCTGTAATCATGCTCATAGCTGAGATGCTCAAATCCTCTCTCACCAATTTCATCTATAATTATTCCTTGTTGATTGTCCTGCTAATGGATGAACTTATCTTGCAAGAAAACAGCTGACGTTACCTGCAATGACATTAGAACAATATGTGCTTATTTTGGTCTCCAAATTTACATTTAGTTTTAGGTCAAAATGCAAATGTTTTACTATTGACTTTAGACTTCTAAATAATAAAATTTTGAAGTCAGATATGTATCATTAGCATACAATATGCTTTTTTTTTACAGTGAGAAAGAATGTAATTAAACAGCAGTCCATTTTGACTGAGGGAAAATACATGTATGCTTTTACAAAGAAAGCTGTTGATTGTCATGTAGAGTTATGGCTACAACTCATAAAGATAAATGTATAATTAAAATGCAACAATATAAAACTAATAAATGGTCAAGAAGCAGAAGGCTAAGTAAGGAAACGGCCTTAGGGAACTAGAACCATAGTCTAAAGTTGATGGCTCAGGACTCATACATCTAAACTTTTGCTAGAAAATTAGACATTCAAGAATTCAGATGGCCTAATCCCAAAAATTATAGACTAGAAGCAACTCAGAAAACAAATAGTTATGATTTCTTTCATTGCCTGAGAACCAAATTCATTCTTGAGAGCAAAAATGTAACTTTGATAGTAGAGATCTTATCAGTGAGTTCTGTAAATGTTGTATATTCTATACCAGTAATGAAGACATTCTAGCAAAGCACTCCACAAGGGAGTTGAGTTTTGAAATATGTTATTCTTGTCCATCTTTAGGACTCAGGCAAATAAAGAAGTTTTGAAGATTACATTTACTTAGAGACAGTTCCAAACTATAGCAAGGTAGTTACTTAGATTAGAATTGTTTCTTTCTAAGAGATACATTATTCTTTGGGGGACTTGTAAAACTGCTTTATTATTTTGTTACAAGGGCTTATCATATTTAAAATTGCTCTTCAAGGTAATGAATATAAAACTTAAATTTAATATAAATATCTAGATTGTTTTCAAAATGAAACCTTGTAAGTTTAAAATTTCTCTAAATCTTTTGCTGTTTACCTTTACATGTAGTTGCAAAACTGACATATCTAGAAATCAAAACATCCTAAGAAATCTGATAGTTTTGACTAGTGTCTTTTTACAACTGTTTACTTCCGTTACTGGTCACCTGTGAAATTCAGAAATGATAATATATCATATGTTTTAAGTGATGAAACTTATATAACAGCATGCCATGAAATCTGTATCTTGTGGATATTAATATTGTCATCATTAAGCATTAAGTAAAAACTAATGGTAAAAATGAGAAATAAAAAGATTTTTTACATAATACACTAAACTCCTATTAAGAGGAAGAGTGAAAATCCCAAGCTTAAAATAAGAAGATGCACTTTGCTTACACATTGCTTATCTTTGAATGATTGATCTCACTCACATTACTAATCATCTGCTTTCTGGATATTACTTTTCTTGCATGAGCAGAGCCCTGGGTGATCATCAAAGCCATAACTGTTTTAAATTGAGGAAAATATTTCATATAGTGGTCTTTTCACTTTTTAGCTGATTTCCTCATGAAACCTGATTTCACTCCCTAGCTGCTCACCAAAAATTAATTGCACATGATTGGAAACTCATCAGCACTTTGCATTAGCTATGGCACACCTAAGAATGTTAACTATGAAAACATGTGTTACCTCTTGAAATTTAAATGGCTAGTCCTTTCTAATAGGCAAATGAACAGTGACTTGTAGAATGCCCATTTGGGGAATCTTAAAGGTCACTCTAGTTAAATAGGAAACTACAATAGTAGGTTGATCTTGAAGGCCAAGAAAACAAAATAGTGCCACATCTCTAGTACTGCCATAAGCTATTGTTGAAGAGAGATTTTTATTTTTATTAATTCACCTGAGTAGCTGATTTTATAAGACATCCACACCTAAGACATGGACATTTTAAAATGATTGTATTAGTCATTTTTTCCTGTTGAGACAAAATACCTATCAGAAGCATCTTATAGTAGGAGAGGTATAACTTGTGCATACTGTTTAAGCGACATGGTTCATTCTGTTCATTCACAGTTCAGAAAATGTGTGAGCTTTTAGCTGTGGGCTATCTTATGGTGTCAACGAGAAGAAGGTGAGCTAGCCCAGAGGGAAATGGACTGGAGCACTCAAAGGCCTGCTCTAATAGGATACATCATTCAGAGTTGCCCCTTCTCTTAACATGCTGCAGACTCCCAAAGCGGTGTGTCTAGCTGGGACCAACTTTTCAGACTTCTGTACATGGCGAGGGTGGGGGGTGCATTTTAGACTCTAACCATAAAGGTATTAAGCTTCATCTATACTTGGTTTTTGCAAATTTTTACATGTATTAAGTATTGTTTTCTAATATGATCAATTTTGCTTTCTAAAATATTCAGTAATTGTTTTAAAAACTTCATAAGTGGGACTGGTGAGATGGCTCAGCAGTTAAGAGCACTGACTGCTTTGCCAGAGGACTTGAGTTCAATTCCCAGCAACCACATGGTGGCTCACAACCATCTGAAATGGGATCCAACGCCCTCTTCTGGAGGGTCTGAAGATAGCAACAGTGTACTCAGATACATAAAATAAATCTTTAAAAAGATAAAAAATAAAACCTCATAACTATCATATTCAATTGAATTCAGAGTCTTTTAAATATTTAAAGATGAAGGAAAACTATTATCTATTTCATTTATAAGTACAGAAGAAAAGATGTATGCAATTTACAGAGAAGAAAGGAATTGGAAAAAAGTTAAAATCCAGCAAAGCTAAAAAGAATAATGATATACATTTAATTATCCTATAAATAGGAAGGATACATCTTTTGCTAAGAAGTTCTTTTAAAATGAGAAACTATCAGGCATTTATGAGAAATAATTTATGAGGAGAATCCATCTTTAATGATGAATAGCATTAATATTTGTCTTGAAATGCTATTTTAACTAACCATGTCAAAACAAATATTTTTTATTAATTTATTTTTGGCATTGCTTTTCATGATCTATGGTTATAGGAGGGAATGTGGCCATATTTCAAGAGACATTTATTATATTTTGAGAACAAACTTTGAACATCATTGTCAAGATAGAGTGAAATTTAGCAATGGCTGAATAACAATACAGTACAGACAAAATATCCATTTTGGATGAACCATTTGGAAAACCTTTGCTTAAAAGGATGCAACAGTGTTTTACAGACAGCCATTTTTTCAGACTTATATGTATATATTTAATGCTGATGATCAACAGTTTTCTTGAATATTGCTTGTTTATCTGGAAACATCCTCCAACAATATTTAAAGTAATTTAATAGACTGAAAATATTTTGTTTATTTTAGCAGTGGGAGCTGTTAATGCAATTGAGTGGTGAAACAGTTCATACATTGGACTTTCAGTAATCTCTGACCTTCCAGGAGAAGCTTCAGTAACTATTGGTGACAGCACATTGGAAAGCTTATTCCAGATCGATAAAAATCCATCCTTACACTTCTGTTGATTTAGAACAACTTCTGGTACCAATATCCATACTAGTCAGGGTTTGTTAGAACTGATATATAAGTATGTATGTATCTACATACACACACACACACACACACACACACAGACACACACACACAGACACACAACACACACATATATACATTATGATAGGTTCTTTATCTTCCTTTACTGAGGAAATACATACTCAGTATTTTAATCCTATTTATTATTATAAATCCATTTCTTGTTATCAAAGGCCTGTTCTTGCAGTGTTGTATAACCACGACATTGATACACCTTTCATAATAAACTTTAAGCTTCCAATATGCATTTGACCATTACAGTTATCTTAGACTATCATGCTCTGCTCAAAAGTAGCATAGATTTCCCAGACTTTGACATTATCAATAAACTATATGTTGTTGGAAACTTCTCATGGCAATATTGCAATGCTTTATGTTTTAAAATCTATGTACTTGTTTTGACTTTTTGCTTTAAGCCAGAATGTTATCCAGAGGAATTGTAGTATATGTAGTTTTGTCATGGAACATTAATATGTCAGGAATGGGAATTTTATTTTTATGAAGACTATAGAAAAACCAGTCATATTCAAGAATGAAAATTAAGAGCCATAAAATTAATATGTGCCTTACAAGTTGTATCCTACGAGGCAACAATTTGTTGAAGCATAAAATGAACTTCACTCACTCATATATCAGTTAAAAATATCAAAATCTTGTGCATCAGAAAAGATGGTGCTTTTGGTTTTTTCTTTTTATGATTATAATTCTTTATTGGGCATTAGTTTTTTTTTTCACACACAGTTGGAGGGAGAACTCATGCTAAATGTGCTCCTTTCTCAGTATCAGAGAAACTATGAAGTCTTGATATCATTTAATAAAAATGCAAATACTAAATCAAATTACATTTGCCTTTACTCATTTGATCACGACTGTGTGACTTCCCCTAAGTGATGTAAGCTCTGTTATTTTTATTGTTATGCACATAATGCTGTGCTCTGCTCATTGCCATTCTGTCACAAATGATTTTTATGACATGGTATCTATTTACCAGATATTAAAATCTTAACTTTTATTGCATGCAAATACTAAGCCTCTTCTTCATAAGAAAAGTTATGAAGGCAAACATTGAACAGTGTAGCTAAGAGTTGCATGTCACCTTCCATCTATGTCCTATCAAACTAGGAGTGCATAGACTCATTTGTTTATAATACGAACACATTGTATTTGATTTATTTTCATAATAGCTCTTTATTAGGCAGTTTTACTAGTAATAAAAAGAAGAGTTGGGATGTGATTACCACCAGAAGAAATGGGTCCAGAGTTGTTTTGCTCAGCTAAGCCAGGTGCTCACAGATGCCTGGAAACACAGCATGGTCCTACTGTGTGCTAAGGATTAACTCTTTAATAATATCTTGAAATGGTAAAATATTTTAAAATTGAATAAATTTTATATTCGTTCTCTTCAACTCTTCTTCTCAAAGAGAATATTCCTATTCAATTAGTCTGTAGAAATCTTGCCTTATTAATTTCATACAAAGGAAAGTTCTTGCTGCCTTCTATAACTCAGTCAAGTCAATAAGGTCGAGGAGCTGCTATGCACATAGGAGATATTTTCTTTCTGTAACTACTTTCCTCATTAGACTCCGGTATAATTTAATTTCCTTAAGTGCCTCTCACATCTTATGTCTGACGCTCACCATTATATTTGGATATTAGCCCAAATATATATTTATTTCTAGACTGTGTCATACATATATAATGAGACAATTTTCAAAATCAATTAGCATAAATTTGTCAGTCAGTTAAATGAAATTACCTGATGCAAACAACCAGAAACAAGAAAATATTTATTTTCACTAATAATTTTAAAATTTCACAAACTCAATTAGTTGGTGGCTATTCGATTCCATTGTTTTATGGGCTCAGGTAAAGCTGAACGTTATGACAGGAAGGGCACACCTTAATCAACTTGTCACTGTATGGTGAGCAGGAAGCACCAAGGAGAGGAAGACGCTGATGGCTTTGTCTGACAATTTTGTTTGTTGACAATGTCAAACACTATGCTAGATGTTTTACTGTTTGTCTCATACATAATGTCATACCTGTGTACAATGAATTTGGGTCAGAATCATCCACGTTACTCTCTCCTGTCCTCTCCTCTCTCCTCTTCTTTTGAACTTTCGTTTAAAAAAAAAAAATGGATATTTTCTTTACTTACATTTCAAATGTTATACCCATTCCTGGTTTCCCCTGTGGAAACCCCTACCCCATCCCCTCTCCCCCTGCTTCCACAAGGGTGCTCCCCCACCCACTCATTCCCTCCCACATCCCCACTCTGGCATTCCCTTACACTGGGGCATCAAGCCTTTACAGGACCAAGCGTCTCTCCTCCCATTGATGTCCAAGAAGGCCATCTTCTGCTACATATGCGGCTGGAGCCATGGGTCCCTCTATGTGTACTCTTTGGTTGGTGGTTTAAGCCCTGGAGCTCTGGGGGGTAAGGGTCTGGTTGGTTGATATTGTTGTTCGTCCTATGGGTTGCAAACCCCTTTCAGCCCTGTGCTCAGTCCAACGGTTGACAGGAAGCACCAGCCTCTGTATTTGTTATGCTCTGTCAGACCCTCTCAGGAGGTAGGTACATCAGGCTCCTGTCAACAAGCACTTCTTGGCATCCACAATAGTGTCTGGGTTTAGTGTCTGTATATGAGATGGATCCCTAGGTGGGGCACTCTCTGGATGGCTTTTCCTTCAGTCTATGCTGCACATTTTGTCTCTGTGTTTCCTCCCTTGAGTATTTTGTTCCCTCTTCTAAGAAGGACTGAAGCATCCACATTTTGGACTTCCTTCTTCTTAACCTTCATGTCATATGTGAATTGTATCTTGGGTATTCCCAGCTTTTGGGCTAATATCCCACTGCACTTCTCAGTGAGTGCATACCATGTGTGATCCTTTGTGATTGGGTTACCTCACTTGGGATGATATTTTCTAGTTCCACCCATTTGTCTGAGAATTTCATGAAGTCATTATTTTTAATAGCTGAGTAGTAGTATTTCATTGTGTAAGTGTACCACATTTTCTGTATCCATTCTTCCGTTGAAGGACATCTGGGTTCTTTCCACCTTCTGGATATTATAAATAAGGCTGCTATGAACACAGGGAAACATGTGTCCTTGTTATATGTTGGAGCATCTTTTGTGTATATGCCCAGGACTGGAATAGCTGGGTTCTCAGGTACTATTATGCCCAAATTTCTGAGGAACCACCAGACTTATTTCTACAGTGGTTGTACGAGCTTGCACTTTCATCAACAATGGAGGAATGTTCCTCTTTCTCCACATTCTTGCCACCATCTGCTGCCAACTGAGTTTTTGATCTTAGCCATTCTGACTGGTGTGAGGTGGAATCTCAGGGTTGTTTTGATTTGCATCTCCCTGGTGACTAGGGATGTTGAACATTTCTCTCACCTTTCTAATTCTTCTCCTTCTCTTGTTCCTTTCTTGCAGCTCTCTGACTTTAACTTCAGTCTGTCTCCAGGTCTTTAACACTCTCTGCCAACTCACGCATGCACATGCAAATATAGCTTAGCCTATCTATTACTGTTTTGTTGCCCATGACACAGGATTCCAGCATAACAGCAAAAACCTAGCCTTGTATATATGAAGGAAACATGGAAGAGTAGAATAAAAGTGATTCTAGAGAAACCCAGTCTTGTTCATATGATGGAAACAACTAAGAATATAATAAAAAATGATTTTAGCAGATGACCATATAACATGAAATAAAACAGGGAAAAAAAAAAAACAGACAAGTTCTGCAGAGTTTCTTTTGTATATAGGACCTTGCTAAAAAATAAAAAATAAAACCATGAAGCTAGAAAGAGTACTCACTGGGGGAATAATTGTGGGTAATATGTGATAAATATGATGAAAAACAATATATATATACATATGTTTCATATGTATTTTATACATATAATACATATATGATATCTTAGATATGGTTTTACTGCTGTGAACAGACACCATGACCAAGGCAACTCTTATAAGGACAACATTTACATTTGGTCTTAGGCAAAAGGCCGAGAGACAATAAGGACAATATTTAATTGGGGCTGGCTTAGAGGTTCAGAGATTCAGTCCATTATCATCAAGGCAGGAACATGGTGGCATCCAGGAAAGCATGGTGCAAGAGAATCTGAGAGTTCTACATCTTCATCTTAAGGCTGCTCGCAGAATACTGAGTTTCAGGAAGCTTGGATGAGGATCTTAAAGCCCACACCCACAGTGACACACCTACTCCAACAAGGCCACACTACTCCAACAGGGCCACACCTTTTTTTATTTTTTTATTTTTTGATACTTTATTTACATTTCCAATGTTTCCCCCTTTCTAGGTCTCCTCTTTGGAAACCACCTATCCCCTCCCCCTCTCCCACCTCTATGAGGGAATTCCACCTCCCACCCACCTGCCCACCCACTCCCATATTCCCCACCTTGACATTTCCCTTTACTGGGGCCTCTTCTCCCCCTTATGGCCAACAAGGCCCTTATGGCCAACAAGGCCCTCCTCTGCCACATATGTGGTCCGAACCATGGGTCCCTCCATGTGTATTCTTTGGTTGGTGGTCCAGCCTCTATGATGACCAGGGGGTGGGGGGTCAGGCCAGTTGACACTGTTGCTCCCTCCATGGGGCTGCAGACTCCCTCAGCTCCTTTAGTCCTTTCTCCAACTCCTCCATCTGGGACCTCACTCTCAGTCCAGCAGTTACTGTAAAGTGAAACTTGGGTATTCCAAACATTTCAGCTAATATCCACTTATCAGCAAGTACATACCATGTTCGTTCTTTTGTGACTGAGTTACCTCAGTCAGGATGATATTTTCAAGTTCCATCCATTTGCCTGCAAATTTCATTAAATCATTGTTTTTAATAGCTGAGTAGTACTCCATTGTGTAGATGTACCACATTTTCTGTTTCCATTCCTCTGCTGAGGGACATTTGGGTTGTTTCCAGCTTCTGGCTATTATAAATATGGCTGCTAAGGGCCACACCTTCTAATAATGCCACTCCTTGTGCTTAACATATACAAACCATCATATATGAACATTTTATAATGTCAATCACCATTTTTGTATATTTTCTGTACACAAATTTTATATGCCTATTTAATGATCACTCTGCCTGATAGTGTAATAATATTGTATGTACTTAATGCATCAAAGAAACAAAAAAAAAGTAGTGAAAGCAAAC
The DNA here is from genome assembly GCA_028551405.1 of Uromys caudimaculatus. NCBI lineage: Eukaryota > Metazoa > Chordata > Mammalia > Rodentia > Muridae > Uromys > Uromys caudimaculatus. Next base: position 53,308,749 of record CM052713.1, on the reverse strand, counting down.
ATGTCTTTGAATTCTCCACAGAGCTAGCAAACACCATACGTGTGTTTTGTGAGTCAAAGAAATTTCCCAGTCTGTTGTTTCTTGAGATCTGAAGAAATACTGTGTAGACTTCCCTCTCCAATGCTCTTGCAGGACAATCTGCACTGAAGCCTCCCCTTCTTCCTTGCATGAATTTCTCAGCCCATGTTTACGCACTCATTCAAGTTTTCTGTTAGGCACATACCACTATTAACTGTGCCGAGGTTTGTTTTTGTTTTCTTCCTTAATATAATTGCCTGCAAATATAAAACTGTTTGCTCCTAATGAGGAAGACTTTGTTTTTGAATTCTATCTTCCCAGGGCTGGAGAGATGGCTCAGCAATTAAAAGCGCTGACTGCTCTTCCAGAGGTCCTGAGTTCAATTGCCAGCAACCACATGGTGGCTCACAACCATCTGTAATGGGATCCGATGCCCTCTTCTGGTGTGTCTGAAGACAGCTACAGTGTCCTCACATAAAATAAATAAATAAATCTTTTTTTTTTTTTTTTTTTAAAGAATCCTATCTTTCCACTGCTCTGTTATGTGGCTCTCAGACCAACTGCTTTGTCTGTTTTTAGTACTGTACAAAAGAGAAGGGTCCTCTTGCCAAAATTTTTTTAAAACAAAAATATCACTTCTTTTGCTGAAAATTAACGTGACTTTCTGTCTTTTACATCCCCATTGTATTTGCTGCTATGTTGCCTTACTTAGTTTATGCTCAGAGACTATGCCAGCTTCTGTTTTACATACTTTTATTAAAAATCATTTTTTCTCTCTCCTCCTCTTTCTGCTTTCCTTTTCTCCTTTTGACTTTTTCCTCCCACTGTTCCTTACTTCTTTTAACTCTTATTTGACTCTCTTTTAAAATCAATATTTACTAAATTTTCAAGTAATCTATCACAAGCTTCACTTTGATTCTTTCAGGAAGTAAATTCAACATGTATCTACCTCAATGGCTCTAGTAGACCACATAGAAACTTGATCTTATAAAATAATGTCACAATTTTGATTTCCACATTTTGTTTTATATATGCAAAATGTTATACAGGTACTTCAAGATCCCATTAAAAATGCTAGTGTTTCTCAGAATTGCTGGAAAAATAATGTCTTAATCAATGAAATGTAATATTTGCTATTTTAATTTTTTATTGATAGATCTCAGAACTCACACATGTTCAACTTTCTCATATTAAACACTAAAAAGCCGACTTAAGTAATTCAAAACAAATACTGAAGTGATTCATGTGTCGAATTTTGAGTCATTTCATGTCAACTTTGATTGTTTTATTCTACCAGATTGTCCTCAATAGAGAAGTGAGTATTGGACATGTGGACCTCAATGTGTTCTTGCCTGAGGAGAGAATAAGAGTGAATAAATTAGTTCTTTGTTTCTGGAGGCTTAAGTTATTGTTTGAAAGCAATTAGACAGGACATTTTAAAAACCATAACAGAGAAGCAACCATCTTCATTTCCTATCTGAATGCAACACAAAAGAAAACAAACTATGTACGGACTTATTTCTTACTGTTGACGCTCACTGCTTTCCTTAAATTCCTAAGCAGCCTGTCTAGGTAGACACAGTTTTAAATTGCTTTGTAGGGACCAGTTGTAAGATTACCAAATTAAAAAACAAAAACAAACATTTTGCAGAAAAGCGGGTTTTCTAGTAAATTTTGAATTATATTTATAAAGTTAGTGTTACTTTTTTCAAAAACAAATACACTAATAAAGCTTTTCTTAATAAAATTACAGTACACTTAATATTTTTATGAGTAGTTAGGAATCTTTTTGTAGTGCTAATTTCTTACTTTATCTTTACCACTAATTAGAGAATACTAATTTTCAGGCAGAAAGACAAAATGTACTATGCATTACAGCTTGTACCTACCACATAATGTAATAACATTGTAAGTTTATTATGTTTAAAATGTATAACCTGGGTATAATCACCTTAACCACTTGTGTGCTTTCTCTCCTGGGATCTTGTTCTCATGGTAACCTCCTTAAGAACCCTCAGTCTAAAACTGAACCACTTGTGAGATTTGTAAGACTCATAAGTTTAGATCCATTAACTATAGCACAGAGTCAAACTATGTCCGTTAGTACCTATATGATAAAACACTCCAAATTTTCGTTAAATCAGTTTATCTGACTCTCTTGTTAGCCAAATCACATTTAGGACTGTAGAGGAACACTATCTTACCTAAAGTTAATAACAAAGTAGAGATCATTTGTTTTCACACACATCAAGACCATATACTTGAACCAGACATACAAAGCTGTTCTTTTTTTCTTTTTTCTTTTGGTTATTTTAGTCACTTGCATTTCGAATGCTATCCACCTTCCTGGTTTCTCATCTGCAGCCCCCCTATCCCATCCTCCCTCCCCCCTGCTTCTAGGAAGGAGCTCCCACTCCTGCCTCACTGCCCTAGCATTCCCCTATGTTGGGGTACTGAGCCTCCACAGGACCAAAGGCCTCCAAAGCTGCTCTAATACACTCATGTGTTCTCTCTGTGTGCAGGGAAAAATTAACATGCTTACGGAAGGTAAAGTTTAATCATTTCAATTTTCTTACAAAATAAAGATCAAAGTTTAATATAAAAGATAATATAGACAAATAAATTGAAAACATCTATTGATGCCTATTATGATTTTTAAGAATAATGAAGTCTAGGAAGATGTACAGAATGTTGAGTACTGAGTAATACTCATGCTCTGTCTGATCCTGGAGAAACGTATGTGTGATGTATTTTTTTTTTTTCACTTGATGCAATTGTTATCTCCAAGCCTTACTGCCTCAGTCAGCGAAACAGGACTAGTTCTGGAAGCTTTCAGCCGTCATACAGTCTAATCTCAGACCAGAAGGCTTTCAACCTTCGAGCCTTACTGCTGAATAAGCTTACCTGTTCTTTTAGTTAGCTCTGGCTGGTTGTTCCTTTTTCCCTTTTCTTTTCTTTTTTTATTTATTTTTTATTTTTGGATCTTTACTTTATATACATTTCAAATGTTTTCCCCATTGGAAACCCCCTAGTCCATTCCCCCTTCCCCTGCCTCTATGAGGGTGCTCCCCCATCCACCCACCCAACCCCCTCTTCCCTCCCTGGCATTCCCCTACATCTAACACCCTCAGGCCCAAGGGCCTCTCCTCCCACTGATGGCCAAAAAGGCCCTCCTCTGCCACATATGCGGCCAGCACCATGGGTCCCTCCATGTGTATTCTTTGGTTGGTGGTCCAGTCTCCAGGAGCTCTGGGGGATCTGGCCAGTTGACACTGTTGCTCCCTCCATGGGGCTGAAACCCCCTCATCTCCTTCAGACCCTTCTCCAACTCCTACATCGAAGATCCAGTCAGATGGTTGGCTGGGAGCATTCGCCTCTGTATTTGTCAGGCTCTGCCTGAGCCTCTCTGGAGACAGCTTATCATGCTTCCATCAGTAAACACTTCCCAGCATCCACAAGAACGTTCTGGTTTGGTGGCTGTATGTGGGAAGTATCCCCAGGTGGGGCAGTCTCTGGATTGCCTTTCCTTGAATCTCTTCTCCACACTTTGTCTCAATATTTGCCCCTGTGAGTATTTTGTTCACCCTTCTAAGAAACACTGAAGCATCCACATTTTGGTCTTCCTTCTTCTTAGGCTTCATATGGTCTGTGAATTGAATCTTGAGTATTCCAAACTTTTGGGCTAATATTCACTTATCAGTGAGTACATAGCGTGTTTATTCTTTTGTAACTGAGTTACCTCACTCAGGATATTATTTTCAAGTTCCATCCATTTGCCTGCGAATTTCATGAAGTCATTGTTTTTAATAGCTGAGTAGTATTCTATTGTGTAGATGTGTTGGGTTAACTGGAGAGGTGTGGAGTGAACTCCGGGCAGGTGTCGGGCTGTGAGAAGCCACACAGAAACCCCCCCCCCCCCCCCGGGGTTGGGAGCCGGCATGGAAGCCGGTTCCATCTGGTCTCCATGCTCTTGGGCATCCCAGGCACCGCTGGATGCCTCGGAAGAGCTGAGAACAAAGTGAGGGCCTGCAGCTTGGATCTAGCCTGGGCTGAAGGGGAAAGGCAGGCAGCAGACCTGCTGGGTCCCGAGGGGACCATGGTTTGTGGCTTGTTGCTGGCTAGCTCACTTAGTTTGGTTTGGTGGTGGCAGTGGCTGAAAGCACTGGGAGGGACACGGCTCTTTAGACAAAAGCCTGTTCCATTGTTCCCCACGGAGAATCCCAATGAAGAGAGACAGTCCAGGGTTTCAGGGCATTTATTGTCACGGTGGAGAGTGGCGTGAGTGAATCCATACCCCCCACCCTCCCCCACCCCTGAGACCTCAGGGAGGGGAAAGGTTAAAATAGTGGCTGGGAAGGGGAGTAGCTAAGCTCTAGGTGCCTCATTAACATGGGGATGTCTTGAGGCTATGTGACCAAGCCTCTACCTGTGGAGCGGTTTGAGGCTATGTGACCCATTGTCACATGCCTATGGAGAGCTGTGGCCTCGTGTCAGGAGCCAGGTTCCTAGGAGCATGGCAAATGCCTACCATCCCTTGTAAGGTTGTCCTCTTCTGGGGACTCCCTACTGGGTTTGCAGGGGAGGGGATGGGTGTGGGGGCAGGGGGTGGGGGTGGGGGTGAGGTTAAACCTTAGCTCAACCAGAAACCAGGCTGCTATTCATGGTGCCACATAAATGTACCACATTTTCTGTATCCATTCCTCTGCTGAGGGACATCTGGGTTGTTTCCAGCTTCTGGCTATTATAAATATGGCTGCTATGAACATAGTGGAGCATGTGTCCTTATCACATGGTGGAGCATCTTCTGGGTATATGCCCAGGAGTGGTATAGCTCGGTCCTCAGGTAGTACTATGTCTCAGCTGTTCTGGCTCAAAATTTTGCCCAGCAGGCTGATTTAATCTGGCTTCTTCTCTCAGCCTCTGACTGAATTGACCTGGGTGGCCTCATACTAACTTTCCAAATGTGTACTAATCTTCTGGATCCTTCTCATTCACTGACTCCTTCTGTCACCTGTGTCTAGAATGTTCTCTCTCTGCAACCTGTATCTGTACAACTGTCTTAGTAAAACTGTTCCTCCTTTGCACAGATCTCTCTCATTCTCTCTCTCTCTCTCTCTCTCTCTCTCTCTCTCTCTCTCTCTTAAATTTTATTTATTTATGTGTTTATTTACTTATTTAGTTAGTTATTTAGCTATTTTTACTTATTCACTTTACATCTTGCTCACCGCCCCCCTCTTGGTCACCCCTCCTATAATCCTTTCTCCATCCTCCCCTTCTTCTACTCTGAGTCTGTGGGGGCCCCTTGGCTATCACCCCATCCTGACACTTCAAGTGAAGAACATATCTGTCATATAGGAAACAGCTTTGGGATAATCCCTGTTTCAGTTGTTTGGGACCCACATGAAGACCAAACTACTACATCTGTGCAGGGAGGCGTAGGGTTGCTCAATCTCTGAGAGTCCAAGGGCCTAGGTTAGTTGACTCTGTTGGTCTTCCTTTAGAATTCCTTTTCCTTTCTGAGTCTGCAATCCTTCTTCCTATTCTTCCATAAGAGTCCTCAAGCTTCATCCACTGTTTGGCTGTGGGTGTCTGCCTCTGTCTGAGTCAGTTGATGGGTGGAGCCTCTCACAGTACAGCCATACTAGACTCCTTTCTGCAAGCATAAGAAAGTATCATTAATAGTATCAGGGATTGGTGCTTTCCCATGGAATGAGTCTCAAGTTTGGCAGGTTATTTTTTGGTCATTCCCTCAGTCTCTGCTTTATCTCCCGTGCCTGCATTTCTTATAGATTTGATAAGTTTTGGTTTTAAAGTTTTTAGAGTGGGTTTGTGTCTCTATCACTTCACTGGGGTTCCTGCCTGGCTACATGAGGTGGCCTTTTCAGGTTCCATATCCTCAATTCTGGGAGTCAAAGCTAAGGTCACTCCCATTGATTTTTGGGTTCCTCCCTTATCCCAGGATTCTGTCTTGTCCTGGAGATAATCAAAACCTCAAGAGATAGCACATATTGGCATAGTTGTTGAGAAAGAGGAACATGCTTCATTGCTGGTAAGAGTGAAAACTGAGACAACAACTTTGGGAATCAGTTTGGCAGTTTCTCAGACACTATTCTGGGAACAGTTCTGCCTTAAGACCTAGATACATTACTCTTGGGCATATACACAAATGATGTTCCACCATCCCACAAAGTCGCTGGCTAAGCTATGTTCATAGCAGCTTTATTCATGATAGCCAGAAGCTGGAAACAACCTAGATGTCTTTCAACTGAAGAAAGGATTAAAAAAATGTGGTACATCTATACCATGGAATACTATTCAGCAATTATAAACAAAGATATCATGAATTTTTCAGGCAAATGGATAGAATTTAAGGATGTCATCCTGAATAAGATAACCCTGTCCCAAAAGAACATGCATTGTATGTAGTCACTAATAAGTGGATAGAGGATGTTAGCCATAAAATACAGGATACCCATGCTACACTCCACAAACCTAAAGAAACTAAATAAGAAGGAAGGAATAAATAAGGACATTTGAATCTCACTTAAGAGGGGAAAAATAGCCAGAAGAGGCAGATGGGGGGAGGGAAATGGGAGGGAGAGGGAATGTGGAGAAGAATGGGGGACTTAAGGATCAGGTATAGGGAGGGACAGGAGAGATGGCCAGATAGCCATAAGAATGAATGGAAATCTGCAACTGACAGGAAAGGCACTGGTCTCTCTTCAGTAGACTCCATTCGATCTCTATTATCCGAGAGTTGGTCATATCCTATTTTCTCAAATCTTTCTCTGAATTTTCATCTTTTCTGCCACTCAATAGACATCATTTTAAAACATGAGTGATTTCTTCTACAAACTAACTTTACCTTAGTTGTTTGGGATTAAAAGTGTGTATTAGGCCGTAGAGAGGAAGCCTCACAGGAACTTGGAAGGCCCGTGAGTGGGGTTGAGGGGAGCAGCACCTCTCGCCCAGACCCGCCCGGATCTGC
>CM052713.1:53255146-53301243 GCA_028551405.1 Uromys caudimaculatus | reverse complement strand
CCCGGTGGAATTCCCTCCTAGAGGCGGGTTGGGGAGGGGATGGGGGGTATACAAAGAGGAGACTCAGAAAAGGGGAAACATTGGAAATGTATATAAAGTATCAAAAATAAAAAAGGAGGGAAAAAAAAAAAGTGTGTATTAAGGGTGAGTCTGCATTCTAATCAAAGGGGTTAAAGGTGTATGCTAAAGATTGAACCATAACACAACTAGAAGCAGGGTTTTGCAGTAAATAACACAACCTTGAGGTTCACAATATGATCAATTATCCTGCAACATTTATTCTGTTGTGTTTTAAAATATTTAGCTTAAACAATGACTGATGAGATTATTAATCACTTTGTCCTAAGGGTTGGTATAAATATCCTACCGGAGGATCTACTTTAACTTGAATATATACTGTCATGTGAAGATATTCATGTATTAACTGATTGATATTCACTGATGTCACAGTTACACTCTTATTATGTAACTGTAGTAGTCTCACAAATCAATTAAACAACAAATGAGTTCAGGGCTGAATGTGATATGAGGCAGTACAAAATCTGAAGAAAGGTCACTGAGATGTCTTAGTAACTTTCTATTGCTTGGAAGAGTCACTATGACCAAGGCAACTTATAGAAGAAATTGTTTCCTGGGGTTTATGTTATGCCCAGATCATAGGATCACCACAGACCACCAGACACCACCAGGATTCCAACTCATATGCAAGAGCAAAGAGTCTTTAATCAAGCTCGAGCTTGGTCCTAAAACCTCTCCATCAGAGTGGATGGATGTGGAAGGCTCTGAGCTGGTGAAGCCTTGCCTTTTTATCACAGTTACAGCGGATAAGGACTTTACAAGTTAGCAGTTACGTGACTGGTTAACATTTGAAAATTGCAGCTTGGCTTAGTTCTATTGGCTAGTAATGATTTCAGGTTGGTGTGAACAACAGTGATTAGCTTAAGCAATTTTAAGACATCTGAAATATTAGGTGCTTTCCCCCTAACAGATGATTTGCTGTCACTAACTGTGGATTGGCTGTTGCTAGGAAGGACTCAGGTCCTGAAACAAGTTGGGGTTTTTCTAGTAACTGAGTTTAATCTAAGGGCAAGTTAAACATGAAATGGAGTCTAAAAGTAAATTGGAGTTTATAGCATTAAGCTGGGCCCTTGAGTTTACAGTTCCAGGAGGTTAAAGTCCATGACCATTAACATGGGGAACATGGCATCAAACAAGTAGGCATAGCACTAAACAGTAGCTCGAAGCTTACACATTGAGACAATAGCCATGAGACAGAGAAGGAGCTAATTGGGAATGGTGCTGGCTTTTGAAGTTTTAAGCTGACCCCCAGTGGCATGCCTCTTCCAATAAGATCACACTCCTAATCCATCCCAAGCAGTTCTATATCTGAGCACCAAGCAGTCAAATATATGTGTCTATAGGGATAATCCACATTTTGGCCATTTCAGGAGGTGTTCTTTTCTGTGATGGCTACCTGGCTATCATGAGGTGAGTAAATTTCTTCACCAAATGTACTTCCATTATTATTCTGCATCACCATGGGTCTGTAGCAATGGATCCAACCATGAACGGAAACCTCTGAAACTATGAACCAAATAATTGTTTTTTCCTTTGAGTTGATTTTCTCAAATGTTTTCTTACAGCCATAGCCAGCTATCCTAACAAACTGAGCAGTTTTAAGGCAGTCTGTTTTACTAGCTGCAAAATATAGTTAACTAAGTTCAGAAATGGTCTTCTGTCAGCGAAAAGTTCAAGAAAAGCATGTATCAACTTAGGTATTGCCTAGAACATTATAATCATCCTAGACCAAAATAGAAGCTGAAGTAGCAGATGTTCAAAGCTAAGTTATGAAATAGATTTACATTTACCCAAGAAAATATTGAATGAGAAAAACCAAATGAAATTTAAAGTTGAAACATATTCCCTTTGCTCCACCTTGGCTAGACATGGTATTTTTGATGAATAGAAAATGGTGAATAAACAAATGAAATGTGATTCAGTTAGGTTTTGAGAAACCATCAGTCACTCATGATATAATTTGTATATAATTTTTTATGAAATGATTTATCTTTGTTGATGAAAAGAGGCTTGGTGTATTTATAATATATATAATATATTTGTATGTGTAAATATGTTTATATAGGTATATATACATATATATGAATAAATAGGCACATATTTCTGACACTAATTAAAGGTTATTTCTGAAATAGAAGAAGATACAGTTGTATTTATTTCCTTACTACCTTCAGGGAAGGATATTCTTGTCATCACACGGAAGCAGTGGAGGCAAGTTAGCATTAGTTAGGATACAGATATTATTGAAAATTCGTCCTACTGATTTCTTAGTATACAATACACTAGGCAAGTTTTATAACTTTATTCACTTAACAAGGCCACTGACTTAGATGTTTTCTAGCCAGGTACCAAGTCCCTTTTGTTAAACCGTAACTTAATTACTTGATGGCTTAAACACAATGTCTTTCCCATATGACTAGAGACTGGACATATTTGGACATCCTACAGAAAAGAGAAAGGAACATGACAGACTGGAAAGGATAATTCCCCCAGTGAATCTTGGCCTGCAGCAGTCAGTGACCTTTTTCCATCACATTCCTATTGGAAGGGAAGTGGAGCCTACAAAGATCAGATCCACATTTCCCCCCTGGGGAGCTATTGGAGATTCTGAGCAATTATGAAAACACAATTCTACATAATTTGAAGTCAGAAACTTAGAGAGTGTAGTAGACATTGGAATTAGTAGATAATTTTTAAAAAATAAATATTTCAAAGGACAGATTATTAATCATTCTGGGTGCTGTGTGTTGGATGATTAAAAGGGTTTTCGGAAAAGAGTTAGACATAAAACTTGAAAGTGAGGCCAGGTTTGCTTGCACCTGAAATCCATCAGCTACCTGAATTATCTAAAGATGAAATGATTCCCTCTCAGTGTTCTGATAGTGCCAACTCACGAAGTTCTACTGAGTGTCCCTGTTGTACTTAATTGGATAAATTTGATAAAATAAGCAAAGTAACTTATTTTAAGAGATTCTATACCTGTACCGTCCATGTGTATCATGGAAAAGAAAATTACTCATGTTATCATAAATGATAAGAGGGTTATTGATATTTCCAGTAACATAAAGAAAAAGTACATTATTTTGAGTAAAACAATCTAATTAAAGATATTATAAGGTAAATTCCATAAAAAACAGTAAAGATATAGTCCCTGAGTTAAAGTGTTTATAAAATAATGCTTATGTTCATTAATACTTAGATATAAATTAAATTGATATAAAGATGCTGCCATATTTCAATATGTCACCTATGTATCCTAACAGTTTAGAAATTTTCTTAAGGAATCATTCAACCTCATAGAATTGCATATTTTGATCTTCAAACCATTTTATTGATTTTAGCAGCATTCCTCAGATTGTTTTTAAAAGAAATTATGTTCAATAATTACATGTAAACTGATAATTATTTCTATTCTACTTCATGTTTCATAGACACAAAGAAGTTTTGTGGCCTTTTTTAAACTTAGGGCATTGAAAGGTAAGTAGAATTAAACATTTATTAAATCAATTAATGACTTATATTTGATTTTAGGATTCTACTGGCTTCTAACACAAAGTGATTTGGGGAATGTTTTGCTTTTAGTGTCAAGTTTGTTCTTCAAGCAGTTTGCGCATTAGATGAAACATATATACTTACTCTGTTAAACTGCCTAGAAATCAGTAGCTTACATATTAACACATACTTAAATAGTGTCATAAAGATGTCTCTGCTTCAGTAGTCATATGTGCCATCCTGTTTGACAACTCAGTTGGTTTGGTAAATTCAGATGACCTTATAGTTCCCTCTATTCCATATACATAATTGAAAGCTTGTCCACTGCTTGAAATATGCTCTATACTTTTTCAAAAGGATGTCCCTTAATTTGCCTTTGTCCAAGATTAGTTACAAAAATTATTCCAAGTCACAGTGAATGTTATTTACAAATGTAATTAATGTGTGATGCCTCTGATCTTGGAGCAGGATAATGTCAGTAGCTGTTTCTATCAGGATGAAAATTATTCTGTGTTCATTACTGTTATGATTGGAGTTTGCCCTTCATATAGTTAGTGTATAAACCTTAAAAGGGGAAATGTAAAAATTTCAGGAAAAGAATACACATACACACACACACACACACACACACACACACACGCACATACACGCACACACACGCACACACACACAAGGTTGCAAAGGCCATAATAAAATTTAGATGCATGAGAATATTTTAGTAATTATTGTAGACCCACCCTAATCATGTAGTCTGCTTCAATATCATAATGTGCATGCTCCCATTCAGGACCAAATACAGTTTATGAAAAGAAACAAGAGCAAGAAAGAAATATTGGGGAAGTTTAATACAGGTCAGGGAATGATTTAACACAGAGAACAGAGGCATCCTTTTCCTCGTGTGGTGGTGGACTTAACTTGAAATTGGTATGTGAGCAAGATGGTCAGGATTTGATCAGAGAATGCACCCAAAGGGAAAGGCTTGCCTGACATTTATGACTTAATTCATCTGTTTTACTAGGAATCTTGTACAACTGAGTAGAAAATAAAATAAATTTTGTGGAGCCAAGGATGAGTGATTTGGTCTGAGTTAGGGCATGAAACTGAGTCCAGAGATGTGAAAGGGTAAGACATAGAAAATCAGCCTAACCCAGACACCATGAAGGGGCTGAGTCTACAAGCCAATGAAACAGTTCTTTCTATCAGAGCCCAAATAAAAAAAGCCAGGGAAGCCAAAGTTAGTCAGAAAAGTTAGTATTGCACTTGAAATCCTGTAGTCTTGAGCAAATGGTTGGACACTACATATTTAATTTTTTTTCACATTTATAAAGTCCTTATAGATAATGAATAATTTTTGTAATTTATGTTCTCATAACTCTGTATCTGGAATTTCTTTAAATCATAACTTTTATGATCTTGGTCTTATGCTGTCTCTGCATGCACAAACCCTGGCTAGTAGGAAAGAGGCAAAAGCATTGTATTTCCATTTTCTTGTATCCAATCTATTGAAATGGCAGAAATGCCACCAGAAATCAGGTTTTATCAAGTCTAATCAATGTGACAGGATAGACAAGATAAGATAGTTTGACACCTATAAATCTGTTCCAGCCTCATGAGATTGATTTTTAAACTCTAGACTGTAGATAGCTCACACCACATAACTGCTTATTTTCATTACCCTTTTGACTCTTCAGACAAGCATTGACACTACCCAGGTCTTTGGTGAAAATGATTCTACCTAATTTCCCTTAGAATCTGCCTAGCACTGTCATAAGCAAGTATCAAATGTAGAGAACACCAGAACTATATGAATGCATTGCCTTGTGATTCCAGAGCATTATGAGATGAGACTCTCCATAAAGCCATACATTATGTCTGACACTCTTTGGGAAAAATCTTTTTTTACATTGAATTTCTCAGATTTTCATGGTATATTTGGAATTCCTTGGTCTGGGGATACATCTCCCAAGAAACATGTGTTTTCATACTGTTTTGCTGCTATTGTTGTTGTTATTGTTCCTTTGTCTAAATTTCTAGTTTTTTTTAAATAGCAACTATGTTTGTTATTGGTCTACCTATTAACCACTTTTTAACCTGACTGCCTTTTTCAATACTGTATTTCCAAATAAAGTCCCACATTGTGCATGAGAAACAAGTATTTTGGAAGAAGGTACAAATAAACTCTCAAAAGCCTGCTACATGGAGGTGGGAAATGACATTACCATGTACTATTTTCTATAACAGTAAACATCTTTGAAGCAGATTCTTCTGCAAGATTTCAAAATGGGATATTACTGTGATTGATTGTACTAAAGGACTGCTCCAGAAATTACATGGTACGGGCCATAAGTATTAGAGTTACTGAATCCCCCTTGCTTTGTCTAGAAATAACTAATGTGGTTATCAATATAAGGTGGCACCAAAACAAGTCTGTAGAAACCTTGAAGTGAAGACATGGAAAAATTAAGGATTAATTAAATTGAGAAAAAGTTTTGTTAAGGAAGTATTTGCAAGATATGGTATTGCTTCTTAGGTGGCTGCTCGGACAGATATCCCTTTCCTGATATTGCTTTGCCATCTTTACTCAGAAAGTAAATCTGGCCTCACTTTTCAAGTTATTATGAAGATAATTTGTGTTATATTACACAAAATGGTTCTAATATTAAAAGATTAATCCCCTTTGCCTCAAAACATATGCTTAACCATAAATTATCATACTAGACCAGATCACATCTTTCAAAAGCCTTTTAAAAAACAAATTAACCTTTTCTCACTGGTTTGAACTCCCTTGTTAGTATGAAAATCAGGAGTAGTTCAGAACTCTTAGCTTTTGTAGTCTTGGCCATACTCCTTTGTGTTGTTCAAGTTAAGTTGTGACTGGAGAGTGAGTCATACCAGCTTAATTAATTTAGTAAAGCACCAATTAAAAACATTGTCTTTGGGAAATATTGTCTAAATTTCAGAAGGTGTCTCTTATTACCCATGCCTCCACAGAGATGATTTGTGCCATACTGTAGCAAGGGGGCACTTGCTTATTAAGTAATAAAATATGTAAGTTTTATTGCAAGTTAATTTATATGTTTTCAGTTTTAAAGAATGCATGCTTTATAGTTGTTCTTGTAAATATATACTGCACAGCAAAAATCATTGCAAAAAATTTTTGTTTGAAAATGTGGTAGGATTCTTTAGTCATTGACTTATGTATGTTTTTCTTATAGTAGACCAATTGATACAAACAAACAAATAAGATTATAGAAGATGTCCCCTTTCATCCTTCATGCCATAATAATTTGGAGTGAAAGTTATAACATAGAATATTTTTAAATTATCATGATAATCACATGTGATGGTATATACCTAAATTTCTAGTTCTCAGGGGTTCCTCTAGTCAAAGATATCCAGGGCTAAATAGAGAATTCAAGATTAGCTTGGGCTGCCTAGAAAGATCCTGTAGCTAGATATAAAAATAGGAACATGATGAACAACTAATGTGATGGTTAGATTTTTGTTCTATACCCATAGCTGTTGCTATGAAGATAAAACAACCATACATGTATCTCCTCATAGGTTCTGTATGTCTGGTGACAGTATATTCAGTGAGTCAACAATATACAGAAGAAGGAAAGAGTGAGCAGAGAATCGGTTGTTTTAAGATAGAGGTCAGCATATGTTTTATATAATGGACCAATAGCAAATACCTTGGGCTTTCTGGACCATAGCATTCTGTCAGTGGTTGCCATCACAACTGCTTACTTCTGCAGTGTGACATGGAACATAGCCATTGACAATATAGAAATGAATGGACTAACAATGCTTTAATGAAACTCTGTTATAAAGTACCCTCGTTTATAGACCAAGGATGGTGTAGGCGCCATTGCTTTTCAACTCAATGCCCAACAAGCAAATCAGTAACCATTCTAATGTTTGAGCTCCTCATCCTAAATGGAGATCAGACTGAGGAATTCAGAGGTTGCTTTAAACTTGACACATCTGTGTTTACAGAGAGAAATAAGAAATAGTTAAAGACTAGTTCTAGAATTAGGTAGCTTCAATATTATCTTCTTAAAAATATCTCAAATAGAAAGCAGATGAGGACTTTTATCTCTATGCATGAGTGCTACCTATATTAAACAAGAGAATTCTAAACATCTATGACACTGACAATTTCAAATTAGAGACCCTTAGCAGTCTCCAATCTTAACATGAACAAGGCCATGTACTTGATCTCAAGCAATACAGAGAACAATCAATTAACAACACCCTGGTAACTGTCTCATTATTTCATTCCTATACTCTGTTTTAGGAAAGAGAAAAATTTAATTCCACTTAGGTAGATGAAAGTCAGAAGGGTACTTTTCGAAGTTGCCTATGGGAATTTGAGTACTATAGACAGAGGTGCTGGATGAGGACCACAGAAGTATAAGACAAGCCTGGTGCAAAAATAATATGGCTTTCAGAAAGCATTTTTGCAAAGGGTCATAACATCACTGGAGAAATTCTCTTTGTCCTAACACCTCATTACCCAGCAATGCAGAATAAATAGGCCATTCCTCTCTATTCACTTGCTTTTTATCCTACGTAAATCTAAGTTGCCTAAGGCGATTCTTCAGTCAGACACTTGAAAGTAATTGTTGCTTGAGTAATTTTCCATTCTCATTACCCTTGGCTCACAATTTCTTCTTATACTTGATGTGATATGTTGGGTCTGGATTTTCATCCAGGGTCTTCCATGACAAAGGCTTTCTTCCCAGTTACTGACACTGTTGTGGCTGTAGAAAGTAGTGGCTAGGTAGAGGAAGTTAGTCACTGATGATATATCCTTAACGGGCACATTTCAACGTAAACATTCTTTCACCATCACCATCATCTGACTCTGGCACCTTGGGAGGAACGGCTTTATTCTGCCATTCTCTTTTTGCTGTGAGGTTCTGCTTCTTCACATGTACACAGCAAGAGAATGAAACAATAAACTTTCCTTCTATGAGTTGTGTTTTCGGATGCTTTATCACAACAATGAAAAATAAACACATTTAATTAGTTCTTAACTATAGCTAATAAACCATCTTTTCCAGAATACCAGAATCAGTCACCTATTTCTGTTTTACTATCAAATACACCCACAATGAGAGTGATTCTACAAAACTGTGAATTGAAACTATAAACACACATGTAAAAATTCTCCTGGTTCTTATGTGTGTATATACATTTTTTATTTTTATTTATGTGTTTGTGAGAGTATCTATGTGAGCATATACCACCTGTGTGCCAGTGCCTACATACTTCCAAAGAGAATGCAAGATCTACTAGACCTGGAGTTTTGGGCTTTTATGGACCACCCAACATGGACCTTGAGAATGCATTAGATCCAAATATCTACTCCACTGGGAGAAAAACAAAAGCTCTGAGATGTTGATATATGTCTCCAGGTCACATGTAAGGAAATTTATTGGTTCTTAGAGGACCTTTTTACTCCTACTTGAACCCTGTCTTTACTGAAGGCTGCACTCATATTTATGTAATAAGGATTCTACATATTTTAGTGTAACTTAAAAATTTGGACATGCAGGCCGGAGAGATGGCTCAGTGGTTAAGAGCACTGATTGCTCTTCCAGAGGTCCTGAGTTCAATTCCCAGCAACCACATGGTGGCTCACAAACATCTGTAATGGAATCCGATGCCTTCTTCTGGTGTGTCTGAAGACAGCTGCAGTGTACTCACATAAAATAAATAAATAAATCTTAAAAAAAAAAAAAAAGATTTGGACAAGCCCTTTGTCCAAACTTTTGTTCCAGAAGTGTTCCCATTCAGAGAATCTTTTCTACCATGGAGAGGGGTTTATCGGCAGGGTGTCCTAGGATAAAATTCCACGGACAGTGTCAAGCTTTATAAATTAGAACACATTCCATCCAACTATCAAGGGAACATGCACCTAAAAACTGGGGTAGCAAAACGTCATTCATTTTGATAGAAATATTAATATCACTGTCTATTCATGAAAAATATACATTTATTTACAAATATGTTCAGCTATTCTGTTCAATGTATCTTGGTTTCACAAAGATTATTTATTTTAATCTGGTAAAATATGTTTGAAAGTAATATATAGTAGGTGTCTTACATTTTGATATACATAAATAAAATCATATTTACATGCCTAGAAACCTTAATAATTTAATATTTAAAAGTCAGTGAGAGAGGATACACCTAGTCCTTCAGCAACTTGGTGGACCAAGGTGCTGTGATTCTCAGGGATCCCTCCCCCTTCTCAAAGGAGAAGGGGAGGGAGATATGGGGGTAAAGGATATATGTGAAAGGGAGACTGGGGGGATGGAGGAGCTGAAGAAAGAAAGGAAGAGAGAGAGAGAGAGAGAGAGAGAGAGAGAGAGAGAGAGAGAGAGAGAAAGAAGAAGGAGGAGGAGGAGGAGAAGGAGAAGGAGAAGGAGAAGGAGAAGGAGAAGGAGAAGAAGAAGAAGAAGAAGAAGAAGAAGAAGAAGAAGAAGAAGAAGAAAGAAGAAAAAGAAGAAAGAAAGAGAAAGAAAGAAAGAAAGAAAGAAAGAAAGAAAGAAAGAAAGAAAGAAAGAAAGAAAGAAAGAAAGAAGAAAGAGAAAGACAGGAAAAAGTATATTGAGAATAAAATTAAAAACTATTATAAATTTATTATCTTCCCACAGTACCTAACTTTGTAGTGATGTGTGTGATTCTGCGTATGTTTCATAACTTATTTTGATGCTTTTGGCTGCTAATCTTTCTCTAAGTCTGATAGGTTGACCAAGACTCTACCTAATCATAAATGAAGATTGCCAGAGGCAAAATGAGATTTACATGCTTGATCTTGAAGCAAAAGGACAAGGAGACAGAGAAAAATATTGTCTGTTACAAAAAAAAATAATTATTTCCACTTGGGTGCATCCATTAAGAAAGGTATTTTTATACCCTCTATTAAAATTGTTCATCATCAATGCTCATTGGGATTATATCACATAGAAATAGTAAAGCTTAAGGCAAAAGGTGAAAGTTTCCATAACATTAAAAAGGCACTGTGAAATTTTCAACAGAAAGAGGGGATGCTTCTCTAATAAGAACATTAATAATTTGCAAATGTGTTGTCACATTTAGGGCAGCAATTTATAGTGCATTTCCCTAAGTATCTGAATATATGCATTAATTTAAGGAAAACATACAGAAGAAACAAAATTAGGGAAAAATTCTTCTTGGAACCGTTTTCAGCTCAAACTAGTTGATTGCTGCCAATGAGATGGCTGATCAGGGAAAGCTATTCAGTGCTAAACTTGCCAACCTGAGTTAACTCTCAAGCACCACATGGTGGAAGAAATGACTCTCAAAAGTGTTCCTTTGACCTCTAAATACATGTTGCAGCATTTGTGCACAAAGACAATAAACAAATAATAAAGTAATAATAAAATAATAAATAAAGTAATTTAAAAAACAGCTTATTAAACTGTTCCTGACAGTATACTGTCAGGTTTTTATAAAGTCTTCATTTCTACAGCTGCATATTCAAATACAGCTTATTGAATTATTTCATGTCTCTCATTTGTAGTTTTAATTCTTTATTAATAGTTTATTCATTACCTAACATGTAAATTTTATATAATAAACACTTACTTATAAACATTTTAGACAATATCATATTTTGTCACATTTATTATACCATAAAAAGTGTTAAATAATTCTAACAATAAAAGCTATATCAATGGCTGTACATGATAACTTCTCCTTCTGTCATTTTTAAAACAAAATTATTTTTATACTTTACCATTTTTAGGTATTTTAAGAATTTCATTATATATGTATTAAGATAACTTGGGTTACAATGGCCACAAACCCAATTCTACATAGAATAAGCAGAAGTGACACATATTGAATTTACATTTGTCACGAGAGGATCAGGCATGTGTGCTAAGAGTGGAACTGAGATTCAGCTCTGCCACTTCATTTCCATTTGCATCAGATAAGTTTCATAAGCCTTTATGCTCCAACTTTTCCTCTGTAAATTTGAAAGGATTATATCCTATAATTCATAGGAGTAAAAAGTGTTCAATAAGTCATTTAGTCTTAGAAGTATTAGAATGGAATAAAGCATATAATTTTCCATTGGTTAATTTCTATTTATTTAATAAGTATATAAATATTTCTAAATATAATATTGGTGATTTATTAGTAAAACATTTAACTCGGTTGGCTTTATAGAAAGAAGATAGGTTTGTATCGATGCATTTGTATTACATTGCTTGGTTTTCTGAAGAGTAGAAGCCTCTTGAGAGAACATAGGTAACTCATTACCTAAAATAATAAAGTACAAGGGGATGATAAAGCCAAAATGAACATTGTCCACTGTACTAGTGCCCTGTGATCTAAGCATGTCCACTGTACTATTATCAATGAATTTAAACATTTAAGGATATATAAAACCCATACATTAGTTAAGAAAAATATCACCACTAGTAAAATACTTCATGATGATAAAATCATTCTTCATACTTTTGACGATTGGCAAAGGGGATTTTGAACATCTTGATATATTAAATAAACAGTTAGAATACCAATTACAAGAGTATATAACTTTGGTAAATCTTTGGAGTAGGTCTGGGTCACCAATTCTTTATTTTAATCTTAGACAAATGTTGAAAGTAGGTAAGTACACTTATTCCCCTCTTATGTTCTAGAAAACAGCATCCAAACATAATTACCTGTGATCCTTAGATAAATGGAATGTATACATACTAATATTTATGTTAAGGAAATTTCTGCCACAGATGTATAAACTGAAACTTAAAGATTCCATGCTCAGCTTTCTGTAATCTAGAGACCCAGGGAAGCCAATGGTCGGATTTGCAGTAGTATGATCGGGAAGGCCAGAGTGCAGAATCCAATGTAAAACCTTGCAACCTAATGTGTTAGGACAGAAAAGCAGTATAAGAGTTAGTAAATGTATAGAGGCAAATGAACATCTCTATACTTCCTTTATTTATTTATTCTTTGACTCCCAGTTCTGTTACATGATGTGAAGGTACACTGGGAAGTGCCATCTAATTTCATCAGTAGTAATTCAAATGGTGATCTTTTTCAAAGATGTCTACACACACACACACACACACACACACACACACACTCACACACACACACACACACAACTCTAAAATAATTTCTGCCTAAATATTATTTAGCCATGTAAAACTGACACCTAAAATTCTGCATCATAATAGATTAATGGATCCAATGGATCCATTAATATCTCAAAGCCTTTGTAGGCATTTAGAATCAGTTTATCAATTAGACTACAGCTTCTTGGAAATCCACCAAGGGACTTGTGACAGAGAAAAGTAATAAAGAGATTCTTCTGTACTCTCTGGGTTATAGATTATAGAGAGCAGAATTTCTTCATGCTCTGATTTGTTGTGTTTGGAAAATGCCCTCAGTGAACAAAGGAAATCCATCACTTGTAACAGCCTGAGGATTAACCCCTTTTAGACCTTATTCACCCTTTGGGGATACAGAAAGGCTATGAACTTGTGGATGAGCAGTGCTTGAGCCACATGCTTAGGTCTCTTTCTATTCTGCAGGATACATTCTATGCCTTTGCTCACACAGAAATTACAGCAATATTTTCACTACTACTGCTCTTGTTCTTGTCCAATCTATTGCTCGGAAGATAGAGGACATGGACATCTTGTGAAAGACACCCAGGAGCCCTCTATAGCAAAAGTAGCTTAAATAGTAAAAAGGAGATTATCTCCCCTCCAAAATGATTTCTTAGATCCAGGAACCTTATAAATTTTTTTTTAATTTTTTTTTAAACTTTTAAACTTTTTAATTTTTTTAATTTTTGGATATTTACTTTATATACATTTCAAATGTTTTCACCATTGGAAACCCCCTATTCCATTCCTCCCCCCACCCCCCGGCCTCTATGAGGGTGCTCCCCCATCCACCCACCCAACTCCCTCTTCCCTCCCTAGCATTCCTCTACACTGGGGCATCTAATACCCTCAGGCCCAAGGGCCTCTCCTCCCACTGATGGCCAAAAAGGCCCTCCTATGCCACTTATGTGGCCATCACCATGGGTCCCTCCATGTGTACTCTTTGGTTGGTGGTCCAGTCTCCAGGAGCTCCAGAGAAGATGGCCAGATGACACTGTTGCTCCTCCCATGGGTCTGCAAACCCCCTCAGTTCCTTCAGACTCTTCTCCAACTCCTCCATCCAGGACCGTACGCTCAGTCCAATGGTTTGTGCGAACATTGGCCTCTGTATTTGTCAGGCTCTGCCTGAGCCTCTCTGGAGACAGCTTATCATGCTTCCATCAGCAAGCACTTCCCATCATCCACAAGAACGTCCGGGTTTGGTGGCTGTATACAGGATGTATCCCCAGGTGGGTCAGTCTCTGGATGGCCTTTCCTTCAGTCTCTGCTGCACACTTTGTCTCAAAATTTCCCTTCTGTGAGTATTTTGTTTACCCTTCTAAGAAACACTGAAACAACCACATTTTGGTCTTCCTTCTTCTTAGGCTAAATATAGTCTGTGAATTGAATCTTGAGTATTCCGAACTTTTGGGCTAATATCCACTTATCAGTGAGCACATACCATGTTTGTTCTTTTGTGACTGGATTATCTCACTCAGGATGATATTTTCAAGTTTCATCCATTTGCCTGCGAATTTCATGAAGTCATTGTTTTTAATAGCTGAGTAGTATTCCATTGTGTAAATGTACCACATTTTCTGTATCTATTCCTCTGTTGATGGACATCTGGGTTGTTTCCAGCTTCTGGCTATTATAAATATGGCTGCTATAGACATAGTGGAGCATGTGTCATTATTACCTGTTAGAGCATCTTCTGGGTATATGCCCAGGAGTGGTAGAGCTGTGTCCTAAGGTAGTACTATGTCCAATTTTCTGAGGATCTGCCAAACTGATTTTCAGAGTGGTTGTACCAGCTTGCAATCCCACCAGCAATGGAGCAGTGGAAAGTTACAAATTTTAAAAAAAGATCACATATATTTTAAAAATTATATTATAATAATTCTTAAAAATTTCATCAAATGTATTTTAATCTCCTTAATTTCAGTGCTCTCTTCACTCTGATCCATATCCACCTCCAATCCACCTCCTTTGGGCCCCAATATTGATTCCTGTTTTTTTTATGGAAATTGCAGTTAATCTAATTTGTGCTGTCTATATGCATCCGAGTCTGCGGTCAGCTACTGGAGGACAGTTGATCTATGTGGAGCCACATCCTTTAAAAGAAAAAACAAAACTGCTTCTCCCTCTCCCAGAAACTGTCAACTGTTCATAGCTCCTCAGTTATGGTTGAGGACACCTGAATCCCTTCCCACTCCATTCTGGAATAGTGACTGGCTTGATTTTAGCTTTTCAGGCCTCTGGGTTCATATGTGTAGCTATCTTAGCATTTCTCACAGACACTGGTTTACATTGGACTCCATGGCATTTGTCTCTTACAATATTTCATCTTCCTCTTCTAGAATGGCCATTGAGCCATGGATTGGTTGTGATATAGCTGTCCCATTTGTGACTGACCTCTCTAAAGTCATTTATTCTCTGCATTTGTCCAGTTGTGTCTTCTACATTAACCACATTCACTGCATGCAAAAACTAAACTAAACAAAAACATGTTCTTATGAAAAGATTAGATCTTTTAATCCATGAAAAGGATGAATTACACATCTTTCTTGAAGATTAATGTTCCTTTTCCTTTAATTATCAGGAGTAATTGGAGATGCTCCACAAAACTTTTCAGACTATGCATCCAGAATTCATCATGAACTATATGAATCAGGGACTATTTTTCTAAAACTGGGCATTGGTTTCATTCTTTGCTTCCTTGGCAAGACTTTCCTTCAAAATCATTGTCCTGGCCCTGCTATATGGGCCTTATCTATTAAGGCTCTTGATTTTTTGTCATCTTACCTGAAAGTCATTAGATTCCAGATGGTACCTGGATGGGCATCAAAGAAATCCAGAAGAAACTTAAATGTCTGGAGTCTTTACGAAGCCAGCTATGGAGTTAAGTAATCTTCAATTTGTATGAACTATAGCCCCTTGCCAAATGTTGTCAATTGCTGAAGAAAAGGTCTCTTGCCCCTCACTTTTTCATTAAGAAGTTTAGGACCCTCATCAGCCAAGAGGAAGTGAAACAGGAACATACAGTTAGATATATCAAATTGTGAGCCATTAATAGAATTGATTCTTGGACCCAGAAACCAGAAAATGGATGACTATCTTGGCCCAACCCTAGGATATTTCCTGGAGCTTACAATGAATATCATTTGGGGCAGGGATCATCCCTTCCTAAACTCTCCCCATTCGTTTTTGATAGGCAAAAGCCCTTGACAGGAGGAGGAGGAGACCTTGAACTGCAGGCTTTCTCAGGGAGACTTCCATTCATAAAAGGATTTGTAGGCATTGACTCTCACCTTTGTAGATCTACATGTCTGCCTCTACTACGCTCTCTCTGTCTTTGCCTACTTTTCATTCCAGAAATGAAGAACCTGGACATTTCATCACCAGATGCCCCTGAGAACCAACTCTGATAAGATACGTATTTTTAAATGTCTATTAAACAAGAATCTGATAACCTCATGGTTTGTGACTTAAGTGTTTGGGCACAGCATAATTTCCATAATTCCTTTCGTTCAGATGTTTAGGGTCAAAAGGAGGGTGGAGGCAAGATCGGCTCCCTAAAGCAATAGCTAGCAAACACACAGGTAAAACATTCATAAATATAAGCTATAATAAAGAAAAAATAAAGAAAACTTTCTGTCATTTTTATATTTATTTATAATTCTATTTCAACCTTGTAAGAGCAGAAAATCTGGACATGAATATACAGAAGGAAAATGATAAGACACTGGGAGGAAGACAAATTCCAATTCTTTAGAATTGCAGTTTTGATATTGATTCTCTGTCAACCAGTTCTGTGAGACCTGCCATTTCTGCTAGTAAAGCCATATTACCTGCAGCAACTCCTAGGAAGCCGCGGCACAATAGCATATGTGGTGTTCATAAGTTGGACTTGACCACTTTCTATGTTCTGTTCTCATCATGAAAAGTCTACATTTGTGTACCATGAACTTTGATCGTATTCCCACCCATTATCATATCTTTGCTTCCTTCCTCTTGCTACTGCTTTTCTTACTACAACAACTTGTTTCTTATCTATTATGCCATAAAGAAATATTTTTATCTAGATTCCATATGCATTAGTAAATATGTGACATTTGTCTTTCTGAGTGTGGTTTATTTCATGTAATAATGATATTCGATTCATTTTCCTGAAAAAATAAAAAGTTATGGCTGTTGTTAGGTTCTATTGTATATTATATAACATGTTATATATATATATATATATATATATATATATATATATAATGCATATACATACATGTACACAAAAAACACACACAAACATACTATATTCATTTTACTCTTTTATCCATTGATCTGTGCTGACAGTGTCTCAATAAACATGGCTATGGAAAAATATCTTTAGTAGGGTGATTTAAATTTCTTTGGGCAAATAATCAGGAGTGTTATAGCAAGATCACATGAAAGTCTTGTTTTTACTTCAGACGTTTGGCTGAAGAGAAGTAAACTGAAGAAGCATGCTTTAATCCTGACTCAAGGGAAATCATTTCTTAACAGTGCACTGGAAAAACATCAAGTCTACAGACATTTTACAAAACTGGAGAATGTGTGGCAATTGTAAGAAAACTGATTGATACAATCACCGAGGTTCAAAATAAACCACTGTCATCTTTGAGTGAATATAAAAATACCTGAGAGTATGATCCCTGGTTGCCAATATCAGAGGCTTCATACTTCAAAAATGTAGGATGAGGGCTGAGAACTTAATTCAGTGACACATGCACCACAGTCATTAAAGAAACTGAAATGAAGATAACACCAATAAAGCACAAGTGCTTGGATACTGGATGCAAACAATCTGGTTCAAAGGATGGGCATACCTCGTACTTGAGTCATTATTCATGGGAAGTGTGACATATAAGGTCACCTCAAATTCTTCAAAGTGCACAATGAACTATTTGTTCCTGGAAAAAATTAAGTTTCTTACTAATTCTGGTCATATCATATTGCCACAAAACCAAGACTTTATCTTTTACATGTATACTTTGGAGACACCACACATGCATGCATGCATACATACATAATACACCCACACACATGTAGATGGAGTTTAATACGCTCTATTAGTTATTCATATGACACAGCCAGCTATCCCCAAAATTAAGGCAGAGTCCTATAGATTTTTAAAATCAGCTCTAGTACAATTACGGGGTATTACCCCTAATCTATATTTCTTTTCTCTAGACAACTTCCCAGCTGCATTGCCCAAGTACTTGCTGTTTAAATTTCACTTCTGTTCCAGCAGTCTGTCCTGGGGGTGGGGCGAGGCATTTCACTAAGGCACACGTTCCTGGTCCATTACGACTAATGGAGGACTACTGTTGCCCTGTTTTCTTCCTTCTACCCCCATGCTCTTCCTCGTGGTCCTACCTGCAACCTCCAGGCGAAATAAATATTCAAACTCCACCTCTCTCTCTATTCTCCTCAGCAAGTGGCTGTAGCCATTTTTATTTAACCAATAGTTTTAAATTTAGGAGCAAGGTTTACTCAACAAAGGCTGATGTATGTGGGAATATGCTTGTCTTAGTGCAACCAGTTCTTGGGGTATAGATTTTATCCTTTGAATACATACAGCACAAGAGCAACCCCAACGCGCGCGTGCACACACACACACACACACACACACACACACACACCTACTTATGTGATGAAGCTACATTTAAAAACTGTACATAACTTTGTGTTTGGAGTATTTTGGTGTCTCTAGATACATCCTTGATGTAGGTGAAAGGAGTATCTCATATCCATGGGGACATATCCCTGTGTTCAAGTTCTCTCCAGACCTCCCTCTTTATCTTTGAATCTGTCTGTTCATCTTAATCCTTCATTATATATTTTTCATTCAGTGGTCTGCAAATATAAATGTTGCCACAAAAATCAGGGAGAAATTTTATAAAATCAGTCAGAGCAAAGCAGAGGATTGTGGGCATTTCCAGTTTATAAACTATAGGCTCAGATTTGCTATCAGCATCTGAACTGAGAGGCAGTGTTATGGAACTCACCATTTTCCTACTGGATGGCTCTAAGAACAGTGTTAGCCTTGTGTTAAATTATGGGGCGCACAGGCTTTGGTCACTGTAAATTGTTTAGTGATCGGAGTAGTAGTATCTCATACACCTGGTACAAAGAGTATTGTGATGCCCTGATATTAGACTGGGGGAAAGCAGCTTGTTTGTTGTTGTTTTACTATTATATACTGAATAAAGTTCAATGTTGATGGATAGTTTTATGTAGATCATACATAAAAATAAGTGACTGCTTAATTATTTAGAAAGATTACTTGTTAAGTCATTATGAAAATTTTAATTGCCAAGTAGACCAGAAAATTGTAGAAAATAATTAGCTAACACATTTTTTTTTCTGATTTGGAAACCAAATTAATATGAGATGAATTTTAAACCAGTGAATATTCATGAAACGAAATAAAGGTTTCCATTTTCTTTGTTTTGTTTATGTGCTCAAGTCCCCAAGTATATAACAGATGTCCAACAAGTAGTTTTTCATTATTCTTAGTTTATAGTCCAATGATTAAGTACTTTGAACTTTTTAAAAAATCTGAGTATTATGAAGTCAATCGATTTAGCAATTACATATAAAAAAAAAAAACAAGTAGTTTTTTGACTAAACTTTGAAAGATGAGTTGAATACCAAGAGGTCCAAGCTTCCATTTTGAAATAAAATTACAGATAAATGACTTAGACACACAGTATTTGATGTGTAATCTTAGTAACTTTTCACAAGTTTTCTGTGGTGTTGATGTAAAAATGTTATTTTTTTTCTTATGGAGCATGGAATTAATCATTTCAACAGTTAAGATGTGAAAGAGTCTTTGTTTTTGAAATTCTGGGGTTGAATCAAGGCCTTCATACATGCTAGAGAAATCTTGTTAAATCTAAGTTAAATTGCCAGCTTTGAGACTATATCTAAGATTGAAATAATGGTACAAGAAATGACCCTTCTTTATCCCATAGGTCATTTACTGCTACATGATTATAGGTGGCCTCTAAGCTCTCAATGAATATTACTGAGGTAAAAAAGAGTAAAAAACGTTGGATTTTTTTTTCTTGGAGTATATGATCAGAAATTACAATGGAAAAGCAGGAGCTAGTAGCTGATGAGATAGATCGGTATATAAAAGCCTTTAAAGACTGAGTTTAAATCCTAAACACTCACATAAAAAAGCTCTGCATGACCATCCGTAGCTGTAGCCACACAGCATGGAAGTCAAAAACAGGCAAAAGGACCACTGGGGTTTGTTGGACACTAGGCTAGCTAGGAAACACAGAGCTTCAGTGTCAGGAGCCATCCTAGGACGAGCTAATAACAGGTGGTCTTCCTGAAATGACTTCGATTTAGATTAATATCTACGACAGGACTCCAATAGGCAAGGCCCAGAAGGAAATCAGTTTAGGATAGATTCCTGCTATTCATATGCTTTTTCTGTTATTCCTAAACATATATAACAATCACTAGATATTAGCCCGCCCCTTTGAGCTGATCTCTGCAGCTCTACAAAGATGTACTGTCTTGTAGTGACATTATATGGACACTTCCATGACTTCTCAATTCTTTATGATGATCCCATAAGAATTCCTAAAGTTACATCAGTATTTATTAGGCTCTGTTATAGTGGGACTGCTATTAGGGCCTTTTCTGATAGTCAAAACTGCAATGAGAACTCTGTCAGTCTCCCATTTGTCACCAGTTAATTACTTCTAGATAGTAACCAGACTTTCTACTACTCAGAGCACATTCCAAAAGGTTGTAAGACAATTACCAAAGGTCATAAAAGAGAACTAATGACTTATTATAGGTACTAGGACAGAAGGTAAAATATTGACTGGGTTTGTCTATACAACACTTCACTAATAACTTAGTTATGGTTTTTAACTTTCAATGAACCTGTGGAGCTGAGACAGGTGATGGATGTTTAGCCAGATAACTACTCCTAATGGATATGCATGTAAACATTCTCTGTTGTAAACTTCTATTACAGTTTATGATTTGATTTTATGTGTGAGCTTGTGGTGAACTTTTTAACATGTGATCATGTATTCTTAAAGATGTATAAGTGCTGAGGACAAAGAGAAGAGATTAAAAAAAAATTTCCTTTGCCTCGATTAAGGCACCGCGTCTCCCCTTGAGCTGGATCCCAAGTTGGGCCTGTCACTGGACCTCCTTCTCTCATGCTCTTCTCCATTTATGTCCCCGCAGTTCCTTCAGACAGGAACAAATCTGGGTCACTTTTTAAAGTGTCCCTTTTTCTTCCTGTGACTTCTAGTAGCAGGCTGAAAGTTAGAGCCATGCAGTTCCTGAGATAGAACAAAGACCACATTACTTAATCCTCCACTGTTAGGCTACAGGTGTCAATCGCCTAAACCGGCGAATTTTTTTTTTTACCCTCAGAAAGAGCAAGAACGCTTTTAGGACATTTTCCAAGTTATCCTCAGCCTTTCAGTACAGTTAGAGAGCTAGAACGTCCACAGACTCTTAGTCTTTAAAACCACACCAAAGTCCTACTCTGTGCCCGTCTCGTCTCTCCTCTCTCCAGGTCAGGAGGCTCCCAAAGGCACTTCAGATTCTGTGAGGGACATTACCTCAGGGAAATAAGATGGGATGTGATAAAGGACAAATTATATGTACATATATGCATACAACACACACACACACACACACACACACACACACACACAGAGTAAAATACAAAATAAAAATCAGAAGCGGTAGATGGAGTACTCTCCATCATTTGGACTTAACTCTGCAGTGTGGTAAGATCATGAACGATGGTTCTCATTGTCACAGTCTGTTTTCCTTTACATTCGTTTTCGTTATATTTAGAGTTCATTCTATACAGTCACTTTCTCATCTTAATTTATCAACACCACTTTTGGAAAAATTTGCAAGAACAAATTCATAATGACAGTTCAAATTATGATTCATTTTTAGATCAAATTTTATTTTAGAATGAAATCACATATGTGCATGGGTCGAAAACCAATGTGCATGGAAACTGTGTTTAAAAGTCAGGTTTGGTTGGTCCCCGATAATAGAAATGTACGTGTATTACTTTTTAATACCATCTAAAATCTCAAACTAATATATATTTGATATATTTTATGTTTTTCAAAGATAATATTTAAAAAGACTATATATATATTCTTTTTGATATATATCAAATATATAATATCTTATGTAGAATATATATTATTTTGACATATTCTTTTGATATATAAATATATATATTATATGTGTATATATATTTCAAAAGAATATTTAAATACGATTTAATTTTCATTAATTTATTTTAGAAAAAATGCTTTATTATTGGCATGGTTTACTGTGGATTTTCCAACCTTTTGTTTTAGGCTCAGTAATTGTTACTTTTTGTAGAGTTGGTAGCTTATGATTCTACAGATCTCAAACCCTTTGAAATATTTCATCTGGATGTCAAGTTGAAATTCAATGAATTTTAGCAGTATTAATCTGGGGCGGTATTAACATGATGGGCATCACATATCCAGAAAATAAAGTACTTTATTTTACTTCTTTGCACCAAAGGAGATGCTTTTTCTTTTCTTTTTTTTCCTGATATTTTTATTGGATAATTTCTTTATTTACATGTCAAATGTTATCCCCTTTCCCGGTCCCCCCACCCCAGAAACCATCTATCCCATTCCTCCTCCTCCTGCTTCTATGAGGGTGTTCCCCCACCGACTTACCCACTCTTGCCTCCCCACCTTCACTGGGGCATGGAGTCTTCACAGGACCAAGGGTCTCTCCTCCCACTGATGACCAACAAGGCCATCCTCTGCTACATATGCAGCTAGAGCCATGGGTTCCTCCATTTGTACTCCTTGGTTGGTGGTTTAGTATCTGAGAGCTCTGAAATGTCTGGTTGGTTGATATTGTTGTTCTTCCTATGGAGTTGCAAACCCCTTCAGTTCCTTCAGTCCTTTCTCTAACTCCTCCATTAGGGACCCTGTGCTCAGTCCTGGCTGTGAGCAATGACCTGTGTATTGTCAGGCTCTGGTAGAGTCTCATAGGAGACAGCTGTATCCTGAGTGAGGTAACTCAGTCACAAAAGAACACACATGGTATGCACTCACTGATAAGTGAATATTAGCCCAAAAGCTCGGAGTACCCAAGATACAAGAAGAAGGAAGACCAAAATGTGTTTTTTTTTTTTGGTCCTTCTTAGAAAGTGGAACAAAATATTCATGGGAGCAAATACAGAGACATAGTGTAGAGCAGAGATTGAAGGGAAGGCCATTCAGAGACTGCCCCACCTGGCGATCCATCCGTATACAGTCACCAAACCCAGACACTGTGAATGCCAAGAAGTGCTTACTGAAGGGAGATGATTTTTCATTTTAAATTTTTTTCCGATTAGAAACATATATTCATAATAAATTCCCATCATTTTAATCCATAAGTTAATACAAAACACGTGTCTGACTGTTCTTTTCTTATGTTCGTAATTTCCAAGCACAAAAGACTCTACCTCCACCATTGTGTCATAACCCATAGTTAATAGAACTAGAGATAACCTATCTTTACCTCAAGCTCAGCTTGAGAATTTTTCTCTAAGTTATTCAATTAAGTCTTTAAGTCAACAATATTCATTGTTGGGACTGAAGTTATGGCTCAGCATTAAAAAGCAGAAATAGCGCTTAGTGAGGACACAAGTTTGAGTTTTAGCACCCCATTGGGAGGCTACAAACCTCTTCTTACTCTTTCTAATGGGCGTCCACCCTGGGCGCCTCTGTCCCTATGCACATTTGCCTAATTGATAAGAATTCAGCATCTTCGGACAATGTCCTGAGACACAACCTCACTAATTTGAACATCCCTTTTCATTTTCCCTTTTCATTTTCATCCCTTTTTTCCTTTAAAACATATATTTATTCTTTTAACAAATTCTTACGGAATACAGTATGAAGACATAATAATTAATGGTGCACAGTGCATATATCTTCAAGTAGGACAATGCACCAACAGCCACAAATTCTCGCTTCATCCCAAGAGAGAACTGAGCTGTCTGAATTTATGTTGATCCCTATCATAGACTGAAAATACATGGGCAAGGAAATAGCTGTTTGGATGACTTTCTAGACAATACCATTATAAATACTCTTATGAGTCTGCAATTGATCCCTAATACTGGGTGTAGAGTAATACAGAACTGTGACAGAAGTGGAATTATTTTTACCTTTGGTAATTTAACTTCGCCATAGGCCCTTGTACTTTCTCCAGTTGTATAGCTAGTATGTTTATTATGATTATTTGGAGACAATTGTCTCAGATAATCTATCTCATATTATGCTATTCTTGCTTCCAGTATGCCCTTCATAAAATTTCCCTTTCCAAATTTCAGTTGAATGCATTATAAATAGAAGGATGAGTCAATGACTATAGACTTTTTGATCAAAGTATAATGTATGTGAGAAAAGAAGCAGCTGAACATAAGATAATTTTGAATTATAATCCAATTTTCAAATTATCCTCAAAACTTAGCCCTCCCTTCATACATTTTAAAATTCATTTTTAAAATATTAATAATCTCATAATTCATCTTATTTGAATGTAAACTATTTTGAAACTATGTACTTTGTGATATGGTCATTCTTTATGTCATGGCTTTGTTATTTACATTATAATCTACAAAACTTAAATTTTTTAACACTTAAACTTTTCACATCAGAAATTGATTATTTTTCAAAAATTAAGCAAAACAAGGCAATACTTGTTTCTATAAGGTGTGAAATCAATTCTAGGATAAGATATACATTGAACATATTTAATGAACACATACCACTTAATTCCAAAAATAGTTTCAAAATATTTTTTAAAGTATGTGATATACATTTAAGGAGATATATAATGTCTCATTAATAAACATGTTGAACATGTTCTCATAAATTTTGTAAATATCTTCATATCTAAATTTTAACTATTTTAGTGATAAAATGTCTTTGATGTTAATCTAGGTTATTAATGCTTTCTTTACTCTTTTGTTGTTTCCATAGTAACTCTTTTATACTACCTGTTACGTGTCATTTACTCTTCCCCTTTTAAGATTTATGAAAGCATGGGTAATTCCTATCAGCTCCTGTGTGCTGTAGCCTGGTGCGTAGCATAAAATCGGTAAACAGTAAGTCCTTCTTCGGTTTCAAGATACAATAAAGTAAAAGAGTTTGGGAATAAAAACTGAAAATTTCAGCTAAATATTGAAATAAATAAATTTACTTGACCCTAACCATATTCTAAAAGTGTCTGTTGTTGTTGTTTTCTTTTCCTTTTCTTTTTCTTTCTTTAAGGCTCAACTCAGTTTTGGTTTTTATTTTTTAACTTGTACTCTTAAGAAGTTGCAAGTGCTAAAAACACAAGAGGAATGCACAAACCCACAAATGGATTTTTAACCCAGGTTTGAAAACCATAAATGTCACGAGAGCCCAGGTGCTGGCGTGCACTGCATTCAAGAATGTATAAGCTGCTTTTGGTTTGGGGTCTCCCACGGCGGACAGTGGACATGCACTTCCTGGAGAATGTTACACACCCTGCCATAGGCACAAGAAGCTGGCTCCCATCTATGGGAATTAGAAGCAGCTACAGTCTCACTGTGTTCCGGACATAATGGAGTCCTTTAATTACCCATCTACACGGCTTCCTTAGCTGCTAGGAGACCCCACTCAAGTGTTCAATGAAGGAGACCCTCTTGATTCAAAGACTCAGGATATGCGGATTTGAATATCTACTACATCCTGCCCCCCTGGTACCACTCCAGGCCTCTGTTGACTGCAGATGGCCTGGCCTGGCAAACACTCTCCTTGTTTTAAAGGAGATTAGCAGGTGTTAAAGACCACTGGCTTCTAATCAACTATTTTCCCTCATGCAATCCAAAAATATGGAAAAGTAAAGTTACAGATAGAAAATGAGCAGCTGTTCGAAGCATTTTATGTAGGAAATAGACACTCGTGGCCTTCCCAGGCTTAGAATCCTTTAGATGACCCCCTACATAGACAGGCGACTTCCTGTAATCTGGCCAGCAGACTTTACTTGCTAATCCATTTCTACCTCTGAATTGAGCTATTGTCTACTGTAATAGGCTACCATTCACATAAATATGAATTAGCAACGCATAATCAGTATAATTATCCTTTGAGGATGTCAAAATTAAATCACTGAGTATGATAACTGAGAAAAAAATCAGTTACTCTAAATAGATTTCTTTGAAGTGTGTGGGGGTGGCTAATTGTAATCTACATTATCTAAAGTTGATGAGTATATATGATGAAAATTTCTAGTCACACCAAAACATGTTGAAAGGGTCTGGACCTGGCATTTCACTTCTGCTTATTTACTTGTAAAATATTAAGATATTTTTCTCAATTTTTGCATACATTGATACATAATAAAATTGTTTCTCTGTAGATAATAACTTTGGCCTTGACCTGACAGGAAGAAAAATATTTCCTGAATGTGGTGATTATTCACATGAGTTAAAGTTGTAAGCAAAGTAAATGGGAAAAGGAATTTGGGGAGAAGGATACCGTCCTGACTGTGGAGTCAGTGTCCTTGGAGGATTCTTTTTGTCATCCTACCACCTAGTTTCATTTTGCTCCACAATTTGTCATAGACTATCATCAAACTAAATTTGTCTTTCACAACTCTGTGTGCTCTTTCTGCCACAATTTTAGCCTTAATCCTAGTATGCTTTTAATACAATTCTTTTTCTCTAATGACATTTGTGTCTTTGCTACTTCAGACTCCATGGTCATAATCACTAGATAGAGTGCCTGTGTGGCAGAACTTAAGAAACAAGTGTTCATTTTTTCATTCTAACAGTGAACTATTTGAAATAAAACCAAGTATTTTTTTTATAACTGGTTTTCCATGTTTGAGTCCAAGGTCATATTTAAGGAAGCTTAAGAGAGTTTTGTTACTCCTATGTCCATGACATAGTTGGCCTGTTGGTATTAGTGCTTCCCAGACAATGGCAAGGGAATGGCTTGATAATTTTGTGGTTTATTTTTTTGTGGTTTCCATGAAACTTTTAAAATGCATGTACAGTAAGAATTTTGAAATCATGTGTGAGGTCATAAATCATTCCTTAAAGAAAATTTAAAATTATCTTAATAATTACATTATTGTGTTAATAAAGAGTGTTGGTGGTCATTGGATATGTTCAATATTATCAACTAATCAATGGGAAGCTTTAGAAATTTAGTAGTATTGATTAGTTAACAAGAACAGCATTTTGTCCATAAACCTAGTTATTTTGCTGTTATAAGGGATTACTAGAGATACAGTTGGTAAACAATAGACATGAATTCCTTTGAAATTGTGTTCTAGGCATTTAACATCTAAAATGGGTTTCAGAGTTCTGTATCAAAGTTCCCTAAGAAAAGTATTCTTTTCTTGAAACTCCAGAGAAGAATCTATTTTCTCCCAGGTTCCAACTTCTAGACTCCAATTAGAGGTTTCCTGTATTGGTCCAATTAGCAGCTCCTCTCATCTTTAAAGACTGCTCTGATTGGCTGATCCTTTCTCAACAATATTAGCTTCTCTTTATTTTCTGCAACAAGATAGGAACATGTTGATGCATTTGATCTTAAGAGTCCACGGTCACCTCCCAACCTTAGCATCGATTCACTTAAGACCTTGGTTCCATCTGCTTATTTAATATCCTTTCAGACTTAATCACTAAATCTGACGCTTGTGCCGATTTAGTGATCGCAGGCTTGCTATTACCTTGAAAGTAATAATCTAACTACAACAACCACAAAAACCCAAAACCTCCCAGCCAGTAGATATCAGGAATTGTCATCATGAAACTGAGATGCAAGGTCAAGTTTCAGCACTGGGAATCCCTGCAGCAGCAGCCTGTATGTGGGTCAAATGCTCCAAGTATAATTCAAACTTTCCCAGGGAGAATTCGTGGGATGCTACCTAGGTGGTACAATTCTCCTAGCATATATGAACGTCTGGCTTCAACTGTCAGCAAAATTTGAAAAACAATTGCTTTTTCTTTTTTGCCTTCAATATTTGTCTTGATTTGATTAGATGCACACTGGAGCTTATTTAAAATCTATGGTCGGGATGTGCTGTCTATATGTTAATACTTATATGTGGAAGTGTTCCCCGAAACACCTTCAATAAGTAGTAATCACTTCAGAAATATCATTTTTCCTCCCACAACTCTGCACAGAAATTCTTAGCAATCTGTTGGTTGTTCACCTAATCTTTCTTTAGTACTTCCCACTTGCACATTTCAGCAAGCCATACTGAATGGCATGGCTGTTGGCTATTTTAATTCATCTTGCTACTATAATCGAATTATCACGTTTCTCAGGACATAGACCACATTGTTACTTAAATGAGATTTCTGTTTTTGTTTAGGTTTTTTCAAAGCTGTTTAGTATTATTTCATGCTCCAGCATTATTCTACTGATTCAAGCATTTTAGTTTAGTTCCCCAATAATCTAAACCATACCCATGTCTTGGTACTTTTTATATCCATGTGCTCTTCCCATTTGCTTAGAGGAATTTTTTTCTGCTTGCATTTGGCTTTCTCTTTCCCTGTCTTACATTTCTTTCTGTTTCTGTCATCTGATTGCCTATAGTATACTGCAAGCTTTTATTCAATTAGATGCATTTTCTCTAAGAATTCTGCTAACTCCTGCAATGAAACATAGAGAACCATTTATTTTCTTCCTTTGCAATGACAGGGAAGTAAACTGTTGTATTTTGTGTTAATTTCTAAAGTGGGGATCCTGTACCATATGTAGGAATCAATTGTTGCCCCTAGGTAAACATGAGCAGGGGTAAGCCTTCCATTTCTCTTCGGTGACTCATTTCTCCAATCCAGACTGCAAATGCTTTCATTGTTCACCTGGCCTAGAGGCCAAGCTCTACAGGTTACTTCTCATTGATGAGGCAGCTCTTTGGTGGCTACGACCTGGTGGCCAATTGATAACCTGAAGATGAACACTGTGCTTCTGGCTAGATCTCACAACATTCATCGCTGCAGGCCCTTATGGTGTGACTGCTTTCTAATATTAACTTTATGCTCTGTTTGAGAGTTACGTATTTCTATTTATTTTCAATGAAAATTATACTTAAATACTGCTCTAAAATTTGTGTGGCTTATTAGATGTTTCTATATGTTGATAAAAAGTGAATTTATAGCAAGCATAATGACTCTTATTGCTCAACTATTTTAAACTACAGAAATTTTGGTTGATTTACTTTGTGGGCTCCTCCAGCAGGTTAAATGCTCCCATTAATTAAATTGAAGCTTTATTCATAAACTACTAACAATGGTTAGTAGAAGAATGGTTAATATAACTCATACAATAAAGCAGTTTCTTATCATTATGAAATGTAATGCATTAACTCCATCTTCATTTATGGGGCAGAGAATATGCTCATCTTGGCTATAAGAATAGCCTTTGCTCAGATAATATAAAATTTGCTTTGATACTCTGTGATAAGCAGTGAAGTTTAATGTAAGTTAGAAGTTAGTAACAAACATTAATGAGGTGACTACAAGAGCCAACACCACTCCGTAGTTACATACATTAAGCTATTATATCACAACGAGATAGAAACTTAACCACACAAAGAGAAGGAAAATCTACTATTCCTACTCTTAGGCTTTTAAAAGTGTAAGAACCAAACATTGGGGCATGCATCTGTAATTATATCACTTAGTAGGTTGAGCCTGGAGAATGCAGAGATTAAGGATAACCTATGCTATGTAGCAACAACTAAGCAAGCCTACACTGAGACCATGTCACAAACAAATGAGGTATAAATCTGTCCATAATCATATATCTACTTGTAGGACAGAAATAAAGGCAGTGAATTCATTTTCAGATTTAGAACTATTGTAAAATATTATATTTGTTATGAAAACAATTGCAAATTTCTGCTTAATGGCTTTACTGTAAAGTTTTCTTTCATTTGTTTTCATGAACTATCATATATGCGCTAAAATCTTGCTCTATTAGGAACGCATATTATTAAGGCTTAATGGCAGTTCCTCTGGACCCTGGGACAGGACAATCACAAGCTCAAGGCTACACTTACCAACTTAGTGACACCTAGTCCTAAAATAAAATCTATAAAATAATTGCTGAGTATTTGGCCCAGTTCCTACAGAGTGTGAGGCCCCAGGGTTAATTACCAGTAGAAAAAAAGGTCAGCAAAATA
Source organism: Uromys caudimaculatus (assembly GCA_028551405.1). Classification (NCBI taxonomy): domain Eukaryota; kingdom Metazoa; phylum Chordata; class Mammalia; order Rodentia; family Muridae; genus Uromys; species Uromys caudimaculatus. Next base: position 53,271,280 of record CM052713.1, on the reverse strand, counting down.
AAATACAATATAACAACCTCGTATGCTCATCTAATTAAACTAAGTTTCACATAGCCAAACTATGAGATTACATCAGTCAAGTATAGACTGACAGTTAGTGGTAAACTCTATTTTTAAAATAAGCATGCCCCTTTTATTTCCCAGGCAAATTTCCCACAAGTTTAGGTGAGATTAAAGGCTTCAGCAAAACACCCTGAAAGCTAATTGGAAGAACTGTAAAGTAAAGTAAATCCAACATTCTTATTAAGTTGGAAGTAATCAAATCTCTCCATCTAAAGAAAAGATTAAAGTTGAAGCAGAAGGGTCTTTAAGTGATCTCAACCCCATGATGCCCCCAGGACTGAAGGACAAAGCCTGGATCCAGGTAAACAGTGTGAGAAATCCAGGAACATAACACAAAAGACTTCTTACCACACACAAAAGCTTTCTACATTTTGTTGCTAAGAAAATGATGAAGCAGAATTCAATGGCAATGTCTTTCTCAATCTGGAGAAAAATAAGACTTTTAATAGGCAACCAAACAATGACTGGGAAAACTACAAACATAAAACTGATTTTGCTGTTTTAACTCTAAGTACGAGCCTAAACTTGTAAGTGTGAAATATAAAATATCACAGAAGTATTTTATATATTTACTTAAATAGAAACGATAAAATTAAAAACTGCTATTACTTTTTTGATTAGATAACCTAATAATTTTGAATATTACTTTAATTTATTGCAAATATTTACTTTTAGGTTATGGGAGAAAATGTGTATTACAACATGTCATGTATTTCCAATGAGTGGCCTTTTGTGGATTTCTTGAGACTCATTTTTATAACTATATTGTAATAATAAGAATTTTCCTGTTATAAAGTCATCATAAAGATAAAACTGTTATAGTATATGTAACATTGCATTGCCTTAGTCTTTAAAATTGTCTCCCTCAGCAGAAACTGAGGCAATGGCCAACCAACTTGAGACCCATTCCGTGGGAAACAGCCGTCCCTAACATTATTAATGTATAAATGACACACTGTTGTGCTTGCAGACAGGAGCACATTGTCCTCTGAGAAGCTCCACCCAGCAGCTGACTCAGACAGGTACAGACATCCACAGCCAAATAGTGGATGGAGCTTGTGGACTCTTATGGAAGAATAGGAGGAAAGATTTCAGGCCTGGAAGGGGATAGGAACTCCACAGGATGAACAACAGAGTCAACTAATCTGGATCCTTGGGGCTCTGAGAGTCTGAACCACCAACAAAAGAACATACACAGGCTGGACTTGGCCTCCTCACTCATACATAGCAGATGTGCTGCTTGGCCTTCATGGGGGATGCGGACAATTGGAATGGGGGCTATCCTAAAAGCTGTGGTTGATAATGCGATATGTTCTAGCTGGTCTACCTTGACAGGCCTCAGTGGGAGAGAAAGCACCTAGCCTCACAAGTTTCATAATGAATTCTCTTTGTATACCTTACGTATGCCAATAAAGTTAAAATATATGAAATGAGAAAAGAAAAATGAAAAACATGCCTACATGAACATAAACCAGTATTTGCTCACTAACAGTCAACTTGTGCATTTTTATGGCATGAGTCTATCTTTCAAATGAATTCAGATCTTTTATATTTCCATATGAAAATACTTGTCTTCTAATCCATATTACAAGTTATTTGCCTTTTTCATCTTTTTTTTCTGATCTCTGTTGTCTCTTCTAACCATTTTATAGCAATCACAGAAACACATAAGTCACTTCTTAGGTTTGCTTTCATGTGTATATTTGTCTCTGAGATTGGTAGGTACTTTTCTACAGTTCAAGCTGGGGTTTCTTATTTTAATTTATTTTACCACTCATATTCATTGCCATTTAAAAAATAAATATCTTATAACAAGTTGATGAGTGAAAGTAACTTCTGATTTGTTATTGTAAATTATAAATGAATGACAAGTCCTTACTCAAATGAATCATATACTCTAATGAAGGAGGACAGAAGGAAAGTGTTTACGTGGCAAAAAGGTCCTGATGGTGTAATAGACAGAATAGTAAGATCATATGAAACATACATTTCACTCCAACTGTGGTGGTACACTGGGAAATGCACAAAGGGCAGACTTTTTTCAAAAGAAAAAGACGATTGTTAAGCAGATTGAATATATGTCAACTTTTGTTAGGTAACAAAGTAGAAGAGATCGGCACAATGGTAACAGATAGTCATAAGAAAGCATGAGATCCAGAGGAGATTCCAAGAAAGACTACAAATGACATGAGAAGGGGGAGCGTATTGGAAACCTGTGAAGAATGAGATTCAAAATGGAGGACAGAGAGTGATCAGGGAGGTGTTGGAAAGTAATATCTGAGAATTGTATGCACTTCTCATTCTTCATAACGCTGTGAGCCTATAATAATGTTCCTCATGTTGTATTGACCACAGTCATAAAATTTCTTTGTTGCTACTTCATAAACTGCAATTTTGCTATTGTTATGATTATAATGTAATTATCTGATACTCAGGTTATCTGATGTGTTGAGAATCATGTTAGAATCTATAGTGATTTAAATAATGGACTATCATGCTTTTAACGTTAACTGCTGTAGTTTAAATGAGAAACATTCCCCCAAGGTTCATATATTTGAACATTTGACCCTCCGTTAATGACTCTCTGGTGATATTATAGAATGTTTAAGAACATTTAACACACACACACACAGAGTTGATGGCACTCTGGTGAGGTTACAGAATATTTCAGAAGTGGAATCTTGCTGTGGAAACTACATCCCTGTGTGCTGGTGAACTTTGAAAGTCTATAGTCTTGTCCCCTTTCCATTTAGCTAGCTCTCATCTTGGTGACAACCCAGAGTCCTGCTACAGCAGCCTGGTGTCATGTCTTTTCAGGCTTTATAGACATTCCCGCTTGACCTCTTTGCTGTGAGAGTGACAGAAGGATCACCCTGTGCAATAATCTAATAAGGAAGAGCTATGGCATCAGAGAAAAGGAAAGGCTCTGCTTTGTGCATGTGAATTATTGGTAGTGCCATTCAAATCCAGGAAATGTAAGGGTAAGAAGATATTTATAGCAAATGTGCTATATTAAATCATGTTTTTCTTGATAGATACATGAAGCTAAGGAAAAATGACTTAAGGAAGACAGACATTTGTTTATCTTAGGAGTGCAATTATATTTTTTCTTTTTTCTTTTTTTTCCCCATTCTTTTTTATTTATTTATTTTTTATTTTTTGATACTTTATTTACATTTCCAATGTTTCCCCCTTTCTAGGTCTCCTCTTTGGAGACCACCTATCCCTTCCCCTTCTCCCATGTCTATGAGGGAATTCCACCTCCCACGCACCCGCCCACCCATTCCCATATTCCCACCTTGACATTCCCCTTTACTGGGGCCTCTCCTCCCCCGATGGCCAACAAGGCCCTCCTCTGCCACGTATGTGGTCCGAACCATGGGTCCCTCCATGAAAGGTTGTTTTTTTTTTTCATACAACATATTCTGGTCACTGTTTCCCCTCCCCAAACTCCTGTCAGATTCTTCTACCTCCTCACCCACCCAATTCCACACCTTCCCTCTTTTCTCTCTCTTTAGAAAACAAATAGGCAAAAGAAATAATAAGAGAGATGAAAAGAAATGTAAGAAATTCACATACATACAACACCCACATGCACATGCATGTATGCACACATGCACACATGTGCACACATGCAATAAAAACAAAATTGGAAACAAAATATACTAGAAAAGGACCATTAAGACAAAAAATGTCAAACAAAACAATAAGAGACAAAATGTCTACAATGATAGCATCGAGTTTGTTTTGTATTAGCTATCTCATTCTGCCATATGGCCTCCCTTGAGTGTGTTAAATATACCCAGTGTGACTACACTGCAGAAAACTAATTTTTCCTTCACAAGCAGCCATCAATTGCAGATAGTTTCTTGGTTAGGAATGGGAGCTCATGTTCCCTTCCCCATATCAGTGCTGAGATTCCATTTGGCTTGATCCTATGCAATATCCTATGCCATTATATATCTAAGAATATTCTACCTTCCTTCTCATTTGAATGGCTTAGTTCCCAAATGTATAACTTAGTGTTGCTATATCAGCATCATATCTTGCTTCAATCTTTGCATTTCAATGAGCAAGAGCAATGACAGCAAAGAAACAGAAGAAAGATTGCCTTTGCTGCCCATGAGTGTTTACCAGCACTCATAGAAAGCTGAAAGCTGGATAGAATTCCAGACTTATTTTCTAAACTAATTTACCTATAAAAGTATATATTTCTTAGTATTGAGAAATAAGAGACAATTAGCTATCTCTGCTGCAATTCGCCATTTCAGGGGACTTGACATCTTATAAAATTCATTACAATTATTGTTTGGGTGTGCAGACATTCAGGTCCAGAAGTCAGAAAAGAGAAACAAGATGAAGATAACATGTCATGATTCAAGAGACATTAAATAAAGAGATTTTTGAACGTAGAAGGTAAAGGTTTTGATAAACCCAGAGAAATATCTACTGACCAGTGTCATAAAGTTTGTGTTCAGTTCCTGATTTATTGTTTCAAAAAACTTGTTCAATTTGTTAAGGGTGTCTTTTGAAGAACTTTCACTTCTAATGTTCTTCAATTACATTTTCTTCTGTAGAATGCATATGATAATAGTACAAACATGTTAACTTTAAATATATTTCGTCATTTTTTTTTAGAATCTTCTCTTAAGAAAATAAGTAACATATGCCTAACCTACATCTAGTTAGACACCTCATCTCCATTTACATTTTAATAAGGTAATTTACATCTTGAACAATAAAATCTTCATTTGTCTCAGGATGCAGCATTATTCTCCATATTGTCTATAGGCCCTAAACAATTTTTCATTTTCTTTGTGCTTCAAATAATTTCAAGAGTTTCTTAGATAGTAATTGTTACATTATATGAAGATGTTGAAAGTTCTTGTTGGAGGAAACTATAACTCAGTTTTCTGTGTTGAGTAAAAAGCAATTCATAAAAAAGGGAACTGGGTGGGAGAGAGGGGTCACGGGGAACGGGAATGGGGATCAGGTGTAGATAATGGGAAAGGAAGGGGAGGCCTGGGAGAGAAAACAGAAATTGGTGATGGGGGCATCCTTGGGATAAGCAGGACACCAGGGACAGGGGAGCTTCGTGAGAGTCTACGGTGGTGACCCTAGCTGAGGCTCCTAGCAGTTGGGGTCATGGAGATAGAAGCGACCACCTCTTGTAACCAATCAGGACTTCCAGTGGAAGGAGGTGGATACCAATCCACCCACAAAATACAAAATATGTCCTCCCTACAAGATGGGAAGGGATAGAGATGGAGCAGAGATTGAGGGAATGGCTAGCCAATGACTAACCCAACTTGAGACCCATTCCATGAGAGACAGTCATCCCCTGACACTATTAATGATACTCTGGTGGGCTTGCAGACATGACCCTAGCATAACTCTATCTTCTGAGATGCTTCATCCAGCAGCTAACTGAAACAGATTCAGAGACACACAGCTAAACATTAGAGGGAGCATAGGAAGTCGTGTGGCAGAGTGCAGAATAGGACTGAGGAAGCAGAAGCATGGGGATAGAACTGAGGGAGCTGGAGAGGTCAATACACCACAAAAAGACCTACAGGGTCAACTAACATAGGCCTCTGGGGGCTCACAGAGACAGAACCACCAACCAAAGAACATGCAGCTGCTAGATCTACGCCCCTGGATATTTGTAGCAGATGTGCAGCTTGGTCTTCATTGAGGCCCCTAACAATTGGACCAGGGGCTGTATCTGACTCTCTTGCCTGCCTTTGTATCCCTGTCTCCTAGCTGTGTGGCCTCAGTGGGAGAGGATGCACTTAGCCCTGCTGAGACTTGAAATACCATGGGCTGGGAGGAGACGAGAGAAATGGGACTCTGAGATGTCAAATCTTTTAAGTTCAGATTTCATTTTAGAGAACCTGACCTAAGTTTGAACTCAGGTAAACTAACAGGCTGGTATCTAGATTTGTTTCCAAGTTGTCCTCCAACAAAAGCGAAGCCTAGCTCCAGTCTCTAGGCTAATCCCCAACAAGACCAGCGTTTCCATGTTACATCCTCACCAAGAACAGTGTCTCCAGGTTATTCCCCAACAAATCTGCACCCCAGGTTACAAGGCCTAAGGACCAGCAATGCAGAGGGGAGAAGTTAACTTTATGGTATGACTCCCAGCACCAACCAATTACGTTAAAGGCCACACTAGCTTTCCAATTAGATGCTTGCACACTTACTCCCTGCTGACAGATTACTATAAAGCCTTGCCCCGATAGATATTCAGGGCTCCCCCACCACCAGAACTATCCTTCATGAAGGTGGTACGTTGGGGGCCCTGAGCTAGCTCGGATAGAATAAAGACCCATTTCCCAGCACAACAGCTCCAATCACAGTGTAGCGTGAATAATGATTATATTTCCCATGTTTATTCTCCATTAATAATTTTTTTAAAAATAAATCTCCTATGTGCAAATAAAATTTAAGACACTGTTGAATGATTCATAATTTGAATAAAAATATTCTTACGGTTTGTATTTTATTGGTCTGATTATATTATATATGAGAAAAAGTCATAGCACTTGAAATATAGCTAGTCGCTATAAAATATTAATTATATAGGGCACAAATAAAAATAATAGGTCCTTCTTAAATGGAAAAATAAAGATCGTGTCAGGCAAATTTCATTATTAAATCCCTTTGCCTGGCAACATCAGTTCCTCAGTGGACGCCTATTAGCTTTAGCAGGTGTTCTGCACAAGTATCTGAGGGGAGAACCTAGTCCGCTGAGAGCAAGAATACCTGATAAGCCAACGTGGAATGACTTGTCATATTAAAAGAGATTAATTAGAAATTTCATAAAAAGTCTCGAAAGTCCAAAAGATGGTTTTCTTTTTCCATAGTTCAAACCAGATCACATGTGCATTTAGTATTTGCTAGCTTGTATCACTAACTTCTAGGAAGTAATATAGTTCTATCCCAATTTGATCATAAAGTTCTCTGGAGCTAATCTCAGATGCAGTGTTGACTATCTGCTGTTTAATGCTTGTTCACTATGTTTTTATCTCAAACATATATTTTTAGAAAAATGTAAGTATAGTTATTTTTAAATTTGAGCTTCATATAACAGATTAGACAACTCCTTTAAAATATGCGGTTTTGTTTTGTGGTTATAAAGTTAGATTTCCCCCAAAGAATTGCAGCCTACTTTTCTCTGGCCATTTTGATGAGATCCATGTCTCCAGAGCTCCTGCGTTTTAGTGCTAACTTATTTTCAGCTGAAGAGAAGGATCAGGCTTCACAGCTAATGATATAAAAAACAACTATGATTATTTTGCATTTTTAAAATGTGCATACAAATCTTTTAATCTCTGCCTATACCCATCAGAACAATTCCCTTCCAATGTAATTATATTCAAAATGCAAGCAAGATAATAAGTATCTCGGAATTTAGCTTGATAAATATTCATTTGCCTTATAGGGAAAAGCAAAGAACATTCTCATATAATTAGCTGCATATTTTTAAACCACACTTTTATTGAGTTTTTTTAGGTATATTCTATGTATGCAAATCTGCTAATTTATAAGGTAAGAGTGAAGAGGATGGGAAGAGGGAGGAAGCAGAAATATTCATTCCCATCCTGCCCTCGTTTTGGGGGAATAAGTTTCTTAATTATAAGAGAGCCATCTTTTCTTCCAGCTCATTGTCTTTGTTTTATTGAACCTAAGCTGGTCAGAGCCTTTAATTTTAAACCTAGACTTACCTTTCTTAGTTGCTATAAAAATCCTTGCCTTCAACACAAATACCCCTACACTGAGAAATAAAGAAAATGGTGGTGGGGGAAACGTGGTTCACCACTGGGGCAGGGTTGACACAGGGAAGTGCAGTTTTATTACGGAGTAGAATCCTCAATTAGAACAGACAAGCGTTCATCTGCAGATGGGGAGAGTCGTGTACACATCCTTAGACCTAGCACAGGGCCTTTTTGGGTTCCCCCTCCCTTTAACTGAGGCATGCTATAGCACCAGCATTTTAGATATGACAAAAATATATGACTTGCACCTGTATGTGTTACTCTCTCGTATATAGTATCTATTTTGTATAACCCAGTGTGCTCCTGAGATGTTCTTTTGTGTTTTAACAATGAAGGTGCTTAAGAACACACGCCAGGTATACCAACTAATTCTAAATTCAATACTTTACAATACCTGTGCCTCGCAGAGACTGCTGCTCTGATGTTTCCCCTGAGAGAACTGCTTTTACGAAAATCACATCTACAATTAATCAATTTCTAATGAAATTATGCATAAGTAGTTTTGTGAGGAGGAAATGATTCGTTTTCTTTGTGATCTCTGTTTCGCCACCTTTCGTGAACTCTGTAATTCCTTCGATTCGGCATCTTAATTTCCTTTATCACTAGTCAGTCCTCAGGTTTTACTTTACTTCCACTTATTATGTGCCTCGTGATATTCCCTCCATCAGCAAAATCTGATCAGACATATCATAAGACAAATTGAAAGATGTGATACACAGTGGTATTATGATTCTATTTATGCCCAAATAGTATTTTAAGAACTGAATTGGCTGTGAAAAATGAAATATCAGACTTGATTCATGAATATATAATTAGTTTTCATACAAAAAATGATGAGAAGACTGGGTATTGTAAGCAAGGGTATTTGACGAAGCTCTTTTTATTTGGACAGTTTTGTTTCCAGGTCTCAGTATTCACTAGGGAAGCTCAAGGTCCTCCATCCGCCATGGACAGAAAACAAACAGCAGAAAAATAGATCCACCTCCCCTGTGAGAAAGTGTGTGATGTTGGATGATGGAACTGTCAAACTCCAAGTTTACTTTTAGACATAGCTTTCTTTTACTTTCATTGGGAAAGCCCTTGCATGATTTACAGCCTCAGGAAAAACAAAGCAAACAAAAACAAATTTCACGCAAAGTTTTTTCTTCCATCTATCCAGAAGACTCCATGTTCCATTTTAAGGGCTTTCTGCTCTTTCTCCCTCTGCTTTCTGCCCTGAGCAGCTTCTCTCAACACTCAAGTCTCCATGCCTTGGGCAGAGCTATGGGACACTAATGAGCATGCACCCTACCATCCCTGAAAGAATCTGATAAACAGAAATGTTTTCAGAGCACAAGTTCTAGGCCAGTTAATGGTGAAAGCGAACAAAGTGTGAGTCTTCAGGGCAAGAGGGAACACACTAAAAGGGTGACATTTCCTTTCTGCCACTCGTATTCACTTCCTTCTCTTTGATATTTTCACACAGTCCACACTGAGTGACATCTCTTTGCTGCTGTGTAAACATGGCTCCTAAGTGGCTCAGGTGAACTACAGAAGCAATGACTCTCTATGAATCGCCCAGAGTTCATCACGGGGACTCTGAGATGGTTTTGCGATAGTGCTTATTATCACAGTTTAGGTTAAAACTTGTTTTCAAATGTTTTGCCTGAAAACCAGAAGCTGAATGTCAAAGTACAACTGTAGTAGGCTTTACTTTCTGAAGATTTGCATCTTCTTAAATGTATTTCTATTTCTCACATGGACTTTTTAAGTGATTAGCTTTTAAATACTTTTAGTATTCATTTCCAAGAAAGTTTACAAGCTGAAAAGCACAGAGAATGAAAATCATTGCAATTTTTATTAACTTGTAATTAGCATTCACAGGTTTTATCTGTAGGATTTTTCTTAATTTAAATAAGTACATTAAAACTTCTATATCGTATAGGCCTTGTATTAAGTCTGCAAAAGTGTAAGGGTTTTGAAAACTAGTAAATGGGGCATATATTATAACAATATTTGGAGGATTTCTTAAGAAGTCATTTTTACCTAGAAGGCAGTCTACTAGCACTGATAATTGTCTCTTGTTCTTCAGTTTTGTGAGCTATTTTATGCAAAGATAAAATGTTCATATCTCTTCTCATGCTCACGATAAGGCTATGCAGAACTCTATTAAGTAATCCTTATATCACTGCACTAATACCAAGCAAGCTGAAGCAGCTTTTAATCAGTTCACCCCCACTGCACTTGCCAGCAACCTTTTACTCTTTCTCTACTCTTCTTTTGGAAAGGCATTATTCTCTGTGTGGAAAGGTGAATTCTTTAACAATCTGAGAGGCTCCTGAACAGTATACTTTACTTTTGTAAGAGGAACTTTATGTGTTTTTATAGAACTTTAAACAATCAAATGAAAACTAAGTCAGTAACCCTTGGGCTGCTAACAGGAACCGCCCCTGTGAGCCTTATGTATGCAAGCAAAGTCTGACCTTGATCTATATTATAATTTTTTTCAATGCATAGGACAGATATTAATGAGCATTTTCAGGAAATAATGATTAGCATCCTTGGGCACTACTTTAAAACATGTGGCCATAGTAATTTGGCCAGCAATGGTCATCAGTCTCAGCACATTCCTTTATTATACCATGCAATTTTACTAATAGTGGATCTCGCTTCCTGGAACACCCTTCTGGAAAGTACCCTCATGTCCGCTAGATCTCTACTCAACTGCAATCTCCTCTTCATCACTTTCCCCACACCTGCGGGTGGCCCTTGTGTCCTGTCTTAGTTGGGGTTTTACTGCAGTGAACAGACACCACGACCAAAACAACTCTTATAAGGACAACGTTTAATTGGGGCTGCCTTACAAGTTCAGAGGTTCAGTCCATTATCATCAAGGTGGGAATATGGCAGCATCCAGGCAGGTATGGTACAGGCAGAGCTGAGAGTTCTACATCTTCATCTGAAGGCTGCTAGCAGAATACTGACTTCCAGGAAGCTAGAATGAAAGCCCACACCCACAGTGACACACCTACTCTAACAGGGCCACACCTTCTAATCGTGTCACTCCCTGGGCCGAGCACATACAAGCCATCACATGGCTCACCTTTGCTATGTCACATCCTGTCAACTATCCATATTTTTCTAAGTCACACATATCTATTGACCTGCTCTACACTAAATTTGTCTATAACAATAAACTCTTTTTAACCATATGTTGCTCAGTGCTATATACTCCAATTAAGAAAGTTATATCAAAGACATTATGACTACAATAACAGTGCCATAGTGCATGGATCAGTAAATTATATTTTTGTATATGCCTATATGTGGTACTCTGGATTAAACTCAGCCCTCATACCTGCTGGATATGTGCTCTTCCACTAAGCTATAGCCGCAGCATTATTTTTCCTTTATTTCGAGACACAGCTAAACTATATTGCTTAAGGTTGGTCTGGGCCTTGCTGTGTAATCTAGACTGGCCACAAACTTCTAATTTTCCTGGGTAAACTGGATACTATGCTTTTTAAGAGGTCAAAATGGATAAGAGTATCACAAAACTACTCAATATAAAAGGCCCCTACTGTGGTTGAATGTATTTCTCAACAGTTAAGAATACTTGTTGTTTTTAACAAAGGACCCATGTTGTGTTCCTAGCATTCATGTCTGTCTGGAATTAAAAATTCTTCCAGTTCCTGACATACAGTACACTATTCTGTTCTCCTTGAGTAGCCACTTAGAGATGGCATGCATTCACATGAATATTTCTTCTGTTTTTTTTTTTTTTAATTTTCCTTTTTTCCCCCAATAAAATTGAAACTAATAAAAGAATCAATGATATTTATCATATGGCTTTCTTGTAAGTTATATGAAATTTCAGAAAGTTTACCACATTTTGTTAGTTGGCACATAAAGATCAAAGCACATGATTCTGTTCAGTAACCCAGAGAAAATGTGTTATAAAGTAACGTTAATGTGAAATTTTCAGTATTTATTGAAATTATTTATTGCATTTTCACCTTTAAGTATGCATTACCAGTTTATTAAAAAAAAAAGTAGTATTTACTTCTCCCTAAAGCTTGAAAACTGTGCCCATAGTAATCTGCCCAACAATGGTCATCAGTCTCAGCACAGCCCTTACTATCCCACAAAATTTTACCAATAGAGGATCTCACTTCCTGGAACACAGTTCTGGAAGGGCACAAATTACCCTCATGTCTTCTAGATCTGTTAACCCAGGAATTTAATTACATTATCAAATAAATTTAAAAATGACAATGCCAGCAACTATTGAGAAGAAAGTTTAATTTTAACTGAATAGGATAGCAGTGAGCTTCATTCGCCATATCTATTCCTTCTTCAGTCCTTACAAAGGCTCACTCATGTTGTTTTTTTTTTTTTTAACATTCTTATTCCAGAATTTAATAAGTTGATTTTGAGAGAAAGTATGTAACTTCCCTTAAAATTACCAAATGCACAAGAGGGAAATTGATAGTTAAATTCATGCTAGCTCACTGAGAGCTAATTAAGTGATTACTATGCACTAATTCATTCCAGGTGTCCATCCTCCCTAAGATACAGATATGTGACATAACTAAGTGGGAATTCAGAGACAGAGTCATTCATTTGCCAAAATTAAGAGATGGTCTGCCTTGGGTCTGAGTTTCTTCTCATCCCAGAAATTCTGAAGGGAGAGTAAGCTTTCTAACACAGATATAGCTTTGTGAATTGGCTGGGAGTCAAGAGAAAACAGACTTCCTTATTGTGTCTTGCAAAAGTCTCTAAACTTACCCCACAGGAATTTCCCCATCGTGTTGGGATGTGGCACAGATGCTATCAAAATGTCAGCATGAAGCCCAGTCCCAACCCTTCGGTCCCTGTAAAATGTGTGTAGGTGTGAGGACGCTAGCCATCGAGCAGGGACCTTGTTTCCTTTTCACAAGGTGTATTTCCAGATATCACAATTTCATTTTGAACCTGCAGAGGAAAAAGCAATCCACATCCGTGACCCAAATGCAATCTTACCATTCATCACACTGGATTTGTATTGACTTCTTCAAGTGAAAATTGCATACTTTAGGGAACATTATTTTTAGAATCATGTATTATGAATGCATAACTGACCTCAGGTAGGTGTTCAAAGCCTTTGTGAATTAGTAATAGTCCATGAAGTTACTGCATCTCTGGGTAGAAGTAAATAATTCATGCTTTATTTTAATGATTCTCATTATAACATGAATATTCATACTGTATATGATGAGAAAAAGAAATCTGTTAGAATTGCCTAAACTCCTGGGAAATGCATATATGATTAATCTTAGAAAGAGGAACTAAAACATTAATCTCTTGATTATTTAAAAGAATTATATTGGTTTAAATTTAAATGAAATCATCAATCCTGTAACTCTGATCATCTGTCTGTCCATCTGTCTGTCAGTAGATGGTGGCTTTGTTCCATTATTGTTATCACCCATCATTTCATATAAAATAAGAAAATCACAGAGTTATTTTTAAAGAATTTATCTGCCTACTTAAAATAATTTTATGAAATAAATTCTCAGAAGATTATATGAGAATGAACTCTAGAAAAGGAAATTCATAATATGGAAAGTTATTTGCATATAGCTGGATGCAGACTCATACAATGTAAATGCTCATACAAACACAAAGCATTGATCTCACTGTTTACCACTAAAACTTGAGCCTATTAAATAAAATTGAGATCTATTTGTGATGGGATCATAAATTGTTTAAAATTTTAGTTGTCATTGGATTATATAAATATTGGGTTTTGGGATTTTTGGGGGGCGTTGCAGGGCACACTGTTGCAACACTGAAAACATTCATAATTAGCAAACACTGGGCTTTCCAAAACTTGTACCTGTGACTATATTTTCATTTAGTTAAGGTCTTCAAGCAAATCTTTAATGAGATTTGTCTCTGTGTGAATTGTTGCCTTATCATAGTGTTCTCCCAAATATCCAATTTAGTACTGGGTCACATATTCTGCAGTTTTTTCCTCTTACATTCTAAAGCTTGCTCCTCCCTTTTTGAACAACAACAACAACCCAAGCCAAGAACAACAACGACCCCCTCAACCAAAAAACAACAACAATAACAGCAAAAACCTACTTTTGTGTCTCTCTCTACCTAGCTTCTTCAAAACGGTTGGCTAGGTGGTCTTACACACAATATTTAAATGACATAATAACATGCTAGCTTCATAAAACCTCCCTTTTGAAATTTAACTGCTATCATTGTCTTAAAAAAACAAACAAACAAACAAAAAAAACCCAAGAACTTTTAAAATTAGAAATTCTTGTGATGCTAATTTGGCTTCCTGTTGGTTATTATTGGCATGCCATGAATTAAAGTAATATTTGCCTGATCTACATAAGTGTTAACTAAAATGGCAATGAATGGTTTTATTTAAGCTAGGCAAGCCTTAAATAGAATTTAAAAAAACATGGTTGTTGTGAATTTTACTCTCTTAAAGATATTATGAGAAGGGTATAATTTCCTTTTATCTAATGGTAGAATCACCCAGCAAAATTAATTCATTCTGCAGAACAAGAGACATTTTGAATTTTCTAAAAGTGAAACAAATAAATCACTTTACCAGGCAAAGCACTGAGGTGACCTTCTGTTCAGAGCATCAGAATACAGTATTCATGTTAAGAAGCAACCATCTAAAACTAATCTCAACATCTACTCATTAGAGCAGAGAGTTTGTGCTCTTTCACATTTCACTTTGAAACTTATTTCACATCTAGAACCATAATAATCAGCATAGACTCGAAGGGAAGCTGGAGAACCAGACATGGCTTCCTGTTTCTTTCCCCTCACATCCTATTCTCCACTGGATGTTTGTGCTTTGAGGAAAATTTCCTTCCTATCATATATACAATGCTTTGTTTTATTTACTTAATATTTATTTCATTATATAATATATAATAAAAATAAGATTCTAACTTTTTACTGGAGTATTTTGTAAAATCTGGTGCTTAGGCATGTGTCTCATTGGGTCAGTGGATGCCTGGTCCAACATACTAAGTTCTCCTTAGTATATTTCCAAGTGTGTACTCCTCACTGAAAACATGGGAAGAAAAATGACAGTCAAGTTGAAGTTCTTTAGAAAAATACCTACATATTCAGAACTTGTTGAATAGGACCTGCATTGAATAAAGAACAGTGAGCAGATGCATTAATTATTCAAAATTTAATAAACCAGGCAGAAAGTAGAACAAACATGACATATGGACCATTCAGTGTCTCCATAAATACACCTTGATAGTTCACTGAAAATATTTTTTTCTACCTATATGAAAGTATCTACTATGTGGCTTGTAAAGATATATTTCAGTAGTGAAAACAACTGAGAAGTAAGAAGTATTAAGAATTATATGTATTCTATAAATCTTTCTTTTCCATGTTGGAGCATCTTCTGGGTATATGCCCAGGAGTGGTATAACTGGGTCCTCAGGTAGTATTATGTCCATTTTTCTGAGGGTCCGCCAAACTGATTTCCAGAGTGGTTGTACGAGCTTGCAATCCCACCAACAATGGAGGAGTGTTCCTCTTTCTCCACATCCTCACCAGCATCTGCTGTCACCTGAGTTTCTGATCTTAGCCATTCTGACTGGTGTGAGGTGGAATCTCAGACTTGCTTTGATTTGCATTTCCCTGATGACTAATGCTCCACTATGTTCATAGCAGCCATATTTATAATAGCCAGGAGCTGGAAACAACCCAGATGTCCCTCATCAGAGGAATGGATACAGAAAATGTGGTACATTTACACAATGGAGTACTACTCAGCTATTAAAAACAGTGACTTAATGAAATTTGCAGGCAAATGGATGGAACTTGAAAATAATGGGTGGGTGAGTAGGTGGGAGGAGGAATTCCCTCACAGAGACGGGGTGGGGGAGGGGATAGGGGGTTTCCAAAGAGGAGACCCAGAAAAGGGGAAACATCGGAAATGTAAATAAAGTATCAAAAAAAAAAAAAAAAAAGAAAAGAAAAAGAAAATATCATCCTGAGTGAGGTAACTCAGTCACAAAAGAATGAACATGGTATGTACTCGTTGATAAGTGGATATTATCCCAAGTTTCACTTAAAAGTAACCGCTGGACTGAGAGTGAGGTCCCAGATGGAGGAGTTGGAGAAGGGACTGAAGGAGCTGAGGGAGTCTGCAGACCCATGGAGGGAGCAACAGTGTCAACTGGCCTGACCCTCCTGGTCCTCCTGGAGGCTAGACCACCAACCAAAGAATATACATGGAGGGACCCATGGTTTGGACCACATATGTGGCAGA
>CM052713.1:53214559-53255046 GCA_028551405.1 Uromys caudimaculatus | reverse complement strand
GGGATTATGAGAATGGGTGGGCGGGTGGGTGGGAGGTGGAATTCCCTCATAAAGGTGGGGGATGGGGAGGGGATAGGTGGTTTCGAAAGAGGAGACCTAGAAAGGGGGAAACTTTGGAAATATAAATATAGTATCAAAAAATAATAAAAAAATGTTTTCTTTTAAGTCTTAGTTTTGAGACATGTCATGTTTGAGTACTAGAAATGCCACATATCTGGGTTTCTGTCTCCCCAAGTTCTAGTCCTTCAATTATCTTTTCTCCACTGTGTAATTTGGATGCTTTGTTTCCTCAAAAATAAATCACATTTTATAAATGGCTCGGAGCTTGACCAAGAATGATGAGAAAAGTCTTTTTTCTTCCATCAAGGACGCTTTGTTTCATTTCTTTCTTCACCCTGGTCACTGGCCTGAGGTTTGGAAAAATGAGGTATTTTTATTTTTATTTTTTTATATTTGATGTTCTTGAAAAATAAATCTGATAGAAAGCTTCTAAGATGGGAAAAAGAAATAAAACATATCTAAATACATCCAGTATCTAGTTATGTGCATATGGTTTTGTTCATATCGTACTCCTGAATTTTATGAAAAGCAGAAATTTGGTTATGGGTAAATGTAGCTTCTAATTGGAATATTTACAGTAGAAACCATATAATCAAATAATTTAAGCGTTAGATGACCTTAAGCTGGACAACAGAGAAAAATCAGGTCAATGTTCTTTATGACTGTAGTTTATTAACAAGTCAGTTTTGCAAATGTGACTTTTTTCTTTTGAGATAAGGAGTTCCTATTATACTCCAGGCCTATCTCTTTGTTAATCTACCTGCCCCAATTTAGAACTACTGGGATTATAGGTATGCACACAACATCCAGTGTGTACTTTTTCTAACTTATTTTGAGAAATAATATAAGATGCTTACTTGCACAGATCATTTCTGTGAAACAATACATGTAGGGGAATTATTAATTTATAGTTACCAAGAAATCATTGCTCTCTTAGGGAAAAGTTATATTGAACTAGATTCTACGTGATATTATAGAGTAAAGGTTTCTAAATTAAATTTCTCCATTGATTTATCTTCTGGGCTTAAAGTGAAACAATGTCATTGACAATGTCAAGCTCCATGGTGTTGGGGGATCCTTCTAAATTTGTAAATCCTTGTGTCTAGACTGGACATTCACATGAGGATCATTATATGGTGGATTTTCTAAAGCCAAATTATATTAAGAAACATAAAACCATAACAAATCAGTTGCCGAAATTGACAAATATCTCTTTCTGCTTTTGGCACATTGATTTCACACGGATTTGTACATATGTATACAAGTACATGTTGGCATTAGGCGTTCCTTACTTCTTTTAGCTAATGAAAGTCAGCTAGTCTATGCCTCTTTTTACCTTTGAAGTAGCTACATCCTCAACTCTGTGATCTTATCTTTCAAACATTCTGTTTCAATTAATATACGTTTCTAAATTGTTTTTCAAAAATCCCCTGCATAAACTTTATCATTATTTTGTTGTTGTTTGTCAATATTAAAGATTCTGAATGGGTCATGGGCATAATAGTGTTTGTTATTTGCCCAATTTCTGTCTTTATTTATTTTGATACTTGGAGTTCTGTTAGGTACCATTTTAAAGACTCAGAACTAAATTTGCTTTGCTAAAGACTGATCATAATTTCTTCAAATACTACCAGATACCTTAAAAATCTCTCTGCTAGCAAGCATTTCAAAACCTTATCATCCATTTAAGCATATTCCCATTAATCCTATCATATAATATCTCATCTATGCAACTTTGTAATCTATCACACATTCTGATCTCTAAATATTTATAGAATAAATGACAATATTATTATGTTAAACATAAAATGTAAACAGGAAGCAAAATATATCTAATGTGTTGATATGAAATAAAAATGTCTTATAAAAACTATCGTGAATGATTTCTCACACTTACAGATTGTTCATCTGCTAAAGTATGAAACTGAATATATTAAGTATAATAAAAGCCCTGCTCACATTGTCTCTTATGTCAATTCCATTGTTTTAGATACCTGTTTTCAAATACTTAGAAGCTGAGACCTATATTAACTCTTCCAAATAACATTTCCAGTCTTTTTTCTGAGACAATTTTAATAGCAAAGGTATTACTGTCTTCATAGCAATATGGAAGAAAATCTTGATTTTAATTTTCCACCTCAAGTTATAGTCAAAGAAGTTGTTCACAGATTTATAGGTTATATGTGAGGAAATAAAAACTCAAGTAGAGAAACAGAGGTATTTGATTTTTGATGTCAAGTATTTCTTGTGTGATTTATTTTTTAATATTTTAAAACATGTAAATACAAGCAAGGCACATATACGAATACACACAGACGCACACACACACATGGTGAGGGAGAGAGGGAGAGAGGGAAGAAGGAATAAGGAGAGATTAAGTAAGTTATTTGAATGCCAGTTGCAGACAAATGGATTGAGTGGTATTAAATATTCAGCTGGAAGCAGAATACTGAATGCAACATTAGTTGCTATTACAATCCCTCCCTCAATACAGACTCAGCAAAGTAACCTGATGCCATAATGGTAAATTGCTGGCTTGCAGAGTGATGCAGATTATAAACGGTCACATGGAGGGCATGGTTCAATATTATTACTTTATCACAAACATGACCTGTTTACTCTGTACACGCACTATGAGAAGGGTTAGGCATCGGCACCCACCTATTCTATTGGCCTTGATAGCCAAAGATGCTATTGCTACTGAAATATTCTCTCCTGTAGTATGATGAAATCTATCTAACCACAGAAAACAAGCAAGTTTTACATAGGACCAGATTATTATATAAATCCATCCATGAAGAGATTCTTGACAGGAGCCCTAAAATGTCCAGTCAATAGGCTATGTTCAGTTTAAAAAAACTGTTCATATTTTCATCAAGTTCCAGATTTACTACACTCGTCATTCAGCACAAATAGAAATGTATGATTCTGTCAATCAGCTTAATGTTATTTATTCACTGAAAATAGGTGAAGTTTTTCAATTTCAGTGAGTGAATTCTTCATTGTAAATGTTTTCCTCTGTATTTACTGTCCTTGAAAGTCTTCTTTGGAGTTAGTTATATAAATATTACTTCAGAAAATATTATAAAAATTATATTAATTTTCCATGATAATTAATTAAGAGATGATATATGTATGTATACATATACACATACACATATACATATGCATACACACACACACACACACACACACACATATATATATATATATATATATATATATATAGAGAGAGAGAGAGAGAGAGAGAGAGAGAGAGAGGGAGGGAGAGAGAGTCATATATGGATGAACAGTTAAAATCTACATGCGATGTTGTACTGCTCGATTAATATAAATTTTCTTACATATGTTTGCACAACTAGTGAGTGAAAATATAAGAGACCAAACACAGTATTTTGAAGGCAGAGAGAAGGAAAGAAAATAGTTTTTTAAAAGTTTCTTACTATCTAATATGCTCCATTGAGATTTTCTAAGCTGACAATCATTCTATAATGCAATTTATTGTATTATGTCTGATGTGCTACAAATTCTTTTAGACATAGAATTTCAAGACACATTCCACCACTGAATTATAAAATACTCATCAATTAGCACTATGGAAAAGAATCAATGTTACTGACAACTACTGGAATTTACTCTGCACCAGAGAATTTGAGGTCCTGGGAAGAGAAATTTTTGTATTTACACAAATTTGTCCTCGTGTATATTTGTGTCTATGTGTAAAGTATGTGTGTGAATACACACCTACGTGAAGGTATATGTCTACCCTTATGTATGTCTACCCAAGGATAATCTTGGATGTCTTTTTCATTCATAGTCTGCCTTAATTTTGAGACATGTTCTGACACAGACTCTAGACCTAACTCTTTGACTCAACCACCAATTTGCAGAGACCATCCTGTCCCCACTCATCAAAACTAGGATCTCAGACCCAAGCTCCCTTACTCTACAGGCTGTATGGGGGAGGGAGAGGAACTCATGCTTCATGCTTGCATAGCAATTAGTTTCCCATGGAGTCTTGTCTCAAACTCCAACATCTGTCATTTGAATAAGAAATTTACATGAAAATTCAAATAGGTCCATGGACACAGATTTTGAAAAGAAATGACAAAATCCAGATTTTTGAATAAAACTGAATTTACCAAAACTACTAATAGTATTGCATAAATTTCATACACTTTTTAGAAAAGATTTTATTTTGATTGAAAGGCTAGAAGTCAGCATTTATAGTTGAACGGTAATATAGAATAGTTTTAATTCATTCAATAGAGAAAAATGTGTAGAATCTTAATAAAAAATTTCCAAGTATTTTTTTTGAAAATCATTACTAACATTTAACAACATGTCATCATTGTACTTGTACAGAATAGTGAATCTGTATTAGCAAAATATTTTTCAAATCATGGATGGGGTTTTAGATTCAATGTAATTACTTCAAAGTATGCTAATTTAAAGTTAAAACACAAGTATTGAACCAACTTGATCCTGTTTGTTTTCACTATTACATGTGATATATGGACATTATACTTCAATTTAGAGCACATTAGGACAGAAAATCAAGATGCAAATGGTGATAATTCATAAAGTTCTGTATACCTGCTGTTTAATCAAATATTTTATTACATTTTAATAAAGTATTTTAGATTTTGCCTTCAATTAGAAATGCAATATACTTTTCCCTGAATGAGTTTCAGAATAATCTTAGGCAAAAGCTTTAAAAAATCAATATTATCATCAATATTATCTGCTTAAAAATATTTCACTCTGGGCCAGTCTGTCCAGGGAAGCAGATAGGATAACTATGGATATTCACCTTTTCCTCTAAATACACAACCTTTTGAGCTAAGGTTCACATGCTCAGTGTTATCCACACCTCTGTAGCAAACTACCTGCTATGGCCTCTCCCCATTTTCTGACTCATTTTCAGAGTACTACGATCTTGGTGGAAAACCCTCCTTTCCTTATTCCAGTGGACCCCTAAGCCCTGAAACCACACTCTATCCCATCCCGATTACTAAATGTCAGCTGCCTATACCTAGAAACACTTAACTTGGATACTCCTTGGGTCACACCAGGAAAGATCCAGAAGAATTCTCCACCAGACAACACGCAGCTATTATACTCTCCTAAGATCCTGACAGGCAATAGAAACAAGGAAAAAAAAAAACCACCCACCCCAAAAAGACAAAACCAGGTACTGGTACCTAGAATTTCAGTTGTACCAAACCTGAACCCTAGACCCCGGCAAAAAAACCACAGTCAATCACAGCCAGGACAATATGTCACTACTAACACCCAGGAAAACTACTATAGTAGGCCCTGAGAATGCACCATAGCTGGAGCACTGGACAAGAACCTTCAAATAGCCTTTATGGACAACATAGTCCAGGGACCTTGGATAAGAAAAACTACTACTGCTCTATCAAAAGAACATAGCAATAAAAAGACTCTCAATGACACTCTGCTATATCCTAGATCTGTGTCTTCCTCAGTCATCATTAGAGAAGCTTTCTCCTGCAGCAGAAAGGAACAAATACAGAAACACGTAGCCAGACAATATGCCAAGAATGAGACACCTTGGAATACTCAGTCCTAATATGAGGTCGTGATTGAAAATCTCCTCTTAGGGCTCAGGAAACCCTGTAGAAGAGAGAAAAAAAGTATATAAAACCCAGAAGGGATGCAGGACACCAAGAAAATAAGAACCTGTAGAATAACAGTAAAAACGCACATACAAACTCACAGAGACTAGGTAGCATGCACAGGCCTGCAAAGGTTTGCAGCTCACAGGGTCTTAGAGCTAAAAGAAGTAGACACATTTCCCCATCCTTCAGCTAGTAGTTATTCCAATTGATAACCACTGAAATATGTAAATTTAGTTTGCTCAAAGAGATTCTCACTGGATAAACTAATCTTAAGGATAGTCTGTATGGTCAGCAGTAGATGGCTAGCAAAAAATGAACGCACTTGCATCTTCCAAGGTTCCTTGGTTTCATAATGTCAGCTCAGGGTTTTGTTCCTTTATCATGGTTTTTTAGTTATTATTATTATATATGTAAATTATAATATATATTTTATATAATATATATTGGTTACATATTATATATATTATATAATAAAAGAACTAATTCTTTGGAAATATATTTTTTGTCTTAGGGTTTCTGTAGTTCTGATAAAACACCATGAAAAAAAATAAAACAAGTTCTGGAGGGAAGGATAGGTTTGACTTTCATGAAAACTAGCCATACCAATTGATTTCAGGTTTTTGTTTGTTTTGTTTTGTTTTTAAGGAATTCCTGGGTGTGGAAATAAGTGGGCCTCTATGTCTATAGTTGTTTCTTGTGCCTCTTCTGGAATGTTTCTTTTCTGTTTGTTTCTTTTGTTGCTTTTAGTGTGCTCATTTTGTTTTATCTTGTTTTATTTTATGTTATTATTATCCCTTAGAAGCATGTTTGTTTTTTAATGAGACACAGAAATATGGTGGATCCAAATGGAAAGAAGATACGAGATGAGGGTGGAAGGAGGGAAGGAGTAAAGGGGGGGAAGGGGGGATTGTAATCAGGAATACATAAGGCGAACATCAAGGAAAGAGAAAAATGTTCTGCAATGACCAGATACTCAGATGGTTGCAGTCGGGTATGCACACCATCTATTTATTTCTCTGTGTATTTAGTCTATGTGCTTTTAGAAACTGTATCTTGGAACATCAATAAAATTGAGGCAAACTAGATTTGTTTATAAGACACACAGAATGCCTTTAATAGCACAACACTGCTGTTTCTTTGAAACTCAAACAAAGGAAAGAGAATCCTTAAAGTCATCACAGACACAATGATCATGGGGAGCAAGAAAGGAATTGCTAAAGCTTCTGTCACATTTCGAATATATTTCTCCTTGTTTTTATTCTTTAGAGAAAAGGACATAAAACTCAGCATTCAATAGATTCTTACTAGATTTGTGACTGAAATGGGAAACAGAGGAAAGAGTGTTTAATTCATTAAGCACCTTTGTGAGGTTGGAAAGATAACTGATTGCAGCTTATTAGTCGTTTCCTATAAACATTCAAGAGTTCAGCTTACAGAAAGCAGTTGATATCAGTGGGATCCATGGCACAGCAGAATAACTAATGGGTGTCACTGGAGCTTTTAATTCTCATTATGTGGTTTAATCATTAAGGGTTATTTGATATAATTCTTATTTATGAGTATCTTTAAAGCTTGGCTGCCTCAAGAATTTGTGTATTGAATTGTTTTACTCTACCTTAGGCCAATTTAGTTATCTGCTTTGATATTCACACAAACATAAAAATTTGCAACCCCTTCATACTACCACTTTCTCTATGACTCCTCTGTAACTGACAGAGTGCATGCATGTTCAATGAGTGTGTTTCATTAAAACTATGTGCAATTAATAATTTCTGCAGGCTAACTTGTGAGTGAAGCATGAAGTCTTTAGCTTTGGTGCTGCATAAGATTTAATCAGAATTGCATCTGCCTACAGTTTTTCTGCCATATAGTAAAATGAATTTTGCAAGGAGCCAGTTTTCATAATTGACATATCATGGCCAACCCATTCTCCTTACTTCATAATACAACTGTGATTTTAGCTTTTTCCCTTCAAGGAACCATTATGTCCATGTTATCTATGTCCATAATAGTAATATGCTTTCTGGTGTTTCTGAACTGGAGGCCCTGTTGCTACCTTCTGGATCCCACATCAATCATACTATAGATGCTATGTCTCCAATGCAGCTCTTCCTCATACCTGATGCTCTGCTCCCCCAGTAAAGTTCATATGAAGAGGAATATCATGTCACATCCTTTCTAGGAACTGACATTTTAAATTTTAACAGATAGTCACACTCCTGTTACCTGCAATGGATATGACTTGTTCAGTTTTGGACCAAGGAACTACTGAGAAACCTAAAGCAATTGAATCCTGGAAATCACACAGTTCTTCTGAAGACCAAGTCAAACCTATGAAAATGTACTCTTCTATGTTCATAGCAGCCTTTTTTTAATAATAGCCAGAAGCTGAAAACAGACGTCCCTCAATAGATGAATGGATACAGGAAATGTGGTACATTTACACAATGGAGTACTACTTAGATATTAAAAACAATGACTTCATGAAATTTGCAGGCAAATGGAGGGAATTAGAAAATATCATCCTGAGTGGGATAACCTAGTCACAAAAGAAGACATATAGTATATACTTACTGATAAGTGGATATTAGCCAAAAAGCTCAGAATTCCCATGATATAACTCACAGACCATATGAAGCTTAAGAAGAAGGAAGACCAAAGTGTGGATGTTTCAGTCCCACATAGAAGGTAGAACAAAATAATCCTGGGAGGTAGAGGGGTGGAGTGACCTGGGAGGGAGAGAAGAGGGTGAGGGAAAAAGGGGACAGGATCAGGTGTGGGAGGACACTGGGGAGAACTAAAGAGGGTCAGGAAATAAAACAGAGGTGTGTAGCAGTGGGGGATGGGGAACTAGGGATAGTCAACAGAAAATCTCAGATGCCAGGGAAGCAAGAGGTTTCCAAGACTCAACAGGGATGACATTGGCCAAAATACCCATAAAGGGGAGAGAGAACCTGTAGAGACCATATCCACAAGTTAGGTATGGTTCCCGGTTGTGAAATGGGGCAGCCCATCCATCTCAAAAATATTAACCTGGAATTGGTCCTGTCTAAAGGAAATGGTGGGACAAAGTATAGAGCAGAGACTGAAGGAAAGACCACCCAGAGATTGCCCTTCCTAGGGAACCATTCCATCTGCAGACACCAAACCCACACACTATAGCTGATGCCAAGAAGCTCTCACTGATAGGAGCCTGGTATAGCTGTCCCCCGAGAGACTCTGTCAGAATCTTACCAATACAGATGCTGATGCACACAGCAAACCACCAGACTGAGCACAGGGACCCTGATGGAGGATATAGGGGAAGGACTGAAGGAACTGAAGGGGTTTGCAACCCCATAGGAAGAACAACAATATCCACCAACCAGACCCCCCCCCCAGAGCTCCCAGGGACTAAACCACCAACTAAAGAGTACACATGGAGGTACTCATGGCTTCAGCTGCATATGTAGCAGAGAATTGCCTTATCTGACATCAGTAGGAAGGGAAGTCCTTGGTCCTGAGGAGGTTTGGTGCTCCATCGTAGGGGAATGCTGGGGCAGTGAGTCAGGAACGGATGGGTGGGTGGAGGAGCACCCTCATAGAAGCAGGGGGTGGGCGATGGGATAGGGCATTTGCAGAAGGGAAACCAAGAAGGTGGACAACATTTGAAACATAAATAAGAAAAATAGCCAATAAAAGTGTCATGAAAAAGAATGAGTTCTTAGCATTAATTTGTTCTTATCATTACAATAATATACAGAGAAAAGTAAGGATTCTGGCTTTTGTGAGTATAAACTCTGGTCCTGTATGAAAACACGGCATAACTCCTAACATGAGAGACTGAGGCAGTGTTCTCTTGGTGTGAGTTTTTTATTTCCCAAACTTAAATTGGATCAAATACCTGTATTTTGTGAATGCATATATGAGTTAATAGATATCATAAATGGAAGATATGTTTCTTAAAAACATAGATGGTATTTGATAAGTAAGATGCAAATGCTCACTGTGCTAAAACAAGTCAACATGGATCAAACAAAACCATAACTCTGATCACAGCCAGCATTTAAAGTGTTTGTTCTCATGAAGGCACTGTGTAGACTTTTCATATACATTTTGCCATCACAGAACATGGAAATACATAGTATTATTGCATATCACTTGTATTAACTTTTCCTGGCGAGACAAGAACAAATATCTATTCAGCGTGTATAGAGCATAAATACCATATCCTAAACACAATTTCAACAAAGGCAATTGGCAAGGCAATGAGTTCAATCGAGCTTATTTACACACACATGTCAGGGTTACCTCCAAGAGAAACGCGAGCCCCCTAAAGCTTCATGATTGTAAAGTTCCACACTGTATTCAATGACAACACCATAGAAGCTAACATTTAGTTTGCTGCCATTTGTGTATACTTAGTGTCTCAAAAGACTATTTGTATTTTAGAGAGGGCAACAGAGAACACTGACTAGAGGAAGTGTGACCGTCCCCTCCCCCCTTCTACTACAAAACCTCAAGAGCTTGATTACTAATACCACAATGGTACAATTCCACTCAATTAGTTGCTATAGTTACAGACCTCAGGCAATCTATACTCCATGGCAGCAATGGAGTGAACATGTTGTGCCTGAAGTAAAAACAGCATACTAGACCAATTCCATTTACATTTCTGTGTTAGCTTATTGAATTTGATGGTATTATCCTATTTAATGATGCTAAGACTATAACTTTCAGATACTAAGCTGTTTGCTCAAGTTTTTAGGAAAAGCTTAGAGTTTAATTATTTTGGTCTTTAACTTTTCTCTTACCTCTCAAATCAAAAGAATGAGAGCTACACACACACACACACACACACACACAGAGAGAGAGAGAGAGAGAGAGAGAGAGAGAGAGAGAGAGAGAGAGAGAGAGAGAAAATGAGTTCCGTTTTAAAATAATTTTTGAAGGCATTTGGAAACTTGGTGATAATTTGAAGGACTTGAGACAGTAGGAAGAGGCAGACAAACTGTATATTTAGGCATTTCCCAAGAAGTAGAAGTAGAGAACAGAAGGTAGTAGTGGTGGTGGAGGAGGAGGAGGAGGAGGAGGAGGAGGAGGAGGAGGAGGAGGAGGAGGAGGAGGAGGAGGAGGAGGGGGAGGAAACATGGAAGGGAAATTCATTCATGTTTGAGCTAAGGTACAGCATTCTCAGCAATGGCGGTAGAAATCATCTGTATGTCAAAAAGGGGAAGTGGGAACAGAGAATGTATAGGGAAGGTGAAGAATCAGAAAAACAGGATTACTCTTTTGAGCAATATCTAAGTAATAGAGAAAGACGAGAAGAGAAACAGTTGTTTGAGTTAGAACTCAGAGCAGTCGCATGCTTAGCAGTGCTGAGAGAGCTTTGCTAAGTTCCTTTGAGAGAAGAGCTTTTAGGAAGACTAGTACATTATCTCAGACCAAAACTCAAAATCAATTCCACCAAAGGCCAATTTGATGAGCCAATTAGTGGACTGAGCTTCTTGAGAAGCACAAGGGTGGGTTTCTTTCAAGAGAATATATGACCTCCCAGAGTGGTAATTATTCATCCCATCTCCTTCATGTCTTCCAGTAAGTCAGCTTTATTATCAACCAGTCGCCTCCCTAGTTAAATGGCAGGCTCTGATAGATTAACTCTTAGTGCTAATTTTCTACTCTCCTGAGCCAATCAGAATGTTATTATTCATCCAGAGCCCAGGGTAGAATGTAGATGTCACTGTTTGGATCAGGAAGAATTAGCTTCTCTTAATGGTAAAAGATCTCAACAATGTCCTCATATCCACTCATAGCTAGACATGAGGCATGGGTCAGTTCTCAAAATTCTCTTGTTTGCTAATCCCCATAACAAAGATAATGTTAAACCAGAACATAGCTACATTTCAGGAAATATCTACTTATAGGGTGTCAATTGATTTTTATCATAAAAATAACAATGGGTAATGTTTGTTTTACATGGTATTTTATATATATATATATATATATGGATATATATTGAAGTGCAGGGATTTGAAGTCCAGCTTTGTTAACTATTACATGTAAAGCGTTAGGTCAATCTCCAATAACCCAGGAGGAAAGAGAAAGAGAGAGAGAGAGAGAGAGAGAGAGAGAGAGAGAGAGAGAGAGAGAGAAAGAGAGAGAAGAATCCTTAGAGAAAAGAACTATATGGCACAAAGAAGAAATTTTTAGAATGTTGTCATGTTGTTAATATATACTGTCCAATTGTGTTATACTAAACTCGTCAACAAAATTTGTATTCATTCAGAAATATTTAAAATAATTTGAAGGTATTTTTCTAACTTTTCAGCTACATGTCAAGTAGCATTCCAACTCTCCACAGTTTTAAATTTTCATCAGGAGGCTGATTCTAAAGGGAAACTGTTCACTGCTCCCACTGTTTATAGGTTTTGGTTTTGTTTCATGCCAATATCTAAGGATTTCTAAAACTTGTCCAGAGATTATCTACTGGAATAAAATTAGGGAGGGGTGTAGATACAGACTAACTAGAAAATGCAAGAAGTTCTTCAGACTCTAGAGTCTGAAGAACATGAGGACTTTCTAAGCCTCCAGCCACGCCTCTGTGCTCTGTAGCTCATAGCATTCCATGCCCACCTTATGAATAGGGAATATAGTCACTGAGCATCATGCTAAATGTATGATTATTTATAGCAATTCACTCAAGTAAAAAGAGGAGGCTAGAGGAGAAATAGGCAAGGCAGTAATATATTGAACTCTCTTTGTTTTTTCTTAAGACTACCTGTGATTTCTCTGCTCTGTACATACTGGCCCCAGCTCCTCTCTTGAGAACATCAGTTGTACACCTTGGTGTTTTTTAGTTTAGCTTTCATTTAAAAATACATATAACCAGAAACCCATATGGTATGTTTTCTCATACTCTTTTAATTATTTTTCAAGTATCATGTTGTCTTTAAATTTCAAGTACTTCCTACACTATTGGTGTACTTCTTATTCTTTTGTTTTAATAATTCTAGGTACATTTGTGCATATTATCTACTATAGATTTCCTAATATACTGACTAAATCTTAACTTCTTTCCATTAAAACTAGAACTATACTAGGGCAGAAAACCTTCTTTGTTTTATTTTAAGGTATATCTAATGAGCATGCCAGGGATCCAGGACTTCCTAAAATTTAATAAATATATATTGAATAAAATATCTTACCTTTCAGACCACAAATGAAAGAATTTGAGTAAATCGCACATTCTTTTGTTGCAAATTGGGAACTATACTCAATGAGCCAGTGTTCTTTGCTACATACAGATGTGAGGTTCTGAGAGATTCAGAGCCAATATGTGTTCCTTCTCTTTAATTTTTATTTTAAGTAGAGACTTAAGAAAAGATTGCAAGTATAATTAGACTCCTAGAATTTTAACAATTATTAAATTATCCCAACTTCAAAAGTGATTCCTCAAATTTCTCTGTTACTCAGTATCTTTGGTGTTAACCAAAATATTTTATACATGCATACATCCAAGTTAATGAACACAAACTGTGAAAATATTGAAAGTCTGTAGATCTGACTTGCTCTTGTGACTGCAACAAACTGTCCTCAGAAGTGTCACGTGACACTGTAGATTGTAAATTATGGGAATTATAAGCAAAGCAGGAGATCAATTGATACCTTTGTGCTCAAGATGCTTCAAGTCTATGCAGGTGACTTAGTAACAATCATAACTGAAATTCTTTATTCCTCAGAAAAAGGAAAATAAAGCTTAATTAAAAGCAAGAGAGATTAACAGATTTTTACAAAGTATATACTAATGATGAGAATAACATATCCATGTTGTTTGCCTTATTCATTTTGTTTGACTTATTTTCACAAAAATAAACAGAAACATAAAGTACTTTCTTGGAATATATAGTTTGTTAAGACTTTCTTTTGTAGAAATTATCTAATTGCTGGCAATATTATGAAATAGAAATTTGAAACAGGATGTTGGCCATTGTATTCAATATGGCACTACACTTTCAGTTGGAACCTACCTTATTTTCCTTTCTAAACAATGTTCCTAATGTAATCGAAAGGACCAAGAATCACAACATGTTTATGACTGAAACATGGGAATTCAACAATTGCAACCCAGAAACACTGCTAACTAGTTATGGAAAAATAAAATCATTGTTGTGGTTTATATTATGTCTGACTCACTGATCCAGATGTCTAAGGAATGCCTGAGACATCATGTTTATTTCTACTTTTTGACTCCCCAGTTGTCATTTCTGATTCTTTATCTGAATTTTGCTTCTAATTAATAGCTCTCAGGCTGTTCTGTAATATTTTTTTCCACTCATCTGCGTGGTTGGGCCAATACATAATGGAGGAAAGAGGGAAGGCTATGAATGTTGAACTGCTGTTGAATTCAGCCTAAAGTCTTACAAAGAGTAATTCAAGAGATGAAGTAAATTAACTCAAGCCAAACATTTTAAACATATGTTGGTTTTGTTTTTTGTTTCCCTGAGACAAAGTCTCTCTATGTAACTCTGGCTATCCTGGAACTCACTTTGTAGACCACAGTGACCTCAGACTCAAAGAGATCCTCCTGCACCTCCTCCCACATGCTGGAATTAAAGGTGTATTTCACTCTTATTTAAACATTTAAAACATTTTTTAAAAGACTTTTTTAAAAAAGTGAACCCAGAGAAATCATTCATGTAACCACCAATAACATTATATGCTATACCTTAAAGACAACTGATAAACAAATTTCTGCCCTATTAATAATGGTTAGTAGTTTATATCTGTGGACAATTAATGCAACCAAATATAACTTACTGAAACATTTTTGGTATGTAGAGTGGCTTGACATCTTAGTTGAATTCAGAATTAAGTGGTGGGGGTGGGGGTGGTATTAAAGTACTGTTTCTGGGCACTCTCCCAGACTCTCTGATTCTGTAAGTTAATATAAGTAAGACTCATGTGTATAACTTCCTAGCAAGTTCCTAGGCAATGCTGCTGCTTCTGACCCAGGGAATGAAGTTTGGCTATAAACATTTTGAATTGTGCAATTATGGCTCTGAAAAGGCCTCAAAGGCATTTAATCCATTTCTCTAATTCAAATTTTAATCATCCCTGAAGGCTAAACTCATTATCAAACTTGAACAACGAACATGTGTCAGACATCACTTTGGATGCTAGTGATACACTGGGTAGATAATCTCCCTCAAGGGATCTGGTACATGAGTGGGAATGACACATGGCAAGGTACTTATTATGCATTGTTTCCAGAGGAGAATGAACAGCCACTGAAACTGCTCACAGTCTGACGATTTACTATTTACAACAAAACTATTCAACAGCAAAGTAACATAGTTGGGCTTAGATTCTTAAATGTATCACTCTGGCCTGACAGGAAGCAACGAAGTGAGTTAGATTGCAGTAACTCAAGTCTCAGACAGCAATGACACTCAAGCACTCAACCTTTCCATAGTTTCTCTTAGACTAAATGTTAATTCTTTTAGAATGAAAAAAAAAAAGAGATCGATTGGCAAACTTTAATGTTTAACCTTTCCTTTTCGCTTTTTGTCAACTAAGTTAATATACTGAAAACCCAAAACATCCAATAAATGGATCCTGTCAAAATCAATCTTGCAATAGTGTCCCTTCCCTCTAAACTTGCCTTTTATCCTGGGATAAACCTTTTACACTCTTTTTAGCTGATGGTGATGCTATGCCTCAGGTGACAGTGTCCTCTACTCATCCTGTCCTTGGCTCTGTTTTCATGGCTGCCTTCACCTCTACCTGTGTACCATGATGGCTGCTTCCTGAAGGCAGAGATTGGAATATTGATCAGATTATTTATACAAAGTCCAAGCTCATAATAACGAATTGCAGTTCCAGGGAGTGAATAAGCGTTTATAGAGAAGACAAAAGGAACAAGGAAGAGGCAAAAATGTGAAGAAAAGAAAAGAAAAGAAAGAATATTTAAGTATCATGGTACCTAACAGTTGGATAGAGAGTCTATAAAGTCCAGAAAAATATGGGCCCTAAAAATAATCTCTTGGTTTTCGTCAGTATATTATTTTGTTTTCTCTTGTAGCAAAATAATTCTGTATAGATGTTATTATATGCCAGAAAATGTTTTTTTTTTTTTACTCACACTTTTGGAAACTAAAATTGCAGTATTTATCTCCTCAGATTCTAGGGAGAATGAAGAGTAACATGGCACCTAAATAAAAAAAAAGTTGTGTGAATTGGTCTCAAATACAGACGACTCCTATGAGAATTAACTGAGACAGCAGGGAGCTACAATAATTCAAGGTCCCCACAACCTAATCATCATCCCCTACTCTCTACCCTTCTTGCCAACCTTTTTCATCACTATGTTAAGGACCAAGATGCCAGTACATACGTTTTTGATGGACACTTCCAAACCATTTCTAATCCAAAGCAGCCATGGGTGCATACTGATGTCAGTATGATGAGGAAGACAAAGCTACAGTCTTGGAATCAGGGATACCTAATGTTTGTAAATTTTGATTTAATGTTTAAAATAATTGCATGAAATGAAGCAACTATCATTATATCACTGAAGAGTAGAGGAATATTACGGAGATAAGAAAAGGTTTCAGGAAGAAAATGACAGAGATAGACATGGAATGTGTGTGTTTAAGAAGTGTCAGCCCAATATGTTGTCTTCCCATTACTATGTACACTAAATAATAATTAAGTACATAAGTAAATAGAAAAATAGAAACACGTGCATACTCATATTGAACACATTTACCATGTTTTATGATCTCTATCCATTCCTCCCATAAACTTCTTTCTTCCTTTTGAATGTTCCTCTATGAGTTTATCAAGTTACACTTATGAATTTAAACATATATTCATTTACTAAAATTGATTTGTGACACTTTTGACAGTTATAGAAATATCTACAGTACCCTATCTGTTGCATAATATTTACAATTTAACAATATTACATAGGCAAAGGCAATTATATAACCACATAATATAATACATAATAATAAAATGACAATGGATATTGTTGCATGATAAAGTGAAATGAATTCAAAGACAAAAAGTCTTAAGCCTAAGACTTAAGGCTGGAAAGAAAGCTCAGCAGTTAAGAGCATGTGCAGGTCTTGCAAAAGATTCAACTTCAATTCCTAGCACCACATCCAGCCACTGCCAAACACTTTTAACCCAAGTTCCAGGAGGGATCTGATGCCCCTGAACTCACAGGTATAGACCCCATTCCCACATACACACAAACATGAGTAAAAATAATAACACTCTTTGGAAGAAGAACAAAGAAGAAATCTGCTAAAATGCGTCATATTTTAACTTTCCATTTCTGTTTGCTTGTTTGAGGAACAAAGAAATCATGGCATTCTTTGTCCCAAATGCTTTTTTAAAAAGACTAGAGTTTAAATTTTCAAATTATTCTACCTCAGATTTGGAATTGTTTTGTGATGTGTGTCAGACAACACTTTAAATGTCAGCTAAACAGCAGAGTCACTTCAGTATAGTAACCTTTATTAAATAGGGCTCTTCTTTACAGAAATATGGCTATTGTTACAGCAAAAAAGAAAGATTCTTCAATTTCTCTTTATCATAGACCAAATAGAATGAGTAAACAAAAAGCTATAAACCTTCAAAATTCTTCAAAAATCCATTTGTTGACTGGATTCCAGACAAATGTCAATCTTCTTCACACAAGGGAGGGTGTTCAGGAGAAGTTGGGGGGAATGTGAAGACAAGCATGAAGGCATTTTAGACATGCTCTTTCAGCTCAAGGTCTGCGGATAACAGAGAAGGGACGTTGGATTTAAAACATGGTCTTGATAAGGGATTTGTTTTTCAATTTATAGATGAGAATATTTCATAATAAAATGAAAAATCTCTGGGAAAAACTTCTGACTTTGATGAAGGCTTGAGCAAATATAATCACTGACCAGAACACAGCAAATGGCAATAACATTATGGCTGAAGCAGAGGATGCATCCAGAGGGCCCTGGGAAATGAAAGGTTTACTCTAATCCCCCTTCATGAGAGCTGACATCTTCAAAGAGGGGGCTTTTCTTCTGGGAGCAAAAAACTTATAAAGAAAGATTGTTATTTTCTTTTATTTTTTCCCCATATCAAACCTGCTCCTCTGTACCCTAAAGACAGATATGATCTCTGATAGCCTAGTGAGAAAAATGGAAAATATCACTCCTGATGTAGAGAAAGAGATAAAAGAAATTTAAAAATATAAAACCTTCCTTTCTCAATGATGGATGTTGCAATATTCTCTCTACTTAATGAGTGACTGAGAACTAAGACTAAAAGGTGAATGAGTGTCACTAAAAGAATGGAATTGTGCATCTGCTTTCTTTGTTTTGTTTTAATTTTTGAGATGGTAACTTAATTATAGCATTTCTTTTATTCTATTTCCTCCCATCAAACTCTCCCTGTTCTCTTTCAAATTAATTTATTGCTCTTTCCTTGTTACTGCATATGTATATGTATATACATAGACATATATATATATGTGGGGGGGTGTATAACTATATATTCCTACATATACATATTACATATGTGGATTTAATGAACTTTTCTCATCTGGCCTGCGTTTTTAAAAGTTTATTTATTTACAGTGCCTCTTCACTGCCATCCTCTTCCATTCCACTCTTCACCTTATCCTTTGTGAAGGGGAAGCCCTAGTTTGGTTTGAGCCACCCATACTACCCTCTCCCCCCACCCCATATCAATTTGCTACAGGACTAGGTGCATCCTCTTCCGCTGAGGCCAAAGCATTTAGAGTAATGGGATCCATAAGCAGGCAGGCAACCGACTCAGAGACAGCCCCTGCTCCAGTTGTTTGGGGACCCATATAAAGGTCAAGTTGCCCATCTGCTACACATGTGCAGGGACCTAGGTCCAGCCTGTGCTTGCGCTTTTGTTGCTGACTTAGGTTATGGGAAGCCCCAAGGGTCCAGGTTAGTTGACGCTGTTGGGCTTCTTGTGGAGTCTCTGTCCTCTTCAAGTCTTTCTCCCAACTCTTGGATTAGACGCCTCAAGTTCCATCTAATGTTGGGCTATGGGTCTCTGCATTTCTTTCCATTGGCTGCTGGATGGAGCCTCTCAGAGGACAGTTATGCTAGGTTCTTCTCGACAAGCATAACAGAGTATGATTAATGGTGTCAGGGATTGGTTCTTACCCATAGGATGATTCTCAATTTGGGGCAGTTATTGATGGGCTATACTCTCAGTCTCTATCTTTGTCCCTGCACTTCTTGTAGGCAAGGCACAATTTGGGTTAAAGGTTTTGTGAGTGGGTTACTGCTTTTATCCATCCACTGTGAGTCCTGCCTGACTACAGGAAGTGACCACATCTGGATCCATATCCCTCACTGCTAAGAGTTTCTGCTTGATTTGCCCCCATACACCCAAAACTCAGGGAGCAGCACATGCTGGTGAAGTTGTGGAGCAAGAGGAACACTCATTCACTGTTGGTGAGAGTACAAACTTGTACATCCACTCTAGAAATCAGTTTGGCAGTTTAATAAAAATTGGAGATAGTTCTACCTCAATAACTATCCACTCTTGGGCATATACCCAAAAGATGTCCCACCATCTCACAAGGACCTTTGCTCAACTATGTTCACAGCAACTTTATTCATAATAGACAAACACTGCAAGCAACCCAGATGTCCCTCAACTGAAGCATGGATAAAGAAAATGTGGTTCATTTACACAATGAAATACTACGCAGCCATTAAACACAAGGACATCATGGATTTCACAAGCAAATGGGTAGAACTGGAAAATATCATACTGAGAGAGGTAATCCAGACCCAAAATGACATGTATGTTATATACTCAGTTATAAGTGGATATTAGCTATTAAAGTACAGGATAACCACACTATAATCAACAGATCCAAAGAAGCCAAATAACATGGAAAACCCAAGGGAGGATGGTTTACTCTTTCTCAGAAGGAGAAACAAAATAGATATTAGAAGGTGATGGAAGGAGAGACCTGAGTGGAAGAGAGGATGGGGACAGAAGGTGGGTGGGTGGGGTAGCAGGGGAGAGAGAAGTGAAATTATCTGTGTGTGGGAGCAACCTTTAGGACATGCCAAAGACCTGAGATGAGTAAAGGCATAATCTCTAATTAATTAGTTACTAACTTTACATCACAATCACACTGCCCCCCTCCATCCTTTCCTCCCAGACCCTCCCTCTTATCTCCCCTCCCTCTATTCCTATTCCGTTTCTTTTCAGAAAATAGTCTGTCTCCCATGGATATCAACCTGCCTTGGCATACGAAGTACCTGATTTTATTTTTCACACTATGTTGCAAACTTGATCGAACACTGTTCTCAGTCTGAGTTCTGTTCAGTAGTTACTGCCCTGCCCTGTACTTGTATGGCATTACTATGTACACTCTAGAAGTTCATTGTATACTTTCTATAGTTCTCCTTTTGAATCTTTCTTCAGTCCTAGTAGAGCATTCTGGGAACACAGAGACTTCACATGTTCATTCTCTCATATCATAGTCTTCAAGGAGAGAATCAGTTTCCATATGTCCCCGTCGAATTTGACTATCTTCAATGTAGGCATCACTTTCCATGAGACACTCTTAGGTTCTACTTCACTACTCTATCTTTAGGAATATGCTGTTTAATTTAGGAGATGTACATTATCACAGTCTTATTTTTAAGTTCATTTCAAGAAATACTTCCATTGCTGACTTGCAGTCTTCCTATCCTAAATTATGAATTCTAACAGATTTTGTTGAGCTTTTATTTATTTACTTATATTACCTAAGGCAGAAAGCACCTTTCTGTTTTCCTGCAGCCTGAACATTTATTTGGGGACACCAGAATAGTATTTCAAATTCAATTTGTGTAAATCCATCTCCCCATACTATTGTCAAACTTAATTTCTTCTCAAAATCCATCTCTGTCAGTACCACCAACTCTGTTGCAATCACAGATAGCCTTTGACTTTTTGTTTTTCTCCATGGAAAATGAACACTGATTGTGTTTCCAGGATACACAATCTTGTATTTCTATGTGTTACTTTGAAAAGAAACAGTGGAATGGAATGTAACATTGTTTATATTCATGTAGCCAAGATCCAGGGCAGTCATGGAGGTTTATCAAATCACCTTCAGCTTCTTCAGAACAAAGTTAAATGTCACTGTTTGAAAAGCTAATAATATAATAACACCCCCAGTAGTCCAAAACAAAAATAAAGACTAGATTCTTTCTCTTTGAATTGTCATGAAATTAGAATCATGCATGGGGCAATTTAGTGTTCTTGCATATTCTTTTAGTGATGTGTTTGTGAAGCTAACTCTCACTCTTATTAATGACAATATGCACTCAAATTTCATTTTCAGTGTTTTAATGAGTCAATATTTGAGACTCTATATGTTGAGAATATTCAACTTTATCTCACGAGAAATATTTGTCAATAATGTCTCTTGGGGGCATGGGATAGGGGGTTTCCAAAGGGGAGACCTGGAAAGGGGGAAAATATTTGAAATGTAAATAAAGTAAATATCAAAAAGCAAAAAATAATAATAATAACAAGCTATGCTCGGAGAAGACATTTTTGTAATTTGTTTCCTTAATTTTTAAACTTTCTAATTAGTTGCTAAATTAAACTAAATTTTTATTTGCAAGAGATTATCAATTAGAAATAGCTTCTGGCCAGTCAGTGGTGGCGCACACCTTTAATCCCAGCACTTGGGAGGCAGAGGCAGGTGGATTTCTGAGTTCGAGGCCAGCCTGGTCTACAGAGTGAGTTCCAGGACAGCCAGGGCTACACAGAGAAACCTTGTCTCAAAAAACAAACAAACAAAAAACCCCAAACAAACAAAAATAAATAGCTTCTGTTTTGGGAATGTGTATATATGTCTTCTTTCAGTTCTAGGACCACACTGATGCAGACCTATGCAGGCCCTGTGCATGCTGCCTCAGTCTCTGTGAGTTCATACGTGTGTTGGTCCTGCTGTGTACAGAAGGCTTGTTTCCTTGGTGTCCTCTGTCTATCTCCTCTGGCTCTTATATGTTTTCTGTCTCCTCTACTACAGAGTCCTCTGAGGGGAGGGACTAGATGGACACTTCCCATTTAGTGCTGAGTGTTACACAATCCCTCACTCTCTTCCTAGTGTCTGATAGTGGGTCTAGTTATTTCTTCCTAGCTACTGCAGGAACAAGCTTCTCTGAAGATGCCTGAGCTAGCCACAGATCTGTGAGTAGAGAAGTATGTCATTAGGAGTCACTTTATTACTATGTTACTCTGGAGTATCAATAGCATTTGATTTTCCTCTAGCTCCCTGGGCTATCGTTCTAGCTTCACATTCTTGGCTACTTTGGCAGTGTAAGGTATGGGTTCCATCTCATGAGTTTGGTTTCATATCCAATCAAAAATTCATTGTTTGCATGTTCATATCTAATAATGAAAGGAAAGGCATGGAGTTGGATGCCTGGGAAGGTGGGGAGGATCAGGTTGGAGTTTGGGGAGAGGAAGACATGATAAGAATAAATCGTATGAAAAAATATTTTTCAATATATAAAAAAAAAAAAACAGCAGTTGGAGCAGAGTAAATGCTTATCCAGTCAAAGGGCTTGAGACACCCAGGGAAGGACATTCCTCTGGGTGAGCATGGATATTGTAATTGGAATCACTCAATTATAACCCCAGGACCAGTGAGAAAGTCGATATGACAAG
The DNA here is from genome assembly GCA_028551405.1 of Uromys caudimaculatus. Classification (NCBI taxonomy): domain Eukaryota; kingdom Metazoa; phylum Chordata; class Mammalia; order Rodentia; family Muridae; genus Uromys; species Uromys caudimaculatus. The sequence goes on along the minus strand of CM052713.1, from coordinate 53,232,646 downwards.
TGAATACGTAGTGTGTGAGCAGAAACAAAGGGTTTATTGGGGGAACAATTACAGAGCAGAAAGTTCTGCTCTGGAAAGAGTGCCTGGATTTAGGGTAGAACACTAAAGGACGTGAGATGAGGAAACGGAGAAACACAACCTATGGTCCAAAGTGGGACATGAACTGGGTGACAAGAAACGGGAACGTGGTGAGGTGTGAGGTGAACAGGGGTCGCAAAAGACGTAAACGTTACATGAAAACATATTAGCAAACTGAATGTCCAACACCACATAATGCACCACCAAGAAAGGTTAAAAAGGCACGGGGAAGCGATATGAACAATACATGCGCAACGTAGCCTTGAGATCAAATAACTAAATAGAAATAAAGAGATGAGATATCATCAATATGATGCATAGCTGATAGACTATTACAAATAGTACCCAAAGACAATGGGAACTGTTCTAGTGTTCTCCTAAGATAATGGTAACAAAAGATTGGATTTTGTATATCAATCAAGCCATAACGCAAGAGGCTTGGAATAGGTGTCTCTGACAAAATGGTTTCACTTCATAACTTAGCAAAGAAACAAAAATTGAGAGAATTTGAAGTCACCATTCCAAATTGAAGAGCATAGAAGTTTTTATAGTGTAAGCAATAAAGGAACAGAATTGTTTTCAAGCAATGATATAACAGCATATTCCTAAACTTTTACATTCTGCATTCCCATTTCAAGATGTTTTAAGACATCTTTACTGTCCATTTACTTGTTAAAAAACATAATGATGCTGCTTGTATACATCTATGTTAAGTGGAAGCTTATTATTAAAACATACAAAATATTCCAGATCCTTCCACTAGATGTCACTCAAGATAAGGTTTCCCCCTCCACCAGTCCCAGCAACCCTTATCATTTAAGTAAATGAATTCAGTTTAATTTACGGCTCATTTTATTTATGAGAGGGATCTCTGTATATTTATTCATCTGAATTTTATTATTTTACAATATAAAGCTTCAGATACATTTCATCTGAGTATTTAGTATAACATGTAAACTTCTGTAGTAAGTAGTAATTTGATTACATATAAAGTATATAAAACAATATAGAAAATAAACTAGTGCAGTGGAAACTTCCTGGAATCCATGAGGACGACCCTAGTGAGGATTCCCAGTAATGGAGGATACAGAGTCTGAACTTTTGTAGCCAGGCATGGCTTCCAGTGGTGGACTGGGCTGCATTTGTTAGAGTTGTTTGCTGAGGACACACTGTAGAGATCTCTAGACAACCCAGGCTGATATGAGGAAAACTTAATCTGAAAACTGATAGTAAGGCTCCATTGTGGAGGACAACTTCCCCACATTTCATTGAACACAGAGAAGTCAAGCTTATATGGCTTAGAGCCTTCAGGCCTATGTTCTAGTCTCTTTGGCATAAGAAAGAAGGTACTCTGCAGGCTACAGAAAGAGAAACCGAGACACCTACCCAGACCCAAAACTTTCAACCTGCAATCTGTCCTGCCTGCAAGACATGGTCAGGCAAGAGACACTCAGATCTTTGGGGAGAAGCCAACCAATGTTTAGTATAACTTGAGGCTGACTGCACAAGAGGTAGTCCATCCCAGACACTGCTTAGATAGGCAAAGAAACTTAGACTTGATAGTTCAGAGACCTAAGGTAAAACCAAACCTGGCTCCACCCACAAAAAACAATCAATGAAATGATTCCTAATGATACTCTGCTATACTCATAGATCAGTGCCTCGTCGAGTCATCATCAGAGAGGTTCCTCCAACAGCAGAGCCTCACAGGGCCGGACATTATGAAGAGAGAATACAAATTAGCCATCTCCATTGAGTTCTTTCCTTAGGAGATCAGGGAACTCCCCAGAAGAGAGGAAAGAAAGATTGTAGGAGTCAGAGGGGTTGGAAGATACAGAACATGGTCCACTGAATTAACTAAGCAGAGTTCATATAGGCTCATAGATGGAAGCGGCAAGCACTGGCCCATGGGCCTGCATCAGGTTCTCTGCATATATATTATGGCTGTTAGCTTGGTGGTTTTACGGGACTCCTCACAGTGGAACCAGGTGTACCTCTGACTCTTTTGGCTGCTATTAGAACATTCCCTCCTATTGGGAAGAAAGAAAGAATGAAATGAAGGAAAGAAAGAAGGAAGGAAGGAATTAAACAGAATATCTTTACCTTTCTGCATAAGGTGATGAAATTAATAAAAATATGCTTTTAACATGTCAGTTGTTTCCTGACCATGGTCAATGGGATTTAAAATGTTCTACGTCAACTAATCTGCACATTTACAGAGGGAAACTCTGGAATATATTTTGTAAAACTATAGTATTATAAAATTAGTTTGTATTTATATATTACATTACTTCAAATGTCATTCCTTCACATGGTAGACAATCTTTACTTTGTAGTTATCCAGAGTAGTCTGGGCTATGGGATTCTGAACACCCCAGGCTATGGGAGTCTTACCTACAATTTGGAACATTTTACAACCAGAAAAATATGAAAACTTAAGTATGAATTTTTTAACTGTCCTAGTTCAACTGGAACGGCACCCTAGTTTCTCTAGAGTGCAGTTTGTCAACAGTCATTAATGATGAGTACGGAAGTCTCCCTAGAGTTGGTACTGTTTAACAAATGTCCCTTTACAGGAAGTGTTTACTTCCATGTCTCCTAAGATCTTTAGTTTTCATACCATGGAGATACTTTTTATTGGTACATTCTCCCAGAACAATAGAAAATACCTGAGATTAATTTTGGTATATAAGACAAATTAATCAATCCAGCAACAACTCAAGAGAAAGATGTGGTTTTATGTGTAGAAGTAGAACCTCAAGTTATATTGGTCCTTCAAACTGTTTAGATCAAGTAAAAGACTAAGGTAGTATTCATCATAGTTATACAGGCTCAAATTCTAGCCAAGGTAGTGAAGATTGATTATTAGAATTTACTGACAAGCTTTAGAAAAGTAACTCTGACCATAACATGAGTCAAAAGAAAATACAGTGATAACCCTACTTTCAGTCTGTGGAAATATTTTGATATACACCAGGGACTATAATCATCAAAGATCAGTAATAAATACTTACTAACTACATCATGGTAGTGAGCATGAGAAGAGAAATAACTCTTAAATCTAAGAACATTAACTGAAGGATTGTGGTACATCAAGCTGACCAGATTGCAATGTTTCTCAAACTCATCACTGAATTAAGACTAACACATGCTTACAGTTCACATGAAGCATTAATTAATAAAAATCATGACCACATGAACATATCAGTCTGCAATTTCTTCACATTGTGTGACATGGACACCAAAGGTTAACGCTCCTTTGATGTGAAGGTCAATGACAGCTAAGCGAGCAGAAGGGTAATTGATGTTTCCCCAATCAGCTATTTTTCCTGTGTTTTCTGGAACTTTTATTTCATTTTTGTCACATAAGGAGGATCAACCTTAGAGAAAAAGAGAATATTGCATGCCTTTCCCTCTGTTGTTCTTTCCTTTTTGGTTTGGCTTATTTGATTTTCACCCATTAAGGTACTAACATTCCTGACTACATAATACTTAGTAATTAGAGATTCATTCAGTTTACATGTTTGTTAAAAGGCTGAGAAAGAGAAGTTATTAGTTATTACTGAAAACAATTTTAGAGGGTTGACTATTGATAAATATTCCACTGGAATTTTAATGACTATCCTGCATCATGTCTTACTCCAAATTATTAAATTATATAAATTATATAAAAATGTAGCATCAATGCTTGTTTAAGATGATTTATAAGACACATATGAGTAGTAAAATTGTATAATTTGAGTGAAAGATGACCAAGCCAGCTCAGTCAGTCAACAGGGTTTCATGAAAGGGAGTGAAAATTGAAAAACAAAAACAATTAGACAAAATTATAACTTAACTCTAGTCAGTGATGAGGCTGAAGCAGGTTTATTTTTCTCCAGCCTGCTTTTATATCATTCTAGGTACATTGAAAAAAAACTTGATCAGTTCATAGATCAAAGTCAAAGTAATCAAGCAAAGTAGTAAACAAGGAAATCACACAAGATAGTAATTGAGTAAAGTAGTAAGCAAAAGGATCACACAAGGTAACAATTCAGTAAAGCAGTAAACAAAGCCCCATGGTCACTGTTTCTAATATTCTTATCTGAACCTACTTCCTTGTCCAAGCCCACTGACAAATTCCAAATTCCTAGAAGCAGCACCAAAAGCTCTCAACAGAAAGATATGAAGAAAGGTCATTTATTAGTTATATATATTTTTTTAAAAAAAAGAACAATAAACAAGCAAGGAGGAAATCTGGCTGCGGAGACCTGCCATAGCTGTGAGAAATAAAGACAAAGGGATGTAATATGGCAGAGTGAAGACAGAAGACCAAACATCTCTTCTATCAGTGTTTGAGAACATGTGGAATTGGAGATAGACAGCAGAGAAAATTAGAACTGCAATTTTTTTCTTTACAGATTTATTTTTATTTTGTATCATATATATTATATCTACATGCAGCTATTTATATAAGAATGTAGGTGTCAGTGAAGGCCTTCTGATATCTTGTAGCCAGAGTTTCAATTGGTTATGAGACACATCAATCGGAAGGTAAGGAAGAAATTCAGGTCTCTGTCAAGTGTAGTAGTTGAACACTTAACACCAAGACAGCTCAGTCAGTCAACAGGGTTTCATATATATATATATATATATATAATAAAACAAAGATTCTCTGATCAAGGTTGAGAGTAGCATGGGTCTGTGTGTGTAAAGTTAAATATTTAAATGGAAATTTGTTAGCTTGATCATTTATAAAAATACCAATAGCATTTTCCTGTGAAAAGCTGTGTTTTTCCCAGTCATAGGCTTTTGACCAGGTTTGTAATGACAGAGATAAAATCCCTACTGTGGATCAAGTCTCCAATTCAATTTGCAAGCAGTGGGTTACTTTATAACAGTCATGCCATTACTGTACCACTGGTTCCATTTTGTCTGTAATTTCTGCATTATAGAATATAAGGTTCAGTGTTGTACACTACATAGCACCTTCCAGAGTTACTAAAACCATCAGCCAGGTAGACAGTTTTCCAACTGTTCAAGATTGTTTCTCTTTGTCTTGTGGTCAAAGTGTCTTACCACCTAATTGTGGTGAGCAGCCAAGAACAATAGCAATAACCTTGGTTATTTGTTGGTGTCTTTGGGACTTTTACAACTAATAAGCAACGATAAGAATTCCATCCCAGCACTATAATTTTCTTTAATAACCTCTGCCTTCTGACATTGTTCACCCATGCAAGACACCTCCATCAAAACCATTTATCATTTTAGATAAAGTCTCAATATGGAGATCTAGCTGTCATGGCACTTGTCATGTAAACCATGCTGTCCTCAAAAATCAAAGATGATACAAAGTACTAGGATTCTGGGATAATAGACATACATTAATCTCTTTTTTTCCTTCTCAATTGTATTTTGCAATTGTCTTGCTAACTAGTGGATTTCCATAAGGCTTTATTGAATATCTGACCCATGTGCTTGTCTCTCCCCTTCTCCCTTATGTCAATCCTGCTTAAACTTTTGTTTTAGCTTGGTACACTTTACTTGCTGTATAATACATGATCCCCTCCACTTACACTTTTCAATTTAGCTGTGAGATAAAAGACTTCCTTCCACATTTTGTTGTTGAACACCCATTTATTAGATTAGCATTCTTTCTACCCCTTGACTCCACACATTCTCTACTTTGCTTAAACCTTCCCACGTCCAAAAATCTACCTCTCCACTTTTAGATTACCTCCAATCTTCTACATTTGCTTTTACCTTGCTTTTGTTAGATTTCTTTGTTGTTGTTACAGAAGAGAGGAGAAGCTAATAAGGGAGCATATTAAATTTTTGATTGATTGAAGCACCAAAGGCCTTGATATAGAAGCATTTTACTATATTTTAAGTGAAACAGAATAGCTAAGTTTTCTTGCTTCATTATATATTTAAAGATTTACCTTTTCTACACTGCATTTAAATCAGTATTTTCAGGGTTTTCTTGTGGTTTAATGCATGGAGAAATACAATACTTTTGGGTTTAAATTAAAATGTGTGAATTAACTTGAGATGCTGAAATCCCTGGAGAAAAGCAATACTTCCTGAAATTGTTCAGAACCATCTCCTGAAATTGTTCTGTTTTCTGTTTCTATAAAATGATACATTGCTGAAGTTAATAACTCAAATGTTTGCCTAACATCTGTCAAGACCAGGTAAACCTGACCTCTCATCTTGGCATATGGGGATCTTCAAAGATCTAAGTTTTAACTGTAAATGGCCTTGGTAGAGGTAATTCCAGAAACATCACTCAAAATTTTGTCTTGACAATGAGTGGTAGGTGACTAGAAATAATGCATTGCCTAACTAAGTCACCCCCCCTCATTTATTATCGATGCATTTCTCTATATGACTCTTCACAAGCGTATAAGCAACCAAAACACATAAGCTAGGAGGGAAATGAGCATCTTAATGATAAGAAATTGGTTATATTCACTATGATGAAAGTAAAGGCAGAGGAAAGGGGATTTGAAAATGAATATATATGTAGAAGTGAGATAACCTAGTATATAAGATACTTATACTTACCCTCTTAGATAATGAAATTAATAACACTAAGAATGTGGTAAAATCCTACCATACCTGCCTACGAATGGCAGCTGTAGAATTACAATCTGAAATATTACAAGTGAGTTTCTCATTACTCCATGGAACTTACACATAGTCAGTACACTTGAAGAATTTTTTTAGTCCTTGTGAGTGTTTCCAGAAAAGAACTCAGCATTCACTATGTGTATAACAAAGAGCATTAAACACATTTTCTTTACAGGTATGTGCATATGCATGTGATGTATACGCGTCCCTGTTTGTGAAGACATAAGTAGGATTGCCACTGTACATGTGTGGAGGTCAGAGGGCACCCTCGGGTGTTGTTCCTCAAATGCTGTGTTGTCTTTTTCTGTCTCACATCTTGCCATGGTAAGAATGCTAGTATCAGTGAGATGGTATTGAGGCAGTTGTGCATGCTTCTGGGCATCCATACTTAATCCCTCACATCTGCAATGTAAGCCTTTTCCCACAGACCCAAAATATCTGGAACCCATATGGAACTTAGGGAAAGGATTGAAGGAGCTGAGGGGGAAGGGATAATGAACTCTGGTAGGGGGACCAGGAAGGAGGCCAACTTGTGGAATGTAAATAATTAAAATAAAAAATATTTTCTTTCAGATTTTAAAAAGGAAATATAAATTTCTTAAGAATATTGTCATTTTTGTTTTGGGTTTTGAAAAAATAATTTTATCTTTAACCCTTTTTTTACAGTCCAGTCATTATCCCCGTCCTGGTCGGCTCTCCAACAGTTCTTCATTCCATTCTTCCTCTCCCATCTCCAAGAGGATGTCCTCACCCCCCATCTCCCACCTCCCACCCCTACCCCACCAGTCCTCCCCACTCCTTGGGACCTCAAGTCTCTTGAGGGGTAGGTGCATCTTCTTTCACTGACACCAAACCAGGCAGTCCTCTGATGGATATGTGTTAGGGGCCTCATATCAGCTGGTATATACTGCCTGGTTCGTGGTTCAGTGTCATAATAATAATTCTATGTGATATTTATTCTACAATTCTTCAAGAGAATTTCATTCTATTAATTCTTGGACCAATCAACTTTGTCTTTTTAAACTGCCATCTGTATTATATGAATCCTGTGAATGTAATACAATTTACATACATTTATAAAGATGTATTTTAGATATTTTAGAAAAATTTACATTCTTAATGCAAACATTTTCTTGGCATAGAGAAATACTATCTACTTTAGTATTTGAAATACTTGCATATTAATTATTATGTCAATATACCTGTCATTAATTTTAAGTTTTAGTCAAAGCTATATTTTAATTAGTGGCAGATAATCTCTTTACCCTTGATTGGGAGGACTATAAAATAAAAACTTTTTGGTAATTATTCATTAGGAAAATACTTGGCATGCTAATGAAAATATGAAAAAGATCTATAATTAAAATCTTTATACATATATAGATTCAAAAGTTCATATTATAATTGTAGGACACTTTAATGATAAATTGTAATTTACTGCTAGAGAAGGTTAAAAAACAATGCTAACTATTTACTGATAGACCAATCAAGGACCTGATACTTTATAGAGATGAATAAAGCAAGGACCTTGTTTCCAGGTGATGATATTTCAATCAGGGGTGCTGAAATGCAGAAAACAAGCTGACTGCCATGAGAAAATGTACAGGTGATCTGTGAGATTATAAGTAGAGAAAATCAGTCCTGTTGAGATATTCAAATTGAGAGCTAGAGAGAGAGAGAGAGAGAGAGAGAGAGAGAGAGAGAGAGAGAGAGAAGAAATGAATGTGTCACAGAGTCTGTCCGGCCTAAAATGGGTTGAAGTGGAACACAGTGTCATATGTAGGTCAACAGATTGTTGAGGAGGTGGGTGGGGCAACTCCAGGTCTAGACAGAGACCTGGAATAAGGGAGGTGCACAAGAATCAATGGGGTTGACTTTATCTGTGACTCACTACTTTGGGGATATGGAATCTGAAGAGGCCATCTCCTGTAGTCAGTGGAGCAATAAAGACACCAACCCACCCACAACACTTTCAACCACAAATTTATCTTGTCTACAGGAAATGCAGGAAAGGCAATTGGAGTAGAGACTGAGGGAATGTCCAACCAATAACTGGACCAACTTATGATCCATCCCATGATCAAACAGGAATCCTTAACACTATTAACGATACTCTGTTATGCTTGTAGACAGTAGCATGTTGTCCTTTGGAGGCTCCTTCCAGCAGCTGACTTAGACAGATACTGATACTCACAGCTGAACAGTGGATGGAGCCTAAGGACTCTTATGGAAGGACAGGAGGAAGGATTGTGGGCCCTGAGAGGGATAGGAACTCTACAGAAGGCCAACAGAGTCAACTAGCCTAGACCCTTGGGACTCTCAGAGTCTGAACCACCAACCAAAGAACATACCCGGACTGGACCAAGGCCTCCCTCCACATAAGTAGCAGATGTGCAGCTTGGTCTTCATGTGGGTCAAGAACAACTGGGATGAGGGCTATCCCAAAAGCTGTTGCTTGTACTTGAGATATGTTCTAGTAGCTGGGCTGCCTTGTCTGGACTCAGTGGGATGAAGCACCTAGCCTCGCAGAGACTTGAGGTGACAGGGTATGTGTGTGTGTGTGTGTGTGTGTGTGTGTGTGTGTGTGTGTGTGTGTGTGTAGAGTACTCAGATTTATTGCTAGTGTCCCCTTCTCTGGCCAGGCAACCAGGAGCCCTTCACTGGCCAGGCTAATTAAATCTTATACCAGAAAGGAAGGCAAAAAAGAATTAAGATCTTTCACACAAGCAAATATGCACAGACACATATACATTCATACATTGACACTCCAGCCAGGACTAAATGTCTGTCTCAATGAACTCCACAAGTATTTATGCATGCTTACATACATACATACACATATTCTACATATACGTATAAACAAGCAGGATGGATGGATGGATGGATGGATGGATGGATGGATGGATGGATGGATGATGAGAGAGAGCTCCCCAAGCTACCATGCCATCTTTATTTCTTTTATCTGGCCTTTTCTACCTTCTTTTTTTTTTTTTTTTTCGATCAAACTCCAAAGAACTTTATTTCAGAGCCGTATATAAAGCACTTAAGGCGGGAAGTAACAGGGGTGGGGAAGTTCCAGAAGGTCAATGTTCCTGCCAGATGTCATGTATTGTTGCAAAAAACGTGATAACAGGATATCACAAGGTCTCCCTAAATCTGCAGGCAGGGACAAATGGAATATCTCTAAAACCGCAGGCTCGTCACCTGATTTCTGAGGAGCCTGAGGCACCGGGCCTGGGAAACTGAAACTCAGGCCTATTAGTCAGGCCAAAGCCTGTTGGTCTCTGACATCTCCTCCCTTTTTGTTTTAAGAAATAAGCCGAATAGCAAAAAGCCTGTTTAGAAACAGGGGGGGCCTTAATCAGGGGGAGAGGGGAGAGTAGGGACCTGATCCTCATCATCATACGGTGTCTTTTTTATGAGGAGAGAGTCAAGGCTCACTTGTTGGGCGATGCCCTTTTCAACACCAACCTCTATGCAATCAGGTTTGCTCCTCAGGGGACTCAGAAGCAGAGTATAGTGTCCTCCCCTTGCAGTGCTTAGCCTCACACCCCTACTGATGCCCACGCCACTCGTGAGCAGGCATGCATAAATCTGAGTTTTATGCAGCTGCTAAAGGAGTATAATCAGCTTCAGGCACTGTAATTCTACGATCAATTAGATCGAGACAGTGATAGTGAATTTGTAAGGGTCGGGATGTCACAGAGTCAATCTGCTGTTCTAAATGCTAATCTAAATCCTCTGAATACTCAGAACATTAGTAACATTTTTTGCTAAATGATTAACAAAGGTAGCTGTCTTAACTTCTTGTGTCAAAACAATTGTAGAAGCAGAGGTGCTAGCCGTTAATGTAATTAAAGCTGCTATATCAGTAATAATCAACCCACTACCCTCTTGCGTCTGTTTTAGAAACTGACTCACTTCTTCCAGTACTTGTTAGCCTTTTTTAGAATACCAAGGTCCTGTAAAACTCACAGGCAATAAAACAAAGGCTAGTTGATAGATCATCATAACAGACATGCCAGATTTTAACACTCTAACACAGTCAAAAAGTGTACAATCAATACAACTTACATTAAATACTGTAGAAGAAACAAAATTTTAGCATGATCAATTAATAAAAAATTAGTAGCCTTAACACATGTACTAACATTTGTTCAAAACACAGATCCTGTTCCAACTTTATCTCTTGCTAACATAACATCATAGAGAACTGCAGCTAACTTCCAAATGTGTCTTTCAGAATGTCCATAACCAGTCTTCCCAATGAAGACTGTCATTTCCAATATTGGATTGTTTTCTATACCAGTCCATGATTGAATCAGAATAACTGGTCCTTCAGGGGACAGATGAGAATTCTTTAAAAAAAAAAAATCCCATGAGAAAAGAACAAGACAGATTGTTACTCTGAGTCTGAAAAAAACAAATAAATGAACAAACAAACAAACAAACAAAAACAGAAAATCTATGTGTCAAGTGTGTTTGGAAGGATCACAAAAATACTTTAAAAAAATAAACTGGAAACAAGTCACTTTAAGACCTTCCATGTTCTCCCATGGAGATTTTCATTAATTCCAGAAGCAACAAGTTACTAAAGATTTTAGAGCTTATAAGCTACCTGTAGTTCAAGACAAATAACTTTAGTGTTATATTGTGGGTTGAAACTGCACTGAAGGAGACATTTCTATTACACTGAGAGAAAGCCTGGGTATCATTAAATAAGAACAGACAATAGAAAATCGTGTACCTGTCTTTAGTATCACCAGGGGATACACTAGGAAGGTATTCTAAGATTAAGAAATATCTAAACAAAAAGTAAAGTTTAGTTAATAGTGTGTACACTCATACTTAATCTTCTAAAATTGGATGAGCTTTAATTGTGCAGTCTATATAGAGCCTGGAAACACTTGGTCTGCACGTCTTATTTTTATCTAATTAGTTGGAAATTTAAAAATCAAAAGATCTCAAATAAAAATGTAGGTATGGATTTGCCAATAAAGCTATAGATATAGAAAAATTGAGCCCATAAGCATACTTGAGCTGCATGGAGACTCTAGGGAGCCTAATGTTACACAGACCCTCCTCACTCACTCACGTTTCTTATACAGCCTCTATTACTTGGGATTTTGGCCTTTGAAGCATTTTGCATAATATACCCTACATCATATCAAAACACAATCAACGCTTATTGGATATATACATAAAATAATAAATATGGGAAACAAATTCAGAAGTTTTGAATTTCAATTTTGAAATAACGCTTACAAGGTTTGTTAAGGAACAATAACTACTGATCTACTTAACAATTATCTAATCTAGACTGCACATTTACATTTCGTGTGTGTGTGCATGCATGAGCACATGTGTGCTCACCTCTGCTTATGTGCATATGGAAATCAGAAGTCAATGTCTGATGTCTTCTATCACTCATCAGTTTTTTCTAAAATTGAATATAGATATTTTCTAAAATATACTCTGATTATTGTTTCTCCTTCCTCATCTCCTCCCATATCTTCCCACTTTAGGCTCTCCCACTGAACCTGTAACTGGCCTTGTGGCTCACCTGGCTAGCTAGCAAGCTCTGGATCTACTAGGCTCTGCACCTCACCACTGATAGGGTTATTTATAGACAGGAGACACACTGCTTGGATTTGACAAGGATGCTGGGAGTCTAAACATAAGCCTTCACGCTCCTGCAGTAAGCACTTTGCGCACTGAGCCATCCCCTCAGCCCTGTTGTTTAAATATGGAAACACAATATGCAATTGTTCCTTATGGTCTTCCAAAAGAAATTATGCTTCAGTCTGTTAATAGAAAAATAAAACTCATTCCATAAACTTGAATATGTTGCATAAAATATTTTTATTCTTTTGTACTTTTTTAGCTTGAATGACTAACCTTGTATCTATGTGTCATCTTGCTTTTTGTTTGTAGAGTAAAAATTTTATTCTCCATTAATCATGTTTAATGTTTCTGTCCATTGGAATGATTTCCTTTTTTAATATATATAATATATGGTATACTATTTTTTTTCAAAATATATGCCCATCAAACAAATTCTAATCCATTTCAATAAGAATTTTTAATTATCTTACATACAAACAAAATAGCTTTAAAAGTTTATTGAGCTAATAGCTTGCATAAGCCTTCTTCCTTTCTTAGTGTTCTTCAGAATATCATAGTAAAAAATCGTAAAGGAAGTAATTTCATCAAAATGAAAATTTTAGAAGAAAATAATGTAATGGTGTAAACTTTGTGTTAGAATTTGACAGGTTTGCTTCCAGTAATACAGCTAATGTAAAAATAATATGAATATAGAACCAGCTTATTTTTTTTCAAAAACTTCGGAATAAGCTCAAATACAGAAAATAAAATTGTTAAGTTGGACATATTGTGTTACTTTTTTTCCTTTCCTTTCAAAGGATGCAGACAGATTCAGAATAAACAGAGAAGAAACACAGACACTGTCTACACAGCCATCCAGACTCAGGGCTGGCTCAGATTTGGGGAACATATGTGCTTCTTATCCAAACCCGTGCCTGCATTCCTCCAGGTTCAAGGGTTTGTTTGTTTTTTTCTAAATTTGAGGAAAATTTTAAAAATACATTTCCCTTCAGTTCTCAGTGTGCTAGATGGAAGTCAGTCTGTATGCCTACCCCTTTTACCTCTTCACTCATTACACTTCATATCTTTGGCATCCTTTGAAAACACAGTTACACAAAGTTATGAATAAAAGTTGACAAAATCTAATCCTGGTCTTTAAATAAAGACAAAGACCACATGGATGTAATTAGTTTGGGATGGAAAGTGGTGGGAGAGATAGGGGAGAAGTAGGAGAGGAGGGATTTGTGGAGGTTTCAATAAAACACATTATACACATGTATCAAATTCTGAAACCATGAACTTCAATACAGGGCTCCAAGGCCCTGAGGACTAACTTCATGGTACCAGAGGGAATCATGCAAGTTTCTAAAGGAGGGAAGCAGCCAAGAGTTCTACCCAGCCATACCACCTGTGAACTATAGCAATGACCATCACAACCCAAAAGTACCAAGGGCACAGTGGTGGAATGCATAACTTTGTGGTGAGCAACAGCTCTCTATTTGGAGTGAAGACCAAAAGGAAAAACATTCCTGGAACTAGAAATCTAGGAATGACATAGGGCAAGTGAAGACATCTATCTGAGAAAAAACCTACAGCTACTGCTTCCCTAAACCAGCATGATCCCTAACTATCATCTAAATATTTACCCTTATAGCCACAGATAGGTATAGTTCTCCTTGTTCATTAAGGAAATTTCCCTTTAAATCTGACAACAACCATCACTGAAAACCACAACCAATCAAAATGCAGAATATAGAGCCCAGTTCTAATCTAAACATCTACAACACAATGCCTGTACATAAAACTTTGTTACAGAAGAGGGATATTATAATTGTCAAAGGATCAGGGAACTATTGTGAGAGTCTGCTAGTAATGTCAGAAGCCATAGTCTTAAAGTCTCATCAACATGACAACCTAACATATACACAAGAAGGACAATATCTTAATTAGTGTTTTACTTCTGTATAAAGGCATCATGCCATGGTATTCTTATAAAGGAAAACATTCAATTGGAGCTTATTTACAGTTTCAGGGTCGTAATCCATTGTCATCATGGCAAGGAGCATAGCAGCATGCAGACACACACGGTGCTAGAGAAGCAGCTGAGAGTTCTACATCCAGACCTACAGGCAGCTGGAAGAGAGAAGCATTGACTCTGGTTTGGGTGTTATAAAACTCAAAGCACACCTCAGGGACACACTTTCTCCAAAAAGACCACACCTACTACAAAAAAAGGCCACGCCTTCTAATCCCATTCAACGAATGCCACTTCCTGATGACTAAGCATTAAAATATAGGAATCCGTCTGACTCATTCTTACTCAAACTACCATAGATAACAGTAAGAGACACACCACAGTCGATAAGGAACGACTACAAAACCTCAACTCCAAATAAAGAAGTATGAGCAACCAAGGAATAGTGAGAGCAGGAGAAATGTTCTTCTCCAGGGAAGAATTCAGCACTTGGTTATCTAACTCCAAATGGTCATCCCTGAAAACATATATATGTAAGTAGCTTTATACAGAGTGAAGAGATGATACTTAATCCATATGTACCAAGAATTAATGAAGAAGGGGAGAATGAATTTGAAAGAGAATAAGGAGGACTTGGAAGTAGAAAAGAAAAAGGGGAATGATGTAATAATATTATACTCTCATAAGAAAAAGATATAATTTTAAAATTTAAAATAAGGATAGAACACTAAAAATAATAAATTAATGGTGTTATAGGATTAGATTCTAATTTAACATAACTAATATACATCATAATTATCTGGGGCAGATGCAGTGTGACCCCATCTTACGTTCCTGCAGCAGTATTTTGCATACCACAACGGACTATCCTCTTGAACCCTCCAAGCCTAAATGAGCCCTTCATCCTTTAAGTTATTGCTGTCAGGGAATTTTATCACAGCAGCAACAACAAAAAATAAGCAATACAATTGGAATATAAGAAAACTTTAGAAATGACTGAGTAACTGAACTAATCACTGAAATTCAATTAGTAATTTTTTCAGGCTGGTTAAATAATGAATCACATTTTAAACCATGATGAATCAGTGACCTGGGAAAGAGTAAGGAGTCCTCAGATATTAAAATTATTTAAGATTTCTAAAATGTATGATGAATAGAGGGGCAAAATATGTGATACCTAAGAAAAGGAGTGCCTATAAATAATAGGTCAAAGATCATGATGAGTTGAAATTTCAGTGTTTAAGTAATAGGAGGCAAGCTCAGTATTTTGGAAAAGAAATTAATCTCAAAATCAAAAAATGATATTATTTAATACATACAACTTTAACTCCCTAGGGAAAGAATTTATAACGTTGTCTTCAAAGATTGCTGGTGTGCACTGATGGGTTAAGTTAGGGATTGTATGTGGGTCTATAATTAAAAGAACAAAGATAAAAGTCTGAAATAAACATTATCTGTAAACAGGACAAATAATTATGGGATAAAAATCTACTAGAAGTTTAAATTTTAGCCTTGGGTGATTCTTTGGCTATGGACTTGCAAAAGAAGGAAGAGCTTATAAAATGTCTCAAAATGTCAATTTGAGCACTCTTTAGTTTCTTACCTCCTAGGCTTATGTGGGCAAACATACACATATGTGTCCATGTAGACATTCATTCAGTTCAGAACATTTCGCAGAGTAAATTAATTCTCACAATTTCTTAAGATTAACAAGAGTTTTACAAATCCAACTTATGAAATGCCTGTCTCTTCTTATGCCTCATTGATCGAGAACCTCTGACTTATATTCAGATATAGTATTATGTATTATATCCATTAGGGAAATGAGGAGGTAGATACCCAGAGAATTCTCCTTTGATCTTAATACATGTTGGATTAAATAAAGCATAGTATATAAACTGACACAGGAATCCCTCCTCTTTCTTCTTTAACCATATAGTAAAACAAGAGACCGATAGTTGTATTTATACTGATTTGATTGGAGTTTACACAACTAGAAACCCTGAGCAGAGTACAACATGGCAGAATGTTGAACTGAAGACTCCTGCAGTCATTGAGAATACTTAATGACTCACAACTTCAAAGCATGATCAGTAAAAAAACATAATATAAAAATGGATTATATAAGTAATTAACAAAGATACTTGAAGCTCCTGCCCAATTATCCTGAAATACTTCGTGGAATAAATAACTTTAATAACTATAATCCTTCTGAATCAACCCCTTCCATAATCCCAGAACATTTTCTGTCCAATAATCAGACATTTCTCTTAGACTGCAGAAAGTGGTTAGATGAAGAAATTGTCTAGCAAAGATGACATTACTTTAAAGTGCCTAGTTTCCAGTAAACAGTGCTTCTAGGGGATACTCACTCCATTAATTCAAAGTCTGTGAAAGTAGAGGAATTGCTGGTTTTCTGATATCAACTCACCCCACTCATCTTGGGAGCATTTCTAACCAAAACTCATCTTGCCTGTCTTTCACTGGTATTTTTCAGTAATTATCCTAATAACTCTCATTATTGTGTAGCAAAATTTTTGCTTTACTTTGGAAATATACATTGAAGGTTCTCAATATGTGTTGCAAGAGAAGCAGTATCTATATAACATGTTGAATTGTATCCTCTTAAATCAATATGTTGAAGACTTAACTCCTAGTATTATGTACTGTTACTCTGTTTATATACACTATTAAGGGAATGACTCAGAGTGAGGCAGTTAGTTTCATTCCTAAACAAAAGTGATTCAAGCATTACATCTTTATATGAAATCAATTGGAAATATCAGATAGATAGAAAGATAGATAGATAGATAGACAGATAGATTGACAGACAGATGAACAGACAGACAAACAAAATACAGTGGTGTCTGATACCATGAGGTGGCCATCTGGCTCAGAACCCAGATAGAGCTAATCCTGATGAAACCTTCAGTTTTGATTTCCAGCCTAAAGAATTATGGAAAAATAAATTTCTGTAATTTAAATATACCCAGTCTCTAAAATTTTCTTAAACTATGCCTACAACATATGAGGAATTGTTAGAAATGAAAGTTATACCAATAGTCTTGACAACAGCCTGTGATGTTTAGGGGAATGTCTAAAAGACCCCTTTGGGCAACTACTCAGCAAGGTATATCCTATTCCTATCACAGAAGGGTTTGTTTGGTGGAATAAGATATCAAGTTGTGGAATGGTCCCTCCCATTATAAGACCCTATTTAAATTTCTTCTAGATATGTATATATTTGAGGAAGCTTCTACATTATAAGTTTCTACAGTTTCAACAAGGCTTTCAAAGGTTCTTAGTAGTAGTTGTCCCTCCTCATATTTCCTCATTTTCTTTGCTGTCTTGTCTCCCTAACACTATTCTTTTTTTTTTTTTTTTGATACTTTATTTACATTTCCAATGTTTCCCCTTTTCTGGGTCTCCTCTTTGGAAGCCCCCATCCCCTCCCCATCCCTACCTCTATGGGGGAATTCCACCTCCCACCCACCCACCCACCCATGCCCCTATTCCCACCTTGACATTCCCCTTTACTGGGGCCTCTAATACCCTCAGGCCCAAGGGCCTCTCCTCTCTCCCTGATGGCCATCGAGGTCGTCCTCTGCCTCATATGTGGTCTGAACCATGGGTCTACAGATGTGTATTCTTTGGTTGGTGGTGCAAACTTCAGGATGACCCGGGGGAGGGGGTCTGGCCCATTGGCGCTGGTGCTCCCTCCATGGGGCTGCGAACTCCCTCAATTCCTTCAGTCCTTTCTCCAACTCCTCCATCTGGGACCTCACTCTCAGTCCAGCGGTTACTGTTAAGTGAAACTT
>CM052713.1:53196380-53214459 GCA_028551405.1 Uromys caudimaculatus | reverse complement strand
AGATTAAAATACACATATTTAAAGCTTAAAATCTAGCATCCACACATAAGAGAAAACATATATGTTTCTTTTAGGTCTGAGTTGCCTTACTTGGGATGACTCTTTCTAGTCCATTGAGTTGCAAAACATGTTATTGCCAAGGTTGTTGACTACTTTCCATATCATAATAAGGAAAACTTTACTTATATCATGGGGATGAGTGATCAACTAGAAACTTCACTTATACTGACTAACGTGTGTAGTACTGGAAAATATTCTGCACACTGGCAGAGGTGAGAGGTAACTGTCAATATCACTCAGTTACAAACCCTGAAGCCTACAGCAGAAACTTGTCATCAAGTGGCACACATGTTATGGTAGTAACCAGTTGCCTTTTTAAAAATTGGATTTAGGTACACTCAAGGTTGAAGAACCTGAGACTAGATAGGTAATGAACATAGGGCAAACCTTAGTACTCTTTTTCTGCTAAAGGACATAGCAATAAAATTATTCCCAGTGACATGTTGTTGTGCCTATAGAGCAAATAATTATTCAATCATCACTAAAACGCCTCTTCTCATGGTAGACTATAATTAACATAAAGATCCACAACTAAGAATATACATAGAGTTAGAAACCTTGACGTACTCACCCATAAATTGGATGTCCTTCTCAAACTCCTTCACTCAATGCTCTGAAGTAAAAGGATGTAGAAAGATCCTAAGAGCTGAAGATATTGGCTAAGGCTGACCCCAAGAAAACATGTTCTTTTTATTTTTCTGACAGAGAGAGAGAGAGAGCGAGAGAGCGAGAGAGCGAGAGAGAGAGAGAGAGAGAGAGAGAGAGAGAGAGAGAGAGAGAGAGAACAACACATTTGAGTCGGTAGGGAAGTAGGGCGAGTGGGGGAGGGTTTCAGTCCTAGACTATGATCAAAATATATAGTATGGAAAAAATTTAAATAAAAATTTTAAAATGTAAATTAGTCATACAAATATGCAATAAAGCATAGGCTTCTCTAATTTCCTGAGAGAATTTATTGTATTCTTAATACTTGCCTCAGCATTCCTCAGTTGCAGTGGAATTCCATTGTTTTTCCAAGGATCAGTTCACTTAATTGTTACCAGTTTGATTTTGACACCCATCTGCTGAGTGGTATTTCACTGAGAACATTCCTTACATAAGGTACCAAATTCTTCACTGTCCATCTCAAATATCACTCGATTATCTTCAATACTATAATGACAGCTTCACAGTCTCTCTCTCTCTCTCTCTCTCTCTCTCTCTCTCTCTCTCTCTCTCTCTCTCTTCATTCTCTTAAACTGAACAAGCCTAATAGCTTTGTCCCAATATTCTTGATGGTAGGATCAATGCCCTGGAGAGCAGCCAACCTACCAGTAGTCACAGGGTTTAATAAAACCAACCCCCCTTTTTCAGCAGCTGTCAATTGTCCGTAGATCCATAACTAGGGTTGGAACTGTGTGGCTGTTTCCCTGAGGCCTCCATGTGTGAATATTGTTTGTCCTGGGCTTTCACAGGCCTTTTCGATGCTGCTGCAATCTCTATGACTTCATACATGCAACTGCCTTGTTGTGTGCAGAATACTGTTTTCATGATGCCTCCTCCCACCTCTGGTTCTTACAGTCCTTATGACTTGTCTTTGAGGGTGATCCCTGAGCATTAGGGACACATTTTACTTACTGTAGAAAATGAAAAAGGATACTAAACCTTGAAAAAGGTTTTTACTGAAAAATTAGCTATTTGTATATGTTGTAGTATATGATGATTTAACTGTGGTTATTTCTTTTACAAAGCAATGAGGAGAAATAAAGCTCATTTTATATAAAAATCTAATTTATTTCCTATTTTCAGCTTACAGCAAAAAATAGTCCTGATGTTAGATGTTTTAAGTTATATTGTCTTACAATAAACACAATATTTATTAGGTGCTCTGGAAATAGTCTCTATGTATGACTCAACTCCAGGAAACTTTTCCTTGCTGTTAAGAAAAGTGAGGAGACATGGTCATCCTTTTTTTTTTTCTGAATTAAAATTGATCAGGACATCCTGGTACTGAAATGTAAACACATTTTAGCAAATCAAAACTGCCCAGCATAACACTCAAGCATGCTATACCTACAGAAGTCACTGAGATCCACTGACCCCTATCTACTGCCTTATTCATAACGAGAAATGAATATTCATGCAAACCTCCAAATCTGAAAGCAACATTTCTCTTGAAAAGGTCCTTAAATTTTTCAGTTGGAACTCCCTCCCCACTTCCCTCTGTAATCCCTCTGGACCAGATTCATACAGTCAGACTGTATCACAGCTCCTTCTTATCATTTTATGAAAATTGTAACTGTCTAATTTTAAACCATGGACATATGGGTTCCATTCTCCTACTTTTGAAATATGTACATTTTGTTATCACTTTCTGGACCTTGATTGGGTTTGGTTTGGCTGGATCTGGTTTGTGTTTCTTTTATTCTAAAACAGCAGTTCTCAACCTGCAGGTCACAATCCTTATGGCAAACCTCTATCTCCAAAAATATTTACATTTCAGTTCATATCAGTAGCAAAATTATTTTTGAAGTAGTAAAAAATATTATGATTGGGGATCAACACAACACAATGAGCTATTTTAAATGGTCACTGCCTTGTAAAGGTTGAGAACCATTCCTTTAACATGTAAGAAAGAGTAACTGTGCTACATTGTTCTTGGATATATTAATTTGTGGTATTCAAGTTTAACATTAACACAAATGGTGAGAAATTGACATTTCTACTCTGGGGAATATATGAATGACTTTTTTGGGAAAAGAGTATCTTCTTATAAATCCATTATTGTGTGTTCAAAGTATTTATTGAGACTAAGTTTGTGGTTTTTCAAAAATCTGAAACACAGGCAAAATATCATGGTGACATTTTCCATATCTTATCGCTTTATATGTCTGAGAGTAATAACTGGGTATTTTCAGCCTTTAGATGAATCTTACTACAGCAAATAACAGTTTTTCTTTTTTCTCGTTATAGGTTTCTGGGCTAAGCATTTAATTTTATACCAATTGAAAGGTTAACAGGTTCTGTTGAACAACAGAAGAAGTACATTGTGGTAATAAGAATCTATTGCACTTCTATTGAGTAATGTCTAAATAGAAAGAACTTGACATGTCAGAGTTACCTGGTATAAAAGTTAATATGAGAGAGTTTTACACACATTTATCCTCTTTGTTTTCTCTGGCTTTTCAATTGTATCACAAATAGGAAACTGTTAACCTCTCAGAGCCTAATCTATAATTCGTATTCTCACCAACAACTGACTTACTTGACTGAAGGCTTTGTTGATAAAAGGAGCAAAGGACGAAACATATAATGAATGCTCACAATAAAAGTCTCAGCTCTAAGAATACACATCTATCTCGCATGAGAAGATTCCATGATGACTTTATAGCAGTAAAATTCAAGAAGCTAATAAGAATAGGCAGGTATGCATGTGATTAGATGTCAGAATTACAGCCACAAATATCACATTTTTTCCTTTCATTTTTACTCTTTTTTTACATGTGAAATATACAGCGAACAGATGCCTCCTGATAACCACTGTTCAAACATCTGTCCAAAATCTAAATGTAAATTATTCTTAGTAAAGTTGTCAGTTATGTGGCCCTCTATAAAAAATTTTCGTTCACTCTGAACATATTCTAAGAAAAAATTTGAGCACAGAAACAATTCTCCATTTGCCTTTACCTTGTTTGCATGTGTGGGGGGGTAAGAGATGGGGTTGCACTTTGTAGCCTGGCTGAACTAGAAATCAAGGAGCCCGTCTTACCCTCCCAAATGCTGGAAAAATATACCTATGTTCCCATGCATGATTTATCTTTTTGTTTTTAGTTGTGTTCCTATTTGTGATAATAAACAACTTGTTTTTAAATAATAATAAATCCAGATTATTTTTAGTACCTAATCTTTTAAAATTTTTGTAAAGGATGTTACTTCTGAATTTTATAACAATTACAATATTTTTAGGAATATCATGCAGATGTACATTTACCATCTCCAACATAGAAACAGATAAGATGTGAATATATAGATTTTGTTGATTTCAAGCCATAAGATACCTAAATCATCTTTCATAACTACACATCAACATTTACTTTTGATTATTTATTTTCCCTAATGCAAAATTTATTGATTTTTAAGCATGTCAAATTATCTAATTAAACTACATGCTCCACATAGTAAGAAATCTTGTTTGTATTCTATTGCATATCAAAGACTACCAGAGAATTTATCTTGTATTTATTTTCAACTAAGCCAAATGAATAATTTCATACAAAAAATAAAGAGTTCTCCCTTGTAGATGGATGCACAAGGCTTTTTACAGTTCATATATTTGATCACCCATCCCAGAAAATTCTTAAAGTTAATACTTCACTTTTGCATGTTCATCTTTCTTGGTTTCTGTCTAGGTGGATGAGACAGAATTCAATCCTTGTGAAGTGAAACTTATGTATTCCAAACTTTTGGGCTAATATCCACTTATCAGTGAGTACATACCATGTTCGTTCTTTTGTGACTGATTTACCTTGCTCAGGATAATATTTTCAAGTTCCATCCATTTGCCTGTGAATTTCATGAAGTCATTGTTTTTAATAGCTGAGTAGTATTCCATTGTGTAAATGTACCACGTTTTCTGTATCCATTCCTCTGATGAGGGACATCTGGGTTGTTACCAGCTTCTGGCTATTATAAATATGGCTGCTATGAACATAGTGGAGCATGTGTCTTTGTTACATGTTGGAGCATCCTCTGGGTATATGCCCAGGAGTGGTACATCACTGGGTCCTCCAGTAGTATTATGTCCATTTTTCTGAGGTCCACCAAACTGATTTCCAGAGTGGTTGTACCAGGTTGAAATCTCACCAGCAATGGAGGAGTGTTCCTCTTTCTCCACATCCTCACCAGCATCTGCTGTCACCTGAGTTTTTGATCTTAGACATTCTGACTGGTGTGAAGTGGAATCTCAGAGTTGTTTTGATTTGCATTTCCCTGATAACTCAGGATGTTGAACATTTCTTTAGGTGCTTCTCAGCCCTATGAATTTCCTTAGTTGAGAATTCTCTGTTTAGCTCTGTTCCCCACTTTTTGACTTCACAGTAACCATTGGGCTGAGCGTGAGGTCCCAGATGGAGGACTTGGAGAAGGAACTGAAGGAGCTGAAGGAGCTGAGGGAGTTTGCAGCCCCATGGAGGGAGCAACAGTGTCAACTGGCCTGACCCCAGGTGCTCATGGAGACTGGACCACCAACCAAAGAATACACATGGAGGGACCCATGGTGCTGGCCAGATATGTGGCAGAGGAGGGCCTTGTTGGCCATCAGAGGGAGGAGAGGCCCTTGGGCTTGAGGGTGTTAGAGGCCTCAGTATAGGGGAATGCCAAGGTGGGAGGATGGGAGTGGGTAGGTGGGCGGGTGGGAGGGGGAAGGGGTTAGGGGGTTTCCAAAGTGGAGACCTGGAAAGGGGGAAACATTTGAAATGTAAATAAAGTATCAAAAATAAAAATTAAAAAAGAAAAACTGGTAGAAAAAAAAAAAAGAAAGAATTCAATCCTTGCTAGGATTCTAGGCAATACAAACAATGTAGAATTAAATGCTGTTCTTTTTTTCTACTTTTTCCCTTCACAAATTTATGGACATAGTCTGATTGACAGACACTTTTACGTTAACAGAGCCATCAAAATGAGCAGTTAGGACCCAAAATTCTCAAAGGCCATGGCTGATGATTAGCACCAAACAGTTTACTGCTGAGGTTGTCAGGACTGCTTGCCATAGCTCAACTTAATTTCTCGCTTCATTGCTTTGAATCCCTATGGGCCTGCAGCAGTTTAAGGGATGGCAACAGGAACACTCGTGTTCTCTCAGGAATTCAGTACAGGCGGATAAACAGCTACACAGCCACCTAAATTCATGGGTATACAAATGTGTGAGTTAAGTGTTTAATAAATGCACAAGCCTTTTACAAGCCTCAGTGGTTGACCCTCAGAATTGTTGGATTTGACTGACACAGAACTTATGTTAGGGTGATTTCTTTTAAAACAAACTTGAAAGTGATTTTCAATTATGTACTATACACTATAAGTTGAAGTTAAAGAAACTGAGATAAAAGGTAGTACTCTCGCAAATATTTCTGTGAATATCTAATAATTTCAAAAGGAAAATTCTGAGGTAAATCTCTATTTTATTTTTCTATTTTAGATATTTGATATAGAGTAATGCTCATAAGTAGTATAGGGCTTCTAAATAATTGGAAAGTTGGACACGTATTTTCTGTTTCTTTCCTAATATGTGTTTATGCCTCACTCAGAGACTCTTGATGTTAAAAGGGTTGAAGTGGCCCAGCCTTTCACGTGGGCAGTGGAAATCAGTGGAACACCAGGTTATTTCTTCTACCTCAGCATGAACCCAGGTACAGTTTACAAAGCACACAGTTATACTATCCAATCATTGACAGATATAATTTTAATATTACAGTTTTCCCTGGAACTACTAAGAGGTTCCAGTGGTTATAGTGAAGCCAGCATTGTTAAACTACCACTTCTGTAACAAGCAAAATGCTAATCAGATTTATGCAGTAAACAGAGCTTTGAGCTATGAACCATTCCTTACAGACACCATCCCAAGTCTTTCAGATGGAGGACATTTCTCAAACTTCCTATTTGTAATATTAACTATAGTAAAACATATAAAGTTTGGATATGTGACTATTAAAAACCAGAATAAATAAAAGCTACTTGGAGAGGGTGCCTCAGAGCACAGCACTGACATCATAACAAATGGTGGTATTTTACCTTTCCCTTAAAAACTGCTGAAACTCACTTTCGGAAGCATAATAAAATGAAAATAATTGGTCTAAAAATATTAATAGGATATATTTTATCAATTCAGAGAAACAAATGATTTTCTGACCTACAGCTGGAGAGTAATATATGGATAGCATTTTACACTAATTAAAGCCACTGGCAGCAAGAGTCCCTTTTCTCTAGAAATATCACTAATGCTTATTTAAAGGCCTGGAACATTTTATGAGTAAGGAGAGGTTATACTGTATATTTTTAGTTTTCTCATTCCATACATGCTATTACCATTGCTGATAAAAGCTAAAAAGATGGTGTTGAGATTTCCTAAACAAATTTTATTTTGATTTGCTAGTGAGCTAGGGAAAAAAACTCCTTTAGGCTTCTTCCCCAAATTTTGCTCCTCCTATCAAAATATTTTTTCAGTTTTTGAAAAGTATATATTAAAGTGAAATATAATTACATCATTTCAACACTTCCTATTGTTCTCTCCAATCTCTCCCATATCTCCTTCCCTTCACACCATTTAAATTGATGACATAATTTTCTTTATTATTTTTACACACACACACACACACACACACACACACATAATGTATTAATGCAAATATATATAAATACATCCTGCTTAGTCCATGATTTTTAAATTCAATCATGTTCTGAAAAATAAAATTGCCTGGAACAAGCCTTCAGCAAAGTATCTAATTAATGTTACATTTTTCTCTCTTTCTTCCTTCTCATTTCTTGGTTTTAATTTAAACCTGGGTCTAAATTTCAATGATATGTTCCATTTCTCAAAAGAAATATTCTTGTCCTTCTGGCTGGGCCAGTGCTTGGAGCAGACAGATGTAGGGCACGAACTCCGCAGCCAGTCCCACAACACCCAGAGGAAGGTCCACTTCCAGGTGCTCTAACACACCCAGGATCTTGGGATCAGAGATCGGGAGGGCATAACATGTGGCCCAACATCAGGAATAACTGGAAACAGCAGAACCCAGGCACACAGAAATTCCGCCAGACCAGGGGCATGGGTTCCTTCCAGTCTAGGCCCGTGCCCTGCGCAGACCATGGGCAC
Source organism: Uromys caudimaculatus (assembly GCA_028551405.1). Classification (NCBI taxonomy): domain Eukaryota; kingdom Metazoa; phylum Chordata; class Mammalia; order Rodentia; family Muridae; genus Uromys; species Uromys caudimaculatus. Next base: position 53,206,553 of record CM052713.1, on the reverse strand, counting down.
AAACTCCGCAGTCAGTCCCACAACACACAGAGGAAGCTCCACTCCAAGGCCCTATAATACGCCCAGGATCCCAGAACCATAAGATCACAGGAGCTTTTTCACACCAGGATCTAAGGGTACCAGAAGCAGCTTGAATCCCAGGAGCTCTGACACACTCAGGTTCTCAGGAGCACAGGATCCCAGTATTACAGGATCACAGAGGCAGCTGGTCTCTGAGGAGTTCTGACATAACCAAGATCACAGGAAGGTCAAGCTCCAGTCAGATATAGCAAGGGCAGGTAGCACTAGAGATAATCAGATGGTGGGAGGCAAGCGTAAGAACATAAGTAACGGAATCCAAGGTTACCTGGCATCATCAGAACCCAATTCTCCCACCATAGCAAGTCCTGGGTGCACCATCACACCAGAAACGCAAGATTTGGATCTAAAATCACTTCTCATTATGAAGATCGAGGACTTTAAGAAGCACATAAATAACTCCCTTAAAGAAATACAGGAGAACACAGGTAAACAGCTAGAAGCCGTTAAAGAAGAAACACCAAATTCCCTTAAAGAACTACAGGAAAACACAATCAAACAGGCGAAGGAAATGAACAAAACCATCTAGGATCTAAAAATGGAAATAGAAACAATAAAGAAATCACAAAGGGAGATAGAAATCACAACCCTGGAGATAGAAGACCTAGGAAAGAGATCAGGAGTCATAGATGCAAACATCACCAACAGAATACAAGAGATAGAAGAGAGAATCTCAGGTGTATAAGATACCATAGAAAACACTGACACAACAGTCAAAGAAAATGCAAAATGCAAAAAGCTCCTAACCCAAAACATCCAGGAAATCCAGGACACAATAAGAAGACCAAACCTAAGGATAATAGGTATAGAAGAGAATGAAGATTCCCAGCTTAAAGGGCCAGTAAATATCTTCAACAAAATTATAGAAAACTTCCCTAACCTAAAGAAAGAGATGCCCATGTACATACATGAAGCCTACAGAACTCCAAATAGACTGGACAAGAAAAGAAATTCCTCCTATCACATAATAATCAAAACACCAAATTTATTAAACAAAGAAAGAATATTAAAAGCAGTAAGGGGAAAAGGTCAAGTAACATATAAAAGCAGACCTATCAGAATTACACCTGACTTCTCACCAGAGACTATGAAAGCTAGAAGATCTGGGGCAGATGTCATACAGACCCTAAGAGACCCCAAATGCCAGCCCAGGCTACTATACCCAGCAAAACTCTCAATTACCATAGGCAGGGAAAACAAGATATTTCATGACAAAACCAAATTTACACAATATCTTTCCACAAACCCAGCCCTACAAAGGATAATAGATGGAAAACACCAACACAATGAGGGAAACTACACCCTATAAAAAGCAAGAAAGTAATCTGTCAACAAACCCAAAAGAAGACAGCCACACACACATAATTCCACCTCTAACAACAGAAATAAGAGAAAGTAACAATCACTTTTCCTTAATATCTCTTAACATCAGTGGACTCAATTCCACAATAAAAATACAGATTAACAGACTGGATATGTAAACAGGACCCAGCATTTTGCTGCATACAGGAAAAGCACCTCAGTAACAAAGACTACCTCTGAGTAAAAGGTTGAAAAACAATTCTCTAAGTAAATGGTCCCAAGAAACAAGCTGGACTAGAGTATGCTCTAAGATTAAGAGTTGACAAATGGGATCTCATAAAATTGCAAAGCTTCTGTACGACAAAACGACAACCAACAGATTTGGAAAAGATCTTTATCAATCCTACATCCCATAGTGGGCTAATATCCAATATATACAAAGAACTCAAGAAGTTAGACTCCAGAGAACCAAATAACTCTATGAAAAAGGAGGTACAGAGCTAAACAAAAAATTTTCAACTGAGGAATATCGAATGTCCAAGAAGCACCTAAAGAAATGTTCAACATCCTTAATCATCAGTAAAATGTAAATCAAAACAACTGTGAGGTTCCACCTCACACCAGTCAGAATAGCTAAGATCAAGAACTCAGGTGACAGTAGATGCTGGTGAGGATGTGGAGAAAGAGGAACACTCCTCCATTGCAGGTGGAATTACAAGCTGGTACAACCACACTGGAAATCACTCTGGCAGTTCCTCAGAAAATTGGACAGAGTATCGCCTGAGGACCCAGCTCTACCACTCCTGGGCATATACCCAAAATATTCTCCAGCATATAACAAGGACACATGTTCCACTATGCTCACAGCAGCCTTATTTATAATACTCAGAAGCTGGAGAGAACCCAGATGTCCTTCAGCAGAGGAATGGATACAGAAAATGTGGTACATTTACACAATGGAGTACTATTCAGCTATTAAAAATGAATTCATGACATTCTTAAGCAAATGGATGGAACTAGAAAATACCACTCTGAATGAGGTAACCCAATCACAAAAGAATGCACATGGTATGCACTCAGTAAGTGGATATTAACCCAAAATCTCTAAATGACCACAATACAATTCACAGACCACATGAAGCTCAAGAATTAGGAAAAGAAAAGTGTGAATGCTTTGGTTCTTCTTAGAAAAGAGAACAAAATACTCACAGGAGCAAATGTAGAGACAAAATGTAGAGCAGAGACTGAAGGGAAGACCATCCAAAGACTGTCCATCCTGGGAATTCATTCTACATACAGTCACTAAACCCTAACCCAATGTGGATGCCAAGAAGTGCTTGCTGAAAGGAGCCTGCTATTGCTGTCTCCTGCCAGAGCATTACAAATACAGAGGTGGATGCTGGCAGCCAACCATTTACTAAGTGCAGAATCCCCAGTGGAATAGAAAAAGGACTGAAGGATTGAAGGGGTTTGCAACCCCATAGGAAGAACAAAAATATCAACCAACCAGACTCCCCCGAGCTGCCAGGAACTAAGCCACCAACCAAGGAGTAGACATGGCTCCAGCTGCATATGTAGCAGAGGATGGCCCTGTCAGGCATCAATGGGAAGTCATTGGTCCTATGAAGGCTCGATAGATGCCCCAGTGTAGGGGAATAGAAGATGGGGACGCAGCAGTGGATGGGTGGGTGGGGGAACATCCTCATAGAAGCATGGGGAGAGGAGATGGGATGGGGGTTTCCCAGAGGGGGGAACCAGGAAAGGGGAAAACATTTGAAATGTAAATAAAGAAAATATCCAAGAAAAAAATAAAAGAAAGAAAGAAAGCCCTGGAACATATCAAAGCTATTAGGCAGTATGGTCTGAATTTGAATTATTATGCTATACCATCTATACCTGAGCTAACATTTACATGTGATATGCATTATGATAAAATAAGTAAATAAAAACACAGTTTGACCTACTGGAGTGAAGCCTGAAACAAATGTCAAAAATAACCAAATTTTATAAGATTGACTATCCTATATTTTTATTTGATGAATTGTTTTACTTTAAATGGTTAGAAATGGAACTATCAACAGTTGCTGTAGTATTTCTCTCTTTATTATTACTAAAATATTGTTTATTTTTAGTCATAGTCAATTATACTATAGAATACTTTAAATATTATTTAAATCAAGAAATGTTAGTGCTTAAAGTATAAGGTGTCATGAATGTTGTTATTAAACATTGATGAGTTTTGTATAATTTGGATAAGAATTCACCAACATACATTTGGATATCTCTAGACAAAGTAAATGGAGTTAAAGTTCAATTTAAAAACTAGACTTTTTGTTTTATCTAAATTATATTGAATGAGAATAAAAGTATATATTCATATATTCCATCCATTTGCTTAAAAGTATATATTCATATATTCAGACAATTGAAAAAGTAAATTTATCAAATATTAGTTTGAAAGCAAACAGTCATAATAAAAAGATATGGTCAATGAAAAAATATATATAAAGGATCAGAAACCCTTCAACTCTTGGATTGCTAAGACAATATTTTATCTTGCTCTAAAATTTTATTCTGAGAGTGTAATTTTTATTTTTAAATATTTATGCTCTTAGAATATCAGTATAATCTTCCTGTCCATATCACCTCTAGTATATTCAAAATGTGATGAATGGCTTTGTTTAATAAGGTATAAATACCTGTTTATATTTACTAATGAGAGTTTATAATAGTAAGAAATTGTAATGAATAAGTTTAGGAAATAGAACTCTGTGTTGTTTACAATCTTACTATGTAATTTTCCAGCCATTTTCCTAGTATCCATACAAATTAGCAATTAAAATTTACATGATCAAGCCCCCTAAAATTTAATAACACATTGGCTAATGGTATTCAACATATGTGAAAGCAAATATTTGAAATTAATTGTGGGCTTTGTAACTATATCATTGATCATACTTAAAATCTACTGTGGAACTGCTTTGGTTTTGTGCTTGCAAAACCCTCCCTCCATTGTGCAGTGTAAAGCAAAATACACTCTCTTGAATTAGCATGTAGAAGATACATTTTGCAATTTAAAGTCATAATTGGTTTTGAATCTCTATTAAACAGCAAAGTAAAGTAGTGTCTAATAGATCAAAATAAGTATTTACTTTATTATTAGTTTCCAGTTGCTATATTTGTAACAAATATTTAGGATACCTAATTAAATTCTTTGAATCTAAACAATTGCATGGATAAGTCATGCATAAAATTCTATACTAGTAAATGGTGATTCTTATTTTAATATATGTTGGTGTGAGTTCAAAGTTATTATTCAAGTAACTATTCTACTATTGTAGAAATGTCTAGGAGAATATAACATGTTTTGCAAAAACGGTTAAATCCAGCATCAATTATCAAACCACTGGTTCAACGACCAGTCCATACCTTTAATCCCCTTTGCTTCAATTCGTCTTGTGTACTGCGTTTTAACACTGACCAATAAAATAGAAATTAAGCACTTTTAAGATGAAGCCTCCAAAAACCAAGTATGTGAAGGCACATGTGCTGCTTAGCAAGAACTTAAATTCTATTCTAGCTCAAGATCTTTTGACTACTTACATTTCGTTTTTTTTATTTTTTTATTTATTTATTTTTATTTTTTATTTATTTTTTGATACTTTATTTACATTTCCAATGTTTCCCCCTTTCTAGGTCTCCTCTTTGGAAGCCACCTATCCCCTCCCCCTCCCCCACCTCTACGAGGGAATTCCCCCTCCCACCCACCCGCCCACCCACTCCCATATTCCCACCTTAACATTCCCTTTTAATTTTTCAAATGCTAAGTAAGAAAAGCCTCCATTCATTCCCCTGGCCCTCTGGGACTCTCTTCAGGAGAATGAATGGAACGATATAGCTTCGAGGGTAGGGGCAGGGGGTAAACCTCTAGAAAGTCCAAGAGACTTGGGATGTGACAGGCTCCTAGAATGCAATGAGGATAACCTTAGCCCAAGAGTGGGGAGATGGAACCTGAAGAGACCACCTCCAGTAGATAGACAGGGACCCCATTTGAGGGTTAGGGTCACCCACCCACCTTCAAAATTTTTGATCCAAATTGTTTCTGTCTAAAGGAAATGCAGGGACAAACATGGAGCAGAAACTGAAGAAAAAGCCATCCACTGACTGGCTCAAATTGGGATCCATCCCATGCACAGACAGAAAACATTGACGCTATTACTGATGCCATGTTGTGCTTGCATCCAGGAGCCTAGCATGGCTGTCCTCTGCGAAGCTCTACCAGCAGCTGACTGTGACTAATGCAGATACTTACAGCTAACCATTGGACTAAGGTCAGGAACCCCTATGGAAGAGTTAGAGGAAGAACAATAATATCAACTAACTCAGGTCCCAAAGACTAAGCCACCAATGAAAAAGCACATATCGACTGGTCTGTTACCCCCAGCATATATGTAGTAGAAAACTGACTTGACTGGCCTTAGTAGGAGAAGACATGCCTAATCCTGAAGAGACTCGATGCCCCAGGAAGGGAGAGGCTGGGGGGGAGGTGGGAGTGGGTAGGGAAACACCCTCTCTGAGGCAAACAGGAGGCAGGAGGAGGCAAAGAACTCTGGGAGGGAGCACAGGGAAGGAGGCAACATTTGGAATGTAAATAAATAGGATAACTTAATAATAATAATAATAATAATAATAATAATAATAATAATAATAAGCAAGAAAAGATTCATAGCTTAAGCATTGCAATGCTTTTGAATCATTAAGTAGATGAAATACTTTTAATGAAGTGCAATCTGAAGGATGGCATGGTAGAGCCAGGCATGGTGGCACAAGCCTTTATGCTCAGCAAAAGGAGACAGAGGCAAGAGGAACTCTGTGAGTTAAAGGCCATCCTGGTCTTCAAAGTAGATACTAGGACATCCAAGGCTGTTACACAGAGACACCTTATCTCTAAAAAGGAAAAAATAGTAGCATCAGTTATGCCTCCTTAAAAATGGAAAATATAAGAACTTATCCTTATTTGAATGCCTCTATGAAGCCAGCTAAAAATAAGCCAGCCACTGCTATAGTAGTTTGGGATACATTAAAGGGTCTCTCAGGCAAATTATTTGCCCAATAAGCTTACTCAGGTTAGGAATAGATATGCAGTAGGTTGAAGTTACAGTGTTCAATTAACACACCTGAGTGCTTTGATTAAATCCTAAATACCAAAGGAAAAAGAAATAAAAATACATTTTTCGTGAAAGAAGAACTAACAGATAAATATAAATACAATAGACATAGCAAAAAAAATATTGGAGATAATAATTAATGTTATGATCTAGTTTCTAATGTAATATAACCATCAATTGGTCCATGTCAAATGAAGACGTAGCTGTTTAGAAAGATAATATTACAGATGCTTAAATGAGCATATACGTTCTACGTACTACATGTTTGGGATAGCCTGCTGAAATAAATTTTGTAGTTTGATGTCATTCAAATCAGCAAGGTTATGTTTATCTGATCTACATTTAGTATGTCTCCTGGGTATTAGATTATTTCCTTATCTATTTATACATAAATAGATTGATGAAATCACACAATTTTGCACATTTGAATGCTTTTTCCAATTCTACCCTTTATAGTTGGAAATTACTTAACTCTGGGTTCATTTTTCTCTAGTGCTCAGCCACATCTGAATGAATATATCTGAATTATAGTTGAAGCAGGATGAAGATATGACTGGTAGGTAACTGATGAGGTTTACTGGGAAAACACGTGAGTTCAAAACTGACCTCTCTTGAAAAATATTTCCCTCCGTTACTCATTCCTGTTCTTTAGTCTTTCTGTTAAAAGACTTCTTGGTGATGGAGATAATGAAGAAATGAATAAAGAACAAGACTAAAGAAAACAAGTTACAATGGATACAGATGTTTGCCATAGTTTGTTTGCATCCGAGGAAATAAAAACCGAGAAGTCTACTAAGATAATATGAAAGGACTCGGCCAGAAAGAAGCCCTTGGAAGATTTATAGTTTTTCTGTTCCTAAACCTAGGAAATGTGCACTAAAAATCTAATAAGTTGCTTTGTATAATGCATACAAAACAAATAAGCAAATGAAACAAATTCTGTAATATATCGGTTGACATTATTCTAGAATCTATCTTGGAATGAGAAATACATAAAGGTCAATAAGGATTAGTTTTACCTAGTCACAAAAATGTGACTTTAAAATAAATGAAGGTAAATGTGATCTATTGCTATGGTTGTAACTAGTTTAAAATAAATGAGACTTCACATATTTTTCACATTTCATTTGAAATAATAACATTTTGGTGATAAACAAAAATCTGGAGTACCATTTGACGCAAATTTCTCATGCAGTGAGATTACCTTTCTTTCTCCCATATATCTTTTATTGGCCATTAAATTTTTATTTATAAAACAAAGTTCCCTGTTATGACTTCTAGCAACTAATACCAAAAAACATTTATCTATCTAAAATTTTTGCCATTCCTCAAGTGTGCTATCAAAAGTCATTTTGCAGACTCAGGATTCCACTTAACAAAAGAGTTATACTGTAATAAATTTTATATTATCGTTGCAATGTAACAGAAGTTCAATGCCAAGAAAATTTGGTACTCATAAAACTCAAATCTGTAGCAAGATGAAGATAGTCTTATAAATGGTTATTCACAAAGAGTGCAGAATTGCAGTGGTCATGTAACTGTGATAACACACTTTTAGAAGAGCACAATATCTGTCTTATAATCTCATTAGCAAGGAGGTAATTTGCATTGATGGTGAATAAAAGGAACTGCTATTGGCTTGTTTTCTTTTTTCCAAGTTTACAATCCACTGTTATGAATCAATGATTTTTTTCTTTGCTTTTCTCTCCTCAGCAATTTTTAAAATGAGGATTTTTTATTTTTACTTCACAATAACAAACATGCCATAAAATAGAGACTTTAAAAAGAAAATGGGAAAAATGTTATTTTTTAAAAACAAAACCAAAAGTAAGTGATTCTCTCAGCTCAATGTGGAGATGTGTAATCAGCCTGCTGATGAACAGAAAGCTCTCTTCTTGTTCTTCAGCTTCTAAATTTTGTGGCTGCATCTGCATTAGAAATTATAATATTAAAGATCAACATCTATGGAATAGGTTCAGTTGTTTGTTTGACCTTAAAATATTTGAAGATTCAGCATTGAGATAAGTTGTTATTGTGAAAACACAAAAAGGTAAATTCCACCTTAATTCACTTTGCATGTATATTCATGAAAACTACTGTTAGGTCTCAACATCTAGGATCAAATAAGTTTCCATACAAAGGTTTTCCTAACCACAATGATGTATGTACCATACTGAAAGTGAGATTATTTTAAATGTCAATTTCAGTGGTAGGCCAAACAAATTCTTGCATCCTTTGCAGGTTCTTGAACAAATCGTTGGCAAACTGCTGATGTTGAGATAAATATCAGTCAAAAATAAAGATCTTTTCTATTGCCAAGAGCTGTTCATGTATTTTATTAACTCTAAATGATGGGACAATAACATGAACAGGACAGAGCAGAATAAACAAATGTCTTTAAGCACTTATGAGGGACAAGTAGACAGAAAGAACCTACAAAGCAGTAACTTCCCCACTCCCCAGAGATAGTATAAAATGCCTAGGACAATATAAGAAGTTTAATTCACTGCCTTTCACAAAAAATAGGATACCAATTACACATATGAATAAAGGTATGGGGCAAAAATATCAAGGAAAAATGGAAAATTAAAGTCTTAAGATCGAGTCCATAGCCAACGAGCGCCAGGAGAAAGCTACTCTTCCAGGAGCATGGAAAAGCCTTGAGTGGGGTTAAGGTGAGTAACACCTCTCACTGAGACCTGCCCAGAACCAGCTGGATCCAGGGCTTGAGAACCTGGGAGGCAGGAAACCTCTGAATCTTCCGGTTTCCATCTGTGGGTGGAGACCTCTGCCTGGGCCACCAGGAGTCCATAGCCAATGAGTGCCAGGAGAAAGCTAACTGCCCAGGAGTGTGGAAAAGCCATGAGTTGGGTTAAGGGGAGCAACAATCTCACAGAAACCTGCCCAGAACCGGCGGGATTCAGGGCCTGAGAAGAACTCAGGGACAGGAAACCTCTGAACCTTTTGGTTCCATCTGTGGGGGGAGACCTTTGCCTGGGCCACCAGGAGTCTGTGCCTGGGGACCTCAGCCTGGGCCACAGGGCTCCAGGAGAGAGCAGGTATCCCAAGAGTGCTGACATACCTTTGAGCACAGGCAAAACCACCACTTCTGTTCAAACTCACTGGATCAAGAGGCACCCTTGTGGAGCCATCAGGACATAGGAACCAAGGGACAACTGGGGACAAGATCCTTCTGATTTCTGTCTGCACCCCAGAGCAAACCCTGTGCCAAAGCTTTCCAAACCCAAACACCTCTCAGAGAGAGCTGGTCTTCAAGGAGTATTGACACAGAGACCTGCAGGAGCAGCAAATCACAACCAGACAGAGTAAGATCAGCTAACATCAGAGTTAACAAGATGGCAAAAGGCAAGGGTAAGAACATAAGGAACAGAAACCAAGGTTACTTGGCAACATCAGAACCCAGCTCTCCCACCACAGCAAGCCCTGGATACCCCAACACACCAGAAAAGCAAGACTCAGATTTAAAATCATTTCTCATGATGATGATAGAAGACATGAAGAAAGAAATGAATAATACCCTTAAAGAAATACAAGAGAACAGAGATAAACAACTAGAAGCCTTTAAAGAAGAAACACAAAAATCCATTAAAGAATTACAGGAAAA
>CM052713.1:53138355-53195880 GCA_028551405.1 Uromys caudimaculatus | reverse complement strand
TATCATCAATGGACAGATCTTGGAAACACAAGCTATACAGAGACACAATGAAACTAACAGATGTTATGGACCAAATGGATTTAACAGATATCTATAGAACATTTCATCCTAGATCAAAAGGATATACCTTCTTCTCAGCACCTCATGGTACCTTCTCCAAAACTGACCATATAATCGATCACAAAACAAACCTCAACAGATACAAGAAGACTGAAATAATCCCATGCCTCCTATCAGATCACTACGGATTAAGGCTGTTCTTCAATGGCAACAATAACAACAGAAAGCCCACATACACATGGAAGCTGAACAATGCTCTACTCTATGATAACTTGGTCAAGGAAGAAATAAAGAAAGAAATTAAAGACTTCCTAGAATTTAATGAAAATGAAAGTACAACATCCCCAAACTTATGGGACACAATGAAAGCAGTGTTAAGAGGAAAACTCATAGCTTTGAGGGCCTCCAAAAAGAAACTGGAGAGAACATACACTAGCAGCTTAACAGCACACCTGAATGATCTAGAACAAAAAAGAAGCTAAGGCACCGAAGAGGAGTAGAAGGCAGGAAATAATTTTGCTACTGCTATGCATTGTATTATAAGCATCTGTCTCATGATGGTCTTGGGGGTTTGAGATCCACAGGTTGAGAATGACTGTCTTAGAGGCTGTCAACCAGAATTGGCAGGGCAGAGTAAAGAGCTTTCAGAAGAAATGACTGGGAATGCAGCAATTCTGCATAGTATTTCTGACACTGGCCACACAGAATCAGCACAGATTTCACAAACTATCAGTGCTAATTAACACTGACCTTGCTTCAGATGTCAGCACAATTCACAACCTTCGGTTGTCTTCATTTCTAATCAACTAGTTAAAAATATAGAGAATGCCAAGACACGTTCAGGCTTGGAAATCTGGGAAAATTCACAGAATTCAATACAGCTATGTACCTATGTTAGTCAGTTTAGTTTAGTTTAGTTTAGTTTAGTTTAGTTTAGTTTAGTTTAGTTTAGTTTAGTTTTTAGTTTAGTTTAGTTTAGTTCAGTTTAGTTTAACTTAGGTTAGTGTGTGTGTGTGTGTGTGTGTGTGTGTGTGTGTGTTAGTGAGAGAGAGAGAGAGAGAGAGAGAGAGAGAGAGAGAGAGAGAGAGAGAGAGAGAGAGAGGGAGCATATTCCATGTAACATGTGCTGAGGTAAAAAGTCAGCGTTGGAAGTCAGTTCTCACCTTCCCTTTTGTTTTAAGGCAATGTATATCCTTTTGCCACGTAGCTATATATTCCTGGTTAGCTGAGCCCACAGATTTCTGGATGACTTTCCTGTCTCCACTTTCCCTTCCATTAGAGAAGTTCTAGAATTACATTTGTACTTCACCTGTGCTCCTGGGTATCTCAACAGTTTGTAACACTTGCAGATAAGTTTTTTTTTTTTTAACCCATTAAACAATGTCTCCAGCCTTGTAACCATTTTATGAAAACCTTACAAGCCAGGCAGAGTTAAAGAGACTCATAGAACAAGGTCCCAGTGGATCTTCAGAACAGAGTTTTTATTTCTTTTCTCCCTGTGGAATCCAGGTATGTTTTTTGTCCTGTTATATTGATGTATTTGTCAATGGGTGAGCTCACATTAGCCTATTTCCAGAGTTATATTGAGGTTTCCCTCTGTAGGCATGATTGACTTAATTCAGTGTCTGGCTCTCTCCCCTCCATCCTGCTCCTAGAAGCCAGGCAGTCAGCCAGATACTCTGTCTTGAAAGCCTATTCCCTAGACGTATTATTGATCTTTCTGGCATTATGGGTCTGCATTCTGGGCATTTCCTTAGCAAAACTTCAAGTATGGTCTAAAAGCCAACTTTGGATAACAGACTATATCATGACTCAGGAGTATGAGAGCCTAGAAATTTCCTAAGAGTGATTCTGGATAAAAACCAGATAAACTATTTGCATATAAGAATTTTTGGTTTTTGATAATATAATGTGTGTTTCTAATTCCCCAAACCTGATTAATTGAGACATTAGATCATATCATGTACAATAGACAAATTAAAGAGGGAACTGAGTAACATTTTGTAGGCCATGGAAAATTATACACAGGGTCATTGTTCTGCCACTATTATTTGCTTAAAAAGTATAGAAACCTTGACAAATTTCTTGAGTTTCAGTTTAGTAATGAAAGATATAGAGCGATAAAAGATAAGTAGCATTTAGTAGCAATCATGCACATCATGGAAAACTAAGCACTTTATTTATATTCAAACTGTGCTTCAAACGCATCACACACACACACACACACACAGAGAGAGAGAGAGAGAGAGAGAGAGAGAGAGAGAGAGAGAGAGAGAAATTGACAAAGGCTATTAAATGAATGCACAGTATTATCTTAGTAATTATTGGACAATGAAATGATTCAGATACTATAAAGAAACACAAATAATTACAGACCATCATTCTTTCTTGTACTTAAAATTCCCAGTGCTGTAGAAAAATCTTGCAATTTATACAACTACACAAAACTACTTGAGGTAACCAAAAATGAAATTTTGATAAAAGTTTACATTTATGAATTTTAATAAGTATATAGATATTTAAAAATATGTAATGCTTATAAAATGGAAAAGTTAAACACTTCTGACATTATTTTTATTTATGTGAATGTTTTATCTGCATTAATAAATATATATATTTGAAAGTTTCTGTAGAACCTTTTCAACCAACAACTCAATTGATGAAATGTAGTCTTAATACTGGAGGCTCCTTTGGTGACAAGAGGTGGCCAGGTAGGTTCTGTCCCCCGTATTATTTGGACACTTCATTAGGATGGCCCTCATATATAATAGGAAGTTTCCAATTCCCTAGGTTTCGTTACCTTCTCTCAAATGTTCTTCAATTCTAGCTGTCTCTCCTGATTCCCTTCCTCAGTCACCCCTCTACTATGCCTTCCAACTGATCCTGTTCTTGTTCCTCCCCCAACCACCAGCTCCACTCCACCTATAAATTATAATCTATTTATGGAGAATTATATATATATATATACACACACATATATATACATATATATGTATATATATCCCATTTTAACTGTTTTTATGACAAATTTCTTGAATTCTTTCTATATTTTGAATATTAGCACTCTATTGGATGTGCAGTTAGGAAAAAAATTATTTTGCTATCTTATAGGCCACTGCTTTGTCAGAATGGTGGTGTCCCTGGTTAGAGCAGTCCTCCTGTGTCCCTGGTTAGGGCCGACCTCCGGTCAAGGGGCAGGCACTTTGATTGCTAGTCTTCCATGAGTACAGGTGAAGGTGCAGACCAGAAGGGTGATGGGCAGCTATAGACTTTTTATAAATGAAGTCATATAGGAAGCTTCTGTAAGGATAAACCACATAAGTGTCAGAAGAGTCTCAAGGCTCTTTATGGACTGTGTTTACACCTTTAAAAAGTTTTATTTTATTTTGATACTAGAAAAACTTCAACCCATTTTTGAGGTTCTAAACTGAAAAGGGTAAAACCTGAAATCTTAATCTCATGAAAGCTACTGTAATTAACAAATGCAAGTTGATAGTCGGTAACCTTATAAATGATCAAGTCCTTTAATGTGCTCAGAAATGTATTTTAAGCCATTCAAAGAACTGATGAGCATGATTAAGCCTTACATAGCATCTTGTTTTAGGTTTTCCAGGTACAGTTTAGAATAGGAAATTAAAAACATACAAAGATTGTTTAACTCAGATATGCTTGGTAGGTACTAGCCCTCAAGTACCTCCAGAGACCTGCTGAATATGGCATTTAATATGTCTAAAATGACCTCTACAGACAGGACTCCCAATTCCTAACAGTGTTACCCACAAAGTCTCCAAGATGTGAGCACAATGACAAAGGTCTCCAGCTGGATTATGGTTCACTAATCAGTGTACATAACTTTCTCAAGGCCTAACCTGCTGTCTGGACACAGCCTAAACTGTAGATAAATAGAGGACACCTAGAGAATTAATTGTCCCATGTTACCTAAGACAAGGTGAAGTCAACATTTCCCGTGTTCCTCCTCCACAGAGAATGCTTCTCCTCTTCTGGTCCTGATGGTGAAAGACTGCCTCTGCCCTCAGTGCCTTGAAAACCACAAGAAGCTAGGACAACTACCTAGGTAGTAGACTATGGACTACTCTCTGACATTTTAATTAAAATATAGGCTAATCAGATTATAGTTAATCCTTCGCAAGTGTCTGATCTTATTGACAGCTAAGCTAATTGTTACTTGACAGCTAGAGAAAAGAAAACTAGCTTCTTATCTCAAGGTAATCTACATGTTAGTACATTATTTAATTCATTAGTTAGGTGAAATTTATTAGTTCTCTTATTTAAAAAAGCAAACAGTTTTGCCTTGCTCACAGGTTTTAGGTTAAAAGGTAAACAGGGTTCAGATGTAACATTTCCACTGTTCCTTAGCTGAAGGAACTCACTTCACAGTGACTGCTCCCAGTGATCAACCTTCTGTGTCTCATTCATGGTAAATAATTAGATAGGAAAAGGGTGTAAAGTTTATACAAAGCCTGAGGCTACAGAACCTTAAGTTACGAGGATCTAAAAAAGTCTTGGGTCTAATAGGATGATTTAAGGTTGGTAAATGCAAGTGAAACATAAATGGAGGTAAAAAAGTGATTTAAGGTATAGAAAAGAAATGAAGAAATGTATTAGACTCCTTCAGCTCACTGGGCTACTGTAGTATTAGGTTGCCAAAGTTCAGAGTTCTTGCATTGATCAATCAAGTTATTAGTCTGGTGAAGTCTTCCATTCTACAGTCCGAAATCACATTCACAACTTCAAGATTTTAAATTTCCTCCGGTTGTTTTTTAAGTATAGACTTAAAAGTGCTTCTTTTTATACTTTTTATATTATATAAACCCGTATACATCTAGTGTTCTGCATAGATGGAAGAATCCTCTTTTTTATAATTTGTAGTCATACTGAGAATCAAGATCAGGTAGGTTTTGCCTTTTCTGCTGCACAGAAGGCTTTCTTCTTCCCTGAGCTCTGTTTTAGGGAGTGTTGATGCAATGCTTTTAACAACACAAGAAAAAAATTGTTTCCCAAGCCTCTACTATGGCACAAATATGTGTCTACTGCCTTTTTCTACAGTATCGGTTTCAGTAAAGATTACAATGGTAATGCTAACATGTCTAAAATTTATCTCTTTTTGTAAACTTAAAATGATTCTTGTAAGCTTCAGGAAATCTACTCTGCTCCACCTCTGGTGGGTCAAGTGGACTTCTGATACATACCCCTGTCAATCAAAAGCCTAAGTTTCCCACCTAGTCCCTATTCCACAGGGGCTTATTGCTGCTCCATGTCCTGGTTTTAGTATTCCCCTCTCCTCAACTACCAAGACCGTGGGCCTAAAAGTTTCAAATGTATTAGATAAGAAAAGAAAAACTTCTCCCTAACCTACTGAAGCTTATCTTCTGCCTATAATATATGTATGTATTTATGTTCCAGTATCCTGCCAAGTTCAAGGGTTTCCTCGAGATCTGCATCCAGGTTGGCTCCAGAGCCTCTATTCACAGGTCCTCCAGTCTAGCCTCACAGACACTTTCCGACTCCCAGATGGTCTCACAGCCTGGACAGCAGTGAAACAACCAGCTCTCCCAGGACTTGATGTGCATCCCAATTCTCTTAGGGTCCCCAAAGATGACATCACCCCCAGTGAGCAGGAAAAGGTCTAAAGACACAATGCCTTCACTCCTGCCCCACCATCACCCCATCCTATTTCCTCACTTTTAATTAAACCAAAAGGGAGGAATGGTAGCTTACAGGCAATTCCATTAGGCCCCTCCCAGGGATGTAGCAAAACTACCTCATCATCTGCAGCTGCCACCCAGCGCTCTCCCTCCTTCCCTCCCTCCCTCCTCTCTCTCTCTCTCTCTCTCTCTCTCTCTCTCTCTCTCTCTCTCTCTCTCTCTCTCTCTCTCTCTCTCTCTCTCTCTCTCTCTCTCTCTCTTCCCAGCTTCCAGCTTTTCCCTAATTCAACCACAGGAGTCCCCGACTTCTGTTGTATCTAAGTATCTGCATCTGATTCTTTCATCTGCTTGCTGGGCCTCTCAGAGGGCAGCCAGGCTAGGCTCCGGTCTGTAAGCACATCAGAGCATCAGTAATAGTGTCAGGTCTTGGGGCTCCCCTTAAGATGAATCCCGCTTTGAGCCTGTTGTTGGACGTCCTTTCCCTCAGTCTCTTCTCCATTTTTGTCTCTGCAGTTCTTTTAGACAGGAACAATTCTGGTCAGAATTTTTGACTGTGAGATGGCAACCCTATCCCTCCACTTGATGGCTTGTCCTTCTACTGGAGGTGGACTCTACAAGTTCTCCCTCCCCACTGTAGAGCACTTCATCCAAGGTCTGCCCCTTTCACCTCCGGTACATTCTAGAGGGTCCCCCCACCTCCTACTTCCCAAGGTTGTCTGTTTCCATTCTTTCTGGTGGCCCTGAGGGTTTCAGTCCTGTCTCCCCCAATACCTGATCATGTTCCCCTTTTACCTTCCCTGTCTCCTTTCCCACCCAGGTCCCTGTCTCCCTCCCTCCTCCTGTGATTGCTTTCTACTCCCTCCAGAAGGCATCCTCACTTGGGCCCTTCACCTTGTTAACCTTTTTGAGATCTGTGGATTGTATCCCGGGAATTCTGTACTTTTTTGGCTAATATCGACTTATTAGTGAGTACATACCATGCCGGTGTCCATAAGTAGCTCTTGTTATTCATACCATCGTGCAAGAAATGCTATAAGTTTTATTAGGGCTGTTCTATGTCCAAAATATCTCTTGCCTCATACATGTAATTACAGTAAGCTGTATCTTAATATGTCACTCATAGTCTATCATTTTGTGACTGGTATTTCAAGTTTTCATAAGACTTCACTTTCTAGTATCAGTTGCCACAGCAGTTGAGTTAATGCTCTTGAATGATGCACCCACTGAAAGAGTAATGACAAAAATTAAATTAAATTAACTTTTTAAAAATTACATCACCATACCTCATTTTTTTGTATTTAAAAGGGTATCCTTCTAAAAGGATAACACATGGATACTTAAAATATATTTACACAAGAAGATATTTAAGATTCTAATAAAAGTGAAAGAATATGAATTATTTTGCTCAAACAGTATCCGGATTTAATCACTAGAGAAAGAAACAAACGTCAGGCTTGACATTTCTTTCAATTTATGTGGAAGCAGTTGTTAAATTTCATTTCCTTGCAATGAGCTCAGTTTTTCCTATGAAGTAGTGTGTGCCCAGCAGTGCGCTCTACTGACTTAACAGATGTTTACAATATGCATAACTGGGTACATACATAAACACTTAGGACTTCTGTAGAAGGCCAATGGGACCAGAGAAGGGAAAGAAAACGAAAACTAGAAGATTATTTCTTGTTAAAGTCCTCCAAAAAAAGTATGAATTATACAACTTTTGAGCACATTTACTACTAGATTAATGGAAATTTATTCACAAGACTTCTTAGAAACAGAGATCACAATGTACTATTTACATTTTTTCATTTTGCATATTACAAATTTATACATGACAGTGAGTTAAAACTTAAAAGACCAGCAAAAAAATTTTTAATAAGCAATGATCTTTTGGTCTTGTTTGGATGCTTAGTCACACATGAAAAAAAAAAAAACACACAAGAGTTTAAAATTCTTAAATAAAATCTCAAAAGTTATCTTTTTGGAAACACACAGAATGTAGATATTAAAGTCTTGAGGACAGAACATTGGTTTGTAAATATAACCCAAATACATCTATTTTCAAACTTCTTGATTCTAGGTTTTGTTTTTTCATAACAATTCTGTTGGATTTGAAACCATTCAGAGACTCATTTTTATGATATGTGTAGCATTTTATTTTCCTAGTATGCTGAAAATGTTGTAGTTTTCCTCATCCTTTTAACATTTTCTGTAATAGAAAAAGAATTATTTTCCTATAGAAATATTACTAAGTGAATGCAAATATATTTGACATAAACATTTAAAATCCAATGGTGCTGCAAAACCAGATTTGATTTATAAAAGCAGATCACATATGAGCAAAATAAAAATTTACAATGTCTATAGAACATTTCTAGTTTGTAAAGCAAATGGTATTCCTGTAACTTCAAGTTGAGGCAGGATCATCCCAAGAACATCACATCCATGAGCTTTGTGTTAAATCTTATACTATGAATCACAAATAATACTTCCTAGGGTTGCTAGGAACTGGAGGCTGATAGCCCAGAGACCTAGTGTAGAACCAAATAAATGGAGTAAAGGGGGAAGTCAATGAAATGATTAGACAAGTAACGTTGAAAATCAGTTACAGTGGATTCTTGAGGGGAAAGTCAGGGTAACCACCTTCATCTAACTCTGGCAGGAAATAACAGCCTCAGAAACACCTATGAAAAAGAGGGGGAAAATATCATTAAAAGAATGTGTAGGTCTTCAGCAAAGTTATTACGTTAAAAACTCAAGTTTATGGATCGCCTTTCCTAGTGTTAGAACTCTGTAGCTAAGGTTTTGGTTATACCGATGCATTCCCATTTACATTTCTTTAAACAATATTATTCGTAGGTGAGAATAGTGTCCATGCAGTAGAAGTGAACTGCAGTAAGAAGTTTGACCGCATCAAATGACAAAACAGGCTTCCCCTCAGCATTCACACTTCAGCAGTGATGTCTACAGAAATCTTACATCTGAAATGTTTGCAGACCAGAAAGAAATGGTGTTTGTGCATTTCTCTAAATCAAGAGACATTCTGAAATTATTCATGTGGAAAATATTTATGTGCACAAAGCAAGTAAATTTAAGCCATTTTCTTTTGGTAACCATGTTCGTGTATTACAGGACACTTATGTGGTAACTGTTGTGCTATGTGGCAATTGCCTTTTTTTCCAAAACAAACAGCTAAATATTTTCCATAGACCATTTCTTTCCTCAAGTGAAAAATGAAGAAAGATCTAGAAAGTACAGAAATTTTAAAATTGCTCTTTATGACCTCAAGATTAAGCAATGTTATAAGTTAATATTCAGAAATGTGAAGATTCAAATAATAACCAACTGGATATTTTCTGCATTATACTTAGTTAATAAGAGCTCGTCTATTTATTAGAAAGAGAGATTGTCTGATCAAATATGATTAGTCTTCTTAACTCATATATATCTGTGAAAAAATACATTTATTAACACTTCCTTCCCCTTTACCATGCAATAGCAACATGAGATTCTTATAATAGTCTTTTAACTTTTATGATGCTTCAAAGTAATAAAACTTTCACAGTTGTGCTCATCATTTTAAATATGCTGTGATAATTCACATAGACATACTTATATCTCAGCCACTGTTTCCCCCACAGTAAAGAATGTCAAAAGATAATACTCACATACTCTAATTTGATTTCCTTTGGAAAATTCACAGAGTTGTGTGAATTTCACTTGTGTGCAAGAGTCTCATGAGCATTGCCTCTGCTAGGCACTTATCTTTTCAACCAACCTGTAGGTACTGTAAAGTAGACTTTGGTATTTTGGCTTTTTAAAATAAGCTTTAGGGAAATACGTCAGTGTATTTTTCCAGGGTTGCTAAACACTTCACCCTATTTCTGTTGCATTTTTCTTGAAAAGAATTCTTTTCATTCACTTAATGAATACTTGTTGAGCATCATTATGTGCTGGACACTTGAGATAGTAACAATAGTAAAATAAACAAATATGATGCCCAGATCTCTCCTCCGTGAGGCTTAGAGTTTCTAATGCTAAAGTTACTAGAAAGAAAACACAAAGCAGCTAGGAAGAAGATACATTTAACAATATTTCTTTGTAGTATATCTGCTTCAAGTACAGAGATATCCCTACTTATAACTTATTAATTTATTTTTGTAGTCGAAAGTTTGTTTGATCTTTACAAAGCAATATGTTTCATGTCTTTGTAAAAGCGTTTTGTCTTTAGATATAGAGAATTCATATTTCTTCTTAGGATACCATGTTCTTTGTGTCCAGATTCATAGAATGGCTAAGAATCCTTTCTAGTTCTTCGATTAAAGATATCCTCTCATTGCCAATAAAGCCTTTGAAATTTCTGTGCTTGGAGCATATGATCATGGTTTGAATACACTAGTAGATATTGTTGGGTTTGTTCCTACAAAAGTAAAAACTAAGGCAATACTGATCACTGTTTTACTTTTCTGTGATGAATTCATTTCATCAGGGCTTAGGTTTTGATGTTAAACTTTTCCAAAAGACAAGGGAAGGGCAAGAACATTTCAGTCATTAGAGGCTTGCAGAAGAAAGTTTATTTTTGTAGAACTCTGGTAATTTTAAAAGAGGATTGGTTTAAAAGCTTGACTTCTCATTTATTCTCTCTCTCTCTCTCTGTCTCTCTGTCTCTCTCTCTCTCTCTCTAACTATAATCCTTTGCTGCTACATGTGTTGTACCATTCCTATATAAATAAAGATGTGACATCAATCAATATGTCTTTCATGAGAGCTAAGCAAGTACTTTAACCTCCATCATCATGAATTAAACAAAATTTTATCTTTATAAAAATGTGGCTATCTCAGATATTTGACAATTTTAACACAGCGGACTTAAATTTTACTGCTACATCAAAATTCTTCAAGAGCTCTATTTAATAAACTTATTAGTAAACTAATAAGATACATATTATAAATATATAATATGATAATAAAGTAGTATTTTATTAATAATAAAATATGCCTTTACACCCATGTATTGTGCATTGTGGACTACTAGGCTTCATGATAAACATAGGCAATGAAGTAATTTCTACTTATGACCACTAGAATTAACTTCCAAATCTTGGTTTCATTAAAATTCTTATCTTTCATTGTGTACACTAAGAATTTTATTGGGTAATTTAATATACAGTTTTTAGTTATAAAAGTTAATTATAAGTTATATACAGTTATAACATTTGGAAAGAAATATTAAATACAAGGTTGCCAATATTCTATATATAGCAAGGGTACAGACCAGCATAGACACCATTGAACCAAAATTATTAGAAATGTATCTAATGATAAACATCTGATGTATACATGGCAGTGAGGAGAAAACACTTGCTAATAAAACTATTGAGTGGCCTTAGGCTTTCTTAGAAATCAAGAAATATCAAGTTTTACTCACTATCCTTTTAAAAGTGAGTACATTTAATACTTTACATTGAATCAAAATTTCTCTTAAGAAAAATGTAAACTATTAAGCTTCATGAGGTCACAGACTTGAAAGTCATTGTGTTAGAAAAGTCATTCTATTTTCTCTAAGAGGCTCAAAATTAAAATGTCACAAATACATTCAGAAAGAGAAGGAAAAAGAGAAATATTTGTAGGCCTTATTCAAATTTCTAATGAGTTTTGCTAAGAATCTATGTTGTAGATAAAGTTAATATGCATATGTATACATACCAGTTTGCTCATTATTTTAAAATAGGAGCTATTTGGTGTGGTAGTTTGAATATGTTTGGACCAGGAAGTGGCACTTTTAGGAGGTGTGGCCCTGTTGGAGTCAATGTGGCCTTGATGGAGGAAAGGTGTCACTCTGGGATGGACAACGAGACTCCCCTCCTAACCATGTGTGGATCCCAGACATTGGAACAGGAAACTGTGAAGCTGAAGGCGCCTTGGAGTCCCCAAGATGTTTGAGATGCCAGAGCCATGGGATATCTGCTGAGGAAAGCTGCTAATTGACTAATTCATTGGGAACGAAGCCAGCCCAGGAGAAAGAAGCTTGTTGCAGTCAACGAAGATGAAAGATGAGCTGGAGCTCTGAACACTGCTTTGACATCAGACATGGAGAAGCAGAGTTTGTAGTTTGTTCAGCTGGTTTCCTGTCTTGCTGTGGGGATTATAGTTAAGTGGTTGGATGAATCTCAGAAAAGACTTTGAACTTTGGACTTTTAACATTGTTGAGACTGTTACAGACTATGAGGACTTTGGAAGTTGGAGTAAATGTATTTTTTATTATGCTGTGGCTAGGTAGGGCCCCCAAAATTTCATGTGTTTGAACAGATTTTTGAGGGCTAGGGAGGGGGATGCAATGGTTTGAATATGCTTGGCCCAGGGGTTGGCATTATTGGGAGGTGTGGCCTTGTTGGAGTAGGTGTAGCCTCATCGGAGGAAGTGTGTCACTGTAAGGGAGGATAATGAGATCCTCTTCCTAACTAATCTTCTCTGAGTGGCCTTTAGATGAAGATGTAGACCCTCAGCTCCTCTTGCACCATTCCTACATAGATGCTGCTGTGCTCTAGCCTTGATGGTAATGGACTGAACCTCTGAACCTATAAGCCAGCCCCAATTAAATGTTGACTGTTTAAGAGTTGTCTTGGTCATGATGTCTGTTTATAGCAGTAAAACCATATCTAAGACACTTGGCATAATATTGAATTAATTTTTCTCACTACTTTCATTTCTTTTTGGCTTGTTGACATCCCAGTTCACAGAATTTCATTTTCAACAGTCACTTTAAAGATATGAGTTTTTTGCCCATGCTACTAAAGCCATTTCATTCTTTTTTGATATATTATTTTGTGGAAGTGATGACTGTTAAAGACAACAAGTGAGCTTGGACAAATGTTGGTTTCTGAAGCTGAGTTTTGCTTCCTTCCTTTAACAGTTTCCATCATTTTCATAGATAGTGTTTATAATTAGAGCAGTCGTTTTTATATGTGACTTATTGAGGGGGATAACAGTAAACTTACCACCTGAAAGATTCAAATGAGGATCAATCACACAAAAACATAAAAGCACAATTGCTTCTGGCTTGAATGTAAAAAGAGAACTATGTGACTAGATCAATATTTCAGGTGAAGGGAGGCTATTGTAATTAAACATTTATATATTTGTCAGTTTATGTATAAGCTTCTATACCCAAGCCTATTCTTGAAAAAAATTCTCTTAATTTAGTCTTCTTATATATGGCCCAGTTAAATCATCTTTTCACTAAAAGTAGGTTCTTCATGACATGTAGGGAACAGTAATATGACATTTTCATCAAATTTATTATAAAACTACATATCTGACGACATTTATACTCTTCTTTTTATAGCTTTCTTTTCATGTCTTCCTGGTGCAACCTATTTTATTTAGTAAAGATTATAAATGAAAGACAAGTGAAACCACTGTGAAGTTTGCCAGAAGGGGGGATTTATAGAAGGATACCAGAGACTTTTCAAATACAGATAAGGTAGAAGAGCCTGGTTGAGGTTATCTAGACTAAGGACTGGACCACAGATCTGCCCTGAATCTTGTTTCACCAAAGTGATGGTAACAGCCATGGACTTCTAGAGCTCTTATTGCTAATTAATTCCTGATAACAGCATCCATTTCCTGCCTCAGGATGCTGAGCACATAGAAACATTTCCTGCCCCAACTGAGATTTCCTCTACTCTTTTTCTATCCCTCATTGCCTTTATTCCAAGTCTAAATAAATATGATTGGCAAAAGCAACACGTGTCTGGGCTCTGTCAGAAGTAAAACTGAACACTGTGTGCTAACCACTGTCATCATTTAGCTTGGAATCTCTCAGGTAGCAGGCAGAAGTTCAAATAGGGTTTGAGTCTGAAAGGATCACAGGTTTCAATGACAAAAATCCCACATCTTTCCAGAAAATTAGACTGTCATTTAAGATGCTGATAAAATTAGCAAGTTGTAATTTTAGGTTCTTTATCCATTCGTAAATATGAAAGCAGGTTACAAACAAACATCAGCCACAAAATTTGTTGGAAACTTGAAAAGTTGCATCAATCCAAGAGTTTAAATCAAAATTTCCTCTTAGATTCATTTAGAAAAAGGAGAGTTTATGTTTCATTTGCTTACTTGATAGCTGTTTGTAATTTCACAAACTAGGAAAACATCCAGCCATTCCCTATGCATTTATTGTGTACAGTAATCTGGCTTTCTGGGTAACCAGTACTTTGTATTCTTGTAACATTCTGCTTGATTGTAAGTATTAATAAAAGTGGTAAGAAAACAAGATTGAGTCTGTAGACCATATGACCTGCTGTATTTCAGCTGAATTTTCAATGTGTATATCTGTCATATTGAGACCAAAAGTGTTTTGTAAGTTAGTTTCCCATACATATCCCTTGGATACTCAAAATGGAAGAGTTTAACCAATTTTCTGTTCTGAAATGAAATATTTTACCAGCAGTTCCTGCTGTGAGAAAAATTGACTTAGATTACAAAATCTATAGTCACAGCAAGGGTCAGAGGTAAATCAGAGCACCACAGGAGCAAGTCTCCTGCTAGCTGAAAACCAGAATGAGTAGGAAACAGACAACACGAGGCCAAAAGTAAACATAAAAAACAAATTAAAAGAAACAATAATAAACTATGTTCATCAGCATTTCAAATCTGCCTCACTACACATAGGCTACTGGGATTTGACTGGTATCTACTTGATCCTTGGTTCTTCTTTAAGATCTGGTATACATTATGTACAAACTGCCTTATATAAAGATTTTGCTAATTTATTAAACATGCATCATACAATATTCAAGCTTTACAAATCCTACCATAGAATATTGAGAATGAGATTCCCAAAGTAAATATAACATCTGCTATGTCCTCGTGTTGAAATTGCATAAGCAAACCCAGAAATAACGGAGATAAGTTGATTTCAAGAGTGCCAGAGAAACTTTTCGACCACATTGTGCATAGTGTGCAGACACGTTCACAGGCACAACAGTCTTGTTTGTATAAATGGTATTAGTTCATTGGACACAAGTTCTTGGAGTTAAATAGGATTAAACTCTCTATAGTTCTCAAAGATAGCTTCCTTATTTAACCATTATTTTGAGAGTATCCTATAAACGTTAATCTCTGGGTGAAAAGGATGGTGTTGTTCTCTGATAAAGAGTCTCATTGTTTTTCCTGTAGTTCTCACTGTTTATGCTATGGTTTCCAAACTGCCTTCAAAGCCCATGCAACAGAAGGTTCTAGAATAGTCAGCCCTGGTGGCTCTTCTACTATATTTCTGTTTTACCATTTCCAGTGCTGAGAATCAAACATTTTCAGTTTGAATGTATATATATGATCCATATGTGAACTATAGTTTTATTCTAGTTCATTTTAAACATAAAACCTCATTGTGATTGTATATTTTGATATTATACCTTTATATTGCATATATAAAAAATAGTGAAAAGTCATAATGAGATGCTTTAAAATAAAATGCATCTCATTATTTTACGTCAATAAAGTATTTAAAGTATTATTATAAATCTTAATTCTTGACTTACATACAATTATATCATTCAAGAATTGAGATGCATATATTTCATTTTCATTTATGCATATTTCATTTCATTTGGATGCACAATGGTTTATAAAAATATTATGAATATAAATTTTCATTGATATTTTCATTTATGATTAATTGGCACATAAATCTTTATTTTTAAAAAACTCTGTCTACAGTCTAGGAACTATTGCTCTGAAGCATGAGCATTTCCTTACATATTGGGCATCACAAATGTTTAAAATCTTACCTTTATTTATGCTGTTGTGTGAAATTAAATGTATCTCACATATACATCTATTAAAAACCTAGCCTCAAAGTTAATGAATATATTTTGGAAAATTCTAGAACCTTAAGGAGTTTCCATAGCTGAAAGAAATAGGTAGGGGTGAGTTCTTGCATATATTTTGCCCTTGGTACCTTGTTGTGAAAGACCCCCAAACTGGGGAGACCCTCACTCAAGTCTCGGGACGGCGCAACCCCCCAAGAACTCACGAAAGACCGTCCTTGCTGCAATCACACGAGGTTTAATTCGAGGGCGGCGGAAGGACCGCAGAAGGACCAATGCACTGGGGTCGAACCTGTAACCTATGCAGAGGCAG
Organism: Uromys caudimaculatus; assembly: GCA_028551405.1. Taxonomy (NCBI): domain Eukaryota; kingdom Metazoa; phylum Chordata; class Mammalia; order Rodentia; family Muridae; genus Uromys; species Uromys caudimaculatus. The sequence continues at coordinate 53,180,017 of CM052713.1, read as the reverse complement.
AAGGGTTTGGCCCCCAGCAGCTGAAGTCAGGGGTATTTAAAGGAAGAAACAACCCCAAGGCAAGGAAGGAATTACAACTCAGGAAAAGGATTATAAAACAAAGAAAATTCACAAAGCAAGGGGTGGGGAACGGAAAGAATTTGCATTATGGGGAAGTAAGGATTGTTCTAAGCTATTCACAGGTTAGTTGCACAAACATTTCTGGTTCCTGAAACGTTTTTCCTCTGATCCTAAGGCTAGGTCAAAGTCACCCGTAGGAATGTAGCTGGGTGGGATTTTTGCCCGGGTATGTAGTTTCTAATCTTGGCTCTAAGTTTGCTAGGGGGTTTTGCCCAGGCATGTAGCTTCTAGTCTCGGCTCCAAGCCTGCCAGGGGTCTCAACCCTCCTCACAAGAGGGTCAGGTCTTACAGTTGCTTCCTATATGTTATTAGATGAATGATCTCTAACACCAGTTCCTGCCACAATGATGTTTGCTCCCAGTGCACTGAACCAGGCAACTGTAGACCGAGTTATCTAAAACTGTGAGACAAAATAAGTAATCCTGTCTGTATCAGTTGTCTTGGACAAAACTATTCAAAAGTAAATAACACTATCTATAGTCATTATAAATATGTAGTTTCAGGAACAAAGAAAATATATCTTGGCCTATATTTATATGTTAACGCTATTTAGTGTTAAGTTCAATTGTCACACACACACAAAAAGCATGTTTTTTTTCTATTATGAATGGCCATCATTAGAATTTTATTTATATTTTGCTAAAAATTATCCTAAATAAATATTGAATCAATGATTTCATTTGGGACAAGTAAACCTAGGAAATAAATAGACAAAGTTAATTGGACATTTTCTTCTTTTGTTTTTTTTTTTAAACAATGAACAAAAATCTTTTTTATTGGTTATTTTATTTATTTAGATTTCAAATGTTAGCCCCCTTTCCAGTTTTCCTTCCACAAACTCCCTATCCCCTCTCCCCTCCCCCTGCCTCATGAGGATGCTTTTCCACCTGACCACTCACTCCTGCCACAGCATCCTAGCATTCCCCTACCCTGGGAGCTTCCACAAAACTAAGGGCCTCCCCTCCCAGTGATGCCCAATAAGGCCATCCTCTGCTACATATGAAGCTGGAGCCACGGGTCCCTCCATGTGTACTCTTTGGTTGGTGGTTTAGTCCCTGGGAGCTTTAGGGAGTCTGGTTGGTTGATATTGTTGTTCTTCCTATGGGGTTGCAAACCCCTTTTGCTCCTTCAGTCTTTGCCCTAACTTCTCCATTGGGGTCGCTGTGCTCAGTCCGATCTTTGGCTGCATGCAGCAACATCTGTATTGGTCAAAGGGAGAGGGGATGACATTTGAAATGTAAATAAATAAAATATCCAAGAAAGGAAACAGAAAAAAAGAATATTGGTTCCCTTCATGCTTATCTGTGACTATAGGAACCTCTTCCTCCTACAAGTAAATGGTATAAAAGTAAATTTTAGAATTAATGCATTATATAAATATTGTATTAATTCTTCTAAAGAAATGTGTGAGATCAAAAGTATGCAAATGTATGAGATATTAAGTCTTCATATCTGTATAAGTTCCCTTTTCTGTTTTCTGTGATAAAATAATCTATTAAAAGCCACTTGATAGAAGTAGGTCTTGTTTGCTTCATAATTTCATTGATAGTCCATCACTGTGGGAAGTCAAGCCAGCAACAACTTTGAGCTGATGGTTGCATTACATCCACAGTCGAGGACAGAGAGCAATGAAGTGATGTATGCAGGCCAGTGATTATTCTCTCCTTTTCATTCAGCTCAAAACCCAAACCTTGCAGTGGTGCTGTGCAAAATTCAAGTGTGTCTTTCCACCTCAGTTTACCCAGAATAAGAAATCTCTTACAGATATGACCACAGAATTACTTAATATAGACTATTGCCCCAATGATTCTAGATTGTGAAAATTTTCCAGGTGACTTGAGACTGTGATGAATTGACAATGAAAACTAACAATAAAAAAAAGGTTTTTCTTAGGTTTTCTAAGTGAATTTCTGAAAAGAAATATGGGAATACATTTTCAAAGTCTCTGTAAACACTACTGCTACTTAACTTGGTGTGCATCTCTCTCTCTCTCTCTCTCTCTCTCTCTCTCTCTGTGTGTGTGTGTGTGTGTGTGTGTGTGTGTGTGTGTGAACCATGGGTCCTAGATTCAGTTCCCAGCACCTACACAGAACAGTTTATAGCTGCCTCTAACTCCAGTTCCAGGGGACTTGATACCCTCTGTGTTTCATGTGTACTTGGAACAATTTACATATGTGCACACAGATGCATATAACTAAAAATCATAAAAAAATCTTTTTTTTGGGGGGGGGGGGTTCGAGACAGGGTTTCTCTGTGTAGCCCTGGCTGTCCTGGAACTCACTCTGTAGACCAGGCAGGCCTTGAACCCAGAAATCCACCTGCCTCTGCCTCCCAAGTACAGGGATTAAAGGCGTGCACCACCACTGTCCAGCTCATAAAAAAATCTTTAAAAAACAGAATGAAATATCATTATAGACTCATGTTTTCAGTTCTTTTTTATTTTTTTATTTTTGATACTTTATTTATATTTCCAATGTTTCCCCTTTTCTGGGTCTCCTCTTTGGAAACCCCCTTTCCCCTCCCCATCCCTGCCTCTATGAGGGAATTCCACCTCCCACCCACCCGCCCACCCATCCCCTTATTCCCACCTTAACATTCCCCTTTACTGGGGCCTCTAACACCCTCGGGCCCAAGGGCCTCTCCTCTCTCCCTGATGGCCATCGAGGTCCTCCTCTGTCACATATGTGGTCCAAACCATGGGTCCATAGATGTGTATTCTTTGGTTGGTGGTCCAAACTCCAGGACGACCGGGGGTGGGGGTGGGGTCAGGCCCATTGAAGCTTTTGCTCCCTCCATGGGGCTGCAAATTCCCTCAGCTCCTTCAGATCTTTCTTCAACACCTCCATCTGGGACCTCACTCTCAGTCCAGCGGTTACTGTCTTGATTTTGATCTGGTGGTACAATTTGGGGAAGTTTTGGAAATGTTATTTGGCATAGCCTGTCTAGAGAAAGTGGGTCATTCAGCTCCAGTCCATATCCATATAAATGCTTTATGTAGGTCATTTTCTCTCTTGTTCTGATTCTTTGTCAGCCTTGGAAGAACCAGTTAAATACACACACACACACACACACACACACACACACACACACACACACACACACACACACAGCTACTATCCCAGGAAAGGGCCTATCCTGCAATTCCCTTCTGGGCACATCTTGCAGCCTCCTTCTCAACCTAGAGGAAAGTTCTGGCTGTGGCAGTGAACAGCTATACCCACCTGCAAGAGAAGAGGCTGCCTGAGTCCTTTCTGGTACTGTAGCCAGGACTCTGGCCAGTACTAATTTACGTGGGCCACCCAGGGACCAGTCCTGAAGGCAGGAGGACCAATAACCCAAACATCCCTGCTTTACAGAATCACTCACCTTCTTAAGAGAACAGAGGGCCAAGATACAAATGACTTTGGGGACCACATATGGCTTGTCACTGCTCAGCAACAATGGCATCCTCCCTCCTTCTCTCTCTATCTCTCTCTCTCTCTTTCTCCCCCCCTTCTCTCTTTCTGTGTGTGTGTGTGTGTGTATGTGTGTGTGTGTGTGTGTGTGTGTGTGTGTGTGTGTGTGTGTGTGTGTGTGTGTTTACTATGTGTGGACAAGATGAGACCAGACAATTTTCTGCTCCTGTCACCATACATTCCCTGACTTTTCCCAGGACTTCACCACCATCACTCTGGGACCTTAAGCTGAAATAAAACCTACCTTTCTTAAGTGTCAATGTATTCTCTCAGAGCAACAGTAAAGTAACTAAAGTATGTACTTAGTATTATGTTCTTCAGTTCCATCTATGATAGTACAAATAATTTTTTACTGAAAAAATTAAAACTATTATGCATGCATACCCCATATGTATTCATTAATGGGTAGTTGTTTGGTTTGTAGTCATATCTTGACTACACAATGAATGCAGAAATATGGGTGTCACTCTAACATGCTGCTCTCTCTTCTTTAGAATATATTCCTAGTATTTGGATTACTGAATCATGAAGAGGTTCTGGTTGTGATACTGTGAGCAACTTCCCTATTGTTCTCATGTTGGCTGGGTAAATTGACATTCTCAGGAAGAGTGTACAAGGGCTCCCTCCTCTACACACTTATCACATGTTATTTTGTATAGATAGATAGATAGATAGATAGATAGATAGATAGATAGATAGATAGATAGATAGATGGACCAACAGACAGATAGAGATATAAATGTAGTGATATCTCACTGTGGTTTTGATGAATATATAAGGATCATAAATGATATACTTATCCCTTGTCTTAGTCAGAGTTTCTATTCCTGCACAAACATCATGACCAAGAAGCAAGTTGGGGAGGAAAGGGTTTATTGAGCTTACACTTCCACACTGCTGTTCATCACTAAAGGAAGTCAGGACTGGAACCCAAGCAAGTCAGGAAGCAGGAGCTGATGCAGAGGCCATGGAGGGATGTTTCTTTCTTTTTCTTTTTCTTTCTTTCTTTTTTTTTTTTTTTTTTTTTTTTTGATACTTTATTTACATTTCCAATGTTTCCGCCTTCTAGGTCTCCTCTTTGGAAACCCCCTATACCCTCCCCCTCCCCACTTCTATGAGGGTATTCCACCTCCCACCCACCCACCCACCCACCCACTCTGGTATTCCCACCTTGACATTCCCCTCTACTGGGGCCTCTCCTCCCCCTGATGGCCAATAAGGCCCTCCTCTGCCACATATGTGGTCTGACTGGCTTGCTTCTCCTGGCTTGCTTAGCTTACTCTCTTATAGAACCCAAGATGACCAGCCCAGGGGATGGTACCACCCACAAGGGGCCCTCCTCCATTAATCATTAATTGAGAAAATGCCTTCCACATGGATCTCATGGAGGCATTTTCTCAACTGAAGCTCCTTTCTCTGTGGATAACTCCAGCTTGTGTAAAATTGACACACAAAACCAGCCAGTGCATCCCTTATATAAATATGTTAATAGCTCTAAGTAGCCCATTTAATCAGTAAAAAAATGTTCCTAGGTGAAAATATATTTCATGTGTGTTTATAATAAAAAACATAACTCTACTCATAAATCTGTGTACTTTTAAATAGTCATATGTTATATGCAATAAGATGAAGCATGTGTCTTAAAATTTTTTGACGAAAATATTCTGATAAGTATGCAATTTTGAAATCTTATTGCTAGACAATCCTTGGATTGCATAAATAAATAAAATAGATATCTAAAATAGTTAAATTGATATATTTTCTTTGGCAAAACGTATTTATATGTCCAAATGCTTTTGCGTGGTGGTGATCACTGCTTCCTAAAGAGTGTACATGAACAGGTAGGCTGTCCACCAACTATTTAGATAACTAGCACAGTGATATTTTGTTTTGTTTCATTTAAAAATTGACAAATATGATTCTCTTGGAAAAAAGGCATTTTCTAAGTCATATTCTTAACAATTCCATATTTAATGGCAACTATAATTCAAAATATATCAATTTAAAATTAAAAATAACCATGCAAATAATTCTTTATTAGTTTTCAAATGATTTGTTATTACTAAACACTTTGTAATGAGAATTCTACAAAAGTCCAGGGTGATAACTTCATCATAGAATATGTGCTTATAATGCCCAGTGACATTTGTTCAATCAACAGAACAATGACAAAACAACATGAGATAAGAGAGAAAGAGACTAAGATATTAATGTCAGCTGTAAATGAGAAATACAATTTTGAAAATCTTTACAAAAATCTTTTGGAAATTAATTTATTTTGGAATTTTGGAAACCTTATTTAGGGAGCTACAAGTTCCTTTTTTAATTAATTTTTTTTTTTTTCATTTCAGATGTTATCCCCCTTCCTGGTCTCCCCTCTAGGAAACTTCCACCCCTCCCCTTCCACTTTATCTCTAAGAGGGAACTCCCCCACCCACACAACCACCCTGCCTCACCCCTCTAAGCATCCCCTTCTCTGGGGCATCAAGCCTCTACCAGACCAAGCGCCTCTCCTTCCCCTGATGTTACATATGTAGCAGGAGCCAAGGGCCCGTGTGTACCCTTTGTTTGGTGGTTTAGTCCCTGGGAGCTCTGAGGGGTCTGGTTAATTGATACTGTTGTTCTTCTTATGGGGTTACAATCCTCTTCGGAGCTGCAAGTTCTAATGCATCCACTTCAGCACTGTGGAGATTCTCAACACAGTAAGGCTTCCCACAGACAAATTTGGAGAGTTTGTTCATCCATTTTGTGTCCACATGTACTTTGCATGTGCATGATACTGCCTTACTAGTATTAAAAGTAGATTATTAATGCTAACTACATAAATAGTCATTTTCCTGATTAGAGTCTGACTCAGTGTAAACAGAGCTTTCTCAGTGAAATGTACAATGATCTCTAATGAGTTTATGCATCTGTGTGTTTAAGTTCCTTTTTCTTTTTTTTCTGTTTTTTTGTTTGTTTGTTTGTTTGTTTTGTTTTTCGAGACAGGGTTTCTCTGTGTAGCCCTGGCTGTCCAGAAACTCACTCTGTAGACCATGCTGGCCTCGAACTCAGAAATCCGCCTGTCTCTGCCTCCCAAGTGCTGGAATTAAAGGCGTGTGCCTCCACTGCCCGGCTAAGTTCCTTTTTCAATGAGTTGCTTCCTTTGTATAATACAGGGTGTTAATTGTAGCCAACTTCCAGGAAGCTTCGAAGTTTCTCTAAGTCAATTCTCACTGTATAAAGAAAAATTATTTCTCTTAGACACAAGTTATGATAAGCCACAATAAGTTTCTCATATGCACGGCCTTACTTCAGAAGGCTAGTGAACACCCAATCGACTGAGTTTGATGGACGCTGATAAAAACATTCTAAAAAGACACATATTTCAAAGGAAGCGTACTAACCCATTGGCATTGGCTCATTGACAATGAGCATTTTAAGTGAGGTATAGAACCACAGTCGTTAACTTTTAATGGATTCCTACAGAACACTTCTCTTCCCTACTTAAGAGAGCTGATTTTGAAACTGCTTAAAGTTGCTCTGGTTTGGAATCACGTCTTCCTTCAAGAAGGCACACCTGATCAACTAGAGGAGTCTGTATGTGTCTCCTGCTTTCATTGGCTCTATCTAAAGTCTACGCTTCCAGATCACTTCAAATGCATGTGTCTGCTTTTATATGTAACTCCCTTTGAAATGGAATGTTCAGGGAACACATAAACCATGCACTTTGGCATCCAAAGGATTTGTCATAACTAAACGAGCCAATGTCTTACAAGTGTGTGCGGATTCCTGCAAAGGATAAGAGTTGTACGAACAGAACACCAAAGCCATGTAAACAGCTCTTCAGCCTGTGAGCCCTCGTAGCATAATAGTTACTTAATTTGGGAAGTTCTGACCTTAGGAGAGCAGTCTTACCCAGCTCATGTTAAACACAACGTTTTATATCCTGTAAGTAGCAAAGGAAATGTTGAGAAACCATGGAAGTGACTAGGTCATTGGTAAGTACCGTAGGATGATACACCAAGCTGCTATCTCAGTTTACTGACAACACCACGCATATTAAGGACTACATGTGCAATCCAAATCAATAAAAGTTTTAAACCTATCTCAGTTTACTGACAACACCACATATATTAAGGACCTACATGTGCAATCCAAATCAATAAAAGTTTTAAACTAGCTTTATTAGTAAAATAAAATAAAAAACCAAAACAAAAATGAGCCAGGCTATGTTGGCACATGTCTTTAATCCCAGCTAATCCCAGCACTTGGGAGGCAGAGGCAATCGGATCTCTGTAAGTGTTTGGCCGATCTGATCAGTTGTAGGACAGCCAAGGTTTCACAGTGAAACCTTGTGTGGAAAAACCACAGGAGGAAAAGGAAAAGTTAAACCTGAGTGCGCCACTAGATGGCAGTGACAGATCAAGAAAGCAACATTACATACCATGCATTACATTGTGGTAGAGAACTTCAAGAAAAAGTGTTACTTGAGTTACATATATATATATTTGTACATATGCATATATGTAGCTAATATCATCTCCTAGGAATTTCATTATCAACAAAACATTCACTATAAGAATTTATTAAATGTATCTTTTAATATCAAAGCCTTTATGCCTTTTCTGAGCTATCTCCATATATGTGTGCTACATAACACAGTTCTGAATTATTAATTCTCTCTCTCTCTCTCTCTCTCTCTCCTCTCTCTCTCTCTCTCTCTCTCTCTCTCTCTCTCTCTCTCTCTCTCTCTCTGTGTGTGTATGTGTGTGTGTGTGTAATATAGCATGCTTTATGTTTGGTGCTTGAATAAAAACAAATTTTAAGTCAACTATATGACATCTCAAGTATATTCACATTTTCTTTTGTACTAAAGTGTTATGTTTTTTATTACTTACTTAGTTTATATTTGCTAATATTTAAACTTCTTACTTAGGTATAATCAAATATAGTTTATTTTCTTTCACATTGTATAATTTCACAAGTTAATAAATGGATATTCCAATATTTTATAATAAAAATGTGCCAATCAGATAAATTTCTTCAACTTTGTCCAGCCAGGGTGTATGTTATTTTTAGACTGTAGGTTACTGATGAATAAAAAGTTGCCAACAGTGGCTGATGGAACTGAAGAATGGCAGCTACTTATCTACTTATCATACCTGAGAGCATGGTAAAAGAAGCCAGTATTTTCTCTGGCAGTTCTTAGCTCTCACTTGAGCAGAGGTGGGTCATTGTCTACTGAAGCAGGAGCTGAGGGAAAGCATTCGCAGAATTATGAAGACTGGCTTCTGTTTGCCAGACTGATTCACTCTGGAATCCCTAGCAACTCTACATTTCAGTATCAGCCAATAGCTGCGGAGAACTGGTGAGTTAATATGTTAATGGGAGACAAATATAGACTCCTTTCATCTCTCAAGGACCATGTAAAAAGCTGGTGTTTAAGAAAGTAGATGAGAGGCTGTTGTGGCCCAGCTCTAATTACTTGCTCTTTCTGAATTACAGCCCTTACATCCCCTCCCAACCTAAATGGTCTTTTCTTTCTTTATCATTTTCATCCCAAACAAATGAAAGAATTCGCTTTTTAAAGTTTTTTATTTTTTGAGTTTACAAATGATTTACTCACTATGTGTAAGCAATTTTTAAAAAATCTAATACCAGTTTTAAAACACAGTAAAATATATAGGATGTGGACAACAAGTTAAGTCTTTACAGTTCTTCTCCTATCTTACACATTAGAAATTGTGACCTTAATTTATTAGAAATTGTTTGTATCCTATGTACTTTATGATCCATTCATAGTATAAACAATTTCCAAGGTGGATGAGTTTGGGACATGGTGACATCCTATATTCTAATTATGATACGTTATAATAAGTATTTCTATGTTAATTGACCAGCTTTTTGGCTAACGTTGAGACTTTTCTGATCAATCTTTTATAAAGTTTAGTAAATCATATCTGGTTATCTTTTCAAACAAACATTTACTTTGAGCTCAGGAGCATCTGTTTCTCAGTATTTTGAGTCTTTTTACTATTAACCTTTAGGCATTTTTGTATAGAGTTACATAAGAGGCATTTAGGAATCACCCAGTTCTGAAGACCAACAATCTGACTGACAATATCATGATCACTGGGCGTCGCTTTTACAATCTTTAGTTATATTTACATATAAAATAACATGATTTAAGCACCCTTGGAGAAATAGCATTGACCCTAAAGGGGAACCCCAGAGACAGTTTTCACTTTCAGACCTTAATTTGATAAGCTTGCTTTTTTTGCCTTCGAGTTCATCATTCTTTCACACACGTAATACAATTAACTGATCCAATTTAATTTTTGTAGAGCCTAGCTGTTTTGTTTTAAAGGGCACCTTGTTATGCTAAGCGGTATTTAATCTGAATACCGAGCTGATTTTTGCCTAGTCTTCTATGTAAACAGATTTGAAGTGTGGGGAAACCACGTACTCTTCTCATCTGTTGTTTATTGAAGTAAGATGGTTCAGACTCTACTTGTCCATGCCTCAGAAATTCTCCTCATTCCTCTGAGGGAAGCACAATGCTTTCATCTTAGAAATGTTAGCGTAGCATCCCCCTGTGCCTACGCTTCCTTACTAAGAACTCCTACCTCTTCCTCGTCACGTGCGTCAGGTGATAAGTATACCTTACGCCCCTCCCTTTTGGAACTGTTTTCACTTCTAATTCCCATTTAGAAGGAATGGTAGATGAGATGAAGAAGTCCCCTGAATACGGTCCACATTTTCTTAGCCTTATTTATTCTTTCGTCTCCTAGCATCAATTCATATGCATGGTCACAGACTTCATTCGATCTTCTCTCGGACGGCCTCTGGAGAGGAACTGTGAGACCTGGTAACACATGGAAAACTTGAGGGATAGATATACAGATCGCGTTATTCTCTACAGAAGCTGGAGTTCATCAAGGCTAGAAGACATTTCCAAATATGCATGAGGATTTGGAGAATGTGGCTCTTCCATGCTTGGAAAATCAAAAAGTAGTCAGACTAGTTTTTTCAATTAAAAAAATTAATCAATGAGAACAACATGATAAATATTGACTCAGAGCTCAAGTGATTATGTAGCATATGAAATTGAAGAAATTAAATAAGAAATTCCCTCAGTGTTGGAAGTATCACAGTAGTATAAAAAACATGAAAAAAGATAGTTGATAGTAATAAACACCAGTTACTGTAACTTTTGTAGAGATTCATACAAGTTGGAAATAATATTCTTATTTGATTGTATCTATGTTCAATTCTTGTTGCTCCATATTTGTATTTTGAGATATGACATTTGTCAAAATATCTTTTAAAACAGTATAAATTTAAATGTTTAAATTAATTTACAATTTTATTTATTTATTTATTTATTTATTTATTTATTTATTTATTTAGCAATCTGATGAATCAAGCCAGGACCTAGGAAAAGACCTGCAGATCTAAAGCCACAGTCCTTTCTATTTTCTTTGAAGACAGGAGTGATGGCATTTTAATTCCTTGTGATGAGGTTTTTGAAGTATTTTATTTTCTTATTTTGGTCTATTATGACAAAATGGTTTATTTGGTATTTGCTATGTAAAAAGACCTTGGCATACCAGACTAATACAATGGAAGGCACATGCCTCTCTGGGTGGGTCAGCAATTAAAATATTTAAGTTTCCATAGTCAGCACGGTATAATTTCACAGAAAAATACTTTATCACTTCTCCACAATGTACAATTAGACCAAAGTACTAAATTTTCAGTAATTAATAATATTTTATTTTTCAATTCTGTAGCCTGACACTTTGTCTGAATGATGGAGTCCTTTGCTGTGCCTAAGCTTTTCAGTTTCATGGGTCCCATGTATTAATTGTTGATCTTAGTGCTGGTGTTAACGACGTTTTGTTTAGCAAGTCTTCTCTTGTGCCAATGATCTCAAGGCTATTTGTTCCCCCTTTTATCTGTCATATTTAGTGTGTCTGGACTTATGTTGAGGTCTAGAGCCATTCGGACTTCAGTTTTGTGTTGATACAGATCTTGCTCTTGCAGACATCCAGTTTGATCAACACATTTGTTAAAACTGTCTTTTTTTTCCAGTGTGTATTTCTGGCTTTCTCAAAAATGAAGAGTCCTTAGGTGAGTAGACTTATTATATCTGGGCCTTCATTTCTATTGCACTGATAAACATGTCTGTTTTTGTTACAGTGCCATACTGTTTTTATGACTATAGCTCTGTAGCACAATTTGAGATTAGTTAAGGTGTACATCTAACAGTTCTTTTCTTATTCTGAGCTCTTCCAGCTATCTCTAATATTCCACGTTTCCAAATAATGCTGAAAATTATCTTTTCAAATTCTGTAAAGAATTTGTTGAAATTTACACATGAAATATAGGGCTAATATCCAAAGTATAGAAAGAAAGAAAGAAAGAAAGAAAGAAAGAAAGAAAGAAAGAAAGAAAGAAAGGAAGGAAGGAAGGAAGGAAGGAAGGAAGGAAGGAAGGAAGGAAGGAAGGAAGGAAGGAACAATTAAAAAACAAGGTACAGATCTAAACAAAATTCATAAAAGAGGAAAGTTAAATGTCTGAGAAGAACATAAAGAATTGTTCAACATTCTTAGTAACCAGGAAAGTGAAAATCAAAACTACTTTAAGATTTTTTCTTATACCAATCAGAATGGCTAAGATCAGTAAAACAAAATGAAACAGCTTGTACTGGCAAAGATATAGAATAAAGGGAGCACTCATCCATTCCTGGTAAGAGTGCAAATTTGTACAGCTACTGTGGAAATCAGTGTGGCGGTTCCTCAGGAAAATGAAATTAGACCTACCTCAAGATCCAGCTATATCCATCTTGGACATGTACTCAGGGGAGGATTCATCTGACTGCAAAGATACTTGCTAAACCGTGTTCATTGCTGCTTTATTCATTATAGTCAAGAAATGGAAACAACCTGTGTGGTGGTCCTTAGTGTATATATTTATGATACAAGTTTTGGGTTTTATGGGAGTCCTGAGTGTATGAACATGCTGTATATTTACACAATGGTGTATCACTCAGTTAAAAATAAAATAAAATCAAGAAATTTGCAGTCAAATGGATGGAATTAGGAAAATATCATCCAGAGTGAGGTAACTCAAATGCAAAAAGCAAACAAACAAACAAACAAACAAACCAAATATAGTATGTATCTGCTTTTATGTGGATGTTAGCTGTTAAGTCATTGATAAGCAAGCTACAGTCTGTAGAACCACAGAAGTAGACAGTAAGGGACTAGGGATAAGGATGAATCTCCCTAGGAAGGGAAAATAGAGTAGAGTCATGACTGAGTTGGGGTGGGCTGGGCTGGAATGTGAGGGTCTAAAATGGAGGGGAGTAAATAAGGGGAGTGATAGCTAAGGGCCATTTGAGGGATGTACAGAAAGCTAATTCAGGAGCTCAGCCATCAACAGAGACGCTGCCTCCTGTAGTAGATGGAAAGAAATTCAGAGATGCATAGCCACATAATATGCAGAAATAGAGAGACCTTGGAACAATCAGCCCTAAAAGTGATGTCTTTATCAAGCCCCTCCCCTTAAGGTATAGGGCACCCAGGAGAAAAGGAGGCAGAAAGAGTGTAAAGACCAGAGGGCATGAAAAGATAAAGGTCTTATAGATAAAACAGGGTATTACATATGAACTCACAAAGGCTGTAGCAGCATGCACAAATACCTGCACAGACTGGGTCCTAGAGCTGAAAACAGAAGTAGGCATACCTACCAGCCACTACCCCAGAAGCTATCTTCAATTGAAAGCCACTTGCAAACAAAAAATTAGTTTTCTCTGAGGGAGTCTCACTTGGGAAATCAACCACTCTTAAGGCCCAGCAGTCAGCAGAAGACAACTGTGGTGTATATATTTTGGAGTCTAGCTTTGGGGTTTTATGTGGTTCTCAAGTGTATGGACATGTCTATCTCTGCATTTATATCCATTCCTTGTACTTTTTCTTTTTTTTATATTTTTCATGCTTGATTGTTTCATCATATTCTGATATGTTTGGTTTTGATTTACCTTAGTTTATTAAATGAAATAACACAGAGCAGCCAAAGACTTGGAGTTCCTACTATAGAAAAGCAGTGACCATGAGTAGAGGCTTATGGGGCACTCTCGGTTTCAACTACAGTGAAAAAGAATGACTTCATGTTACAGTTTGGTATCTTTAAAAAGCAGAACAGCAGAGTGGGTTACTGGAAGTACCAGACCATATCTAGAACTTGAAAGGTCATAAGGGCTCAGAGCTTCCAGATCAAACTTCCCCAAAAAGTGACCTTAAAGGTATTTTCCTCCTGGCTATCAGACTGCCCTTCAGAATTCCAGAGATCTTCCAGGGGCTATAAGCAAGCATACACTGAGTCCCATGTTACCCTCGAATTTAGAGTAGTCCTTGACAAAAGCTTTGTAGGTCACTGTTAGAGCAACAAGGTTAGATATTGACAAAAGGCAATATAGCAGTGTCTGGGGAATAGCTCAGTGACTAAGATTGTATTGAGCTTAGCTACATTGTCACACAAAAGACAGTTTTGAATTAATTGAGCTATTATATACTTGAAGTTCTCATTTTATACCTGGCTAACTGCAAAAAATTTGTGCTGAAATTATTTTTAACACTAAAGAACCAATAAGAAATATAAATTAAAAGATGACATGTGTTTATGCCTCAGGTTTGGTTAATGTAATGAAGAAAACATACGTGGGGAAGTGTTGTTGGATAGCTCTGGTGCTGTTTGTATTTTGATGGTAATTCAGCTTCCCCAAGAGGGGCTACCTGGGGTGAGAAGTGTTTCACATACTCAGGACTTCATGTGACCCTTTTAATAGATAAAGAAATCAATCACTGTGTGAGTAGATAGGACTTCTGGGTTGAGAGAGGAAGAGAAGAGGCAGGAAGAGAGACGGGCTTTTGTACAGGGACAGCAGGAGGACAGGTGGCCCCCGGTTTAGATGGAGAATCTGCCAGGATTCGCCACCAGAGGATTTAGATTTAATATAGCTTACAAGATCAGGATTCTAGTTGTTGCGGCCAGCGATTGAGATACCATTGATTCTGAACTAAGTTTGTGTGGTGGTTTCCTTCATGCAGTAGCTCAACTAGGTTCTAGAGAGAAAGGTATGGTGACAAAGCGTGGATTTGTAGGAAGTGCACCCCGAAAGGTCGTGGGAATTTGGAAGTGTGAGGCTGGCGTGGTAGTGACCCACCAGTGGGCACTTAGCAAGCTGGATGGAGAGATTTTGGAGCTCTGAGTCAGAGAGTCTCCCCTGGATGAGAACTGGCTGGCCAGCCCACCAGGGCCTGCTAGCATAGCTTGGATTGCTTTTTATTAATATTTCATGTTACAGGGAAGATTCAAGAATCTTCAAAAAATGTCATCTCTGCCTCATCTCATAAATTTCAGCACCACACACACAGTCTTTCTCTTTCCCTCTCTCTCTCTTGCTCATACACACACACACACACACACACAATTTGTGCTATATATAATATTCATTGCTAAGACAATATTTTAATAAAGTATTAAAGTTATAAAGTTTCTATCATGTTTACATGTAATATTACTTATCATTTTTATTAAAATACTTTATCTTATTTTTTAAATTTCATATTATATATTGGTATTTACGTTTGGATTTTTATGTAGGAGTGAAGTTATTGTGGAGACCAAAACTGAATATCAAGTAGTCTGGAGCTAGAGACACAGGCAGTTGTAAGTTGGCCAGTGTGGGTGCTGGGAATTGAACTATGGTCCTTGGAAGGTCAACATGCTCTCTTAGCGACTGAGCCATCATGCCTCTGATCCCCCTTGTCTCTTTCTCTACGTGATGTTGAGTAGGAGTTGCTGAAGTACAGTTGGGTTCCTTCTTGAGCAAATTTTTGCATTATTTTATTTTGATAAATGAATATTGTTGTTTCCTAAAGAAATCAACCTTTTCAGAATAGCTGAAGACCAATAGAGACCTTCATGGAGTACATCTGTGATACTACTGGATTAAATATAACAAAAAATAATAACTATTATCTCAGCACTTAAATATATATTACCATTGAATGTTAACTTTATTACAATATAAAAGTTTCAATGTTTTATTTTATTTGAGTCTCCCCCCCCTTTTTTAAATTTTGGATGTTTGAAACTGACTTTTCTTACAACCGAGGATAGCAGTTATGAAGCCTAATGACCAAAGAGTAAGTGTTGTGATCGTGTTGTCCAAATTCCTGTATTCTCTGGGAATTCAACTACTGTTGAGTAATAACACTCAATATTATATTTCATTGTTTACAAATACGCAGTATTAGAAGTCATCCTGAATATGAGTTTTACTCCTATAAATTTTTATTAAGCCTTATGGGCTAATACTAGAAAAATAATACATTAAAACCTAGTAATGTTCCTAAAAGGTATACCAGTTGTTTTTCATTATTTTGAGGTTATGCGCCTATAATCCTTATAAAGCATGATCACTTCCTGTATTCCAAATGGATAGACAAACAGTAGCTTTATCGACTACGTGGTTCAAACAGAACTTTAAGCCCCCACATTCCTCAAATAGAAACAAAAATACAATAAGAAAATTAAAAAAAAATGTCTAACAACACTTAAAACTGTAAATGAAACTACATGGTAATATTGTCTTTGATTTCATTAACTTAGTAAGTTCTTAAGTTCCACTTTACTTCGTTCTTCAAGCGAAATAGTTGTGAAATCAACAATCCTTGTGCCAAGTTAAAATAAAAGTGAATGTCTATGTATAGGAACATCATATTAAAATTTGAAATTATATTTTGTCTTCAGTAAACACTTGTTTATATTTTGGTTCCTTTTCTCTTATTGAAAATAGGGCTTTTTTCTCACATAAATGATCCTGATTACAGTTCCCCGTTCCTCTACTACTCCTTGTTTCCCCTTCCCTCCCCTCCTATCTGGATTCATACCCTTCCTGTCTCTCATTAGAAAAAATATATTTATATTTTCAACATACACACACACACACACACACACACATACACACACACACACACACATATACTGAATATACTAAGCAATTTCTATGCTCTAAAAATAAGATTACAGGAGCCAGCAAAGGCTGTTTGAGCATCTAAGAGTCCTGTTTGATCTTGCAGAGGATATAGATTTGATTCTCAGCGCCTATATCAGCTGCCCACACTCACCTGCAACTCAGAGTTCAGATGCCGCCCATACCTCTGCTGACCCCTGACACATTTGTTCAACATCCAGACAAGTAGGCATACATATATATATTCATAAATGAAAGTTTATCAACTAATGAAATAACAAGATTACACGTGTGATGGCTGTTCTGCTTTATACCAGTGGATTTCCACCATCCCTATACTGAAAGTAAAATATGTTAAGAAAGCTTTTCAAATTTGATATATGCCTTTATTTATACTCGTGTTCTAAAATTTGCAGAACATTAGACATTAAATGGAGGATGTCATTGGTTGTAGCTATCATATTTCAAATAATATCTTTTTGAAGAGCGAACCTGAGACATCAAAAGATCAAGAATATAAGTTGTTCTCTACATTATAAAAAAATTGGACGAGAATTGTACTATATTGATTCTGAATCCTGTATATTTTCTGTTAATAGGCTAATGACAAAACAGCAATGAGTCTAATATTATCACTCGTAAATTAGTACATTTTTATGTAATAATTTATGTAAATTAGTACGTTTTGCTTGATACAAGGTCTGAGGATTTTCTGGTGTCTTACGTTGTTCTGCCAGTAGGTGGCGCAGCTACGACTTAGCGTTTTATAATTTAGTATTGTGGCCACCGACAAAAACTGGGCTTAAATAATTTATTACTGTTTTAGAATGAGTTCCATAAATGGAAACATGTGTCTTCATTGGTTCTTTTAAAAACTGATTATCTGACAACGATTACTATAATATGTTATAAATCACATTAATAGTATACCAATCAGGAAACAAAATCTCCTTCAGAATCTGTTGTACCCAAATCCATCATATTCCCTAAGAGTACTGCATAAAGGCATTCAGCGCCTAGCTCCACGGATTCAGTCTTTAATCACCTGTTTCTCCACAGAATTTTTACCTTTATGTCAGGGCTCACTTTACACTTCTCAACTGTATTTATTTTTATTTATAGTCGACAACTATATTCAAGAACAAACATCTAAAAAGCAACTCAAGCTTTTTCCTTAAGATGTACTCTAATCTGCTTTCTCAACTTTCAGGGCATACATGAAGTAATTGTATTGTACAGTATTTGTTAGCTTAATTGACAGCTTTAAAGAAATCCACTGAAGTTGATGTTGCGTTCTAGAGTTATTCAAATGCTCAAACTTTTAGTATGAATTAGAAAGCAAAACTTCCAAGGAACATGGAGGTTTAAGATTATTTCTGAGAAGCATGTGTAATTAAATCGATGCGCAGTTGGAATAGAGATGCTGACGTTTTATCATTCCAACAGCCCACCTCAAGCCACATCCCATTAAGAGATCATGTGTAATGCTCAGGGACTTGATAACAGATTTTGTCTCTAAGAGCTAAGTCGTTATCCTGCAGCTTCTAGACTTGCAGAGTCCTTTAGAAATTTTCCCAGTTTAATTTGCCAGGCAAAAACTACTGTAACTCCTCACTCCTCATCAGCTTCAGGAACTGGCTGACAGGCTTCTCATCCCTGTTTTAGATACTCTGGGATTTGAACATTGAGTCCGCCCACGATCTCAAGTCTTTGATCTCTGTAGCGCCTGAGATTATTCTTTCTTGGGTCTAGTCTTCATCTCCATCAGTCCTGTTTCATAGTCTGCATTTAAATTTCTCTACTGCATTCCAGCAGCCTCATACCCTCACTGAAGAAATCCCCTCCAGCCACAGGGCCGCCTTTCACGGGCCTCTCATAATTGACCATTCTCACTCAAGGCCTTTGTGTCCCCTTCACTTCCCGCTCTTTATCCCCTTTTCGCTCAGCCAAGAATTTTGAGATTCCTTGGGTGACTTTGTGGCACTATGACCAATGCTGGTCCCGGCTCTGGTCTTCCTGTCCTCTTCACCCCTTGACTTAGTTGCTGGCAAAGTTCCAAGGCCAGTTAAATCTAGCCATTCACCCTTCCATTGCCTCAGCAGCTGTCTAAAAAAATTCCTCTGCTCCCTGAGCTGCTATCAATTCCAATCTCTATTTACTAATCTCTAATGGGCACTTAACACTCGTGTAGATATCAGTTCAGTTTGTAAGCTCTTATGACCGTTCACACCTCTTTTCTCTCTCTGGATATACTTCCTCTGTCTACACTGTCTTCCTATCCGTGTTATATAAAGTACCAATGATAAGAGTTGAGCATGCCCTTAAGACCCTCCTTGCTAAGCGTCTGCTTCTGAACTGGAGGGGCTGTTGTTTTTCCTTCTATTGCATGGAGCTGCTTGTTACTGTCTAAAGGCAGCTATGATTGGAAGAAACATTTATCTATTAATCTCCCCACATCATGCTTCTCTCTCCCTATACCAAGACTTTTCTCACCTCTGAATCATTGCTAGCTACAGCATAAATAGCAAACAAGAAGACTAATCCTCTGACTGTCCCTTCTTATCTCAATATACACAGGTGGATTTAACCCCTTCCCTTCCATTCCACCGAAGTTGTATTTAAATCAACTCCATGACCAATCAGAATGTTCTAGTACGCAATCTTCAGCATGGTGGTATAGTTTCCTTCCTTTCATGCTTTTCTCTCTGAGGCTCTGAAACTCTACTCACTTCTGGTTATCTTCCAACCAATGGTCATTTCTTCTCAAGCACCATTAGCCACTCTTCTCAACACTGAAATCATATTTCTATTAGAAACAACTTATGCCCCAGGGAAGAGGGATGCCTGGGGGCTGAGGGGACTCTCTCAGAGGCAAAGAGGAGAGGGAGGGGGTGAAGAACTCTGGGAGGGGGGACAGGGAGGAGGGCAATATTTGGGAGTCAATAAATAAGATAATTAAAGAAAAAAATCAAAGAAGGCAGGCTCTATTTGCCCCTGTCTGTAATTCTAGCTATTTGGGATGCTGATTCAAGAAGATCAAAATGTTAAAGACTATCTGGGATCCAGAATGAGTTCAAGGCCAGCCTGGGAACACTGTGAGGCGCTGACTCAAAATACAAAGTACAAAACAAACAAAGGGTTGTAGAAAGCACTCAATGGTAAGGTGCAAGCACAGGATTGTGGGCCTGGATTCAGACACCAGTGCTGAAAAGAAGGAGGAGGAGGAGGTGACACGGGTGGAGGGACTTCCTTAATTTAAGATTTCTCAGAACCCTGTCCACCATTGCCCCATTAAGCAGGTCACACTGTGGCATGTCAGGAAGCAGATGTCAGGGAAGTGCTGGAGCCTCATTCCCCTTCCACTTTGTTCCTCTTTCTTCTAAGCCACCAGCCCACCTCAGTTAGTCCTCTCTGGTCATGCAACACTGACACCTGCAGAGATGCTCTACCAGTCCCACAGGCAACCCTAAAGTCAGTCAACCGATAGTACAGATCTGCTACCACAGGCAACGTAATGCTCATTGCTATTAGGTAAACTATACAAATTATTATAGTGTTTTCCTCTTTCATGATGTGTGTGTATTTGCACACAAATGCCATGTATATGAATATAACAGGACATTTTTTTCTTCCACCAGGAAGAAAAGAACTCAGGCCAGGGAGCTTTATCAGCAGGTGTTTATCTGACCAACTCACTTTTGATAGTTTTAAGTGTTTTCCTCCAAACTCCACTTAAATATACTTTTTTCTTGTCAAGCTACAACAGGCCATTTAGACCTAGAATTGAAATATGCTTACATTTTATTTTCATCTTGTATGAACAAACTCAGAAATATTTCATACATATAATTCATGCACATAATGTGGTGGGGAAAGCACATTCACGACACGCATGAGGCGGAAAGCAGCTCTGTGGAACGGGTCCTCTCTGCTCACATTCCTATTGCTTCCAGGAATGAAGTCAGGTCATCAGAAATACATGGAAAGTGTCAATACCTAGTGTAAACCTCACCAGTCCTAATATTTAATTTTGTAAATTAATGTTGTTAGTAATAATTTTAACTCCTATTATAGATATTAAAGAATAAAATATTCATTCTGATATACTTTGCATAACAATCAGAAGTTATGCACAGTGCTTTATTGTAATCACAAGGTTGGAAATACTAACAAAGGTACCGCCTAAATAATTACACGAAAAGAGAGCATAGGAACTATGCATTACGTCACTGCGCAGGTCACTGTGTACAATAAGCTAGTGTGATCCTCAATCACTTTATCTGTTGGTTTTGGATTTCTTCTTCTTCTCCTTCTTCTTCTTCTTCTTCTTCTTCTTCTTCTTCTTCTTCTTCTTCTTCTTCTTCTTCTTCTTCTTCTTCTCCTCCTCCTCCTCCTCCTCCTCCTCCTCCTCCTCCTCCTCCTCCTCCTCCTCCTTCTCCTCCTCCTCCTCCTCGTCCTTCTCTTCCTCCTCCTCCTCCTTCTCCTCCTCCTCCTCCTCGTCCTTCTCTTCCTCCTCTTCCTTTTTCTCCTCCTCCTCTTCCTCTTCCTTCTCTTCCTCTTCCTCCTCCTTCTCCTCCTCCTTCTTTTCTTCCTTCTTTTTCTGGGATATATCTATGTATATATTGTTATGAATTTCAAAAAAATCAAACTTTCCTTTAAGTTTAAACTATCATTATAAGTAGAATGAGTGTTGAGTAAGTAATCAACTTTATAGGGTAATCAGTGCGTTCAATGTGCAAACATTCTCTGTAAAACACCAGAAGCCCAGATCACACACTACAAATCCCTCTGGGATACTATAGTTTCTATTTGCAAGCACAGCATGTGCTTGTTCTGAATTTCCAGTCACCCATCAGTCAGGCATATAGATTGAGCAACAGTGAACAGCCCTGGACCATCTTGCTTAAAATAAACAGGGGACTTAAGCAATGGACAAAATATGTTCTCTGACATTAAAATGTAAAGATTGAGCTCAGAGATCAACAAACATTTTAATTTACATGCTCTCTCACTGTGGACCAAATATCAAATATTTGAGGTTTTGCATGTCTTTTGGTCACATTTGAAAGGACTGCTCACTGGGTGAGTTCCAGTGTGGATTTATTTATGAACAGTGAAATTTAAATTTCATATAAATTGCACATGCCATGATTTTTATTTTTATTTTTTACTGTTTTCAGTGACTTGAAAACCATCAAGCAGCTTATGGACATCGAAAGTAAATGAGCATGTAAGTTTGCCTAGTGTCCCACATTTTCTAAACCCTTGACCTAATTTCATGAGTGAAAAAATCATTAAGCAAATACCTTTGACTAATACAAGAAAATTGTCAGTATCTTGTGGCATAGACTCTG
Organism: Uromys caudimaculatus; assembly: GCA_028551405.1. Classification (NCBI taxonomy): domain Eukaryota; kingdom Metazoa; phylum Chordata; class Mammalia; order Rodentia; family Muridae; genus Uromys; species Uromys caudimaculatus. The sequence goes on along the minus strand of CM052713.1, from coordinate 53,158,061 downwards.
TGTGACTGCAGCATACAATTATTTTATGAATGTCAATATTGTTTTTTAAGTTTATCAAATGAAGTGTAATAGATCCTTTTGTTGCTGCCTCTCAGGAGATAGCCATGTTGGTAGTTATAAGGCTCTCCCACCCCTGTTTCCAGTTTCTAACCCTTAGCTTGGATAATTGGGTTTATTGCATACTATGGGAACCTGGAAAATGGCAATTCTCAGACACAATTCCTTTCTGGCAATCACTCAAGAATCCCAAGTGCAAGTCCTTTCTTTTCCCCTACGCAAGCAACTGACATTCAAACCTAAAGGGGAAAAGATGAGAAGGGACACCATTCTGGGGAGTAGAGCAGTAAACCTCCCTCCCAGGCTATAGCCCAGCTGGTAGGCAAGTTGCCAATGAAACTGTATGAAATACTGCAACCATGAAAGGACCCCAATCCTGCAAACAGCTTCATCTGTTACTTAGCTCACTCTCTTGAGTTATCTTACAGCGTCTGTTGCACACTGTCCTGAAAGGTAGAATAGTTATTCAGACAGATGGACAACCTTGTGATGTCGTGAAAGGAAGAGATGAAATTCAATTAATATTACTTTGATGAACCAAACCTGGGGAAAGGGAAAACCTCGGAAGATGAGTTTATGAAAACCATCAACTCGGTTATATTTTGATGTATTTAAGTGCTTAAAAATAAGCTCCTCAAACAGGAAGTGTTTGCATTGAGTTCATGGAATTTGGAGTTTATTCAGTTGTAAATTACAGTTCACATGCTCAGCATAAAAAGCTCCACATTAGGCAACATGATCAGTTTTATTATTATTATTATTATTATTATTATTATTATTATTATTGAAGCGAAGAAACATGAATTCATTGTTTAGATTGGGAAATCTTTCCTACTTGTTCACCTTCTGTGAACTGAATGATACTAACTTTCTTGTCTTAATTTAAAATGCTATGTGAGGCCTGAATTTAGTCTACAATCTTGAACAGAAGAAATATCAGTTGAATAAATAAATGATGATTTGAAGTGTACATATGAAATAGGACTATTAATTACATCATAAGTAGGCATGCATTTAATTCACTTAACTTCATATCATGTGCAGTAAATACTCATTTAATTACTTTTCCTTTTAGCTACTTTTCTCTGTTTCAAATGCTATATTTGATTTTGAAGAATACCTTAAATTCCTCTTGGAAATAAGCACAGGGATAGGAATATAACCCATCACAAAATTAACATTTTTTTACTTCAGAGCTATTACTGTATAATGCCCCATCTGAACACTTGAAGATAAGGATGTCATCTGTAGTAATTGTAGTACCATCATCCCAACACCAACGCCAAAACACACAGACATTTCCCATTTAACATGTTCTCAGGCAAAACCCATTTTGTTCCCAGTGCCTTGTATGTGAATATAAATGTTGTTTTCTTTTCATATCCCTAATGTAATTGCCTCTGTACACAGCAGAATGGCTAATGCCCTCACATCTTTCATATTTGTTTTGCTTCCTGCTGTTGAATGAACGATCACTGTTTACAGATTTGTGGCAGTTGTAGTCTTCTGACTTTGACTCCTTTCAAACGGGCCAACGAGAAGCATTTTTTATATTTGTTGCTCTGGCATCTCTGAAGTAGCTAGGACATTCACAGTGCAAACCACTGTTATTCATACTGTTATAATTCCTTAGCAGTTAAGTCATTACTAGTAATCACAGCAGCCTTGTAGTGCAATACCTTATTTGGGAATGTCATGTGAGATGCCCATGGCAGTACAGAAAATAAAGGCCAACTTGTCTCGCTAAAGAGGGATTTATTGCTGAGGCCTGGCAGAGCAATCTTTTGGAAAGTATTATAGTCTTCAGTGGGATGGATCATATGAACCTGAACAGGAGCAGGTGCCCTGCATAAAGGTGCTATGGAAATCTAAGCATGTAACATTTCTTTTACTAGTTATCAAAGTTCCAGTTATATTTTCTCTTCACACAAAGCCTTAGCAGTGTTTTTGATAGCTAAGTCACTAGCCAAAGTGAACAAAATTTGACAAAATAAGAAAGACAATGGACATTGAGCTAGTTTTGATTTCTGCTTCTTTCCCTATCTATTAACAAATCAGAAAGGTAAGCAAGTTCACTGGTTTTTTTTTTGTTTTTTGTTTTGTTTTGTTTTTTAACTACAGGCTTTTCTCTGAGTGTCTAGAACTTGCTATGATATTTACAGTTGTTTCAAAGTAAAAGTGAAATGAAGACTTTGATTCATAATCACCAAGAATCTAAAGAGTTTAGTATGGACTGCTTTAGTTCTAAAATGTAATGACTGCACTTGTCCAAGTCCCGAACTCTATCTCTAAATAGAATTTGTAATTGTTCTTCATAATGGCACATGTGAAGATACTCCACAGAGGGAGAGTCATGGCAAGTTAATGTGTTAGCACTAACTCCTGAACCACCTACTTGATTGTCACCTGTCACTTTGGAGACTCTCTCTTCCATATTTGTATATGCATGCCTTATTTAAACTGTAAAACCAATAGCCTAAACTGTAGAGCTGGAAGAATAAATTGATATTACTTATTGCTTATACCCACCATGACTAAAATTTATGAGACTTTATTCCTCATATGTATAACATAAAACATTTCACCCTTACAGCCACTCAAGGAAACAATTCACTAAGATCACATATTTGAATGTATTGCAATCATATTTTCTTACTAGATGATGCCCTTTGCAATATACCCAGAGAACTACATATATTTAAAGTTATGTCAAACAGAAATGTATAAATTATAAAGCAAATGCCTTTTCCAACTGAGTAATGGAATCCCATTAGCTCTAAGAGCTAGAAACACTTTAGGTGAATGTCTTCTAGACTGATGGCTTGGCAGAAGCCAGAGAATTCTGCAAACACCTATGGATCTGGAGGCACCAGGTTGTTTGTAGTCCTTGTGGGTATTAGGTATCTGACTCTGGTCATCTTCAAACATCTCAAGCAACTGAGTGCATGTGAAAACAAAGAGCCCATGAATAATGGCTAAAGAATTGGAATAAAGATGTCAGCAACAATTCCTAACTGCAGTTCTAATATCTTTAAATCTCATACATTTCCACCATTTCTTCTATGTTGGCCTTAAAAAAATGTATACATATTATCCCTGAGATCAGTCAGTACTAAACCTTACAGGGCAAATGTGAGTTTTCAGATGTAAATGAGAGCTAATACCTTAAGATGAGACGATCATGCCAAAACTAATGGCTTGCCAAATCTAATCATAAATGTGTTTAAAAAGACAGTATATAGAAGTCAAAACAAAGAAGAGTTTGAAAGATAATAATCCCTTTAAAATAGACTTATTTCAGTGTATGTGTGTGTGTGTGTACGCGTGTGCGCGAGTGCATGTGTGCATATCTTCGTGCATGGTTTCAGGGAATAAAACAGAGCAGAGATGTATTACTCACAGAGAGCAGAAGAGCACACTGGACTCACTAGAGTTAGAATTACAAGTGGTTGGGAATCTCCCAGAGTCAGCATTAGGAACAAAACTAAGATCTGCAAGTTCTAAATGTGTTCTTATTTTCTGACCTGTTTCTTCTGCCTTGAAAAATACTAACTTTTAAGTTGGAAGGAGAGGCTATGAGCCAATGAGTCTACAGAAGCTAAAAAAGACAAGATTTGTTCACCTAAAACCTAGAAGGAATGAAAAGCTAGTAGTATTTCATTTTAAAATGGTGAGGCCTATGCCAGACTCTTAATTATGAAACTGAAAGATAATAAATTTCTCTTGTCTTTGGCCACCAAATTTATGTTAATTTGCCATAACAGAAGGAGAAATTAATATATGTCTTGTTGGTTTTGAATGCCTGGCTTGCCACTACAGAATGTTTCCAGTTGTACCTTGTTACTTTGAGTAGAATCCAGACAATTACATCAGAGAAATAACATGAAAAGTATATCCACAGGACATATGCATAAAAGCCACCATAATCAGTCAGCCAGTCATTATCATTGTTTCAAATTGAGATTATTTTCTTAATTTATTACCTTGCCTTATTTTTTATTATATCCTATGGTCAATCTATATCCTCACTGGTGGTTCTTTGTGTTATGAATTTTGTAACAAATAACATTTAATGTCAAGATGGCTTTATTGATTTAATGATTAGATGTTAATTTCTGGTTGACTATTGTTCTCTCTTCATCGCATTGAGTATGACTTTTGTTGTTATAGAAGTAACGCTGAGTGTCACTGGAAGTACCAGACTAGAAATGTATGGTGTGCATAGTGAATTGCTATTTTTAAATTCCAGGAAAGCAATGTGTGTCCTCCCAGGGTATCAAGAAGTACGTCGGTCATCTGGCTTTTCAGTCCAACTCTTTGACAGATGATACTTATATAATATGCAAGCAGAATGTTCAGAAACACTGACAATATAGGGGAAACATGGTATATTTAGAGATGATGTGTATCCCGTTCATGAGGGGTTTCTATCTTTATTCAAGGTTGGTTTGGGTTGGCTGATTATGTGTAGTTGGGTGTCTATTTAAATGCTGCTTCAACACAATAATCCAGTAAATAACTGTGTGGCACGTAACATTGTCAGCTACGTAGACAAACCCACAAAAGACTTTGTTGTAGTACATTGAAACACCACTAAGTCTTACATTAAACTGATAAAATAGAATACACAACGAGCTGCTTCAGGAAAAAATTCTAAACATTTACAAAACCATCATTTTAGGTGATTCTTTTCTTAAATTCAAATACTGTGACATTGCCAGGCAATGATAGCACATGCCTTTAATGCCAGGACTTGGAAGGCAGAAACAGGTGGATATCTGCATTCAAGGCCAACCTGGTTTACAGAGTGAGTTCCAGGACAACCAGGGCTACACAAAGAAACCTATCTCGAAAATATAAAATACATACAAACATATGTACAAACATACATACATACTATGACATATTCTGTAGCTTAAATTTAAGAATTTAAGCAGGGTTTACTTACGTAAACAGCAGCACATCTTTCTTGTTTCAAAATAATAATTAAATAAGAGGTCTTAGATTTGAGAGAAAGTGGGAAGAACAGCAGCAATTGGACGAGAAGAGGGCGGGATGAAAATATAAATACAGTCCTGATGAGTAAAATTATAAAAAATATTAAAGTTTCATTTAAAATGTTTATACTTGGAGAAATACTTCATGCTAACTAAATTCATAAAGTATTTGTAAATTAGAATGTCAATTTCTTAACACATACTGACAAATATACCACTCATAGTCTGGAATATAAGGCTGACTAGAGGAGAAATGACATTTGCTCACCAAGACCATGTAAGCTGTGGTTACTTTCACCTGTTAGAGATTCCAGGACCAAGTGTCTACATTGCTACAACATCTTCATTTCATGCAGCAGAAGTCATTTGCTAATAGTTTACCGCTTATTAGTTGTATATTTGCGGACATGAGTTTTTGAAAAATGTTTCATCAATCTGATTTGAATCCATTCTCCTTATGCTTTCAAAAGTATCATACCTTCAAATGTGTTGGTACATCGAATTATCAAATCCTACTCTTTTCTTAATCCTGTGCTTTTTATTTATTAAAATATGACTCTTTAGAATCACAAAGACACCTTCAATCTTAAACTTTTCTTCTCAAATTTCAAAATAACTAGATGGTAAAGGTGAAAATTATTAAATGTTAATTGTGTATACTGTATATATGTTGATATATATAATAAATGCTACATTACAGTAAAATATCACACATCATGCACATATGATCCCCCACCAGCTTCATATGAACAGCCCTGCCATCAGCTTTGTTTAATCCTTAGACAGGACTTCCCACACTATAATCCTGCAGTAACACCCACCCCTAAGTGACAGCTGGATAGCAGCCACTGAGATCACCTGTGCACCACACAGTATACAAATGACTTAACATGTACTTAACGTGCTCTGTAAATAAGGATTAAAAAATCAAAACAAACTTAAATATTATATGCTAGCCACCAATCATAGGCCACTGAGAATGGATATGAACTTCTGTCCCAAAGAGGAAAGGATATACATTACGGAAAGGGCGATCATCAGCCAAAAAAAATGTTTCCATCCATCTTCTTTTTTTGTTTTAAATCTTTCTGATATAGAAACCTAAAAATGTGAATATATTCTGCTCAAAATCACCTAGTGGCTTCCTATGTCACTTACAGACAGCCTGTTCATATGTACCAGTCATAAGCCTTTAACTCTCCTTCAATTTGACCCCTTTAACACCGTAAAATTGCTGACAATTTGGCCCTCCTCTTCTGTTCGATCTACTGTATCTACTCTGGCTTCACACTGCTTCTTAAAGACATCAGACACTTTCTTGGTTTTCCACTGGCTATCTTTCCATTCAAATTACTTCCCTACTTGCCACTAAGATAGTAACTAAAATAATTTCTCCCCAATTGCTTGTTCAAATATTACTTTCTTTTTGGTGTTAAATCAAAATTTCTATTTAAAATAAAACTGTTCCCTATTGTATATTTTGTGATTCTCAATTATCTCCTTTTGCTTATCCCATTCTTAGGCTTCACCCTCCTGACGGCTGGGATTACTTGTAGAGCCACCAAGCCTTAGGCATCTGTAACAAGGATGTACGCAAGCATACATTCATAGCATTTATATTATCCATGTACATTTATTTTAATATTTAATTTTATGTTACACACATTTCTTTACTAGATTGTAAGTCCCACAGTTCAGTACTTTTAGTCTTAAGATCTATTTCTTTTTCTATAAAGATTGACTTTGTTTTGTTTACTTATACATGCTAACATGAGCATTTATGCATATTCATATTTGATATTTTAATAATTTAAATATGTGCATTTTAATCTGATGCTATTTGCCACAATACAGGGTTTTCATTCAATGTGAATGCCAAAATAGACGGACAATTCTTTGCATTTGTACCATTTTCTGGTATTAAATCACTGAGATTTTTCAGACCTATAGAATCAGTATGAGGTGTTTAAATATTTTCTCTGATTTTAATTTGTAAATAGACATTTTAATGAGCTTTTTAGTATTGAACATTTTATTATAGGGGGTATCTCTTACGTCATTATCAGGTCCTAACCATTTATATAATATAAGGATGTTCCTTATCCACAGAAGCATTTGAGGATGTAAATGACACTTGCTGACTTTCCTGCAGTGAACATGCAGACACATGACTTAGCCATTGGTCAGAAATGCCTACTCTGTATTTTGAAGCTGAGTTGGTAACAAGGACCCTTTGGTGTTCCGACAGAGTCCTTTCAGATAATGGGAAGTAGTGCTGCCAGATGTCTCTAGCTCCAAAAGGTAAGTTTCATTACAGACCAGGTGTTGGAATCCAGAGGATTCCAGAGCTGAGGCAGGAGGATTGCTAATTAAGACCAGCTTGAGCCACATAGCAATACTCTGACACATTAATACACACACACACACACACACACACACACACACACACACACACACACACACCATAATCACTAGCATTCTCTACTGACTAATTCATATTTCCACTTATTCAAATATTTGCAACTAACAGGTATGTCATTTCCCAGAATTATAAACCTAGTCTAACCATCAACTGGTGTTCTACTTACTTAATATTAACTGTGTGCCAATTACACTAATTCAGCAGAGCAATGCATAAAGAACACAGTATGTAATCATCATCCTAGTATAGTTGCCAGCATCACTGTAGAACAAGCACAGGCTTTGCACAACTTTCATAGAAACAAACAGATCTGCTAGGTAATCAGGATTCGATTTCTCACGGTGTGACAACTCCTAATAGTTTAGTTACCTAGATCCTTTAGAGCTGAATATTAAGCCCGTGAGAAGATGCTGAAAATATTGAATTAGAGCACAGGCAATCCTCATTTTAAATACTATTACTAAACCATTATTATTAGTCAGATATCCTTTTCAGGAAGATTTGACAATCTTCATATACAATTTTCCATAAAATAGCCATTAAAGTCTTAATTTACAAAGTTAAAAAGTTGACCCTTTAAAATGAGATATATCAAGCAAGTATCATGAAATGTTAATATTAGAATGTCCTTTTTTGGCTCTATTTGAAAGAAATCTGTTTGTTATGTTAAATCAAATATTAATAATATTGATTAGTAGCTGTTAATTCAATTAAATATTACTTATTAGTGAATTAATATTCCAAAGATTAAAATTAAATTAGTTTACAACAAAGATCTCTGAGGAAGACATATTCTCTTTCAGTGTGTGGATGACATGTGTTTATTTGGAAGATGCACATATGAGGTGTGTGCACACTTGTGTGTGAGTATGAACGCTTCTATGTATGTGAACGTGGAAGCCAGAGAAGAACACTGGGAGTCTTCCTCCATTGATCTCTACTTTACATTCTGAGTCAGGGTTCTTGCGGTACTTGGAACTCATCTTGCACAGGATGGCTAGCCCAGAGCTTCGCAGTTCAGTCTCCATTTGCAAAACAAATTATTGCATATATGGGACATTTCTAAAAAGTCCACCAATAAATGTTAGAAGTAATAAATAAATTATTTAGATCTGTAAGACACAAAAATAACTATGCAAACACCAGAGAATGTCTGTTCACTAACAACAAACTATTTGTGCGAAAAATAATTTCTTTGCAACTGCCTAGCATAAATAATAATGATGATAATTTTTACTTCATTAATATTCAATGTACTTACCAAGAATACAAGGGAAATGCTGCTTTTTCTGTTTGTTTCTTTTTTATCCTTGATGTAATGTGTTTATTCTACAAAACAATAAAGATAATATAAAAATAGGATGAACATGGGCCTTGAAGTTAACCATGCACTTTGAAATCCTTTTGATTCTTTGAAAATTTCAATTACTAGAAATTTATTTGCAGACAAGGACAAAAAAGACACAGAGATATCTTGGCTTATGAGAGGGTAGGTGGGTGCTATAATCATGTGATCTTACCCATGATGTATGTCTGTGAGAATGAATGTCTGGTCTTTACAAAGATCTCTACTTTATACTCACATGCCCAAAGGCAGATGGTTGTGCTGGGAAAACCAGAAAGACAACTGGGAAAAAAATTAAACTACTGAAGGAAAGATGGCTGGAGGCTCAGCTTTTCCTGTCAAGTGCAAGTGAATTCAGCATTCCTGAAACTTTCCAGAGCTAGTTGAACTCCAGAGGGCCTCTGAGAGTGCTTGCCTCTGTGCTCTGGCCAGAACATGGATTGCTCTCTGACTCTGATCTGGCCACAGCACCATACCACGGAGAGGCCCACCCACATCTCTGTCCTCATCAGCTCTGCTCAGAGATGCCACTTCTGTGCTGCTCCTAAGGCAATGAACTGCCAGGAACACCAGGTGTAGACACCAGGCAACAGGGTTCAAAGACACAGAGAGGACAGATACCTGAAATAAAAAATAAATAAAAGTTTAAAAAGCACATGTTTAAGGGTAGAGCACACGAGAAGCGTGAGGGCAGGATGGACACTGGGGGGCCCTTCAGAAAGGTCACACTCTTCTTCGCTCCTCCAGAATACCACCTACATTCAAGCAGAAACCAGTCTTTCCTATGTTCCCCAAAATACACCTAGTAATTATTTCATGTGCCTTCTCTTGAGCTCTTTTTTGTTTGTTTTGTTCTATTCCAATGTATTGGCTTTTATTTTACCATGTTATATTTTATTTATTTATGTTATGCTATTTTTTAGAAGCCATTTGTTTTCTAATGAGAAACAGAAAAGGGGTGGATCTAGATGGATGGGAAATAGAAAAAACGAAGGAAGGAAAAACCGTAATCAGGAGAGATTCCATGAGAAAAAAATCTATTTTTAATTTCTAAAAAAATAAAATTATTTCCATAGACAATTTCCATTCAGTTAGCATATCACAATAAATCATGGCAGACAGCTAAAAATCAGAGGATTCTCAACTCATTTATGTAAGATAGCATTGCTTTAACAGCCAAACAAAAACTAAAAAGGTGAAAACATACTGGAAAACATATACTAAAATATGTGTTTTTCTTTCTTTTATTATGTTAATGGAATATTTTAATAACACTATATCTTAAATTTTACTATTTTATACACACATACATTTTATTCTTCATAACTGTAATTCTTTGGGGTATCTGTTCTGGATAATGTTGTCAGCTTGAGAGAAATTATAGTCATCTGGAAAAGTGAACCGAAATTGAGAAAACACCTCCATCAGATTGGCCTGCAGACAGGCCTAGAGGGCATTTTTTTGATTGACATTGATGTGGGTGGGCACTGCTCACTGTGAGCATGCCACCCTTGGTCAGGTGGTCTTGGGTTGTATTTAAAAACCTGCAAAGGAAGTCAGCAACCAATAAGCAACATTCAACATGGCATCTAGTTTAAATCCTCCCTTCAGGTCCCGGCTCTGACCGCACTTGAAATTGTCCTGTAAACTATAAGATGAAATATGCCCTTTCTTACCACCACCCCCCAAATTACAAATCTTGTTATACCATTTGAGTTACTATCAAGATAATATTACTCTTTAATTGAAAGCCAACATATTTTAAAAGAACAATAATCTCTTTTTCAAAATAAAAAAGAATGTTTCCACCCATCCTTGAAAAAATATATTCTTATGGTCTGTGAATTGAATCTTGGGTATTCTGAACTTTTGGGCTAATAGCCACTTATCAGTGATTATATACCGTGTTTGTTCTTTTGTGACTGAGTTACCTCATTCAGGAAGATATTTTCAAGTTCCATCCATTTGCCTAAGAATTTCATGAAATCATCTTTTTTAATAGCTGAGTAGTACTCCATTGTGTAAATGTACCACATTTTCTGTATCCATTCCTCTGATGACGGACATCTGAGTTGTTTCCAGCTTGTGGCTATTATAAATATGGCTGCTATGAACATAGTGGAGCATGTGTCTTTATTACATGTTGGAGCGTCTTCTGGGTATGTGCCTAGGAGTGGTATAGTTGGGTCCTCAGGTAGTATTATGTCCAGTTTTCTGAGGATCCGCCAAACTGATTTCCAGAGTGGTTGTACCAGCTTGAAATACCACCACAATGGAGGAGTGCTCCTCTTTCTCCACATCCTCACCAGCAAACTTGAGTTTTTGATCTTAGCCATTCTGACTGGTGTGGGGTGGAATTATATGGATGCTTCAGTGTTTCTTAGAAGGGGGAACAAAATACTCACAGGAGGAAATATGGAGACAAAGTGTGGAGCAGAGACTGAAGGAAAGGCCATCCAGAGACTGCCCCAGCTGGGAATAAATCCCAAATATAGCCACCAAACCTGGACATTCTTGTGGATGCTGGGAAGTGCTGGCTGATTGGAGCATGATAAGCTGTCTCCTGAGAGGCTCAGGCGGAGCCTGACAAATACAGAGGTGAATGTTCGCAGCCAACCATTGGACTGAGTGAGGGGTCCTGGATGGAGGAGTTGGAGAAGGGACTGAAGGAGCTGAGGCGTTTTGCAGCTTTATGGAGGGAGCAACAGTGTCTCTGGCCAGACATACTGGAGCCCCCGGAGACTGGACCACCAACCAAAGAATACACATGGAAGTACCCATGGTGCTGGCCACATATGTGGCAGAGGATGGCCTTGTTGGACATCGGTGGGAGGAGAAGCCATTGCGCCTGACGGTGTTAGATGCCCCAGTGTAAAGGAATGCTAGGGAGGGAAGACAGAAGTGGGTGGGTGGGTGGGTGGGGGAGCACCCTCATAGAGGAAGGGGGAGGGGAGATGGGATAAGGTTTTTCGGAAGAGGAGACCTGGAAAGGGGGGAAACATTTGAAATGTAAATAAATATCCAAAAAATTAAAAAAATAAAAATGTATTCTTATCATGAAAATACTATATTTAATGTAATTTTAATGGAATCAAAGTGAACAAAATTGTCATTGATCATGTTTATAAAAGCTATAAAAACAGATTTCATATAAATTTGTATATAAACATTTCTGTGTATATACAAGTGTTGAGTCTCCTAGTCAATATCACATATATACCTGCAAAGTCCTCTACCACTAAGACACATCCCCAGTTCCTGAATTTATATATTTTCCATCTTTGTTTCAAATGTTTTGTGTAACTGCTTGTTTAAGCATAGCAACTTGTGACAATATTGACAAAATGAGGAAATAAGTAATTTTCTGACATACAGAATGAGCAAAGTTTAGCTATGTATTTAAACTTTGATGTTTAAGAATACATTTTGTACATTTTGACATTGTTTTATAGGTAATTTAATTCTAATTAACCAAGAAAAATGCTGGAAAGTAAAGTGTTCAATAATTTGGTAGAGGACATTTGTGCTGAGAAATTTTTGATACTTACTATGCTGTTCTTTATTTTCCACTAGATACATTTTAAAAAAAAAAATCTCACTTTTAGATGTTCATGTGTTATTATCTTCATTTCATGAAATGACCATATATATATACAGATTATTATATTATATTATACTATATGTTATATATAATTAAAAGATTAATATTATTCTTGAAATAATGAAGCAGCCTGTACTAGGTTTATCACAAAGTTAGTAATTGTCAGATGCTTTTTGCATTAAAGTTGGTACAGTGGCATGGTTCAACATATCTTCTAGTGTAAGAGTACTTTTCAAACTGGTTAGGCCTGTTGGCTTGTGACCAGGCAATGATGACTTTCTAACATTATTTGCTCTATTTGGACTTACATGTCTTCACTCAGCCCCATATGTCAGCTCTCTAGATTACTCTGAGAAAGACTCTTGAGACAGATCCTGGAAATGTGGCATCAGGGAGAATGTTAGTTATGCAGGGCATTCACAAATGTATGCAGTTCTACTCAGTAGCATCTACAAAGGGTCCATTTTACAAATTGTCAAAGAAGCCATTGTGGCAGAGTGATACCAGAGAAAAGCTGTCAGTGCTATTATTAAATTGACATTCCACACATGCTGCTTTCAGCTGGAGACCCTTAATGAACTTAGTCTCCCTCCTTTAGTCCCCTGCATCATCTCCTCTCTTCCTTCTTATCTGCTCTTCAAATACCCATCAGTTGATGATGTACAAAACTGTTGGTAAAGTCAGTTCTATAAGAGGCTAACCTGTGGGTACACTGACAGCTATTTAAAGAACCTGGGAGAATGTCTTCATGACATTTTTGTGGCTCAAGTAATCAACAGTGATTGTAACAGAAACTATGACATCTCCCAGGGTCCTGTCAATCAAACATGTGGAGGTTAAAAACAAAAACAACAACAATAAAAATGTGTGCTTTAAGCAAAACAATAAATAGCTCTGCAATCTTCTCTGTAAAAAGAAGAAGGTGACAATGCTTTGTCTGACCCCGTGGAGCACAACATCTAGCCTGGGATGCTTTTGACAATGATGAGTAAAAGACTCAAGCTTTCATCAGAAATAAAGGATGAGATACAGGGGCTAACTGTTAATTCTCCTGGGATCTCTATTGTGCTCCTAGCCACTGGAGTTACTTGTGCTAAATAGCTCTTCAATGAAGGGAGTGGTCTGCTATCTTGTTAATTTGAATAATGCTATTCTTATTGCTATGTATTCTCAAGCTTAAGTATACCAGGTAGACAGTCTTTTCACACTGCCTGCTGGGAGGTCTCAATGAAGATGACAGGCAAGCATCTTGTTCTCAGTATTGTCCTGTTGTGGATATCCTGTGACTGACAGCTGTTAGGAAGGAGGAAAAGGAGGTTTTACCACTGTTTACTGCCTTGAAGTTTCCCCTTGCCTTCCCATACTGGATATTGTCATTCACAGAAGAGGGAAAATCCCTAGCCTTGCAAAGCAGAAGCCAAAGAAAGGCAGAGAGTTACGGGACTAGAAATGATGAGTATGAGAGAAATAAAGTGTGGGTCAGACTTATTGCCCAGAAGAATGATGGAATAGTCTTGCAGTTAAAATACAGCATTCTTAACAATCTTAGCCAAACATTTCATTCAGTGCTGCTATCAGGATGAAACAGATATCTAAGTACTATATCTTCTCAACAAGAAATCAAGTTTAAAATGTTCAAATTCTGTCTAGACTGATTTGCTCTAACTCCTTTATGTCTTATTACAGACAGCATTACTATATATTTCTTACCGCAATAATTTTTTTGGAGTAGAATTAAGTTTTCTGTAGCAATATACTAAAAGACCTTCCTATATGTGTGGACTTTCCAATACTAGTCTCATTTTGTTTTATTTACAGTTTGAATTTTTTATAAGCTTGCTGGAAAATCTTCTAGTGCTGTCTCATTTCAAGTCAGAAAGAGTTATAGAATTTGATGCATATAGAAAACACTGGCAGAGAAAAGACATCACAGACTTACTTAATGAAGGCATCAAATTGATAGAATTTCTTTGCCCACTTTGTTATCAAAAACCTTCAGAAAAACACTTTACGGTAGTATATCATTTACTCGATGTGCAGTGCTATTGAAGAGACTGTCTATTACTTACTTGCTTTAGGATGATGAGATTTTAAGTTCTTTGATCCAAAGCCAATTTTTATAGAAAATTTTACAATACAAATATACTTCCTAGTTCAAAATGGATTGAGTTATGAATAGCCTAAAGAAATAAAGTGGTGTTTTTGAGTATAGCTTTATGTACAAAGTGAATATAAAACCTTGAAATATATAAGTTAACCAAAAATGTTCAGGAGCCTTAAATTTAGTATGCTTATGATTTTTTAATGGAGTAACTATATATGTATGTACATACATTTCATAAATATTGATAGTTTTTATGCACACATGTGTAATCAATTACTTTCATGTCATTCAACAAGAAAAAATAGTAAAATGTATAGTCTCACTTTAAGAACTTAAATATTTGATATATTAAACAAGTTTGATTTTCCCTTCAACTTTCCAAAGCATTCTAGTTCTGATAGAACTAATACATGGACATGATGAAACAGAATATACAACTGACATAAAAGAATCAAATGAGAACTCAGGTGAAAGCCTCCCTCCTGCTCTCTAGCTTCAACATTTCCAGAAGGTCTTGTACAGTGCTCTAGGTCACCAAAGACACCCATGGTCTTACCTAGACATGAACCTTACTATGAGCCAGGCTCATTCCATTTTGTAAAACTCTTTCATTTTGGCTGAGCTGTGACAATTCTTAAAACTACAGTTCTTTGGTTCCTAGACATAAACTAACTTAATTCTATAGATACTTTTCTTCCCTGACTTGCAGACCCCAAGTAATTGCCAGCAGGAAAACTGCTTATGAATCACTTAACATTATTTAAATGACTATTAACAAGTTACTCTCGGCATGAACAAAAAGAGCAAACTTTTCAACCTAACCCCCTTTTCTGCTCTATAAACACTCTAGCACATAAGTGGATGGTGAGCTTTGCTACCGACATCCTCTAAAGATTTTCCCCTCCAAAAAAATGTTCTGAACTATCATGAGTCACTCATCTGCTTGTCTGCATTTCCTTGTGATTGACCTTTCATCTATGACCTCTAATACCAACCTACAAAGCAAGATGTGCTACCCCGGGCAAAATCAGTATTCATGCTATATGGATAACCAATCAATATCTTCCTAGCTACCAGGATCCCTCTACCAGAGAAAATTCAAACCTGCTACTATAAACACAGTCAAAACAATATGACTGCAAGGGTATTAGGTACTAGGAGAGAATCTCCTGTTGTTGACTAGTCAGTTCATAGTTGTGCTAAGCTGTTCCCTAAGGCTTATTTATTCTCATAGGCAAATCATACTCCTAGGCTAATAAGAAAATCCTCTTTTTGCTTTAAATGGCAGTGAATACAGAGAGTCTCCAAGATGCTTAAGGTTAACTAATGGGTGACTAGCCAGCCAAAAAACAATCTATTTATGTCATATACTCTGAGGAACATTATGGAAGAGGGACTAGAAAGATTACAAGAAGCAGAAGACAGCGAAGAGCCATGAAGTACAGTGCTGTTTTGTGTGAGACGCAGCCAATTGAGTCATGACTGTCAATATCTCTGGCTATACATAAGAGCTCTAAAAGCCAGCCTGGGCAGAGGGATGAGAGTTGCTATGGTATTAGAGAGGGGCCCATGGAATATTTTGCTTCCAGGCAAACTGTTGGTTACTGATGGATTCTGCGGGCAAAAATAAATAAATAATAAATGGCAATGATGAAATGAAATATACAACTAACAGAAGGAATTCAAGATAGAACTGAGCTGAAAGTTTGTAAATGAATGAATGAATTAATTAATTAAAAATATTTAATACTTGAAGGGAAATTGTAGATAAAAGGTAAAAGTTAATAGGGGTGGGAGCAAAACTAGCTGGAATATTATAAGAACCAGAATGTTATACATATATATATATACATATATATTATATAATTTATATAGTTTCTATATATTTATATATTATATATTCATATTTGATTTATATTTTATGTATTAAACACATATAAATATATATATATATAATTATCAAAAAATTAATTCATTAAAAGTCTATTTTAAGAAAGGAAAAAATCAAACAGAGTTTAAGAATGCTGTTAGAGTGTTATTTTGCTGATGTTTTTGGCGTTTACTCTCTAAGTATTTCTTTATGTCTAAAGAAAAAGGGCCATAGAATAGCTCAGTAGTAAAGAGTGCTTGTTCTTCCAGTGGACTCCGATTCGATTACCAGCACTGACATGATAGCTTACAACTATCCAGCTCCAGGGGATAGGCATTCTCTTCTGGCTTCTACAGACATTATGCATGCATGTAGTACATATACATACATGCAGCAAAAGCACATAAGACACATAAGATACATATACATAAAGTTAAATAAATAAAACCAAACAAAAACTTTCAAAAAGAAAACAAAAATAATCTCCAATACAGAATCATCTGTACAGTTTTGTGTCCATATTGCAATAATTACAATGATTTTATAACTGGATTAGGAATCTTACTTTGTTCATTTCACAAAGCACATATTAAAGTAAGCACAAAATTTAGTCAAATGCAATTATAAAGTTATATGGCAGAGAGTCCTGTAAATTATTTTAGCTTGCATACATAATATGATTTTCAAAATTTGCATGTAAAATTATACAATATTTTATTCAATCACTTGTTTATTCAGTGAAAAAAACCAATGATATAATACTCTTGTATTACTGGGATAGGGCAACAAACAGAAAAGCATCCTAGCCTCACATTAATAGTGCAGAACAAGGAACAATAAATAACAGACTGATGAATTCTAAGATTATTAGATAATAATGAGGCAAATAAAGCTTAAATAGAGGCAGTGACTTTGGGCAATGTGGTTCATCAAACCCATTCAAGAGGTAACATTGGAAGACTCGGATTCTGAAGAGGTCAGCAGTTACAGCATGTGGATTCGGACTGCTGCTTTTCATCTGCAAACTAACTTTCCAGAGGAAATAATACTAATATTTATTTAAGTTATGTATGTACATCTTATTCAGAGTGTCCTAGCATTGCTTTTAATCATTTGTGGTACAACGTAGCTTTAGTTCCTTGCCTATACTCCATAGGAAAAATTATGATAATATAAAGTACAGTTTTCTTTAGAAAGTGACTTCAGTTTGAATTATATAGTTTATCACATTTTTATGTTCATTTCAATCAAGAAATAAATTATGACTAATTCTTTCATTTAAACCTGACTAAATCACATGCAAAATAAATGTTTGGTATTCTTTAAAAAAAAAAAAGAAAACTTCTGAGATTGAGCCGAGTAGGGATTAGGTAAAATGCGTGTCTAAGAGAGGAGAGACCTTGGAAGGCTTCTGAGACCACACTATCGAGGTGCTTAGGGAAGAGAGGGACTACAGCTGAAAAAGCAAAAGCAAAGATAAGTGACAAAATAATTAAGTCAGTGCTACATGCTTGCAAGGCCGTATCTTAAAATTAATAATAGCTACCTATTAGACACTTTATCCTAACCAATCAGAGAAGAGGGAGCGTCACAGGTTAGGGTTAAGGATCCTTGTCACCATGCAAGTTATAAATAGCCATTCTCATCCTTCGTTCTCCTGTCCTCAACTCTGCCTTATACTGGGCATGGCTAGTGAACACATAGGATTTGAGTCATTTATGAAAATATAATTAAATCTAGTTTATTAGAATACCAAGACATTTCAAAATATAACATAAATATACTTGGAAGCTTGTATTTTCTACATAGGATATATTGACATTTCAGAAAGAGGTCTACAGTAATCTTAAAAAAAACCCAAAAATCGACAAAAAAACAATATTTGAAGGGATTCCAGAACTGTTATCTGTGATGTTCACTGATGTTGTGGTTCTATTTATTTTGCCATTTATTGATGATCATTTTAAAAATAATTAAATATTGTAAAATATTCAATAAGCTTAAAATTTCGGTCAGCAAAAAATAATATAATTACTCCATACTTTGTAATATATTGCTCCTTCCTTTTCAATGTAGGAAATACAAACATGTGCTTTTCTTCAACACTATCACATAATAGTATCTAATTGAAGAGACTGCCAAAAGAATGAACATATCAGCTTACTAGGATGGAGGGCATAGAAGCCATTATAGTCTTCCCTTGATTCTACAGCAATGTGCCTTAGACTTTTATATATAAAGACCAAAAAATTATAGTTCTAGGAATATAGGTAGGACAGCTGCCTGGTGAGTTGTCTCTCCTTCATGGAGAAAGCCATCTTTGTGTCCTTGTATAGCAATTCCAATGTATCTTCCTGTGGTTACAATACTAAGAAGCCTTTATAGAGCAATTGAGCATATTCCCATGTTTGGAGCCCTCATGGAGTAATAAATTCTCAAAGTGACTGTGAAAATTTTATTCTTGCTCTTTCTAAGTCTATGAAGACTTGAGTTGGAATTTTGATCCGGATTGCATTGAATCTGTAGATTGCTTTTGGCAGGATGGCCATTTTTGCTATATTAATCCTGCCAATCCATGAGCACGGAAGAGATTTCCATCTTCTGAGGTCTTCTTCGATTTCTTTCTTCAGAGACTTGAAGTTCTTGTCATACAAATCTTTCACTTGTTTGGTTAGAGTCACACCAAGATAATTTATATTGTTTCTGACAATTGTGAAGGGTGTCATTTCCCTAATTTATTTCTCAGCTTGTTTATCCTTTGAGTATAGGAAGGCTACTGATTTGTTTGAGTTAATTTTATATCCGGCCACTTTACTGAAGTTGTTTAGCAGCTGAAGCAATTCTCTGCTGGAAGTTTTCGGGTCATTTAATTATACGAACATATCATCTGCAAATAATGATATTTTGATTTCTTCCTTTCCAATTTGTATCCCTTTGACCTCCTTTTGTTGTCTAATTGCTCTAGCTAGAACTTCAATTACTATATTGAATAGATAGGGTGAGAGAGGGCAGCCTTGCCTAGTCCCTGATTTTAGTGGGATTGCTTTGAGTTTCTCTCCATTTAGTTTGATGTTGGCTACTGGTTTGCTGTATATTGCTTTTACTAAGTTTAGGTATGGGCCTTGAATTCCTGATCTTTCCAAGACTTTTATCATGAAGGGATTTTGAATTTTGTCAAATGCTTTTTCAGCATCTAATGAAATGTCCATGTGGTTTTTTTCTTTGAGTTTGTTTATGTAGTGTATTGCATTGATGGATTTCCGGGTATTGAACCATCCCTGCATCCCTGGGATGAAGCCTACTTCATCAT
>CM052713.1:53114178-53137855 GCA_028551405.1 Uromys caudimaculatus | reverse complement strand
ATGTCCCTCATCAGAGGAATGGATACAGAAAATGTGGTACATTTACACAATGGAGTACTACTCAGCTATTAAAAACAATGACTTAATGAAATTTGCAGGCAAATGGATGGAACTTGAAAATATCATCCTGAGCGAGGTAACTCAGTCACAAAAGAACGAACATGGTATGTACTCACTGATAAGTGGATATTAGCCCAAACGTTCGGAATACCAAAGTTTCACTTTACAGTAACTACTGGACTGAGAGTGAGGTCCCAGATGGAGGAGTTGGAGAAGGATCTGAAGGAGCTGAGGGAGTCTGCAGCCCCATGGAGGGAGCAACAGTGTCAATTGACCTGACCCTCCCCAGTCGTCCTGGAGGCTGGACCACCAACCAAAGAATACACATCAAGAGACCCATGGTTTGGACCATATATGTGGCAGAGGAGGGCCTTGTTGGCCATGGGGGGGGAGACCCCAGTAAAGGGGAATGTCAAGGTGGGAATATGGGAGTGGGTGGGCCGGTGGGTGGGAGGTGGAATTCCCTCATAGAGGTAGGGGAGGGGGAGGGGATAAGTGGTTTCCCAAAGAGGAGACCTAGAAAGGGGAAAACATTGGAAATGTAAATAAAGTATCAAAAAATAAAAATAAAAATAAAAAAAGAAAAAAGAAATTATATTTAAAACATTTAGCAACCTTGT
Organism: Uromys caudimaculatus; assembly: GCA_028551405.1. Classification (NCBI taxonomy): domain Eukaryota; kingdom Metazoa; phylum Chordata; class Mammalia; order Rodentia; family Muridae; genus Uromys; species Uromys caudimaculatus. Next base: position 53,137,175 of record CM052713.1, on the reverse strand, counting down.
ATAAAAATAAATTAAAATACAAATAAAAATTTTAAAAAATTTTATTCTTGCATGGGGAATTAAATCTTAACATGAAGCTCAGCAGGACACAATCTTTCAAACCATCCCAACTGGTGAGATTTGAGTGATACTTTGAGAGATGGCCTTTGAAAAGAGGGAGAGGAATCTGAAAGCCCTTTAGACACCCTCTTCTGGGGTGTGAAGTCAGCAGCAGGTCAACACTAAGAAATCAGAGGCAGTGAAGAAGAAGAAAGGAACAAAGGAATCAAAGACATGCTAGAGAGCAGTACACAGGGGTCTTTTCAGTTACCTTAAGGAGTCTATTCTGAGAAGAAGATGGACATACAGAAGAGCTTGAGAAATACTGATATGATTTTCCTGGGTTTCAAAAAGTAGTATTTTCTATTTTGAGGATAAGTGAGTCATAACTGGATGAAGGAAAGACAATCCAGGAAGAGATAATAGTAGGGGCATAAAAGATAGCAGTAATTTTAAATATGTTTCATGAAACAAAGAAAAGGAGGAGCACTGAATTCTTGAAGCTGAACACACTGATGCATGTCTTTGGTCCCTACACTTGTGAGTAAAATCTGCAGGATTTTGAATTCAAGGACAGCCTGCTCTACAGAGTAAGATACTATTTGGCTAAGTGAAAAATAAAGTTCAATAAATTAAATTAAATTCCAAAGATAATGTACAACTAAATACAGGAGTCAAAAATGCCCAGAAAATAGCAAAACAGAATTTTGTTTATCAAAAAGAATATCCTTGGGGAAACTGACTATAATGGTTCATCAGAACTCTGAGATAAGTAAGATCGAATTGGAATGAATCAAGACAATGTCAGGAGGAGACTGGAAAGAAGTATCATACATGAAACTTGAGATATTCCACAGAGGATCAGAGGTAAAGAAGTGCAGAAAATGAAGAGAGTAAAGGATTTTCCCCAAATATGTGTAGATATACTGTGTGTTTATACATGTATATATGTTCACACATGCATGTACATAGACCTTGTTATACATGTAGAGGACAAAAGACAACTTATAGAAGTCAGTTCTCTCAATTGTGGTTCCAAACTAAGATCATGACAGTAAGCACCCCCAACTCACCAAGCCACCTCATAGGCCCCAGGAAATTTTGAGGTTGATTATCTTAACATATTTGGGGGAAAAAGAGGGGGCTCAATAAAGTAGAAAATATGATCTGTTCAAGTAGCTGGGAAATTTTGAAGCCATGTTTGTTAGTAAAAATGGAGAGTTATAACCAAGTTCAAAGGAAGACAAGTCACTTTTAGGTTTATGACAGATGGCTTATTCCTCATTACAGAATAGAAGACAGAGTATGTGTTTGCTATACTAGCTGGACGAAAAAAGAAGTGAGCAGAATGAGAATGAATGTACAAGAGACTGCATATAAAACAAGAATGAATGCACAAGAGAGCTTGTAAAATGAGGGTCATCAGCATTTCAGTGTGTTTCTTTCCAGTCATTCATTTGCAGGGAAAGAGATAGAGAGATGGTATTCATCAGTATTGGAGATTTTATAGGACATGCATTGAAAAGTAGCAAACAAACCCATTAGTGTAGTTTTCATTGAGTGATGGTGATGCATACCGTTAATTCTAGCACTTGAGGGCCAGAGGCAGGCAGATCTCTGAGTTCAAAGCCAGCCTAGTTTATAGAGAGTTCCAGGACAACAAGGACTACACAGAGAAACCCTGTCTTAAACACCCCCACCCCACCATCACCAAAGGATAGTTTTATAAAACATGACCATGTTGAAGACAATGGAATGTTCTATCCAATGATTCCATGTTTCAATGAAATTGAGAAATGGCATTTGATCAAATGCTAATTGTTGATTTGTTGTAAGATAAGAGTCCAAGGGGAATATGCTTGAAATCAAAATTACTGGTGATCAGTTATATTAATTCCTATGAATTCATGGGAGTAATATTTAAAATACATAATTTTTCCCTCAATTTTATTTCAGGTGGATGACAAGGTCATTTCACTTTTGTTTGGCTGTCAGAACAAGCAAACTTCTTTTCTACTCACTGTAATTCACTCAGGGTTGTACATGGTGGCTATAGAAGGGTGACTCTTCTACAGACCTCCAGGGATTGGGGCTGACAAAGATGGTTCTTTACAACTGGGGTGCAGTTGAGGAGAACATGCTTTTAAGTTTGCACAGAAAGAAAGAAAGGATACTAGAGATGCACTTGCCAAGCTAAATTCTTCATTGAGCAAAATTAGCCACTTGGCTTCAGCTAAGTACTAGAGAGAAGAAAATCTTGGGGAGCAAAGGGACACTTGGTAGTCAGCAAATGTCAGCTAAACACCAGGTACATGAAGATAATCGTGATATACAGATGTAGGTAGTTAGCCTCCTGTTCTGAAGTCGAAGTGAGTTCCTAACTTGCAAATATCACCTTGGCTTGACCTTGTAAGACTCACGTTAGTAAACTAAAAATACGTAAAGTTCACCTCAATTTAAAGACAGTAAAATTCATAGTGGTTTCCCTGAATTTTAACACAGTCTACAAATTCGTTCATATATTAGACATTTTCTTTTCGTCTCTAATCCTTGCTAACCTCTCCTCCATGTCTTGTGACACATGCCTGGTTTTATTGCATTGTACCTCAGACGTACTAGCTTGTTTTTGTGTTCATCCAATCTACCTCCCATCTCAATAATCAGTGTTGGTGATTTCTGTTTTCTTTTGTTTTTTGTTTTTGAAATCGGTCTCACATAGCCCAGGCTGGTCTCACATTGCAATTGAAAATTCAATTTTAATATAACTGCACGAGTTCACCTACAGGTCCTACAGATGCACTATAACTTTCATTGGCTGGGACTCTGTTTGGAATTAGAACCCCAAGATTTTACAACACTGCTCTCCACTGTTAATGATCTATGTGTTCTTCAACCTCTAAAGGGCACAACCATGAAAATGCGGCTTTTGCAACCAGACATTAAAAGTTACAAGTACATAGACCATGTAGTTAATAAAGACAGCTCTAATGGGTGACTATTTACTTGTTTTGCTGTGTTTAGTCTTTTGGTTTTTCAGACATGCAGATATTTCGTAATCCAACTGTGTTACTTTCTACAGGATCACTGTGAGACATTGTATCAAATGTTATCTTCTATTCCTCGGCATGCCCAATGCTCTGAGCATTCATTTTTCTTTTTGTTAAAGTCTAATATATCTTTGAATAATTAGTATTTAAACCATTAAAGTATTTCTCTTGGCAAATAACCAAGATAATAATAAAACCACAAAATTGTCTTTTCTCCTGTGCTTTAATAAAATACAATTAAAATTTAATAAAAGCTCTGAATTCTCATTTATCAAATTCTGCACATCCTGAGGAAGGTAGCAGCAGTGTTACAACTAGACCAATTAAATAGACAGTTGTCATTAAACTCTTTAATCCGCATAAAGGTGAGCATAATTCTTTGCTTAACATTCCAGAATTGCTCAAAGCATTTTGAACAGAATGTCCATTTTTATTCAGTCCTGTCTTTGTTACAAAGAGTTCTTCCTTGATTATGTTTGCTAATCTAATTATGATGCTGTTTCTCTCATGCTTCCTATTTTCTTCCAGATGATTAACAAGCTAAAATACCATCATTTTAAACTGTATCTCCCCTCATATCATTTAACACCATTGTTGCCATAGAGAAGAAATGAAAAGTAAAATAAAAAGGGAAAAGGAGCATTTTTTTTTAATTGCAAGAAGACATTTTTCAAATGTCTAAAATACCCATGAAAGTTGGGTTTTTTTTGTTTTTTGGTGTTTTGGTTTTTTTTTTTTTTTTTTTTTTTTTTTGGAAAATCATGCAGATATTTCCTGGATATATTTCTATGCAGATATTAAAATTTATAAAATGTGAAAAATACATTGCAAAATATTGCTGGAAAACAAGTTATCTTTTTTTTGGTATCCCTCCAAAACTAATCACAACTCAGTCTCTTAAGTTTATTGAAGGTTGAAAGCAAAACCCATAGGCTTCTTTGCTAAATATTTTGTGACATTGTCTTGTACTGCTTAAGTTGCTTTTACTAACATAGATATTTACATAAATCTTGCAAGATTTTTAAATCCTGAACTGTATAAATTGCATCCCAAACTGTACAGAAACAATTTGGGATCATTTTCTGTATCTGCTGGCAGTTCCTGAGGGAAGGCCAAATACACAAGGACATACACTGTGGTTTGCTCTGATTAAACACTGGGTATACCTTACCACTGCTTAATAAGATATTTAAAATTCCAACATCAAGGATAAGTTTCATATTTCAAGCTCAATAAATCACAGTTACGGTTCTCATAGAGACATTTATCTAGGACTTAGAAGAGCCAGCAAAAATCTAATGTGGAACTCTTTTTATTATTAATTTGTATGTTTTTATGTTCAGAAAATACAAAATTGAAAACTTTGAAATGTGATCTTCATAGAACTATAAAGAAAAAAATGAGTAGGATTTTAGATTTTAAGGTCTGTGTATTTTGAGGATGCTTAATGTTCACTTTTTTAATTTTAATTTTTATTTTTTTGGTATTTCTTGAAAATACTACAATTATACTTAGCACCTAACTCTTAAAAATAACTTTGATTGAATTTTTGGAATGGAGATATATTATTGAATTATCGGGTTGGAAAGATGGTTCAGCAGTTAAAAGCATTTGTAGAGGGTGTGGCTCCCAACACCCACACAATAGCCAAAGACAAATAACTCCAGTTCCAGGAGGTTTGATGCTCCCTCCTGACCTCCCAGGCACCAGACATACATATACTTACATATAGCTAAAAATTATATATGGAGAAACGATAAAATAAATCAAAGTTTTAAAATTCACCAAGTTTTAGTTTTAATAAGTGAAACCACACCACTTAGGATATATAGTTGGCACGAATACACAGGAAGAAGCACTGAACATTATTTTGAAACCAAAACATTGTCATTTGGTTAACAGCCAATAAAGGAATTAAAACTGTTTCACTCACTTTTATTTTTTAAATATGCTATTAAAACTTTTAAGGTTTATTCCAGAAAAACGGAAAGTATTGTGACATACATTTTGCTCCCTTTCCATCTGACTTGAATTCTGTTAGATCTGTTTCAACTTTTCCAAATAATTAGCACCCACAGCTTTAATCTCTTTCAGCATTTGCAATCAGTCATTAATTCTTTAATTTTATCAATACATATAATTATCTATACACATATATGCACAATATCTCTTTTGTACATATTTATCTGCCAACATTATTTACATGCCTAAGTCATTGCATTAATTTTCGTGAAATAATTGAACTTAAGATTTCTTTAGCCATAGAATTCCTTTTGTAGAGAAAATAATGAACCATCTGCAGTTTTTAAATTATTTTGAAGAATACTTTCTTGCATATTGAAATACTATTTTATACTCTTTGCAAAGCACTGTAAAAATATAGCTAAGGGTTTTCTTGAAATTTTCACATGATATAATTTCAAGATTAGACAGATTTTGTTGTTGTTGTTGTTTACTGTTTCAAAGGCTACATAACTTCCTATTTTCCAACTGCAATTGTTTTTTTTTCACGGCAATCTGGTTGTTCATGATTTTAACTAAGCATCTTTGAGTAAATTAAAAAACTGGATGTCTTCATGTACAAAAAGAACCAGAATAACTGTGGCATAGATGAAGGGCAGATACTGAACCGTGGAGGAGGGGATGAGAGTGCCAGAATGGGTGAGAGGGGTGGGATGGGAGGGAGGTGGGGCTGATAGAGCCAGGGGATGGGCTGAGAGCTCCAGGGGAGGGGCTGATAGTGCCAGGGGAGGGGTTGAGAGAGCCAGAGGAGGGGCTGATAGGGCCAGGGGAGGGGCTGAGTCAGGGGCGGGGCTGAGAGAGCCAGGGGAGGGGCTGAGAACACCAGGGGAGGGGCTGAGAGAGCCAGGGGAGGGGCTGAGAGAGCCAGGGGCGGGGCTGATAGGGCCAGGGGAGGGGCTGATAGGACCAGGGGAGGGGCTGAGCGAGCCAGGAGCGGGGCTGAGAGAACCAGGGGAGGGGATAAGAGGGCCATGAACTCTGGAACTAAACACACAGAACCTTTGTGATGTGCTATTGGATGTGGCAGTATAGAAACATTCATCTGAGCATTTTCATGAACAATTCTTTTTTTTGTTTTGTTTTTTGTTTTTTTGAAACAGGGTTTCTCGGTGTAGCCCTGGCTGTCCTGGAACTCACTCTATAGACCAGGCTGGCTTCGAACTCAGAAATCCACCTGCCTCTGCCTCTCGAGTGCTGGGATTAAAGGCGTGCGCCACCACCGCCCGGCTTTTGGTTTTTTTTTTTTTTGAACAATTCTTAATAAATATTTTTAAGTTTACACTGTTTGTCAGTTTCCCTAGTAACCCTAAGACACATCCATATAGTAGGACTAGGCCTTGAGGTAGGCAGGAGAGGAAAGAGAAGTTAAGTGTAGCTAAGAAAAGGTGAAGTCTAGCATTGACCACAAAATAGTATAAACTATTCTGCTGGATTCTCCTCACACTAATAGACAGGGCTTTGCCTTGTCACCCTGATGTCTACTGACTGTGACTTGAGAAAAAGATAGGTTATGTTGATGGTAAAATCACAGGTAAAACCAGAGGCCCATGTTTCTGTAGCTATTTTTTTTTTGCCTCACATGAATATGAATAGAAAAAAAAAGAAATCTCTTGAAAAGTAGAAGCTACTTTTAACTCAATAATACCCCATGCCAGTGACTGGGTGAATAAGCAAGCATGCATAATTTACGGCAATCCTTATAAACATTGCGGTGTTATTATTTTCAATATCCCTTTCCTAATTCATAGGTACAGAAATAGATGTATTGAGTGGGGAGATAATTTTTTTCCAAAATTCTCAGCTAATTGAAGGACTCAGGCTGCCTTAACCAGACGCTATTGTTCTAAGAATGTCTCAACCAAATAAATAATGAGTCATTATAGAACACAGATTCAGAGGCTGAGAAGATAACTCAGTCTACTCAATAAACAGACAATTCTGAGTTACAATCCCCAGGACCCACACTAAATTCTGGAAATGGAAGCATGTCCCTATAACATAGTACTGGAGGTAGACATGGAGACAACATACACAAAAATGTACACGTAAACACGAACAAATGCACACATATATGCATATGTATACAATGTACATGTACATAAACACACATGCACATATGTGCACATAAATATACACACACACATATATATATATGCACATACATGAGCACACACAGAAACACACATCACATATTCATACACACAGACAGATATATACATACACACACACACATGCATATGAACACACACATACGCACACACAAAGAGAGAGAATGAGGGGGGAACTAATTCTTATATTGATGGTTATCACAGTTCTGTAAATATAAATAATTCTAAAAATACAGAATATATCATTTATCTTAAAGACTTTATACCAAAGGTAGAATTTTCTAAAAGGAAGCTACTGGCAACTAGCACCTGTGAATGGGAAAATGGAATGGGCACTTAGAGTATAAGGGGTGGAGGACAAGGTTGGAGACCTGTACATTTATGAAGGACAATCGCCTACCTCTGAAGAGTACCTAAAGCCACATACAATGCAATGCTGTCCCTTTTTAAAGGGGAAAAACACTGAACAGTCTCTACAACATGAATGAACTTTGGAGATAATGATGCTAAATGAAGTAAGACAAAGGTTCAAGAGGCCAACAACCGCAATCCTTTGAGGTCCTTGGAGCTTTCAAAACCATAGTTAGTATATGTAGTGTAGCGGGAGAGTGGAGATGGGGAAAGGGCTTGCAATTGGAACAAAATTTTAGTTGAGGGAGTCGTAAATATGCTGGACACAGAAAATGAAGCTAGTAATATAGCCCTGTGAATGAACCTAATGCCCCATAAGTGTATACTTAAAAATTTTCATATGGTATCTTTTTGCATAGGTATACTTCATACAATAAAAGGTGCTAAATGAGAGAATAAATTAACATCTCAATATTTCCTTGAAAAAAATTATCTTACAGTTTGATTCTCTTTAGTAGCTCTTAGTTTCAATAATGGAATAAGAAATCAGGAATTTAGAATCAAGGTGATAAACTAAAAACTCAGGAGACCAAGATTTGTATTCAAGGAAGCACAGGAAAGCTGTTGCTCCATAGAAAACGTGGCGTTAGCGGACCTTTTTTACTTGTTTAAATGTGTATTCCAGCTACATTGTTTCCGTCCACCCTCTGTTCCTCCAATACCCTACATGCTTCCTCTCCCTCTCAAATTCATGGCCTCTTGTTCTTTATTATTATCTTTCTACACACATATAAATGAACAAATACATATAAATTCAGCGTGCTGGGTCTATCTAGTCTTTCCTGTACGTGTGTTCTTAGGGAGTAGTGGATAATGACTTCGGCGGCTCATCATCAGGGAAGCCTAATTCTCCCCCTCAATGATGATGTACTGCTGATAGCTCTTCAGGTAGGGATGAGACCGCGTGAGCTTTCCCCCACCACATTCCCATGACTACTGGTGGAATCTGTCAGAGACTAGATTGTTGGCAGGTCCTGAAAGAAGCTTCCCTGTCATACATAGAAGACACCAGCTCCTAGCTCAGGGCTTCTGTCTCTTAAACTCTTTCCTCAGCCCCCTTTCACAATGTTCCCTGATCTATAGATACAGCAGTTTGTGAAGGGGTTTTTGACAGGGGCTGTACCTGCCATGGTCCGCTGTTCTCTGCATTTTGAATAGTTGGGGCTTCCTGTGATGGTATCAGTGCATTAGTAAAAGAAGCTTCTTTGGTGAGGGGTGAGAGCTAAATTTATCTCTGGGTATAAAGATAAATTTAAAGAATGCAGTAAGGGACTTAGAAAATTGACAGCAGTAGGTTTTCTTGTAGGTTCCGTGGCGTCAGCAGTCACAGGGATTGTGATGGTTTTATAGTATCGGGCATACATTTCCTCCTCTTGAGAGGTCTGTAAGTACAATAGGACTGTTGTTAGTGACCAATAACATATAAAGGCTACTATTGTACTTTGGAGACTAGCTTGCCGCATCGGTCATTTCTGCAGTACATAGGCATTGCATCTGAGTAGAATTATGAATTATGTTTCTCCCTTGGCAGATTTCACAGCATCTTCTGGTCCTATGTCAAAGCTAGGAATTTAGTAGCATTGTCCCACCTTTTTATTCAGCGCCTTCTATCTACTGTTCCAGAAAGGAGTGGATTGACAAAGATGCCCAAACACAATGTGTGCCTGTGTCCCTGGAAGAAGCCTCCACTCTGCAGTCTGCCTAAATTTTCTTTCCAAATCCAACTCATGATAAATAACATACAGGTTATTTTTCCTGGAGCTCTGTGCATACTTTTCCACTGGGCTTTTCTTAATGAAAGTCAAAATCATGGGACTATAATCATCAGGAAGTTTTTCACTTTCCTGATAGTTTTTAATTTTTCAGTCATTTTTGAGATCATAAAATACATCATTTCCCTCTTCTTTTTCCTCCCTATAAACTCTACTATGTACCCTGGCCCCTTGTTCTCTTGCAAAAATGTATGATCTCTTCTTTCATTAGTTGTGTTATACACGTACATACACACACACACATATAGTACAATGTACACTATCATTGTTAATGTTGATACCACTATTTATTGTTGATGTTGCTTGTTTTCAGAAAAGACCATTTGCTAGTAAATAATCAATTGGTTTTAATGGTTGTAAAGCATGGAACAAATGCTGAGTTCAAGATAACTGTTCCACCTGTTTAATCACCTAAACTTAGCTCTTAGATATTATTTTACTAGATTTAGATACTTAATATTTGAATAATTTATTTGTTGGCTACTGTAAATATGTTACCTGTCCATTCTCGATGTTAGTCTTTAAAATATTATCATGAAGACCTATTAAAGCCTTGCCATTTGCTAGTAGCCTTAAAAGTGATTTCAGTATCTGACATTTGGGGATTGCCTTTAACTCTAGACTTCTTAAAAAGATTGTAAGAGTCAGAGAAACAATGAGTTTGCTGTGGGATTGTGTCCACTAGGAATGTCAGAAGCTACACGCTTACAGTCTTACCAACATAATGGTCTAAACATGAGCTGAAACAGAACAATAAAAATAAGCATGCTAAACTGGTAGGAAAAAGCCCAGGAGACCTCAGTTATAGGGTACTAAGGAAAGCTGAAAGCATGAGATAGTGTTCTCCAGGGAAGAGCACACCAATCGAGTAGCCACTGGTAGCAAATGGACAGCTCTAAAATAAATATAATTAAGTGCACAATGGAATTAAGATTTAAGTTAAATACCTGGGTTGAACCATATTTAGTTTAAAAAAAAGACAAGGAATTTAGCTCTATCCAATAATGTCTTCAGTAAGTACACTTACAACAAATGTCCAAGCAATGACTTTACAGGGAATGGACTATCTAGAAACTATATAGGTCTCATTGGGTGCATTTACTATGTAACAGCAAAATAACTATTGTTAAGTTTTTAGTTGTAAACTTTATCAGTTTACTTCTAAGTATACTTCTAAGTTGAAGCTAGAGTCAGAAATGTGTCAGAAATAAAATTACCAAAAACATCTATTATGAAAACAGAAAAAAACCTAAATTTCAGCATCAACCTGTAAGTACATACATGACTTTTTCCAAATATAGAACCTACCAATGAACAAAGTACAAATGACAAATGAAAGTGTGAGTCACTGGACAGGCTTCCTTAGAGCAGTAAGATGTGAAATTTACAGAAGTGCCTTGGAGATAAGGAAACCAACTGACTACTCCCGGGTATGCGGGTCTGCTCTCAGCTTCACGGCTCCTCTCTTTTCCTCCTAACTTCCTTTGGTTGTCTTCAACTTCTCCCCTTTTCCTGCCCTCTTCCTTTTTGTTTCCTTCCTTCCTTCCTTCCTTCCTTCCTTCCTTCCTTCCTTCCTTCCTTCCTTCCTTCCTTCCTTCTTTCTTTCTTTCTTTCTTTCTTTCTTTCTTTCTTTCTTTCTTTCTTTCCTTTTTCCTCCCTGTTACTTTCCCTTGGCCATTAGTCCAGATACCCTCTTCTCCTGGAGAGGATGGAAAATGTTCAGAGTGCAGATCTGGAGGAGAATCAACTGAGAATGAACATTTTACCATACACTGATGTCTAGTAAATCTTCCTTTCCCCTCTAATATTTGGTCCTCTATGTAAATCATTATTAGTAATAATGCTAACATTATTAGTAATATATCAGATATAGCCACATTTTAATTATGTCAGAATTCCATTTAATTTATTGGTTTAGTGTTTTAGACATTCTTCTCCAGGGCTTTGTTTGGATCAGTCTGTTTGTTTTGTTTTAACTTACCAGTTGTTCTATGATATTCCAGAGAATACCATAAACAGGGCGGATTATAAACAATGGGGATTTGTATCTTAGAGTTCAGGAATACACAAAGTCCATGATCAAGATATGGATAATTTGGGGGTCTGAGGATGGTGCATGGTACCTTCTGTCTTCAAATAACAGAAAAAAGAAGACAGCAAGCGAACCTTCTGGTACCATTATTCTATAAAGCACTAATCCTTCTCATGAAATCTAGACTCGTATCCCATAGGCCCTTTAACTAGTGTCACTTTACTGGAGTTTTCCTTCAATATGTTCATACAATAACCAATGACAGCTTCAGTTAATATTCAGACATTGGGCAAGACTATTTTTACTAAATGAAATAAATCTTACATAAATATTTTTTGTACATAGCTCTGGCTTTTTAAACTTAAATTTTACCTCACTTTTTAGATTAATATCAAAATGCTATTTCACCTTCAATGCTTGGTACTATTCTAACTGTATAAAAAGACAGAATTTTAACTTTAATATAGCAATCTGTCAATATAGACTTAATCATATTCAGACTAGACTATATATGCATGATTAAGTTTAGAAATTTTAAATAGTATCTACCAGAACTCCTGAATACAACCTACATAAAAGCATAAGCACAAATTACAAATATTTAGTATATAAAACATAAATGTATGTAGTCAAGGAAGTATCATCCAAATGGGGAGCCAATGAAGTGCATGTTACCCCACGTGCTGGATGTGCAATGATAGCCTGCACACCGAGCTCTAAGGACCACGCTGATAAAATCACACCTGTTCAAGGCCACTGCCCTACTTCCACGTGGCCCATATTATCTGAAACCTGATAGTTGAAGAGATATAACAGTACAGCCATCATAGCACAGCTGACAGGCATTCCAATGTCAGATCATTTATGGAGTCAGCTGACAATGTAGTAAACCCATTGTCATGTGACTTACTACTCTCCTTAATTTTGTTTTCTACCTTTCTTTTCCATGGGTTTTGTTTCCCCAGTTGTACCTTGAAAACCATCACATCCAGACAAGTCCTTCTCAGTGTCTGTTTTCTGAGAGCCAGATAAATAACATTCTAATATATTTACTTTATCATCTTTAAAATAACTAAGCTAAACTGTATTTAAAATATTGTATATGTAAAATATAAATAAAATGTTGCAGCTACATTTTGAATTAAATCTCTTTGTTACAATTAATTCTAGGTTCATTATATTATTCATGGTAATTGAAACAAAGATATTTCTTATTTCCTAAAAAAAAAGTCAGTCATTTAAAATCTTATATATAAATGTGCATAAGAATAATTCCACTTATACATAAATCTTATACAAATAATATCTGTAAATGAATTCAATGGGTAAAAAGTCAATGATGAATATACAACTCAAAAATAAACGTTTCAATTAAAATGAATGTTATTTTTTGCCAGTAGAAATTGGAGGCACACATGTCTCCACTCCTTCAAGGGGAACACTGGGTAAGGAGTAAAGATGAAATACAGGCTGAACAAAGGGAGAACAAGTGAATGCCTGAGAGCAGGAACGTCGTGACCTATGGTCCGTGACCTTCAGCTCTCAAAGGGTAGTATACCTTGACACTCTGAGCATGTCTGAAGCAGGCAGCAGCTGTTTCTAAATAACTGCAATTTGCTACAACACTGACAGTAATATAAATTTCTTTTCAACAAACATTTTCAGAATCAAGTAATTAAAATTGTTTATGTTAGTTAGTGGGTCCAGAAATGAAACACAGGTAAGCAAAAAACATAAGTAAATAAAAAGCAAGCAAAGAGTGGGAGATAGGGTGGGAAGGTCCCTCTTCTCTTAAACCTGATCATAAAATAGATATATTTATTTTCTCTGTCAGCTGCACAGGCTTTCTGTGATATTACATGAGCTAACAAAAGTATTTAAATTGCAAAATCCATAGGCAGCTTGGTTCACAGACTCCATTACCATTATTATATTGACTTAGAGTGTAAATGGTCCCTGGGGCACTGGGAATTACAGAACAACGAAAGTAAGTCTCAGAAGACATATTATGAAACTGTAAAATCCTTCAAGAATTTTTGGCATTTGAGGTTCATGCTGCCATTGTCACTGCCCTGTGGATATTGTCATGGGACTGAAGCAACAGGTGCTTTCAGCTCCAGCATACCCTTTAGAAGTCGTCCATGACAAAGTGCCTGATATAGACAACGTAAGAAGTTTCAAATGCCTGTCTTGTAATTTCAATTCATATTCGTTTAAAACATTTGCAATTGTATGTTAATTTCATATTAGTCATTAAAATCCCTAAGCTAAAAATATAGTTAAGCTTTTTCATCATTTAGAAGGTGATAATTAATCATAGTCTTGACTGAGGATTGGCTCTCCACCAACAGAAGCTTTGCAGGAATGTTCAGTCCATAGCTGGAACTCAATCCTTGCCTCACAATATAATAAATATATCAGACCTGTGGCTTGGATGCAGCCCCTAGGTACAGACAACAGTAAGCAAGGTTTTGTGAATCTCATTTCAAGTTCTTGATAGATATAGACTATGGTCTATCTTTCTTAAATTAATTGCTCCCTATTTAGATTTAAAACAAATAAAATAATACTCCATACTTTAACAATAACAACAATGTAAATTATATTTTTCCTTTGTTAAATATTGCTAAATATTAATAGCTTTTGCTATTTTAAGTTTAGGTCCACTTTCTGGTCCATCTATATATGAAAAAAGTTTCATATATAACTTAATGTTTACCTAAAATTATATGTAATGTATTAACAGGTATGAGTATACAAAAAAGAAGAAAGAGCAAAGCACATGCATGCTCATACACAAGCACACACACACGGGGGGGGAGGGACTAAGATATGACACAGGAAGCTATGCAAACAAACACTCTTCTAAATCTTAGTACTTTGGAGGGGTTGTATTTCATTGAAATTGTTAATATGAAATTTCTACTGCTATTTAGGAGCTTCACATGATACCTTTGTCAATAACCTACCTTGAATGAATGACAGGAACCTGGGTGACACAGCAACCATGGAGGAATGCTGCTGAGAGCTTACTCCATGTGGCTGGCTCAGCCAGCCTTTTCTATACTGGCTAGGTCCATTTGCCTACAAATGGCACCACTGATGGTGGGCTGAGATCTCCTAATATCAGTTATGAAAGTGTCTCAGAGAGCTTCCATAAGCCCAACCTGATAGAGGCCATCCTCCAGTTGAGAGCTTTGATTCCTAGGTGACCCTAGATTTGTGTGAAGTTGACAACAGAGGCTAATTATGACAAATATAAATTATTCAGTTGGCCACTTCTTCAGCAAATTAATACTAAATATTTTCACTATTGCTAGGAATTTTCTTTCTAACGCCAATATCATAGTTCAGTGGTAATTAGGAAATTGTTAGTTAGAGATGCCTATTGTCTAGATTAATGTGTGATGAAATTAATTCCTAGTATATTGTTTAGTACAGACTCTGGACTGTACATTGGTAGAATGGCTAAAGAGGAAATGTTGGAACATAATAAGTTATAGCTGTGATAGTTTCTTTCCCTGACATAAGAACAAAAAGGGATAGAGGAGTTATTTTTGCTCACAGTTCTGAGATAGTGTTTACCACGGTGAAGAAGTCAAGGCAGCAATGCGCTAAGCAGCTGGTCATACAGCATCCACAGCAGAAAGGATGAGGACAGATGGATGGTTGCTACTTAGGACCTAGCTTTTTCTCCTTCATTAAAATCCAGGATTCTCTCCGCACAGGGAAAGGTTCTGCCCACAGTTAAGATGCCTCTTCCCACATCAACTGATGTCATCAAGATAACTCCTCACAGAAACACCCAGTGGCCCATCTCCTATTCAATTCCAGACCCTGTCAAAAGGACAATTAGCACTGTCAAAATGAGAAATTAGGAGACCATGGAAATCGTCAGATAATTAGCCGAGTGAAAGGGTTAGTTTAAGCTAGTTTACATACTCAACAAACTCTTGGAATCCCATCTCAACATTAATTGCTACAGAGGAAAGTCTTTAAAATTTTAAAATCAGTGTGTTCACTTTTCCATCTTGGAGTCTGGTATAGTTTAAAAAAATTAAAATGTTTCTTTAACTTTATTAAAAATAGATTTAACTGACTGGAGTTAATAAATTTGTCCAAAGAATTTCATTTTTAAAACTAGAGATTCTTAGGAACAAGTTTTGAATCAATCCATAATTAAATCATTGTCTTACAATATTAAAACATGGACTAAAAAAACCCAAGCTTTACTGTCATCATATCATTTTTAAGATAGAAAAATAAGGTGAATAGCAATATTATCTTAGATTTCCTAAACAGCGGCGAAAAGAACAAGGAAACCAGTGGCTTCCCAGTGTTCTCCAGCTCCTGCTCCCCAAGCTTCTAACAGGCACACAGGCACAGGAGACTTACTTCAGTGCACAGACCTAAGCTTCAAACAAAGATTCTTTCTTGTTAACCTCATCTGTGTTTATTTCAGCGACACAAACAAACAAACAAACAAAACATGTTCCCTGGTGCTTCTTAACAAGCCTTCTAAAACTCAACTACACCATCCTGCATTTACAAATGCAGTGTGGTCTGGACAAGCCTCAATCAGACCATGCAAGGGTCCTGGACTGGGAATCTGAAAACAACTCCACCCCAAGTATGAAACAATTGATGTTCAAAACACACATTCCGGGACTCTCAAGTCTTTCAGAATACTGAGACCATCCATGTCTCTTTCTGCAACACACCCTCCCCCTTTGCTGACTGTCAGATTTTGAAACCCAGCCCTTTATTCTGGGCATCTGGCATGAATCTCCACCAGACAAGAAGGAGGAGGGGCAAATTCTGCGGTCTGCATGACAACAGGCTGACAACTGCCAGTTTAGTCCCTTGATGGTGCAAAAATGTCTTCAAGGAGGGAATCCCACTTAACATGCAAACAGGCAGGCCCTGTACGTGTGGTCCCGGTCCATTTTAATGATATTAATTAGAATAAAACAAAACAGCATTCCTTTGGTTTTTTTCTGAAAAAAAACATGGTTAAAGGTACAGGGAATAAATTTTGTTTTGTCAGCTTCTAGATTTACATAGTAAAGCTACACTGGATATTTACAGAAGTCAGAATCTGAAGAACAGATGGTTCTGAAAGACTGTAAGACAAAAGTGTTTTGGAAAAAAAAAAATCTCAAGGAATTCTTTAACAAAGAGCCAGAATGTGTGATAGAAAAAGAGGAGAGTGTACATAGATGATTTTTGTTTTCACTTTTGTGCTTTCAGTGTTTCTTTCTAGAGGCATCTTGTGGCTCCCACCAGATGATCCATATTGTCAAGGCATCGATCTGGTTCATCTTTGTGATTCTGGGCAGATCTCCCTTTACCAGAAACTTTCTGTGCCTTACTCCTACAAAGTTATAGCTGTTTGTCCTTTCGTGACATATTCCATGACTCCACTCTCCTCAGTAATGCATTCCAA
This sequence comes from Uromys caudimaculatus, assembly GCA_028551405.1. Classification (NCBI taxonomy): domain Eukaryota; kingdom Metazoa; phylum Chordata; class Mammalia; order Rodentia; family Muridae; genus Uromys; species Uromys caudimaculatus. The sequence goes on along the minus strand of CM052713.1, from coordinate 53,120,298 downwards.
CATGCCGCTCAAAGCCTTAAATAAAGAGATGCTACTAAATAGAAACCCACAGAGAGAAAGCCAGTGTTCTCTATTTATTGTCTTGGCACCCATTCTGCAACTCCAACAGAATTATTTTCCTCCTTCCTGTGAGCCGCACTGGACACATCTGTCATCTTCTAAATTAGAGCTTACCCTGGGTTGAAATTGATCTAATGGATTTACTCCTTTCCTAGCTTAGGTAGAAGCTGGAGTACTTGACCACCTATAGCACCTTCTTTGAGTTTCTGATCTCCTAAATGGAGTCATGATTATGCCTCAACTAACCTGTGACATATGAACCAATGTTGTAGCGATTAGAGTCCCAATTGAATTATTGCCAAAGGAATGCTTTTATTACACGTCTTATTCTTGTTTCACACTCTCCTCAGCAGTCTAAAAATGGTAACAGCAACACGTCAATTATCTCCCATCACTGGGCATTCTTTTAAGTGCTTTAACAAATATTAATTCAATATGTCAAGTACTCTGAACACCTCGGATTTCACAGACCATGCCCTCAGTGGTTAAAGGACTACTCGCTGTGTATATACTATTTCCCCTTTGATTTTAGACCCAGTCAACTCCTTCAGCAAGCTTTCTTGAGGAAATAGCAGGGCTAGGATGATCATAGAGTTTAGGGAAACCAGTTCCACAGTGAGGTGAAACTTGATCACTAAGAAAACCAAAGATGCAGAGTTAAAATATAATACATGTCTTTCTCATTTCCTTGGCTTTACATTCAAGCTCTTCTAGGTGAGTGCTGAATACAGAGGAAGCACTGCCAAGACAGCCTTGTCGCTGTTATGGACTATTGAGAAATAGCACTTCATTGATATAAGCCATATCTTGGTAGTTTTCTACCTCTTTTGTTATCTCTGTGTACTTTTACTTTTATTCTTATCATCCAGTGTCAGACTTCTGTCTTTCTTTTGTCTCTTGTCACTGTAATAAAACAGGCTGGCAAAAGCAGAAAAGCAATACAGAAGAGGAAGAACTTACTCTAGGCCACAGCTCCAGGTTACAGTCCATTATAGAAGAGAACTGAAAGGAGCAAGGACTTATATTCACAGTCAAGAGCAAAGGGAATTTGTGCTTGCTTGCCAGGTGCCATGTTGCTTCACTCACCCTTATGCAGTTCAGAATCCCCTGCCTAGGGAATGAAACCTCTAACAGTGGGAGGATCTTCCTTATTGAATTAAAATAATTGAAATAGTTCCCCCAAGACAAACCCATAGGCAAACTTGATAATAGAAAGTCTCCTAGTAAGACTCCCTTCCCATGAGATATTTAGATCTAGAATGTATCAAGTTGACGATTAAAACTTAATATCACAGCTCTTAAAACTAGATAGGTTTTTCTTGCAAAAAAGAAACTACCATCCCTTTCTAATATTTTGAAAAGTCCAATCAGGTGAATACAATGATTTTGCTTTATTGTACATATAAAAAAATAGAAACACATTGTTGCAATTGGTGATGCTATCATCTCTATTAACTGTGCCATCTAATGAAAATATTTTTGTCAAAGAGTGCTTGCTAGCCCACTGTTGTCTTAGTTATATAATAGTTATTTTAACTATGTTTTTAATATTACCAGACCCAGATGCCTCCCCCCCCCCATGTGTGTGTGTGTGTTTCTGTGAATCTTTGTTGGTGTATACAAGAGCCATAGGAGAACATTAAGTGTTCTGCTCTATCATTGCCTGTCTGAGTCCCTTAATAGTCAGTGTTTCTCACTGATCCTTGACTAGGCTAGCTATGGAGCAAGCTGCAGTTCAGAATCTCCTGCTTATTACCCTCTCTAATACCCACCTCTACACCTTATACCCACTCCTACACCCAATACTCCCCTACACACATACCCTACCATACACCCAGTACTCACTTCTATACCAATAGAGGTTTCAAATGTATATGCCTAGATACATCTAGCATTTCATGTGGGTGCTGGGGATCGAAACTCCTGGCTTCGGGCTTATTCAGAAAGTACTCTTATCTTTGAGCCATCGCCCTTGCCTTTATGGCCTTCTCAAGAGCTTGTTTGGAGGCTTTTGCAGGAGAAGGCAGCTACTCCATATATTCATGATTTTAAAAGGCTCCTCCCATAGGGAGGGAAATAGTTATTCCCTCCTACCTCGAGTACAGCTTCAGGAAGGACATACATGGAATGGTGAAAAAGAAAAACAATGCTCACTTAAAGAGAAGATCACCCAAATCAACCATGACAGCCACCAGGTGCTGGAAGACAGCTGGGTCTTCCCAATCCCACCCTTGCTATATTCCAAGATAAACAGCCGGGACAAATCCTACATCTATTCATTTTGCTGGTTGCTCTTCAAGAAATAATTCTAGGTGAAATATGCATTTATTCAGTTATAAATGACTAATCCTCCCATTGTTTAGGTCTGAGCATTTACTAATGATTTTGCCACTGATCTTCTTCCTTCTTCCTTCTTCCTTCTTCCTTCTTCCTTCTTCCTTCTTCCTTCTTCCTTCTTCCTTCCTCCTCCTCCTCCTCCTCCTCCTCCTCCTCCTCCTCCTCCTCCTCCTCCTTCTTCTTCTTCTTCTTCTTCTTCTTCTTCTTCGATTTTTTTGATTGGATATTTACCTTACTTACATTTCAAATGTTTTCCCCTTTCCAGGTCTCCCCTCCAGAAACCCCCATTCCAACCCCCTCCCCTGCCTCTATGAGGGTGCCCCTCTACCTACCCACCCACTCCCATCTTCCCTCCCTGGCATTCCCCTACACTGGGGCATTGAACACCCTCAGGCCCAAGGGTCATCCTCCTGATGGCCAACAAGGTCCTCCTCTGCCACATATGTGGCCAGCACCATGGGTCCCTCCATGTCTATTCTTTGGTTGATGGTCCAGTCTCCGGAAGCTCTGGGGGTCACTGATTTTCAACTGTGTATCTTTCTCCTACATTAGATGTTTCTTGAAAAATAATCAAATGTAATAAATTCTCGTGTTAAGTTAGCAGTACATTTCTACCCACCAATCTTTAAAAATAAGTTGTTAGAATAAAAGAGGGAACTAGATACTTTCTTGGAGAATTATAAAAAAAATATTTTCCCAACTTTGTTTAAAATTAAAATGGCAGAAAAACATCGTTAAGTATTAGCATTAAATCCGACTATATTTCTTTACTTACATGAAATAATGTATATGACAATCTACACAATGAAGTGCGGTCTGCCTCTCAAGTACATCTAAACCATTTCATCCATTCAAAAGAAGCATGGTTACATTTCTTCCAAGAAGATGTGAATAAGTCTTAAAATGAGCAAACTCCATCACTGGCCCCAAGTCCCCTATGATCACCACATTTCACTTGATCAGATTTATGCCTTAATGTTCAGCTAGCATACCTAGATTTCTAAGTCATTTTATAATGTTCCTCTTCTCTCAGGTACAACATCATTCTGCTGATCCTCGGAAGATATTGCTTGCATTTTTCAATAAAGAGCAATATCTTTAAGCCATGTAAGCCCATGTTCTTTCACAATGCATAGTGAACAACCTAGATGGCAAACAGGAGATACAGTAAAATGGCAAAGATAATTTTGTATGTCAGGATAAATGCATAATAGCTTAAAATATTTTTATGATTTTTTTAATGCTCTCAAGAACAATGGAACTCACACACATATACAAAATCATGTTACAAAACCATTCTCATTTACTGATCTCAAAATTTAGACTAGTGGGAGACTACATGGGATTAAAGATAGCTACAGTGTATGCATATGCCCAAAATAAATACAAAATAAGAGTGGTTCTATCTGTTAGAATCTGGATGAGTTTAGGCAAAGCATGTATCTGTTTCTCAAGTTAAGTCTAAAACAACATTAATTACCTCTCTCCACAGACATTCAGGGAATTAAATGTTAATACTTGTAAATAATAATTGGCTGTTAGTGAGTGCTGTTTGTATTTTTTTAAATTAAAGGCAAACAAAGTTACTATTCTGCATTAAGCAAGGGTCTTTTACCTACTGGAAATTACTTTTAAATAAGTGCAAAGTCAGAGTGACCATTTTAGCTAAATTAAGCTCTGCAAGTTCGCTTTCTCGATTGAGTAAAAACAGTGAATTTCAAACTGCTTGGACACTTTAATTTCTCTAATTGCAAGACCTATTTTGTGAGCTAATTCTCTCTAGAAAAAATAATGTATCTGACTTTAAAACACATGAGTGTGCACACAATATGCAGATGATTTATTTGGAAAGAAAATAGCAATTTAGGGCACTTGAAATTGGGAGAAATAAATGCAGACAGGTGGCACTGCATGCATACAGTACTTGTTACTCAGTTTTCATCTCAAGAATGTCATTATGCCATAAGTCCATACACTGGATGTAGGCTAACAGTGAAGACTACCTTTTGCAATGTTAGTACAACATCGCATTGTGGTACCATCTCCATTTTACTAATCACTATCTATTGCCTTTAAGGCAGTCCATAAATCGAGCCATCCAAAAATATTAGTTTTAATAATTTGTCTTAGACGTATTTGAAGGACTTTGAGATGGGTATGTAATTATAAATGCTTTGCTTAAGGCAAATGCTACAGGTAAATTTCATCTATTATTATGCTGTACTAAAGGACAAAAATAAAACATACCAACCTCCTCGGGCTTGGACGGGCAGCCCAAGCTGTTTGAGCAAAGGCACTTACGTGGGTTCATTACATGAGTTGCATTGAGTCACTGAGTGATCAGTGTAGACATTGATGTTCCTTTCTAATTGCTGACAGGCTGCCTAGTTCTTGTACACTGAGAGGGTCACAATGACCCAGAGTGAAGCCCTTACAGGGAGGAAGCTCAGTATTTCCACACAAGTATATCTTCACTTTGCTTAGAGACTTGGAGAGTGGCTCTGTTCTCACTCATTAGACTCTGTAGGGGTTTCACACAAAAATGAGAAAAATTATCACAAAGCAAGATTTTATACTTGAAGAACTTGATTATTTTCCTAATATTTAATGGGAAATTAGGCATCCATGCCTATTAAATATGAAGTATTGCTGAAATTTTAACAGGTTCCTAGGTATTACGTGTCCGGGGCTTGCAAAACCAGACTCAGTAACAACAAATGGGGATCATTGTACTATCTCACCATCGAGGTAAAGTTTACTCACACATTCCACATTGATTTGCAGTGGCATTTCATATTTACTATAAATATTAAAAATTAAAAAATATGAATCCATATATTATAAATATTTATTGACTTTTCGTCTTATTTTGTGGCATCCATTCATTAATGACACTCTTTGCTCCCCTTTGAAGAAGAATCTCCCGGAGGTACATGTGTTAAGAATTTGGTTCTCAGGTTGGCTCTGTTGGAAAATGGTAGTAGCTGTGAGAGGCAGAGACTTCATGTCAGGTACTTACATCCACAGGCTGTGCCTGCAAGGGCTTGTGGTGCAGAATTCTGACTTTTGCTTTGCTTGCTAACACCATGTAAGTGGTTCTAATCCACCATATAGTTTCAACTACTGCCTTCTGCCCTCACAAGTGACCCAAAGTGATTGTTAGGGCCTTTGGATACAAGATGTGACATACAAAATGATGAGCTAAGCAGCCATTTCTATGTCAATTACTTCAAATATTTTTTTTGATACTTTATTTACATTTCCAATGTTTCCCCTTATCTGGGTCTCCTCTTTGGAAACCCCCTATCCCTTCCGTATCCCTGCCTCTATGAGGGAATTCCACCTCCCACCCACCCGCCCACCCATCCCCATATTCCTGCCTTGACATTCCCCTTTAGTAGGGCCTCTAACACCCTCAGGCCCAAGGGTCTCTCCTCTCTCCCTCATGGCCATCGAGGTCATCCTCTGCCACATATGTGGTCCAAACCATGGGTCCATAGATGTGTATTCTTTGGTTGGTGGTCCAAACTCCAGGACGACCGGGGGGGGGGGGGATCAGGCCCATTGACGCTCTTGCTCCCTCCATGGGGCTGCAGATTCCCTCAGCTCCTTCAGACCTTTCTTCAACTCCTCCATCTGGGACCTCACTCTCAGTCCAGCGGTTACTGTTAAGTGAAACTTGGGCATTCTGAACTTTTGCACTAATATCTGCTTATCAGTGAG
>CM052713.1:53095795-53113678 GCA_028551405.1 Uromys caudimaculatus | reverse complement strand
AGGATAGCTTTTGCTATCCTGGGTTTTTTGTTGTTCCAAATGAATTTGAGCATTGCTCTTTCTAAGTCTATGAAGAATTGAGTTGGAATTTTAATGGGGATTGCATTGAATTTGTAGATTGCTTTTGGGAGGATGGCCATTTTTACTATGTTAATCCTTCCAATCCATGAGCATGGCAGATGTTTCCACCTTCTGAGGTCTTCTACTATACTTTCAGGGATCATTTCTATAGTTTGTTACTTCAAATATTTTTTATAATAAAAGAAAACTGACTAATAAACTCGTGTTCATTTATGCTTCATCTGTTGTAAAGGATATCTTTATGGCCCAAAGTTACAGACTATTTACTGACAAATTTTAAAGGTTGTTAATAGTTTCATATTTTGCATTGAAATCTACTGTTTATTGTAATATAAGTTGTGAATAAAATAACCATATTGACATCATTTACTGAGTTATCTAATTTATCCTCACTAATTTAAATGACTCATAACACATATATTTCTGGTGCACCTCATTGACATATTCTATGCTACTTCTAAAGAATTAAATGGGCTGTTCCCAGGAAGATTCTGGCAGCACCTGACCAATACCAATGCAGATGCCCGCGCCCAACCATCAGACTGAGCTTGGGGACCCTGGTGGGGGAGATCATGGAAGGACTGGAGGAGTGGAGTGGATTGAAACGCCATAGGAAGAACAATGTTGGCTAACTGGACCTCCCAGTGCTCCCAGGGACTAGACCACCACCCAAGAAGTGTACGGGGAGGGATCCATGGCTCCAGATATGTATGTAGCAGAGAATGGCCTATTCTGAAATCAATGGGAGGGGAGGCCCATGGTCCTGTGGAGGTTTAATGCCCCAGTGAAGGGAGATGGTGGAGCAGTGGGGCAGGAGTGGGTGGGTGGGTGGGGGAGTACCCTCATAGAGGCAAATTGGGGGGGAGAGGGCAAATGAGATGGGGGGAAGTTGTGGAGAGCTAACCTGGAAGGGAGATTTCATTTGAGATGTAAACGAGTGGAATGATTAAGAAAAACACTCAAAATGAAATTATATATATATATATATATATATATATATATATATATATATATATATATTCAAGAATAAAATGTATTTTTCAATGTCTGGTCAGGTATAAGAATTGTATAACTATGTTTTCATTTGTTTTTAATAATAGATTTCTAGTTTCCTCTCTACCTTTTGATAATATATTAATTCTTTTTTTGCTGATGGAAGAGCTATTGAATATTTAAAGCCTCTAACTGAATTCATAAATGTTAAAAAAAGAAATTGTTATAGACTTTAAAGTAGTAGCAATATTTCATCTGCATGCAGTATCTGGAACATATAAAGAAATCACATGATCCTTTGAAAAGTTTCCAAATTTTTACAATTCATAGAGACACCGAGTTCCTTACTTCTAGATGAATATGTGTATCTCAGTGCTTGTGCTTCATCTAATTCATTACTGTTCCATTACTTCAAAATATATTGAAGATGATTTTAGCTTTATACATGAAGCATAATCATATCTATTCCACTATTCTAATTGCTGAGCATTCTCTGTACTATCACAAACTCCATTGTGTTCAGAGACAAACTCGCATAGCACCTACCCCTTTGACAGCATCGTTTCCGCAATGCTTCTTGGCCTGTGGCCTTGTATTGAAATGCACACTTTTTGAAGAAATAAATATCTACTCCACTCTGACAGACTGCCTTCTGTAGAAGAGGGCCCTTGGAGCCCCAGTTATATTGAAAGCCAGGAAGCCTATCTGAAGAATCCATGGAAAAGCTCCCTGTTGGGTTTTCTAGGAGGGCACGTCTGGTACCTGAGTTAGTATAGATGAGTCTGATCTGTCCAAATATGGTAGCTTACTGTTGTAGTTTAGAGTGTTGGGTCTGGATTCCTAGTCCACTAAGGTAGGGACTGTACATTAGGTCTGCTATAGTAGACCTGGTTTCTGCACCCAAAAAAATTAAAGTTATCTTCTGAAGGTCCTCAGATAGGGCTGATTCTGAGCTAAAGTCTGAATGCACAGGTACAGGGTTTCTAAGGGCTTTCTCCAGGGCTGATGTCAACTGGGATGAGTCTAAGAACTGGATCACTGTAAGCCTGAAGCTTCTCTTTGTTTGGAACATAGATTTATTGGTGCCAGCCTGAAAGTTAAATCTCTAAAAGCTAGAGTCTGAGGCCACAGAGGTCAGCCTGTTACTGGGATAATCTTAGAAGTTAGGTACACATGAGTGCACCTGGAATCTTGGGCTATTCGAAGTGTCTGGGGCCTTTAACCATATTGCTCTAGTAGAGCCTTGATCTTCACTCTAGGGACTTGCCTAGAGCTTTGGGGTAAAGATCCAGGACAAGTTTCCACTGTGACTAGATATTGTGTCTTCTGGAGTGAAGGATAAGGTGTTTATAATGTAGCCTGAATCTATTGTAACGTGGGATTATAGAGGCCAGTTTGGGTCCTGAAGCTTGTACTATTATCTTGATACTGTAGTAAATACAGAACCTGGGTGGACAAATATTTGCCAGTAAACTAAAACAAAAGGATTAGCCTAGTAGTAGTGTGAGCAGGGGGCCAGAGCAGGACTGGGCTGGGTCTGAATTTGGAAACTGGGGGCACCAGATGAATTTGTTGCTATGTTTTCTTGTGACAAGGATGATAAGAGTTTGAGACAGAGTCTATGGCTTGTTCTACTCTTCTTACCCAACATAAAGAACATCTTAGTGCCTTGTGTTGCTAGGTCTTGGGAACAGCTGTTATGAAAAGTGTTGGAATATCTTTCCTACCTTATACAATACAATTTTCTTATGTATAATGCCGTGCCAAGATGCTCTAACATCTCACCCTTAAAAAGTACTCCTTGGCTATTCTGAATGCATGTTTGGGATAGATGTTAAAACTGAAGTTAGGTAAGGAAATGAATTCCAGGAAGTTCTACTGTGACCTGACATCTCTGTGCCAAATGTTTACATGGATTCTTTGTTGGTGGAAGTTTCATTGAAACTGTGACGGTTTGTTTGTGCTTCGTCCAGGGAGTGGCACTGTTAGGAGGTGTAGACTTGTTGAATTAGGTGTGGCCTTATGCGTGTAGGCTTTAATGCCTTTGGCCTACCTGCCTGGAAGCCAGTATTCTGCTAATAGCCTTCAAATGAAGTTGTAGAACTCTCAGCTCCTCCTGAACCATGCCTGCCTTGATCCCGCCATGTTACCACCTTGATTATGGACTGAACCTCTGAACCTGTAAGTTAGCCCCAATTAAATGTCCTTATAAGAGTTGCCTTGGTCATGGTGTCTGTTCATAGCAGTAAAACAGACACATACACATTGTTGATTGTTCAGATGTTCAACATATGGTATCCAGGTCAAATATGTGATTTGCAAGTACTTAACACCTTAGTGGGGGTTTTTATTTCACCTTCAAGGTAATGTCCAATGATGCTTAGAAAATATTTAAAATTTTGTTGACATCATTTTATCATTTCTTTTCTATTGATACATAGGGAACTCTTACCAAATTCAGTTTTATGAGTTTCTCTTACGTGGGCTACCAAGAGTTGTACAGTTCTAGATATCAAATTTAGATTTGCTCTGTTTTGTATGCAGTCATGTACCACATATAAGGACTTAAGTTTTAATACAGAATGTTTTGCATTCAATATTCCAAATGAAAGCTTCTGATTTTTGGAGTTAAATCACGTAGATTTATGTGCTACCACCCCTTAATTGCCTTGGACTTACAAGCATGGAAGAAATATGGTATTCCCCATCTCTCTGTCTCTCTCCTGTATCTGTTGTCTCTGTGCCCTCCCTCAATGTGTTTGTGCAAATGTGCCATGCACATGTGTGTGTGTGTGTATGTGTGTTTGCGTGCATGTGTGTGTAATTCTCCCAAAGTGATCAAGTATTGTTAATAAACAGCAATAAAAGAGATCTAGAACTTACTCTTTAGGGAGGAAATTTCCTCCTCACCTCCAACACACACACACACACACACGCACACAAACTGGCAAAGTGTTGAGATTAAAAGAGGAAGACTGGAGAACTGCAATGCAAGGGATGCACAAGAACTTCTAGAAAGTGCTGCTGCAGGAAGCAAACAATATGAAGAGTATCGATAAGCCTGAAAGGCCAAGTTGGGTCTAATTTTTTGTGTATGAAGACATGAAATACTCATTAATTGCCAAGAGCTCTCTGGTAGGTTATACTGAATTAGAAATTGTTGAGAGGGTAAGGAATACAGAAACAGTAAGAGAATGAATTCTCTTTTAAAGATAATAGAGTGAAAGAACAAGTCAAGATGGAGGTTTGGCTTGTTTCATAAAATGTAAGAAAAGAAAAAGGATAATGCCAATGTAGAAGCCAAAGAAATAATCAACAAGGTAGATGATAAAAGGACTGAAATCAAAACAAAGATGATTGGATGTATTTGCATAGAACAAGTGTTATAAGTACATCAAATCCAACTGCTGTATAATACTTATCAGTGATCATAACTCTGAAGGGGTGCTCGCTTGGGGTTTCTCTTGTATCACTAAGATGCTGAGACACAGGTGTGAAGCAAATTGATATCTGTGCTGTCCCAAACAGATAATCACAAAGGTAATGGCAAGCCTCTTTTGATTTGCAAACATCTGTGCAGGAAAGACATGTTAGAGCCAACAGGAATCTATATATACAAAACTAAAACATGTTTACGTCCTAGGATCATTCATACACTGCCATAATGGGAAAGTAAAGTTGAAAATTAGTAGTTCACACAAACTGGAAAAATCACAGAGCTGGTTTCTGTTGAAGAGTAAGAAAACTCCTGTTGGGGAAGAAGACTGAGGAAAGTGGAAAGAAGTTAGCTGTCTGCTGAATTCTCCAGTGAATAAACACAATGGAGGCGATGATGAGGAAAAGAGAAGTAGATGATGAGTTGAACATGATGGTGTGGGTCTTATTCAACTACAGAGTTGTTTTTTTTTTTTTCAAATAATCATAAGCATGGCATTTATGTAAGTGTAAATATGGAACTTCAATGTAAAGGGGTTAATAAAAGGGCTTTTAAAAAATTCTAAACCCTTACTGTCATGGTAGTGAAGTGAATTTAAAAGAAAGAATTGTGATAAAAGGTATCTCCCTGAGAAGTAAATAAGTTTTTTTTTTTTAAGAATCTGAGAGAATGACTTTTATCAATTAATTGATTAACCCTACTTTTCTGTGCAGAAGATTTTAGTTTTGTGAAGTCCCACTTCTCAAACGTTGGCCTTAGTTCTTTGGCAAATGGAGTCCTGTTCAGGAGGCCTTTGCCTACACTTGATATCCTGTAGGGCACTACCTCTGCTTCCACACTTTCAGAGTGTCAGATTTTACACTTAGGTCTTGGATCCATTTGGGGTGAGTGTGTGCACAGCGATAGATACAAATCTAATTTAATTTTTCCAGTTTTCCTAGCATCACTTCTTGAAGATGTTATCTTTACTCCATTGTACCCTTTTCACTTCTTTGTTGGGTATCAGACAGGTGAAGCTATGCACATTCATGTTGGGTCTGCAGTTTTGTTCCATTGGTTTACAATGTGTGCTTTTAGCATTACCCTTGGCTCAGAATGGTTTCTTTTTTCTTTTTCTTCTTTTCTTTTCTTTTTCTTTTTTTGGCTTTAATTTGTTTTGGCTATTGGGAGCCTTTTCTGACTCCATAAGAATTTTAGGATAGGTTTTTTGTTTGTTTGTTTGTTTGTTTTTCTATTAGTGTGAAGAATTAGCTGCGATTTTTTTTTTTAAATTGGGATTGCATTGTGTCTGTAAACAGCTTTTGGAAGAACAATCATTCTACAATAGTAATTCTTAGTTTCCATCTTAAATGTTTTTGCACATGAATGTACACCAAGTCAGTGAACAGATGCCAGCTCGGCCTCAGACGACACTTGCCAGGTAGAATCATATTCACCACCTGATCTACATCAGAACCTAGCTTTTGCAGAAATAGACAAAACCAGTCTTGCACTATTCCTTGTGCACAGAATGCCTTTCTATTTTCTAGTGCCCTTCTCTATTTCTTTCTTTGGAGGTTTAAAAATTTCATCGGAGAGGTCTTTTACTTCCTTGGTTAGGATAATTCCTACACATTTTGAAGCTATTGTGAATGAAAGTCTTTCTAAAACCACATACTCGTTATTTTTGTTGGCATATATAAAAGACGCTGATTTTTTTCACATTAATTCTATAGTCTGCTTTGTTGCCAAAGTTTTAACTATTTCAATCTTTTCTGGAAAATCATTGAGATCCTTTGCATACAATTCATATAATCTGCAAATAGAGATTATTTGAGGTTTTTTTCCTATTTGTATCACTTTAATTGCTTTCTTTTACCTAGTTGTCCCAGCTAGTGCTTCAAGCAGGGTACTGAAAAGGAGCATGGATTGTGGTACAGCACTGGCTTATTCCCCACTTTATTGAGATTCGTTCAAGATCTTCTCCATTTAGAACAATATTGGTTGTGTTTTTCCTAAATACAGCTTTTTCAATGTCGATTATGTTCCCGTTAGTCCTAACCTTTCTAGGCCTTTTACCATGATAGTGTATTGCATTTGTTAAAGTTTTTCTTTCTTTTTATACATCAGATGATCATGTGATTGTTGTCTTTTAATCTATTTATATGGTTTATTATATTTACTGATATACCTATAGACAAGCCCAGGATCTGTGGGCTGAGTTGGGCGTGAAGGCTGGATATGGCTTACAGTCAAGTGGACATAGGAGCTGGGCTGACTAGCAGGATGTGCATCCTGGTATAACTTTGGAGTTTGGGATAAATCTGGGGTTTAGGGAGGGCATGTGTACGGAAGAAGAATCTTGTGACATCACAGAGCCAGACCTTGGAAAATGATATGCAGGATCTGGCAGAGAGGTAAGAAGTAGTTTGTGAGAAGATAATCAGGATCCTGGAGAAAGGCTCCTGATTAAGGTTGCAACAATGCCAGCAAAGGTGATTACATAAGGCCAGGACACTGAATGTAAAGCCTGAGTTATATCTGGGGCTTGCGAAGGATACATGGAAGGAAGGATCCGGTGAATTCACAAAACTAGAACTTAGTCTAAACTGAAGAGTTTGATGTGACAAAAGAAATCATCCTTTCTCCATTCGGGAAAGGTATTCTGTAGCTTTCTGGTTAAAGGTGAGGGGTAAAAACAGTTGTATGGATTACCAAGGGCCAATCAAACCATGAATTAATAAAACTGATTGTAAAGTGAGTTCAATTAAGTTTTTAAAAGTGTACATGTATTAGAGATCAAGGTCTAAGGTCAGGAAGATCAGATTCCTAAGGATTCCACAGGCAGGGCACACAAAAGCCTTTAAAACTCAAGAAGTGCCTCCCACATGCTCTTACGTCATGGACACTTCTGCTTATAATTTCCTTACCGATACTAGAAAGTCTGATCACTTGTGATGTAGATGAAAGGCCCACAAAAGTGTGAATAAAATCATTTACTCACTGGAAATTTCTGAGGAAAGAATAAACACACTGGAATGTGCTACACTAACATGAAGACACTCTTTTGGTGTAAAAGTATTTTGATTATTTTCTTGAATGATCAACAAGTCATCATCTTAAAAAAAACATTAAAAGCCTTTACTGAATTATTCTTAAGTAACATGAACAAAGGTAATTAGATAAACAACCATTTGGTACAACTGTCCTAAATAAGATTTGCATACAATTTTCTTAAACAAATATTTACTCATTTATGTTTTTGCTTCACTGTAAATTTCTGTGTATTTTTTTGTTAAAATATTGAGTTAGATTCATTCAATATGCCCCCAAACTCATATTAAAGATAAATTAGAACCCACTGGGCATATCTCATAAAATATATTTGGAGATTAATTTCTGATGGATAGGAAACCTTTTTGGTCAGCTTCATAATTGATTTTCAAAGGTCTTTTTTTTCAACTAAAATTCAATTAATCTTATAAAATATGAGTTGGTCCTTTGACTCCAACTTCATGAACATATAGAACTTATGATATGTATTTAGAAAATAAGAATGAGCTGTAGTTATCTCCTATTTATTCCTAGCCAAATCTAACTAAGCATAGTTTATATTTCCAGACAAATTTTCAATAACCACTAAAGTGTCATATTGCTACTAAATAGCTATGTTAGGAAAAAGAATCACTGTTTATTTGTACTTTAAGACAGATTTTTGTAACATACTTTTATTGCCTTTTAAATCATGTGTTAAAAAAACAGTGTAGACATTATAACAAAATCTCCCAAACAGAATAAATCATCACATTTTATTTTATATTTGGACACTTCTTAATTGATTTACTGTTTCTACAGTTTTATGACTTATATTCAGCAAAATATACTGAAGTTACTGAAAAATCTAAGTATGAGTTATTATAATTTGCATTTGAGATTTAACACATTCGAATGAGAAAAGTTGTTCATACGATTTTTATCTAAAGGCAAGTTACTTTCTCATATAACTTCACTGCTATCAGTATTTCACATAAATGGTGATGTTTTTTCCTATCTATTGAATTAAATTTCATGGAAGAGATAATTACTTAAGGAAATAGCTACAAAAAAGTATAGGGAGTCTGTTTACATCAAATAAATATGGAGAAATTTGCTTTCTAGTAAATCAATGTAGCTGAAAAAGTGAAAAGCCAAGTCTCTTGTTTGTGGTTTCACTAATAGTTTTGCATAGGCTGGAAGCTGTACAGCATCTTCAGAACAGTGAAGGACACTTGCGTTTCTGCTTCTTTTCTACCCGACCCTGTGAAACTACACATGCCTGGACAAAGTCCCAAAAACAGTGATCTCATCTCTATGGTCAGTATCTCAGGCATTAGTCCAATTAGGAGACTGAGAAGCATAACATGATCCACAGGTGTAGGGAGCATGTAATTTAGAGCTTCCTCTGGAATAAGCTTGGATTGGCTGGAACTAATGTTTTTCTAAAGGTGTAAAATAACCATGAATTTCCTATTACTGTGAATAACTATTTCTAATAACCTCAGCCAGTTCAAGCAATGATGGTGAACTATTCATAGGACAGCAATCTTACAGTACACTACATAGACCTTCTAAGTACAATGAAGAAAAGACGTCTGACTATTTTCAGGAATGTATTGCCATTTCATTTTTGCCCAATATTTGATACGCTAAAGAACTTGATATGTTGTGGTTACAATATTAATTGATAGAATAAATGAGTATCATTTTAGTGTATGAAAGTTTTAATTTTGTTTTGAATTGTATTTCCTATTTTAAAACTTTCTAAAACCTTAACACAAATTTTCAATACAAAAGTCTCTATAACCAAAGATTCAACTCACATACATTAGAATATTTGTTCAATTTCATTTTAATCAGTATTAACTGAATGTTAGCTCACAGAGAACCTTGAATGTAATAGATTACATCTACAAATACTTACAATTAGAATATCTTTGGGTTTTCATTGTTTGCATAATGTTTTTTAGTCTTTCCCTACAAATATGTTCTCTCTTTTCACCCACGTGGGGGACTTTTAAAATAACTGTTTCAAAATTAAAAATCATGAATTCTGCAAGATTGAATTTTGCCTGAAAAATGCCAATGCCACGAGAAACTAATGCTTAGAATTATGACATTCTAAAATTATTAATCAGTAAGCTTCATCAGCTCCTGATGAAGATTGTGGGAAATGGGGCAAAATTTGAGTGCTAATTAATCCTAACACTAAGTGCATTCTCTCGAGGGGGGAATGATGAAATAACTTCATTTCTCTTTTCTTCACAAACATATTGCTCTTAGTTTCAGGAGATAATTGCGCACATGACTTTGGGATATTAGAAAAGGACCTGTATAATAAGATGGATGGCTAAGTCTACTTGTCTACCCTGCAAATCATTTTGTAGTCAGTATTTCAATTATCCATTCGTTACTTCAACTGAGGGAACATTATGAAAACTATGGCACTGAAATTATTTTGTGACTTATTTTTAGTTTAGGAGCATTTCTATTGCCTTTGTTAATTCAAATGATAAGAATCAGAAATGTTATTATATGCTTTAAGACTTGAATGATTCCACATTATGAAAGTACTATTATCAAATAAAAACACAGGCTATCCATTGAAATTTAAATTTCAAATAAATAACAGTTTTTGAAATTGAATGTATATCTACTGCTAGTAATATAATGATGTTATAAAAGTCATTGTTTATTTTCAATTAAAATTAAATGTATAAAAAAGAAAGCACTATTATCATTTTGTAAAACTCACCTAGTTACAAACTACAAAGTGTAACAATAAGTACAAGGAAAGCTATATTCAGTGTATAAATATTTCTAGAATAATATAAAAAATTATTTGTTTTGTTTTACTTTCTTCTAGAGAAGACTTAGTGAAAAGAGGAATATTTTTAAATATAATAACAAAATACAAAATAGGATATTAGAACTATTAGATATTGTAATTTCAAAAGACAATATTAACTGGAAGTTTCACAATGCCTAATCTCAAGTTATACCATGGATCTATAGTGGCAAACCAGCACAGTTCCGGAAACAAAGTGAACTACTACCATTGAATAGCTGATGTATAAATAAACCCACATGGTGAAAGTCACTTTATGTTTCAAAAGCTGTCAACAAATAGCATCAAAAGAGAACATTTCACCAGGTAGTGTTAGGAACGCTGGCTCTCCACATGGAAAGAGCATGACTTGCTCTGTGTTTTCCACCTTCCTAAAATAAACTCAGAGTAGACCAATGATCTAATACCTGAAACTACCAGAGGAAAACACTGGGAAAACTTTTTAATATGTTAATGTAGGCAAGGGTTATCTGAAAAAGACTCAACATGGGGAACAATCCCCCAAAACTTCAAGCAATGCCATAAAATTATAAAGATAGTGAAAATTTAACAGTATAAATATACATCACACAGAATGAGAGGAAATATTTGCAGCCATACACTCAACAGGGACCAAATACCTAGAATCTATAAAGAGTTAAGATAAACAATAAAATGGCAAACCATTTAACTGGTAAAAGTACTAATAAATTGAACAAACAGTGCTCATGAGAAGAAATAAAAAATGACCAATAAAGGTTTGAAAGAATGCTCAGCATTCTTTTTTAAAATAATATTTTATTTATTTATTTATTTATTTACACTCCAGATTCCCAACCCCTGCCCACCCTCTGACTGTCCCACATCCCATACCTCCTCTCAACTCCCCTGTTTCCAAGAGGATGTCCGCACCCCTCAGCCCCCACTCAACCTCTAAACTCCCTGGGGCCCTCAGTTTCTTGAGGGTTAGGTGCATCTTCTCTGACTGAACCCAGACCTGGCAGTCCTCTGCTGTATATGTGTTGGGGGCCTCATGTCAGCTGGTATACTTAACCAGGAATGAAATGTGAATTAAAACTACATTGAGATTTCATATCAATACTTAACCAGGAATGAAATGTGAATTAAAACTGCACTGAGATTTCATATCAATACTTAACCAGGAATGAAATGTGAATTAAAACTGCAATGAGATTTCATATCAGTGCTGTCAGGGAGGCTGTCATCAGGAAAACAAGCTGCAACTGTTTAATAAAATGTGGAGAAAAAGCAAACTTTGTTATAGACCCTAAATTTGTATATTCCATTGTTGAAATCAGTAAAGGGGTTTCCCAAAAGTTTTAAGTCAGGTGTGGTGGTGCAAGTCTATGTGAATTTAGTGCCAGCCTGATCTATAAAGTGAGTTCCAAGACAGCCAAGGCTACATAGAGAAACCCTG
This sequence comes from Uromys caudimaculatus, assembly GCA_028551405.1. Taxonomy (NCBI): domain Eukaryota; kingdom Metazoa; phylum Chordata; class Mammalia; order Rodentia; family Muridae; genus Uromys; species Uromys caudimaculatus. Next base: position 53,101,888 of record CM052713.1, on the reverse strand, counting down.
TCTTGGAAAAAAAAAGAAAATTAAGCTATTATATGATTCAGTGGTTCAGTAATAGAATATCTGTATGATCTATCCAAAGAATTCAAAGTTGGCATACCATAGAGAGGTACTTACACTTTCACACTATTTCTATACTCTTCATAATAGCCAAAGTATAAAAATAACCTAGAGTCCCATCAACAGTGACTAAATGAAGTAAGTGTCAAACTGATGCACAATCGAATTTTATTCAACTTTAATAAGAATGAAATTGTGGAATTTGAAGGAAAGTAAATAGAATTGTATATCATTATTAAACAAAATAAAGCAGATTTGGAAAGACAAATATATTTTGTCTCCTGAATATAGATTTAAAGTCATATATTTTATTACTTTGGAACCTAAAATTTTAGATAATAAAAATCAAATCAAACACAATAGAAGACATTGTCTAAAACCATTGTCCAACTTATACATTTATTCTTTGGGTTCAACAATGTTCCTTTCGAATTTATGTATTGCTATTTTCAGCTCCAAACCACAGAAGATGTCATTTGCTAATATCTGCTTTTATTAGTTCTTTGAGAATTTTGTGTTTTAATCATATTTACTTTCCCTTCTTTAGCTTTTCCCAGATTCACACACAGATGACAACTTTGTGTCATTGTTATCTCTGTTGAGACCAAATATGCACGAATATTCTTGAATATATGTTCTTCCTCTTGCACATGGTTGTCCTATAAGGGAATACAATCGTACAGAAATTTTATACTTTCTCTGCCAGCAGCTAAAAGTTGCAAATAGCTCTTTCCTATGGAAGGGAATTTGTGTCCAACTCCCTGTCTCTATGTTGTGATTTGTTCTGCCTTTGGCTTACACAAGTCTTATGCATGCTGTCACAACCGCAGAGAATTCATATGTGCAGCTATCCTGCTCTATGAAGAACACATATTTTCCTTATCAACACCTATTTGCTGGCTCTTATACTCTTTGTAACCCCTTGTATTCCAGTAATTCCTCAGACATTGAAAGGAAGGCTATATTTCTGTTTAAGGATGAGAATTCTTTGTTCTCTTATTTTCTGCACCTTGGTCAAGTATACACTTATAGTTTGATCATCTACTGCAAGCATTAGCTTCTTTGACTAGAGTTAAAGATGGCTAGTCAGAGGTTACAATAAAAAGTCAATAGGGATTGGTTTAATATTCTGTCCATGAAGCACAGTAATAGTTTTCTCCTAGGGTCTATGATCTGTCTAGGCATTGCTTTGTGGCTCAATATCGGTGCCAGGTATGGGTTTCATCTTATGGTGTGAACCTTAAATTCAATAATAGAGTTGTTATTTTCTAATGTCACTATTGCACCAATGTGCATGTCTTGCCCAACTAGTCACTAGTGTAGTCACAAGGATCGTGGATATAATTGGGGATTACTTTTCTATCTTGCTACCATACATAGTGCTCCTACTCCAAGCACAACGAAAGCTACCCAGTAAAGGTAAAAAGTCCACATCAGCAACCAGATCAGAGACAGCTTTATTTTGCCAAGTTTTATGCCTCAGAGATGTAATATCTTTAACCATACCATGTCAGTGTTACATTCTGAAGGATAACTACTGGAATGATTATAGCCTGCAGTGTTTGAGGATCTGGCCAATAACTGCAACAATGTAACTGATTCTTGACACTGTCTTTTGTTGACCTCTGATGTCTAATAGGGGCATTATTGCCCAGTTATAGGGTAACTCCATTTTCACTCTTTTCATGTATGTCATATTTTTGGAAAAATTCTATAATAGTAGGTTTCCATATGGCCTTTGTTAAAAGCTTTTAATGTTATTATCTCTCTCAGTTTCCATCTTTTACTCTGTACAAAACCATTTTAGCTTCATATGGGGACTATTTACTTATTGTCAGAGAAAATGACTATTTAGATAAAATGCCCTTAAAGAGCTGCTTCCATTAAATGAGTCAAGTCAGGTGTACTTTAACCAAATTATGACTCATGTTTCCTAAAGAAGAGGAAACACACACACACACACACACACACACATACACACACACACACACACACACACACACACACACACACACACACACACACACACACACAAGGAGAATGAGAGGTAGTCATCATCCAACCAAGGAAAGAACTAATCAGAACCCCTTACAATTTGATCATGACCTTCCAGCCTACAACTCCAAGTTCCTATTTATTATTCTGTCTCATGGTACCTTTCCTTTCTCTTACCTTTTCCCATTCCCCAACCTGATCTGAAGCTCCCAGGTTCAAATGCTTTGTACTTCAGCCTCCCCAGCATGTGAGCTTTGACTGCAATGGAATGTATTTTTATGGTAATCCTAAGAGTATAATTCAATGTGATATGTAAAAGTATTAAGTCACCCTATGTTAAAAAGTTCACATTATTATAAATTATAGTTAGGAGTAAGCATCAGGCATTTTTTCTGTAGCATTTCAATGTGTTCATTTTACCCAATAGTAATAATAAGTTTAATGCTACATTGGTATCTACATTACAAAAGTGAAAATGGAGCACCTTATGTTTCTAGCTAGTTCAAAACCAGAACACAAAGGGAGGGATGGTTTATTGTAAAGGTAAATGGTAAATTACAAATAAAATTAGATATATGGTCATATAATACACATTCTATATCAATAAACAAAGAGCAGGAAGCTGCACAATTTTCATTTAAGAAAAAGAAAATTCACAGATTTTGAAACTATTTTGGACATACATGAATGCCCACTATCTCATATTCTTAGAAGAAATGTTCAATTCTCATTTTAATAAGAAATGTCAATGGTGTGCACATTTTTTAAACCACTGAGGGTTGCATTCAGTACAGCCTAGCCTATAATATTGTAATTTCTATGGCCAACAGTCATACATATTCATTAGGTGTGGGTGTGTGTAAGCATAAAGTAGATCTAACTCAGAGGATAATGAAAGTTAACTACATGTGTCTGAGCATGGCTAAAATGTTCAGTTTTACTTGCAAGCATGACACTGCATCTTGCCTGCAAAGATTATGAAACTATTAATATGGGGTCAAGTATATATATGAATAATACTTTTTAAACTATGATTTGATAATTAACCTATTAGTAATTAAATGCTCTATAAGAGGTCCCAAGGGTTATAAGAAAATTTACATGTAAATAAATTGTGCATAGTAATTGAAAATTATTTATGGCCACTAAGATTAAAATAACAACACTTTAAGAGAAATACTGGTAACCAAGAACCTCTTTCCTTTTTTTCCATAAACCTAAGAAAGTACTATCTAATGTATTTAATGACACTGTTTTGGGCTGAAATTGATTATAGTTTTAAGACTTTCTTTTCATACAGATATACAATGAAATATGGTCATATTTGCCTCCAATTCCTTTTCCAGTTCCACAGCATATCGTGGCTGGGAAGAGTGGCACTATACACCAGGCATGGTGGCAGCAGAAGCTGAGAGCTCACATATCAGACCCAAAGCAGGAAACAGAAAGAACGCTTGAAATGATACAAGTCTTTAAGCTCTCAAACATTGCCCTCCCAAACAGAGCCACCAACTGATGACCAAGCGTTGTTTGAAAAGCCAACGATTACTGGTGATATCTCATTCAAACCACCATATAAACTATTTCAGTTAGTATAGCCTATGTGTGCATAGGTATAGCCCATCCAATGAAGCATGGGAAACCTACCAGTTACCATTCTCAAATAATAAAATAAAGTAAGATGACGTGAGGTGAGATAAAATAAGATAAAATAAATACCTCTCCCAATCTAGCAACTCTCAATCACCAATAGGCATTACGACAAGATTATTTACCATGCCATCTATGCCAAATTTTGGCTGAAAATGTCTTATTTTGATGTAGCAAACGTAAATGATTCTCTAAAAGCATACTAATAAATTCCAATTATTCAATTATGCCATTTTACAAACGTGTTCATTATCTTACTTATCTAACCTTACAGAGTATATGTTTTAAAGTTTTCAAATAACCACTAGCTCGAAGTATTACAAAAACATGATTACAAACATAAAATAAACTAAACAAAAATAAAACAAAAAATAAAAATAAATGCCGTCACTTACAATTTTTTTACAGGCATGGATCGCTAGAATTTAGATACTGAAATAAGTCACCTGCACTTATTTCCTAAATAAATTCTAAGCCATTTAAAATTCTGGTGTTCATTGCTTGCTTTTTGACATGTGGGTCATGATTTTAATTGATGGTGAAGTTAAATCCAAATAACTCTTCTAAATATCCCCGAGCCATGGACTCAAGGAAAGAGACATAGGATACAAATTCCTTCACATTTTGTTGCTTTATGAATAAAAATTTTATTTATAGAAAAGCTCATTGCTTCAATGGTTGATTTGTTGTATAGCTGCTGAAATTGTCTGGGTTTGGTGACAAGACTGATGAATTATATATTAGTTTGCTATTTGTGTACAGGTGTTGCTACTTTTATTAATGTGCCTTTCACTAATATCCACTAAGCTACTCCTCTGTTCCAGATTAACAGAATATATGAGCAATGAATTCTACAACAGAGAACTATGTTGAGGAAGAGAGACTAGGACTCTGGATTTGGACATGTAAGTACAATGTGTATTCTCATATTCAAATGGAAAAGTTGGGCAGCAGTGAAGAATTTGTGGCAAAATATAAGTCTGGTCCAGGTAGATAAAATTTGGGATTTGAAGATATTTAAAACCATTGGGTTAGATAAAGAACAAGGATATTAATACAACTTGAAAAGATGGGGAACCTACGACTAAGTTTTGAAGTCCTTTAGCATTATGTACTTACTCATGAGTTCCACACCAATCCCCACCCTCCGGAAAAAGAGAAAAAACATTCCGGCCATGCCCCACCCACCCACCCACTCGCTGCACACACCACTGCAGCACGACAGGGATGCTATTGTAGGCAGGGTAGCCTTGCCTCAAAGTATGATGTTCACACGGGCTTGTGACACTGCTGCACCTTTACGATGTCTTCTATTTTAAACCATTTTGTCTTCCTTCTAATGTTGACTGAGTCTTCTGAGTCTTCCAGCACCTCCTTAACAATAAGCACAAATAAGCATGTATGTGATCTTCTCCCACACCATGGCACCTCCTAGGGATTCATGCCTCCTCCCAGGACAATCCATCAGTCTGGGTGGCAGCTACTGCTCACCAGTAGCAATATCTGAATCTTCCTGGGTTATTTCTGCTTCAGCAGTCTGGCATCCTGAGGAGGCATTTTACTTCCTCCTGGGCTGCCAGTACAAAAGCCTATACTCAAAAAAACTGTAAAATCTGTATGAAATGGACAATTTTCTAGACAGGTATCAAATACCAAAATTAAGTCAGGATCAGATAAACCATCTAAACAATCCCATAAAGCCTAAAGAAATAGAGGCAGTCATTAAAAGTCTCCCAACCAAAAAAAGCCCAGGACCAGATGGGTTCACTGAAGAATTCTATCAGACCTTCAAAGAAGACCTAATACCAATACTCTTCAATCTATTCCACAAAATAGAAACAGAAGGAACACTACCCAATTCCTTCTATGAGGCCACAATCACACTGATACCAAAACCTCACAAAGACCCAACAAAGAAAAAAAACTTCAGACCAATTTCCTTTATGATTATTGATACAAAAATACTCAATAAAATTCTCGCAAACCGAATCCAAGAACACATCAAAACGATCATTCATCATGATCAAGTAGGCTTCATCCCAGGGATTCAGGGATGGTTCAATACCCGGAAATCCATCAATGTAATTCACTACATAAACAAACTCAAAGAAAAAAACTACATGATGATTTCATTAGATCTGAAAAAGCATTTGACAAAATTGAACATCCCTTCATGATAAAAGTCTTGGAAAGATCAGCAATTCAAGGCCCAGACCTAAACATAGTAAAAGCAATATACAGCAAACCAGTAGCCAACATCAAGCTAAATGAAGAGAAACTTGAAGCAATCCCACTAAAATCAGGGACTAAACAAGGCTGCCCTCTCTCTCCCTATCTATTCAATATAGTAATTGAAGTCCTAGCTAGAGCAATTAGACAACAAAAGGAGAT
>CM052713.1:53055200-53095295 GCA_028551405.1 Uromys caudimaculatus | reverse complement strand
GTGAGTTCCAGGACAGCCAGAGCTACACAGAGAAACCCTGTCTTGAAAAAAACCAAAAACAAAAAACAAAAAACAAAAACAAAAAACAAAAAAAAAACCCAATGACTTAATGAAATTTGCAGGCAAATGGATGGAACTTGAAAATATCATCCTGAGCGAGGTAACTCAGTCATAAAAGAACGAACATGGTATGTACTCACTGATAAGGAGATATTAACCCAAAAATTCAGAATGCCCAAGTTTCACTTTACAGTAAACACTGGACTGAGAGTGAGGTCTCAGATGGAGGAGTTGGAGAAAGGTCTGAAGGAGCTGAGGGAATTTGCAGCCCCATGGAGGGAGCAACAGCGTCAATAATGGGCCTCAACCCCCCCCCCCCAGTTGTCCTGGAGTTTGGACCACCAACCAAAGAATACACATCTATGGACTCATGGTTTGGACCACATAGGTGGCAGAGGATGGCCTCGTTGGCCATCAGGGAGAGGAGAGGCCCTTGGGCCTGAGGGTGTTAGTGGCCCCAGTAAAGGGGAATGTCAAGGTGGGAATATGGGAATGGGTAGGCAGGTGGGTGGGTGGGAGGTGGAATTCCCTCATAGAGGCGGGGAGGTGGAGGAGATAGGGGGTTCCCAAAGAGAAGACCTAGAAAAGGGGAAACATTGGAAATGTAAATAAAGTATCAAAAATAAATTAATTAATTAAAAAAAAGACTAATGGAGACCTCCTGTTTCTCTGTCTTCTCTCCTCTTCCTCCTTCTCTCTCTCTAAATAAAAACTCTTAACACCAAAACCAAAGCCCAAGGTCCCACCCAATGAGCAGAGGGATCAGAGGATCCTGACTGTACTTTGGTAAAGAAGTCTAGTCAACAACCGAAAGCCACAGTAAAAAACTGCAGTGTATAAGATAGATCAAAAATTAGTCTAATTATCTAGAACCAGTCTGTGGCCCAAAAAATTTCATTGCTATGTTGTTGGTATTACTTTTCTGAAGACTTATTTTTCTGAGATAAAAAAAAAAAAAAAAAAAACCCACCAAACTTTAAAAACATAGTAAGATATAAAAAGAAAGATTGCATTCATTCCAAGTATGGCTTTTCCTCCACATGCGGCCTGTAATACTTCATGGTACAAAGTGCTCTAATATATAAGGAATCTTTAATATTCCATTTTAACCGCCACATCCACTGCTGTCATTCTTTTGCTAACAGGAACATTCTAAGCCTAACAGGAACCATGTTTTTGAGGATAAACTAAAATTGTAAATGACCTATCTACATATTGCAAAAGTCACACCCTTTGATTTCACCATTTACAGGAACCTTGAAAAAGACTATTTGTGATGGTCTGTATATGCTGGGCCCAGGGAGTGGCATGATTAGAAGGTGTGGCCTTGTTGGAGTAGGTGTGTCACTGTCGGTGTGGGCTATAAGACCCTCATCCCAGTTGCCTGGAAGCCAGTATTCTGCTAGCAGCCTTCAGATGAAGATGTAGAATGGATGCTGCCACGCTCCTGCCTTCATGATAATTGACTGAACCTCTGAACCTGTAAGCCAGCCCACAGTAAATGGCCTTATAAGAGCAGCCTTGGTCATGATGTCTGTTCACTGCAGTAAAACTTTAAGACATTATTCATAATTCATTTCTATATAACAAATGAATATTTTCTGTGAATTTTATTAATGTGGATACTTTTATGTCTTTTTAATTCAGACTTAAATTTGGCCATGAGCAAACTCAATGTGACTCAGATGCTTCATAGGTAATAAAAATAACTATATTCTGTAAGCAAGGCTGCCTAATAGCTAGCAATTATCATATGTGACTTCTGTGTTAGAATTTCTGAGCAAGTTCCAGATATACAGAGACATACAGAGAAACCTTGTCTAGAAAACAACAACAGCAACAAAAGTATTTTCTCTTCTTAAGTAAATTCAGTTGTTATAATTAATAATAAACTATTATTTCACATTAATTTTTCTTTCTTTTATTTTAGGTATAAATATTGTTTGCAACATTATTATTAGGCAGGTTTTCTTCTTCTCAAATACAACAAGTTTGTAAATGATTTTCATTTGTAAAAAATAATGAGTTTTTTTAAATTTCTCTATATAAAAAAGTCATTCAGAAAAGATAATATTTAAAACAATTATGTTATAGAATTTAAAATTGCACTTTTAAAATATTGCTACTGTTTTTGTTTGGCCAAGGTCCATATGAGAAATTATAATATTCTTACACTTCTTTTACATAAATCACATCTTGAAGCATACACACATGCACACACACACACACACACACACACACACACACACATACAAAAATTAACATGTATAGTCCAACCTCCCTGGTCTGCTTTAGTGAAGCATGCTTTGCAGATTTCCATATTCTTCATCCTTAACTGTTCATACTGCTGCAAACTATGTAATTTTTAACTTAGCTTTGAAATTCCTTATTTGGAAAATGAAATTTTTCTTGGAAGATATATGATGATATATGACAATAGTGTATCTAAACTGTAATGTGGTCCTGGTAAATAGAAAGCATGTTCAGTATGTTAACTATTATTTTTGCTATTGCATTCTTATATGGGTATAATTTTAAATCAAACTAGAATATGTATTTATTAGCCCAAAAGCTCAGAACACCCACAATACAACCATTTAGAGGCAGACTAAAGTGTGGATGTTTCAATCCTACATAGAAGGGGGAACAAAATAATCAAAGGAGGTAGAGGGAGAGAGGAATCTGTGAGGGTGAGAGGAGGGGAAGGATGAAAAAGGGGTACAGGATCAGGTATTAGAAAGAATGGGAGAGAAGTGCAGAGAATCAGGAAATCAAAAATAAATGTGTAGCAGTGGGGATGGGGAGCTGGGGGAGATCAATAGGAAGTCCCAGATGCCGGAGGAGCAAGAGGCTCCCAGGACCAAACGGGGATGACTTTAACCCAATACCCGACCAAGGGGAGATTCAACCTGTAGAGACCACCTCCAGGAGATAGGCACTGCCTCCAGTTGAGTGATGGGGCCACCCACCCTTCTCAAAGTTTTTGACCCAGAAATGTTCCTGTCCAAAGGAAAGGCAGGGACAAAAATATGGAACAGAGACTGCAGGAAAGACCACTCAGAGACCACCCTACCTAGGGATCCATCCCATCTGCAGACACCAAGCCCAGGCACTATTGCTGATGCCAAGAAGCTCTTGCTGACAGGAGCCTGGTAAGGCTTTTCTTGAGAGATTCAACTAGCACCTGAACAATACAGATGCAGATACTCACAGCCTACCATCGGGCGGAGCATGGGGACCCCAATGGAAGAGCTAGGGAAAGGACTGAAGGAGCTGAAGGGGTTGCAAACGTATAAGAAGAACAATCTCAACTAACTGGGCCACTCAGAACCCACAGAGACGAAACCACCAACAAAAGAGGATCTATGGCTCCAGATACATATGCAGGAGAGGATGGCCTTATCTGACATCAATGGGAAGGGAGGCTTTTGGTCCTGTGGAGACTTGATGCCCCAGCTTAGGGGGATGCTGGAGCAGTGAGGCAGGAGTGGGTGAGTGGGTGGAGGAGCACCCTCATAGCGGCAAAGGGGAGGAGGGAAGGGGGGATGGAGGTTTGTGGAGGGGTAACCTGGAAGGGGAGTTTCATTTGAAATGTAAACGAATAAAATGATTAATAAAAAAAGTGCATCTCCTTGCAAAAGCAAACTTACCACAGCTTAAGGTAGCATGCAACAGTGGTTACAATGTACTGTCAACTGGCTCAAAATATTTTAAAATATATCATTTTAAAATTTTTATTTGACAGTACTGTTGAGGAAAGAACACATCCATGCTATGCATTGTATGCATGTGGAGACCAGAGAACAACTTTCAAATGTTGGCTCTCTTCTTTCACTGTGGGATCCAGGGACTGAATGCAGGTTGTCAGGTTAACACTGTAAATACTCAACCACTGAACCTTCTGTCCAACTCATGAGACAGCATATTTAGTTAACCCTTTTAGAGAAGATGCTATCACTGACATAGATACTCATGGCATTTTATATACATATTTAAATTTTTTATTTGCTATGAATCATATTGATAATTGGATTATACAGATATATTTTCAATAATGTTACAACGAATATATACTTGCATTGAACTTCGATTCGATTCTATGCATGTAAGTCTTACAATTTAATACAGTGAATCTCTCAGGTGTATTTGAGCAATAAGATACAATTGTTTCAAAGTCACATGTTAAAACATACGTGAAATATTTTTTAGCTTAGAAAACATTTCCATTGGTTGTGGCGTAGATAATAACCTTCAGCATGTGGTTGTGAATTAAATGCAAAATAACATCAGGAGCCCTGCTTCAAGAAACAATTAGACCTTCTGCAGAGTCATTCAGTAAAATTACATTATTGTGTTCAACTGAGAGGAGCTGTGCAGAATGTCTTTATAAACTATAATTGCAGGGACAGCTGGCCTGAAAAGGAGGAATCTTAATAATATATGTTGCTGAGGTGGTTACTTGTTTACTCCCCATTATGAGAATAGTTGATAAGAAGAGCAGTCATTGTTGCATGGGAAAAAGAAATTAATTCAGAATACTGATGTGGCTCCTCCTGTCACGTAAATGAATTTACAAATGTATTGTTAGTCATGCAAGCAACATTCCTGGAGGATTTCTGCTCCTCCTTCCTACTCCTGAGGCCACCAATCTTCTGTGTGGCTTTGCTCAGTTGTCTTCTTTTATTTCCATAACTTCCCTCCTGTAATGTAAACAGGAGGAAGAGAAAATGGGGAAAGAACAAAAGATAGGCCGGCAAAATAGCTCCACTCCCTCTGCATAGAAGTTTACTAGGGATGTGGTACCACACTGAGATTTATGAAAAGCCCAACAATAGTGCTCATTTAAACCAAAAGGGGCATCCAATGTATGCTTTGCTCTTTTATAATGAATTTTACATTTACATGAATGCTTTTCAAGATTTGTTGTTGTTCCTATTCATTGTCAAACGGCATTTATTTTATCAACAAAGCCTTTCAATTTGCCATTAGAAATCTGCATATGCTAAAATAAAGGTCTACAGATCCTCATGTTCATGAATTACACAGAGCATCCCGTGAAATATGAAAGCTAGGGGCCAGATGAGATGGCTCAGCACATGATGGCCATTGCTGCCAATATGAAAACTTAAGTTTGATCACTAGGACCAACAAGATGAAAGGAGAGACTCAACTCTGAGTCCAGTGGCCCTTGTGTACATGTGTGCTTGTAAATATGTGTGCACACACGCAAGCACAGAAACATAAAAGTAATAAGCTAAAAAATTAATTCAGAAGGCAATATTTCATTCAGAATACAGTGTTGTATAAATTTTAAAAACTCTAAAGAAAGCAAAGATCTTTAATTTAGTTGATTTTTAAATTCTAGAGACAGCTATACTCGAAGTTCGAATGACATATAAAATCAGCTTAGTTTTAAAATTACTATTAGTTACAAAAGTAAATATTAACAAGTATTTGCAGAGAATACCATGGGAACTATAACATTAAAAATATGTAGGCTTTTTTTTTAAAGAGACAAAACTTTTCTAGATTTAGATCATAACATGTTAGCATACTCTTTTTAAAATTAGCATGATTTGCATTTTCATTTGAAAAGAAAGCTAGTTAATGCTTAGGTAAGATTTTAAGTTATTTTTCATTTCTTCAAGATATGAGTATACAGATTAAATATAGAAGATATATATATATTACTAACATTGAGACAGTCATACTGTATAGTAAACAAAACAGTAACTGCACTCTGGGAAGTGATGTGCAAATATAGAGGTGGATATGCAGTCTGTAAAGTGTGGTGATAGGCACTAGGAAGACAGACGAGCAGAGTGTTATCCTATGCATATATTGAACAAGGGCTATGCTATTTTAAATTATGGGTGGGAGGTTATCTTCCTGTGGAGACTTTATACAGGTACAGGCTATGTCTTTTGATAATCCTTTCATGAATCACATCAGGCTCCTCTATGGGAGGAGCCCTTGTAATGTTTTTCCTATCTGCTTTGGCATGCACACAACACATATACATATAAACAAAGTGGACACTGAAAGCTCTATCTATCATCTCCCCATGCATTTTCATCATAAATATGTATATAGGTACATAGATGTACACACATAATTAATAAGCATGTAAGGGATAGGGAGACATGAAAGGAATTACAGGGAGAGAAAGAGGATTGCAAACGATGCGAATATAGTACTCATCTAGAAAGATCTCGAAGACAGAAAACCATGTCTTTCAGCTACGTACAGGTGGCACACACAAAGTGTCCCCATTGGCTCCATCTGCATAGACAACACTCTGTGAATGAAGCACTGGGGATCCTCTGGGTTTGCCTGTCTCATGATCGGTGTGTGAGTCGTGTCTGGCTAGATCTTCCCTTCCACAAATGTGAACAGCAAACAGAGGAACTGGAGAGCCGAGGGAGCTTCATCCACAAGCCTCTTTGCTAGAGAATGCTGGAAGGCCATTTATGTCACCTTAGCACAGCTGTGTTCTCGAAGTCAGAATTCTTATTCACAGCTGCTGCCAAAGAACATTCCAAGACAGGAAAATGAGAGAGCCAGCCTCTGTGGGTCTAGCCTGCACCTGTCCTGTCATCTCAGCTAATGCTCATGCCGATTCAAGGAGGGTGACTTCAGTTTCCTGTCTCTACCATAGTCACAGATAATATTTATCTATCCTTTTTTTCTGATTCTTATTTGGATGCATTTATTTAGGTATCTAATTATTTCCATCGATATCTTATATATTTTATGGTTTTATAATCATATACGACATTACACCATGATTATATGAATACATTAATTGCAGATAGTGATAGAGTGCATTATGAATATATGTGTGTGAGTACACAGACACACACAGACAGACAGACAGGCACACACACTTGAAAGATCTGAACCCTTATGAGGAAGGTTAGGCCCTTAGCAAACTTAGAGCTGAGACATACCAGGGCAAAGACCCCTAGCAAACTTAGAGCTGAGACATGCCCGGGCAAAAATCCCACCCAACGACATTCTTTCTCCTAAGAAACGGGTGACTTTGACCTGACCTCAGGGCCAGAGGCACAATGCTTCAGGAACTAGAAATGTTTGTGCACCTGACCTGTGAATAACCTGGAACAATCTGTACTTCCCCATAATGCAAATCCTTTCCAGTCCCCACCCCTTTGTGGTTTTTTCCTTTAAATACCCCTGACTTCATCTGCCCAGGGCCGAACCCCTCTGCCTCTGCGTAGGTTATGGGTTCGACCCCAGTGCACTGGTCTTCTCACCACCCCGCCCCCAAATTAAACCTCGTGTGATTGCAGCAAGGACGGTCTTTCGTGAGTTCTTGGGGGGTTGCGCCGTCCCAAGACTTGAGTGAGGGTCTCCCGACTTGGGGGGTCTTTCACACACACACACACACACACACACACACACACACACACACACACACAGAGGATATTTTATCATAGGCACTCGTCCCTTTGTCCTTTTTCCATTCCCAAATAATTCCTTTACTTTTCCCAAGAAACTCCCCCCTCTTTCTTTCTTTTTTTTTTTTAAGAGAAAATAATTTTTTTCTTCTTTTTTTTGCTTTCTTTCTTTCTTTCTTTCTTTCTTTCTTTCTTTCTTTCTTTCTTTCTTTCTTTCTTTCTTTCTTTCTTTTTGTTCGTTTGGTTTTTTTGAGACAAGGCTGGTCTCGAACTCAGAATTCCACCTGCCTCTGCCTCCCAAGTGCTGGGATTAAAGACGTGCACCACCACTGCCCAGCTAATTTTGTTTTCTTTTCTTTTCTTTTTTTTTTTTTTAAGATTGGGAAAAGATCTTAACCAATCCTACATCTGATAGAGGGATAATATCCAATATATACAAAGAACTCAAGAAGTTAGACTCCAGAAAACCAAATAACCCTATCAAAAAATGGAGAACAGAGCTAAACAGAGAATTCTCAACTGAAGAAATTCACAGGGCTGAGAAGCACCTAAAGAAATGTTCAACATCCTTAGTCATCAGGGAAATGCAAATCAAAACAAGTCTGAGATTCCACCCCACACCAGTCAGAATGGCTAAGATCAAAAACTCAGGTGACAGCAGATGCTGGCAAGGATGTGGAGAAAGGAACACTCCTCCATTGTTGGTGGGATGGCAAGCTGGTACAATCCTCCTCTTTATTTCAATGTCTTCATTGTTGATGTTGTGTTGTTGATCCAATAAATGAAAATTCCTGAAGAGAAGCTGTGAACAAAAGACTTCCGGAAGGAGTTTCTGTTTGACTACAGAGACTGTGGGCTGGTAGGAATTGCAGTACTGTGGAGAGATTAGAATTTTGTAAGTTCAGAAACTAATGACTTTATCTTGGTCTAGTTTTAGCCTTCTGGAATATCTTTTCCCATTCTGTAGCTGAACTAACACCTCATGACAATAAACATAAATCTCTTAGAAGCTATTAATTTTGTAGAATACTAGCTCCTACCAATCCAAGAGCTCAGAATACCATCAGATAGCATCTTGGACCTATAGAAAAGCTCATATATCTCCTTGTATCTGCCTTCTAGTGTACCCATCAGTGTATTTTAAATTTGTCTTGAGTTATAACTTTGTTCTGCAAAACAAAAATTCCACTGAAATTGCTTTCATGTTGTAAAAGAGAATTTGGAGTAACCTAAATCTGTGTTCCCAGGCCAGGGTCTCTCAACTTGGTTCCAGAAGAAAAACCAAAAAACAAACAACAACAACAACAACAAAACAAACAAACAAAAACCCAACCCAAACAAAACAAAACCTAAAACTATCTCTTATTCCATTTAAGATGAGAACCGTGGATTTTACATCAAGAATTTTTAATAGGGCTGCTTATAGGAGCAGGGATGACAGACTACATGCAGAAGCATGATCATCTTACCAGATGTGATAGTTGACAACTAAATTGGCTTGGAAGCCTTTGAGGATGGACTTTCATAGCTGGGGTAAGACCCAGCATCTCATTTACCGTATGTAAAGATGGTAATCCTGGAACCCCAAAGCACACCAATCTCTAAGACAAAATCCCAGCAATCCCTGGGCTTGGCTTGAAATTTTGCCAGTTCCCACCCTGAAAATCTCTACCCTAGAAAACTCCTGCTTCAAGAAACTCTGTAAGCCTGTCTCCTCCGTTCCCTGCTGCCTCTTGCCTAAGTAGAGGCAAACCACCTTGTGTTTCTCTTAATGAATCTCTTGTGTATAGTTTGTTGCGCAGCGTGACTTTTCCGAGGTATAACACTTGCTTTAGGGAAACCTTTCCCCTCGGAGCAGCAAAACCTCTACTGGGGAAGCTGAAACACGTACAGATGGAGGTATCAGGCTTTATCAAGGCCCATTAGGGAAAAGTTACTACCTTCTGACCAAAGAATGGAATACGAGTTTTACTTCTGTCCCTGGGTTGAAATATAAGATTCTAAGCTGCTCCTAAATTTAGAACATCCAGGCATGTCAATTATTACTTGGCCAAGAGACTATCACTCAGGAAAGGGTGACTTACATAAACACATGCTAAGAAGATGGGAAGAATAATTATTCTCCTCCCAAGGCAATGTCCTTATTTGTCCTGGAAAGGCCTTCCCTCTGGAAAGTTGCTTACATATCTCCACTGCTAAGTTTGCCTGGTTTTCTGGATTCTAACTCAAAGCCTAACTTTTTCTTTTGTCCTTTCTATCTTTTCGTTGGACACCGGCTGTGGCGGTTTGAATATGTTTAGCCCATGGGAAATGCTACAATTAGATAGTGCAGCATTGTTATAATAGGTGTGGCCTTGTTGGAGGAAGTGCGTCACTATGGAGGTAGGCTTTGAGGGATCCCAGTGCTGAAGATTCACCCTCTTTGGGAGACAGTGTCTCCTGGCTGTGTTGGATCAAGATGAAAAACTCTCAACTCCTGTAGTACCATGTCTGCCTGGATGCTTTCATGCTTCTTGCCATGATGGTAATAGACTGAACCTCTGACACTGTAAGTGAGCCCTAATTATAAGACTTGCTTTCAGCATGATGTCTGCTCACAGCAGTGGAAACTCAAACTAAGATGTTGGCCAAAATCCTAAACATGTTTTCCCTGTCTCTTTCAGTATTCTTACGTTTTCTCTGAAGAATGCCCCACTATCTTTCTAAACCTGCTTTTAGATATCTCTTGTTAACTCTAATTCAAAAAGTATGGCTTTATTTCTTCTTTATCTTCTTCCTCTCTGAAAATGTCTTAATGTACAGTTTGTCTTGTTTTATTTTTTTCTTAAATACTAATACAATTATCTTCAAACATACTATTTTGAAGTTGTAATAATTCTTTTGTTCTACAGACGGAGAACCCCAGTCCATTCGGAAAGTATTTGGGTACCCCTGGAACAGACTGGCTACTGTGCTACCACAACTTTTCTGTCAACGAGTTGCACAAAGACTACAGCTGGATAAGTCTGTTGATGTTATCCACCCCAGCCCTACCCCCGCAATATCCGGTGTAACACTTTATGAGACCATGAGCACGAATCATCACGGAAGAAATTTCTACCTCATTGGCTGTTTCAGTTTTCCGTACCCTGCTACCAGAGCATGTAGTATTTTTAATAATAGTTTAATAATAGTTTTTAATAATAGTATTTTTAATTTAGTTCGGCTGGGCACCCATAACAGTGGATTAGCCATCGTTAATCTGCCACTCTGCTCGTAGAAGTAATCAGAAGCTTTATTTAAGCACAAATCCATTTGAAAAGACCAGAATCAGCTCAGAACATACCAACACCAAGTTCTTCCCACAAAAATGAATGATTTCCACCAGAGGAACAAAAGGCAGGGAATAAGAGACAAAGACAAGTAACAGAGAATGAGGGAGAACAGAACAGGAGCAAAGGAGAGGGAGAAGGGATATTTGCCCCAGGGTGGCAAAGGACTGCCTCTGGATAGAGAGGAGACAGATGTGGGCCATGGGTAAATGGCAGCTTCTGAAGGGAAAGGAGAAATCCTGTGTTAGGAAGAATTGGTTAATTTTGATTCACATGTTAATTAAGGTAGCCAAAAGTGGGTCTATGATTGCTGGCTTTCAATACTTTCAAGGTTGGACCTTGGTGGTCAGTCTTTTCTTTTTTTTTTAATTTCAGATTTATAGAGATTTTATTTCCTTTACTGAGAAACTTAAGTCTTGGGTACATCAAAACCAATTTCTGGGAGGGCGGAAAAATCAGAACCCACAATAGAAAAAAAAGTTATCATCTGGGCCACAACAGAACCCAGAGAATATGTTATTATAATTGAAAAATTCTAGGTACTTCATAATTGACCTTTTGATACAAAAATGACCTATTGAATTTGCAACTTGGTTCTTGGTGTGGAGGTCCACAGACAAACTAGGAAGTCTTCAGACCTTAGTTGAATGCCATGAAGAATTATTTGGCTTTTGACTCTTTTTTTCTTGTCTAAGAGGTAGCAGCAGCAACAGTGCCCACCCTCTGGGCAACTTCTTTCTCGGCATGATGGGCCTGCAGGACTGCCACAGCCTCATCCACCTTGGAGTGAGGGACTGGGGGGACTCCAGCATGTGCAGCAGCTCAGAGTTGTCAATCTCCAGCAGCATCCTGTGATCTTCCCAACCAGGTTTGAACGCATTGTTTGGATAAGCGGGAACAAATGCTCCCCCAGCATCTTCTTCTGCTCCTGGGGGGTGGGGGGGCGCTGCAGCCATCATGGAGGCAGTCAGGGGCTCCTGACCCTGGACATGGACCACAGGCTGGGGGCCTGCAGCGGCTGAAGGGCAGGGTGAGGGCTGAGGATACTGGAGGCGAATTTGTATGGAGTCACAGCCCTGGGAGTAGCAGCAGCAACTGTAGCATGAGGTGCAAGGTTTGGCACACGAGAGGCCGGAGCATTACCAGTTGGAGCCAGAGGTCGAAGAGCTGGACGAGGCCCAGACTGCCGCAGAGCACTTGGCATCCCTTGGAAGCCTTGAGGTCTCCCGCCTTGCTACCAGTGTGGACTAGGCCTCATCTGTGCTAACTGGTTAGGTGTGTAGTATGGAGGTCTTCCCTGAGCCTGTGGAACTGCGGGCACAAAGTAGCCCCCAGCTGCAGACTGGAACTGATTTAAGATGGCAGTAGCAGGGAGTGCTCTCATCCCAGTCACACGCTACATAGCTACATATACTTGGTTAGTCAGGTGAGCCTTCCGCTCTTCCTTTCTCTAGGCCAGGGCGACATACAGTGGCTTGCAGCCCACAATGCGTCGTTCATCTCAGTGACAGCTTTGGTCGCCTCTTCAGGAGAGGAGAAACAGACAAAGCCAACCCCCTTTGCTTCTTCCAGCATCCCCTTCGCACTGGTGATTGATCCAAAAGGAGAAAACAATTTCCTTAACTTCTCGAGAATTTGAAAGAACTATTTAGCCAGTTTGGTAAAACCTAAGTGTCAAGGTCATGAGAGACTCCAGTGGGAAGTCCAAGGGCTTTGGCTTTGTAAGTTACGAGAAACACGAAGCTGCCAATAAGGCCGTGGAAGAAATGAATGGGAAAGAAATGAGTGGGAAAGCCATATTCGTAGGCCGTGCACAGAAAAAGGTAAAACGTCAGGCTGAATTAAAACGGAAATTTGAGCAGCTGAAGCAGGAGAGGATTAGTCGGTACCAGGGAGTGAATCTCTACATTAAGAACTTGGTGGTCAGTCTTAAAAGGAAGAAATATCTGACTAAGGGAGTAGACCTTGGTGACTAGCTTTAGGAATGGAATCGATGATTCCGAAAGGAGGAGGGGAAGGGGAGGGGCAGGAACTTCCAGAACCATGTTTGCAATGCTCAGGCCTACAGGAAGGAGTTTTTCACCATTTCAAGTAATGGGTCATTGAATATAATTAAGAAAGTAAGATAGGAGCAAGAGAGAGAAAGACAGACAGAGAGAGAGACAGAGAGAGAGAGTGACAGAGAGAGACAGAGAGACAGAGAGAGACACACAGAGAGAGAAAGAGAGAGAGAACTTAAATCTGAAATTATAAGCTATTACAAATGTATATCTCTATGTAAATAAATGCCTGGAATTAGTTTCCAAATAGCAACAACAATAATAGCACAGCTAATAGTAGAATGTAACATTTACTGAAGTTTATATCCTAGAACTCAGAAATTAAAATCCAACCAGGAAAACATTTAACACACTTAGGGCAGTCACCTGAATTTGTAAAGCTCTGCAAAAACTATTATACTGTTTTGATTTTTGTCTGAAGAATTTCATTACTCATATCCTATGTTTTTAACCTTCATGGATTTTATTCAACATAAGGTCCATTGTTGTGGTGGTTAATCTTGGTTGTCAAGTTGACTACATCTAAAAATAAAAAAAAATAATAATAATAATAACAATAGTAAAAATAATTAAAAAACAAACCAACAAACCAACAAAAAACAAGCATCTGGACATACCTTTGAAGGATGTCCTAGACTTAGATCATTTGAAGTGAGAAGACCCACCCTGAATCTGGGCTATACTTTCTGGTGGCAGTCTACATAAAAGCACATGGAAGAAAAAGAAAACATTTAGTTTGGACTGCTTGCCCACACTCTGGCTGACAAGCGCATTTGTACTGATCCTGAAACATTCCTTCACCAGAGTTAGAATCTGTCTCAGGATTCCAGTCTCTTCAGAATTCCAACATAGACTGAAGACTGACAGCTCTCTGGGACTTCCCTGGGAGTTTAGCACTAGGCTGGGGCATCCAGTCTTTTAGACTGTACAATTACCAAATCCATGGTCTTTGCATCAGGAAACAGCTGCAGTTAAGACACAGTGCAGGCTGTGTACTATGCTCAAGGTTTGGCAGCTTTGGGGAGCTGTCGTCCATGATAGAGGTGGGCTCTGGTAATGCAGTTGTCTTTGATTCATTTCTGTTCCTGTAAGTAATCCCTCATCTTACTCCTAAGTAACTCCAACAGAATCCATCATTTCAGCAAGCTGGACTTCAGTGGTACTCGTACTTTGGTATGCCATGATAATATATATATATAGATATGTATTTTTCTTTCCCTAAGTTCTGTTTCTTTTCTTTTTTTTTTTTTTTTTTTTTTGGTTTTTCGAAACAGGGTTTCTCTGTGTAGCCCTGGCTGTCCTGGAACTCACTCTGTAGACCAGGCTGGCCTCGAACTCAGAAATCCGCCTGCCTCTGCCTCCCGAGTGCTGGGATTAAAGGCGTGCACCACCACTGCCAGGCCAAGTTCTGTTTCTTTAGAGAACCTTGGCTAATACAAAAATCAATAACAGTGCATT
The DNA here is from genome assembly GCA_028551405.1 of Uromys caudimaculatus. Lineage (NCBI taxonomy): Eukaryota > Metazoa > Chordata > Mammalia > Rodentia > Muridae > Uromys > Uromys caudimaculatus. The sequence continues at coordinate 53,080,988 of CM052713.1, read as the reverse complement.
GTATCTTGTAAAATTGCTAAGGACTTAGGTTTATCTGCTTCACCACACATAAAAGAGATAAGTATATAAGTTAATTCAAATGCTAATAGCTGGATTTAGTCCTTCCACAGCGTAATATATTTCAAAACAGCATGTTATAAATTTTAAGATTCATTTTGTTTACTGATTTAAGAATACATCAATATTTAGCATCTTATAGTTCTTTTAAAATAAGTGTGATAGCTTACTGCTGCACAATAATCTCCTTTACTTAAAATTTCTCAATATAGATTATAAATACATAGTATCCAAATCACATCATGAGTTATCCTGTTGTTCATATTGGATTTTAAAACATAAGCATAAATTTGAGAACCATTTCTGGTGAAGCTATGAACAGTCACCCCAGTCAGTGTGGCCTCAGTTTCATTTCCAAGAAAAAGAAAACAATTCTATTAATTTTACAAATCTGAAGAAGCTTTTATTGGTTTTCATTCACTAGGTCTGCTCCAACACTCTTCATAGATATATAAATTTTTAGCTTGTTGGACTGTAAGACTTTATAACAATTGGCATCTAGTGGACCCTCTTACTTAACAGTTGAAGTAATTTTAGTGTCTACATAAAATGATTTGTCTATGAAACTTGTATAGCCAACATTTTTCTTTGGTATCTTTTTTATTTTCTTTCTTTTTGTAATTTTTATTTTTGGATATTTACGTTATATACATTTCAAATATTTTCTCCTTTGGAAACCCCCTATTCCATTCCCCCTCCCCCTGCCTCTATGAGGGTGCTCCCCTACCCACCCACCCACTCCTGTCTTCCCTCCCTAGCATTCCCCTACACTGGGGAATCTAACACCTCAGGCCCAAGGGCCTCTCCCTCTCCTCCCCCCGATGGCCAACAAGTCCCTCATCTGTCACAAATGTGGGCAGCACCATGGGTCTCTCCATGTGTGTTCTTTGGTTGGTGATCCAGTCTCCCGGAGCATGGGGAGGTCAGGCCAGTTGTCGCTGTTGCTCCCTCCATGGGGCTGCAGACTCCCTCAGCTCCTTCAGTCCCTTCTCCAACTCCTCCATTCGTTTCTTTAGTATCTTAAATCAAGCATGTTAAATACCAGCAACAGTTTTATCTGTATTTCATAAGTTTTCTGTCCAAGTTTCTGGGGTATGTGCACAGAAAAACGTGTTTTACTTCAATTTGCTTAATATTTGATCGCAATTTCATATATATAAATTTGAAATTTGCCCTTAAGACTGTTCAGTTTTACACAACACACCTCCTTCAGGTGTCCTTCTGACATTACATGTTACTGGACTCTACCTTAATTAGACAATTATTTAATACCTTAATTTTCATATTGGAATCTAAATATTAAGAGCATCCTAGAAAATTTAACATAGATATTGCATTCCAAATACAGTATCTTTTGATTTCTGGGCCTATAGAATTATGGATGTCTAACTAGAAGTAATCAAATGAGTAAATTATGGGCAAAATATACAGTTAAACATCTTCTCAAAAACAATGATAGTACTGAGTGTTTAGATTAACCATTTTTGCTTTCTGGAAACAGGGTTCTTTCATAGCCATGGAGCATTAAAAAAACATGAAAACTAACTCTTTATATATATATATTTTTTGATAATTTATTTACATTTCAAATGTTTTCCCCTTTCCAGGTCTCCCCTTTGGAAACCCCTTATCCCATCCCCCCTCCCCCTGCCTCTATGAGGGTGCTCCCCCACCCACCTACCCACTCCTGTCTTCCCTCCCTGGCATTCCCCTAAACTAACTCTTACTGTTTATCAAGTCAAAAGTTTGAGAATATATATATATATATATATATATATATATATATATATATATATATCAGAGTTTTAATCATTAGAACTTCATATCTCTCTATTGGAAACACAGTTTTGAGGTCTAAGAGAGATCCATTTTTATTACACAAGGACTGTTACACTCAGGAGGGATCATAAAGGCACTAAATGACAGGCTCAAACTTGAAATGAGTTTGTTTGATTTTCCTGGGAGGATCTGGGGAAATATAAGGAAAATACCAAAATAAAAAGATCAAACATATTATATTTTGGAATTTATTTCTTTAAATAATAAGACAATAATTAATTTATTAGTGACCACAAGTCTATAGATGGTCCATAAAGAAGAGAGGATGCACTCTTAAAGTCAGACATGTTTGGATGCCCAAGACATGGAATTACAAATGAAAATATTTCTAAAATTAGTAAAAATCTAATACTAAAATAATTATAGCTCCTATTATTTTTTATAGTTAATTGAAGTATTAAAGAGAACTTGTACTTTATAGATTTGTAAAACATACATTTAGATATAACTGGAATTATAATTTTGCATGGGTTATCTGTCATTTCAACAAAATCCACTGTATACAATTTCAAACTTAATTTTTAGAAATTATTCATTATCCTGAGAAAAAAATGTTAAAATCTTTCCCTTAAACTATTACCAATGATAGAAATATTTTTCAGTAAGTAAAATAAAAATATTAAAATATAACTCAGAGAATTTTTATTACTTGCCATAATAAAACATTTTGTGTGTGTGCAATTGACATTGAGACATCAGTAATTAACTACTTGCTACTTAGGTTGTATGTGAATTGACTCCCAAAGATACTTACAATTTTGTTTTACTGTGCTGTCTATCTGCTTTGATTATTTGGGTTCAGGTTTAAAGAATAAATTACAGAAGTTTTTATTTGAAAACACTATAGCCTGAGCCCAAACAGCTGTGTCCAACCTGAGGGTTATGAGATGCATGTTACCCCAGAGACTTATGAATGCAGCAGGATTCAAAATAATGAACTTACTTAACATGATTTGCAGTAATTTTTTGTAACTTCATTGCACAGGACTAGAGAGTTTATTTTATAGAGGACAGCATCCTGTCTTGATGTAAAAAGTTAGGGACATCTCTATCTTTTCTTTAGGAACTCTTTAAAGGTAAATAATATTTTGTTCCAGATATTTAGTCTTGAAGTCTTGATTAATATATATATATATATTAATATACAGATATATATATATATATATATATACAGATCTACACAGATATATGTACGTATATAAGGTTCAATGTCTATGACTACCTTGCAATATTTGAGTTTAGGTATGCATGTGAAACTTTAAGAATTTTTAACACACTATTTTGGCAGGATTCCACAAGGACATTGTAAATTCTCTAATGGAGAAACCACATGTTTCTCATCATGAGTATAGTACAATTTTTGACACATAGTAGGCTGTTAAAAATATGTGTTGAATAGAAAACAAGTAAATGGCTGAATGTTCTTAAGCATTCTGACTTAGCATTTGGAGGTTATTTTTGGAACTGATGTGATGAATATGTACATTGACTACAGCAGCAAAGATTTTCCTTTGACAAAAATCCAAGGGTTCCTGGGAAGTATGCTCGTTCCCTGTAGCAGCCAACGTTTTCCTTGATGTTTTCTTAAATGCGTGCACCATGGAAGGTTTTGGCTAAATCTCAAAGAATGTACAATTACCCTTCTATTTGTACACTTTAGTCTACTACATGCTTACTTTTCCATCATATAGCTATTATTTATAGCTTTGATATACGATGCCAATGATTGTAAACACTTCTCTTAAAACAATTGTCACACTATTAAATTCTCACTTAACATATTTTGATCGGGTATTACCCACAAAACCATCGACTACAGCTATGAAGGTTATTGTTCATATTAGTCTAGAATTGATTATAAACTATCTATCATAGTTCATTCTAGTTGTAACGGGGAGAGATTTGAAAGGGAACTAAATTGTTATCTTTACACCATGGTCTTCATAAAAAATACATTTGTTGGGATTTTGATACCTGTACTATATATTTTGCCTTTCTGCCTCTCCCTCTCCCCTTCTTTTTCTCCCCGCACTCTGTCTCTATCTCTATCTCTCTTTGTCTCTCTCTCTCTCTGTCTCTCTCTTCTTCTCTGTGTGTGTGTTTTACTACATATTAGACTATTTAGAGTTTTTATTTCTGTAAATTAATTCCTACAAAACTAGAACCAAAAGCACATACCTAGAAATTTCAATTTTCCCCAAGTATTTTGTATCTAATATATTCCAGTACTTTTAGTGTGTAAGATTTTCCCTTACATTCCTACAGTCTTAAGTCTGGATTGTAAAGTCTAAAATATGGACAGATCTTGTTCATTTTCAACACAAAATGTGCTGTTCATACAGTGACTGCTTTGCTCTGACTCTGTCTCCCTGCTTCCTCAGATGCTGATATAATCCCTTCTTGGATACCTGGGTAGTTGTTACTGATATTTAGTTTTTTATGGCAAAGGCATGTTTCATTTAATTTTTTGTCATACTGTTCTTTCATTATTGTAAGTCAATATACCAATAAACATTCTACATGAAAGACTAAATTATGGAACAAATTTGAATCCATCACTGTCTACAATTGGGAGAAAACACATGAATTTGAATTACCCCCCAAAAGTGCTCACATTAATTCTTCAAATGGTACAATTCAAATAGCAGTAGTAGTGAAGCAGGCTCCCTGAGAGCAGCGATTATATTCCAATTATGTCATTTCGAGGCTCTTAGCTGCTTCTGTATCAGGCCCACATCATAACCACAGAACAGACTGTTTTTGAGGAAAAACAAATACTGCCCTTTTCAGGCTTTTGCATTTTTATTATGTTTACGGGTTTCCTTTTTACAAAGCTAAATATTGACCTGGGTAATTGTTGTATCCAAAGCAACAGACATAACCATATTAGTCAAAATGCATTTTGTTATCACTGAAACAGAACAACCAGCTTAGCAAAATCACGAAAAGACTTAATTATCTTCAGCTCTAATTCTTTTACTCTGAATACCAATTTTCTTTTGACTGCCTACATATACAAACACACTGAATATGTATATACATATATATATCAACAAACAAAACATTGTGATTAAAAACTTCCCTGAGGTGTATAGTTATAGCCAACCCCTACATCTATTAATTTATGTATTTGTGAAATAAATTAGATAATAAATGGATAAGCTTGGGTCTACAATGTCAAACCCATGAAGCTGTGTTGCCCTGGTGAGAAGTCAAAGGTGTTCCTGTCCATTTAAACAGCATAAATGCCAGGGGAGAAAAATCCTTTTGTTTTATTTTTAACAATTTCATATATTAAAATAGAAAAATCTATGAAGACAACAGAACTGAGCATCTTTATTGGATAAGATTGCAAGAATGAATGACAATAATGATCAAGAAACATTGACATCTCTTAGAACATGTTTTTAAAATCAAATATTTTCATTCAAAGATTTTAAAGATATAAGTAAATGAACAATTTTGTTCTGAATAAATCATAATCTAGGCTACAATTATTTTATTAATTTATCATGATTCAGAACAAAAAATTGTGAGCATGGGGTAAAATGGTGAATTAAATGCCTACGGTGTACCTCAACAATAGGTTATAATGTTCCGTCCATTTCATGAGATGGAGTTAGGAGTTCTACATAGACCATATAAATTAATTTGTAGTGCAAAAATCAGTATGATTGTCTGATTTAACCATTTATTCACAAGCAACAAAAATAGGAACCTTATTGAATAGCAGATAGCTAACAACTCTCTTGATTTTGGTGTCTAACAATTTTCCTCCCTTTTCTTTTGAAAAATTTCAGTAAGACTGATTGAAAGGAGTCAAAAAAAAACCCCACAGCTATGGATCCATCTTTGGGGCTATCAAATTTGTAGTTCTTTCTCTACATTTCAAAACTGAATATCCTATCCATTGGCCTGGTTTGTTCATTCCCATTTTACTGAAGTGGCTCTCTTAGGTAGGGTAGCTCTGGAGCCCTTTGTTGAGATGTTATTTGACCAGAGAATATAGATCACTGTTTCCACAGCTAAAGGCCATTCCATGTAGAAGGATAACTAGAAGTTCCTTTCTATTACCTAGGGATCAGGTTATTTGTTACTTTGTGGTGAGATCTAGCAGGTGTGCTGTGTACCCATTCTGTGTCTGTTGGCTATCTGTCTCCATGAAGTCATATCCATTCATCCAGACTACAGGGAGGAAGACAGACCAGCATATACTTTCTGGTTATTCTTGGCAGTTACAGAAAAAGTCACATTATTTGGATCTTGGTGTTCCTCTAAGACTACAAACCAAGGTTGGAGGAAAGAAGACACCCTAACATCACCACCATCAGACTTGTTGTTCATGTCTCTGCTTGATTCTTCATGTGAGTTCTTTGGGGTTCTCTATAGCCGTTTCTGAGTCCTGCAGAAGTTCAGCCCCCATAATCCAGAGGAAAACAGGATTAGAATGAGCACACCAACAGCCACAATGGTATTGCCACTTTTGTGCTCATGGCCAGCATTATACAGTCAAGTCTTAGTGCTGACATTTCTCCCCAATATAGCCAATAACACGACTTCATGCATAGCTGTGTACTGCTTCAATGTGCATTCACACATCACATGGAGGAGGTAATCACTGTGCAATGGGGCCAGTCTGGGTAACCATTTCTCACCAGATTTTACTCCAAGTTTAATTAACTTGTCTAATGCTGTCATGTCTTTACTTATAACAATGCTATTGCCAGTCAGAATCTGAAAATCAATCAAAGCAAAACATAGTTCTCAATCTGAGTTTTAATAAAACCTTTACAACAAACATTTAGAAATAATGAAGTTTTGTTGGCAGATATGTTCACAGCCTCCATTTTATGTAAGCAGAGATCTGCATCTGGTTTGCAATGGATGGACCACAAACATATGTGGGAACGCTACTTCAGACACATACCATTTTTTACCAATCTTATTGTCTTATACTACCTATATCCTAACTCAAGAATCACAGGTGAGCCCCAAACCCAACTACAGAAAATAGGTGACCTACATTGTTTTATGCAAGTCTTAGGCATTTAGACGCAACCATTTTGGCAATTCCAAAAACAGACTGCTTGGTGTCATGTCAATAAAAAGTGTATGTTAAGTAGTTAATCATTATTTCTCTGTGCCTTAAAAGATCAGACCTGGCAATCATTGTTCTAAAGAGCTTTCAATCTAAACATATTTCCAGGATCCATCCAGAATAATCTTTCTGGCTGGAAGGTGGTCTTCTTGATTATTATTTAAGAATGCTTTTGATTTAAATCACTCCCTCTAATAAGAGACTTCCCACTGTCCATCCAATTGACTCACTACCTGATGCAGTCCACAGCCACACCTAGCCCAGTGGTTCACAATCTTCCTAATGCTGCAATCCATTACTAATAGTTTGCATATACCAAGAGGTAAGAATCAGATTGTATGATAGAACAAAGTAAGAAGATAATACATGAATATGTATAACATATATGTTTATTTCCTCTTCCCTTGAATGATGATTATTTTACTTCATGTGAAACTAGAGAACTATGAATATTATAATTTGGAGGATCTGGTTACAGCTAGTTCATTGAAGATCAAATTGGTCATATATGTAAGTCACATATTCTAAGTCAGGGATTTGGTCGCCAACAGAGTCCAGGAGCGTATCTGGAAACTGATTTTCAAAATGTCAAGAAGTGTAATGGTCAAATGTGTAATGAAAGTCTAATTGTAATAAGACAAAAATGCAAAACCAGAAAAGCTTCTAGAACTCTGCCTCTTGGCTCAAAATTCTCTTCTGAGTTCCCAAATGGACCATCAGTTTTCCTCTCTGCTGCCAACACTTAGAACATTGTTGAGTCTTTAGGCCCAAGAATGAAAATGCTTTACTTCTGCCGTACATTCCTATACTAGCTTCAAAAAATACCATGTTCCAGTATTCATTTTCTCCACTGTATAATAAATTACAAATGTGTGAAGGCATAAAATGAAAATTATTAAAATATAATTCTATATTTTGAGAGCACAAGATGACTTTTATTGAGATAAAATGAAGTTGCATTTAGACATATGTTTTTTTCTAGAAGCTTTGGTTGAGAGTCTATTTTCTCATTTGTGTTGGTTAAGAGACTGGCCCCACTTCCTTTTCTGTGTAAACTCTTGGATTTCCTGTCTTCAATTCCAGGCACACTGTATCTCTCCAATACTTTTTCTGTGAATAAATCTTCTTCTCTTGAAATGAGGGACAGATTCCATTTTTAACAATCTACAGCTAGATTAAACCTATCTATATAATCCAGACTAATATCCCAACTTGACCTCTTTACTTGAATATGAAAAATCCATGTTGACAAGTAATGCCAATTTATTTTCATAGATTCTAGAAAGTATGGGACTCTGAATGGCCATTATCATGTCTGGTGTCAAAACCACCTGTTAGATGACCTTCTACATTCTTGATTTCTAGATCTGAAGTTGCTCCTTTAACATTATATCATAAAGACCCAAGGCAATGTGACTTTAATCCTATAGCATTCCTAGAGCGTTCTGAAAATATAGCTCAGAAGTTGTACGCACATGTCATATCTACATACTGAGATAAACCCTGCCTCCTGCTTAGCAGGTCTTATTAATTTGAGGTTCACATGATATCACATCCCAACCATAAAATCATTCAGCTCCTACTTCATAACTATAATTTTCCTACTTTCATGGGGTGTAATAAATATTTATATGCAGGGTATCTATATATAACTCCTAATGGGGTTGTGATCCACAGGTTGAGAATTGTTAGTCCTTCCTTGATAAGCCTTTGTCACCAGGAAGTATACATATTAGCTCTCTCTATCCATTTCAAGGCTACTTGTGATTATATATATATATATATATATATATATATATATATATATATATATATATATATATAAAATTGTTTGTGCTGGTTAAGAGATTGGCTCCACTTTCTTTCTTGTACAAACCCTTGGATTTCCTGTCTTCAATTCCAGGCATACTGTATCTCTCTGATTCTTTTCCTGTGCATACATCTTCCTCTCTTAAAATAAGGGACAGTCAGGAGTGGGTAGGTGGGTGGGGGAGCACTCTCATAGAAGCAGGGGGGAGGGATATGGGATAGGGGGTTGGAGGAGGAGAAACCAGGAAGGGGGATAACATTTGAAATGTAAGTAAATAAAATAACCAATAAAAGAGAAAAGAAAATATGAGGGACAGATTCTGTTAAACAGGGTCATAATCTAATGCAAAAATCATTGACTTTTGCTGGCTGAACAGAGTCCTATAGCTGTTACATCAAAGTGCATATGTCAAATGTCTTGAAAATTGACAAACAGTAAAAATGTCATTTCCTGAAGATACCTGGATCTTTCGATGCAAGTGTAGGTCATACCCAGGAAACTGGGCTAAGAGCATGACAGAAATCATGCATCCACTATTAGCAAGTGATGAACAATCATTACATGTTTCTCCATCTGTGTTAAGCCTATGGAATAGATACACAGGGGACATATGATGTCAGAACACAGCCATGGCTGTGTTCAGATGCATTTCTTGGACAGGAAATGAATTCATAGCATGGTTTTCCATCAAGAAGCATAACAAATCCTGCTGGACATGTGCAGTAATAGGATCCTAGTGTGTTTTCACACCCAAGAGTAGAGCCATGATCCTGAAAGCCACATTAATTGACATTGTCACAGTACTCTTGTAGCTGTGTAGCCCTCAGTGTGTGTTTCCTTCTCAGCCCTTCTGGATTTAGCTTAATGTACTTTTACATATTTTTAATTAATGACATTTGTGGATCGTGTGACTTGTAGATGATGGATTTATGTGTTAGAGGCTCAGATGGTAGCTGGCACTGTCATTTAATGCTGTGTGAATTGATTCCATTTATTTAAGTATTTTTTTATTTTTTTTAAATTTATTTTATTTATATGATGAATACACTGTAGAAGAATACACACCAGAAGAGGGCTTCAGATTCCATTACAGATGTTTGTGAGCCACCATGTGGTTGCTGGGAATTGAACCCAGGACCTCTGGAAGAGCAAGCAGTCAGTGCTCTTAACCACTGAGCCATCTCTCCAGCCCTTTATTTAAGTATTTTGAGTCCCAGTTTTTTTTTTTCAAGGAGATTGTTACAACAATCCCTGATTTACTGTATGAAAACTCTCAAAGCATATGGGATTTTTTGAGAAGAGAACAAAAATCCATGTAGCAAACTATAAAAGAAATCTTTATTAATAGATTTTCCTTATGAATGAAAGCAAATAATTAAATATCTTCCTTATTTACATGAAAATTTTGGCATGGTAGCTTGCTCATTTTTGGAATGTTTAGAATTTTCTATATCTATCCCAAGAACAGCAAGAGGAAATTTTTCTTTGAAAGGTTTAGAAATACTACAGATGAAGAAGGGGTGCATCTGCCACTCCACCAGACTGTTAAGCTGTAGCAACCCTTCCGATTTTATCATCAATTCACGTACCCCAAGTAATATTGATAGTCTTGTACATGTGTAATTATTCCCGTGTGCCACTTTGTGCTTGTTGGTATCTTTGCTGTTATAATAAATGTTTATTGTACATTCACCAAATATGTAAAAATTCAACATACGAATAATATTTCACACAGGCATTTTCTGATGCAAAGTGTACAGAACCGCAGCTCCAGAAAGTACAATGTAAGTAGAAACCAACAGCCTCCAAACACCAGTTGTTAAAGAGACACACATGTTATGTTATCATGTGGGACTGATCCTTTCTGTACAGGATATCAAGTGGCAGTAGAGGAAATCACATCTAATAACAACAATACCACGACCAATTAGACATAGCTGGGGCAGCAGTGCCTAATGGATGGAAAACACCTGTTGTTACAACACCACACACTCCAAAGAGTTTGTGAATTACATGAGAAAGAGTCAGAGAATTTGCCACATTATGACTCTTTTAATTAGTATTTTAGCTACAGAGACAGCCTAAACTCCCAGACTAGCTCAAGGTGCTGTTTTGCAAAATTCCATATAACATCAAGCAAGCATCCTGAGATTTAAGAAAGAAATAATTTTTCTAGTAAAATTACTTTTCAGGATATGTGCTACTTCTTATAATGTTAAATAGAAAGTTTATCTTTAAATATTACAGATTTGGAAGGGGGAGAATGGGAGAAACAGTGACAGTATACTAAATCATGATCTCCATATCGGTAGGAGTTTTTAAGTCTGTTAGAATGGATGAAACATGATGTGTATACACCAGCCAGCTCCAGCAGTTGTAAGGATGCTTGTATTAGCGTCCATCTAATTATATTGCAATGATGTAAATGTTGATCCTGGTTCTTCCTCCTTGCCCCATGCTCAACGAAATAAGACTCAGACTCAAAATATATTTACAAATATCTTGACCATATAAGTAGACTCTTCTCTGAATATATCCTAACTTATTATAAGCCATTTACTCTAGTCTACATTATGTCATGTGGCTGATTACCTGTGCTCAGATACCATGTGTCTGTCTTGTCACAGCTTCCCAGAAAATCTTCTCTACCTGGCTTTATCCCAGAACTGTTTCTGCATCCCAGATGTCCCAATTTCTATTCTACCCTTTCCTATACACCATAGGTTTTTTTCTTAATTGACAGGTGAAGCATCCATGCAATACACAAGATATTCTATCTACAATTCCCCCTATTTAATCCAATAAAAGGCACATTTTTTCAAATATATGTTGAATACAATTATAAGAATTATGAAACTATAAGGTAGGGTATACATTTACATTGTCCAGTTCATAGTATTTGGCAATTAAGGAAAAATGTATATATTATATATCCTATCTTGGTGTATTCAAAGTTTTGTACCTAACTCAAGTTTTATCCTAACTTGAATTCCAACCTAGAAATGTCTTTTAGACCTAAGTCATCTTCTTAAATCCTAAATAACTCAAGCTTAATTGGGAGACTGTAACTATCTATTCTCCAACACCATTAGAGACTTGAGAAGGAAATACATATTATATGAGTATGTAGGAAGTGGAGGCAAGCACTTCCAAAATTGTAGACATGACAGACAGTTGGCTGCCTGGACATAATGTGTAGTGTAAAGTATGTGGACCAAAGGGATATTATAACACATACAACTGAGTTCAAATCCTAAAGTCTCTGTCTCCATATTATATGTGCTTTCCTAGAATCATGAATGGTTGAAATAATAAAATAAATCATATATATAAATATACATATATATAAGTATACATATATATACATATATGTGTATATATATGTGTATATATATGTGTGTGTATATATATATATTTAACTATGATTTTTTACTCTAGAATCAATAAAGGTGTTTGATATTATCCTCATAGAAAGGTCATTTTGTTTAGCATGACTTCAAGTTTCTCCACAATGCATATGTTATTAAGCAAAGAGAAAGTCAAATATAATGGTATAGGCCATGCTAGTAAGTGTCCCATTTTGGACTATTTGATCGCAGGATGGAGGCTCAGGTAAGCAAAGCAAAAAGAAGTATTTTTTCAGGTAACAAAGATTAGCATATACACCTATACTTCGGTGACCACTTAGACTAGCACATAGGACCTGTGTCTACTTTAGCCCTCTCCTCCTCCTCCCACGTGACACACATGTGGCTCCTTTCTACTTGCCTGGATTTTGAGGTTTATTTAGATTAAAATCTAAAGATTAGGAGCTAGGATCCACATAAGAGAGAACAAAAGTCAATTTCTGAGCCACAGTTTTCTCAGATACAAATCAAATAATACTTTTGTGTCTGTTATAGAGAAAATTAAGCCAAGCCCAAATTAATTTGTGAGCTTCTTGGCAAAGCATGTACAAATAGTGTGAGGCTTATAAATGAGGTGATCATTATTAGTACTTGTGTTAACACCCTGCTCCTCCTCCTGCTCCTCCTCCTGCTCTTCCTCTTCCTGTTCCTCCTCTACCTTCTCCTGCTACTCCTCCTCCTGCTCCTCCTCCTCCTGCTCCTCCGCCTCCTGCTCCTCCTCCTCCTGCTCCTCCTCCTCCTGCTCTTCCTCTTCCTGTTCCTCCTCCTCTTCCTCTTCCTGCTCCTCCTCCTCCTGCTCCTCCTCCTCCTGCTCCTCCTCCTGCTGCTCCTCCTCCTGCTTCTCCTGCCCCCTCTTCCCCTTCTTTTTCTTCCTTCTCCTCCTGCTGCTTCATCATAACATTAGCTTTTATCAGCAAATGAATCATTTTCAAAAGACTTGATAATCAAAAGCAATAGATGTCGGCAATAATTTTAATTGTACATTGATTTCTGTATGTGTGCTGTGGAGGACCTCTGGAAGCAACAACAACTTGAAGGAGCAGATTCACACATTCTACCATGCGGGTTTCTAGTGGCTGCAAGCACCTTTACTCATGGAGCCTCCAGCAGTATTTTAAAGAATACCAACTATTTTGGAAAATATCTATACTATGCATTACTTCAAAAATGTATTTTGAATTGGCTTCTAAACTTATTAATTTCATGGCTCATTGGCTAAGACAAAATAGAAATCAATAAGATGTTCTTTCTTGAAATATTTCATTTGCATTAGCATATCTGTTCCAATTCTACACAGAGCCATCTTCTTTTTCAAATTGACCCCAGCAGTGCACATGCTGACAGTTGAAGTCAGTTTGATCCTTTATCTCCACTTCTGTGCTGAGACTTTTAGATCCATCATTTTCCACACTCAGAATGCTGATACTGTCTGCCATGCTTAAACATTCTTATGCAAACTGACAAGCTGAAACTGCCATACCAGCAAGCAATGCCTTGATGCCTAATCTTGGTAGGGAACTTAACTAAATTTACCATACAGGGGATTTAACTAGCTAAGCGGTGAAGCACAGACTTTACTAGGTTTAGAATGACTTACGTGACGAACTTCTGTACGTGTCTAGGAGGGTGCTCTCAAGCAGGTTACACTGAAGAAGAATGACCCACCATGTACAGTGGTAGAAGCATTTTGACTTAGGTCTTTAAACAAAATAATAAGTAGCGAATACACAGAGCATTCATCTTTCTCTGCTTTCAGTGTGTAGATGCTCTGTTACCACATCCTCACACTCATGATGCTCCAACGACATCTGGTCTTGATGCCATGTCTTACTCTCACACTGAATCATGTGATCAAGCATTGAGCTAAAATAAGTAGGTATTTATTTTCTCAGGTATTTTGCCAAACCAATAAGAAATCTTACAGGCATGCCAACGAGCAGTAACCTGACTACACCTAAACAATATCTCCAAATAGGATACGGGTTATGTTGAATCTGCAAACAGATACAGCATAAAAGAAGAGATTCTCATAGAACAATCTTTTGTATTATCACTGTCCAACGCACAGCTGCAGCAGGCCAGGACTTTGTCAACAGGACAAGGGCACAACCAAAGAACACAGGCATTAAAGTCCATGTTCAGATATTGCACATTATTACCTGATATTGAGGTAGCAATACAAAACCATCTGTTGAGGGTGTGCATCCGTTTTTCAACCATTTCACCAGTCTCAATGTTTTCCCAATCAAATCGAGCAAGCCAAAGAATAACCTAAGTCTTTACTTCCTAAATATGGAATAAAAACAATATAAGCAATTATAATCAGAGCATAGGTACTGTGGTGTTTAATCGTGTGACTGCAAATAAATAGAGTAATTGTCTGGAGCATAGTTCTTTGAGACATAAGTTGAAATGGAATAAAGAGGCTTCTTTCATCTCAGAAATCTCAAAATCATATGTTCAGTGATAAAAGGAGATACAAGGAGAAAACACTCACAGGTGATGACAAAGAGGAGATCTAGGGTGAAATCTACATTCTGATAGAAAATTGCATTATTTTGGAAATACTTCCTGAGTTTCACTTAACCCGTCTTTAACATGATAATAGCTCTTAGTTTTTAGGCAAAAGAAAATTAAAAGTCAATAAGATCCAGTATAAATACTTTCCTGAAATCATGCATAAAAAGTGTCTCCCACAGAATACAAAAACTGAATAGAATACATAAACAGAAGGAAAAATTAAGCCATCTCCAACTCATCTCTCTCATTCAGTCCTACAAACTTAAAATCTGTGGTGATATTACTTTAAGAAGAAAGAAAATATATAAAAAGATGAAAGAAAAAAAAGAGGAAAAGAGCAGCCATGAAAAAAGTTGTCCTTTAAATTCTAGAAAAGAAATATCTTTTCTTAATACAAAATAGCTATATTCAAACATGGTCATAGAAGAATATGTAGAACATATGGAAAGCTACATACTATTAAAATTAAATTGTCAACAGCTGCATATGAAAAGTATGACCACAGAAGGAACAACCATAAGCAGTACAAAAGTATTCAATAGGTATCTGTACTGGAACATGAGCACATTAAAGGGTAGGATCAATCATTAAGATGTCAAATTCGCAAGAGCCGTTCAAAGATGAAATGTATTGTATCATTTCCAGAGATGCTGATGAAAGTGTGGCCATGGAGGATCAAACCAAATCCCATTTGCATCCTGATTCCAACCCTGAACTTGTATAATATTACTTTGGTATAGTTATCTTTTAATATCCTGTCAAATGAATGTCATTGTTTATCAAGGATGGACAATATTACCTACCTCCCTTGTAAATATATTCCCAGTCAGAAAACCACATGAACAAAGCTAATTTTAATATATAAGCCTTGGTCTGATCTTTGTCTATGTCATGTCCCTTATGATAGAATGAATTTTATACTACTTGCACATAGTATTTGTTCAATAGGTAGTAGGTTTATTTTATATTAAAGCTTCATCATAAGATAGGTCAATAGAAATAGTCACCTGAAGATATAACCAGACTCATTGAAGAGTCATCTTATGAAAATGAGAAGCCATTGAAAGGGGGAGAGCCTGATGTTACAATACTCTTGAAGTTTTCCTAATCAAAAACAACTGTGTGGAAAGAATGTATTGTCATATTCAACCAAAAGAGGTTGGTTGAGGTGACTATAGCTGTGATATGAGGAGTCAGGCTACATCTGGAGTTGGCAACAAATTCATCAGCATCATGCATGTGGTACTCATTTCACAGACAAGGAAGGTGCAAGAGTGAAGAGGTCGTGAGAGCTAAGGCTGAGCTCCAGAAGGATGTTTAGGCAGCAGGGTCTAACTCTTTCCAACAAGGTATGGAGAGGCCTTTCTGCGACAAAATGAAGGTGATGCCCCAATTGCTTTTGAGAACACATGATGTTGGAAATACTGAGACTATGGTATGTCATCTCTGAAAAGCTGTGTACGTGGAGGGAAGCCAGTGAAATAAGAGGCTATGTATGCCTCATGGGGTAGAGCAGAAGGGTAGAATTCCAATCCCCTTTAGTGCCAGGCAATTCCATCAAGGAGCTCAGATGTTAATCATGGAACTGTTGGGTATGGTGTTTACTTGCTGGATTTGCTCTTGCTACATTCTTATCCTTTCTTCATATGCCCCTCCCCCCATTTTCTGTCTTTTAGAATTGGAATAGTTATTGCATAGTGCAAGTATATAAGCTTATTTTTAAGAGGCTCATAGATAAGAAATTGCCACACACCTCAGAAAAATATTGAATTTTTACTTTTTATGTTAAGGAACTGTTAAAGACTATAGGGATTGGAGAGACAGTCAAATTGCATTTTGTATAATGAGGTCAAAATACTGTTTTTAGGAGTCAGAAGTAGAATGTTGGAATTTTAGTATTATGCATCTGAGTGTTTGGTTGGTGAGAGGGAACTTATAATAGCTAATTTTGATTATCACATCTGTAATCCAATTATAAGATTTAGAATCATTATGTAAATACATCTTTGGACATATCTATGAGAGTATTTTCAGAGAAATTTAACTGAAGAGGGAAGTAAGTCCTACTATAACTATGAGTGACACCATTGCTTAGCCTAGAGTTTCAGACTGAGTAAAAGGGAGAAACTAAGTTGATCATCTATATTCTTTCTCTGAGTGCAGATGAAATGTCATCAGTCAACTCAGACTCAAGTCAACACTCTCTCTCTGTGGGAGTCTGTATCTCCTCAAACTGTGAGCCAAAAGGAACCTTCCTTATGTCACTTTGTCAGCCATCTTGTCACAGAAATGGTACATTTACAAAGATGGTGGGCTATGTGCTATCTCAAATAAAACATCAGAGCAGCAGCAACAACATGCAATCAATTTCCTACAGATTCTGTCACTTCATGGACCAAAAAAAAAAAAATATGGAATGTTTTTAGTGCTACCTATCACACATAAGTATATATTTTTATAATCAAATGTATAGTGATTATTACTTTAAGAATGCTTTCTATGAAAGGAACTTTAATATATTTTTTATAAAAACTGTGCCTTGATTAAATCTTTTATTTTCCTTAGAAGAAGATGATTCACAGTGTTAAAGAAAATGTTAAATTATTATTGTTAAATTACTTCCAGTAACAAATTCATCAACTTAAAAATCACCTTGAATATCATGAAGATATACATCTTTATAAATTATGTACCAATAAAGCTGAAAGAAAATAAACAGAAAAAAACACATCTTCAGTTTCACTGATTTTAGTTCAATGAAAATACTTTCTGCTACAAAAAAAAATTAGAAAATGCAGCAAAAATGATATACTTTCCTGAAAAATTTTACCATTCACAGTGAATCACTGCTCATCTGTTCACCAGAATATACATATATGTTAAATGCATGGTTTTAAAAAGATAATATAAAAGATTCTTTTGTGTCTTTCAGCATATTAGAGACATTCTATCTTTCATATTTTCATTACCACGATAACCATTCAAGAGAACTTATTGGGAGAGAAACTTACTTATTTTGCCTCATGATTTTAAAGGCTTTGTAAATCATGTCAGATAGGCTGTGACCGCACAGAACAACTCACATCACTGAAGTGAGTAGTCAGAAGGAGGGAGGAGCTGAAAGGATGGGACGCATGTGTGCTGTGGCTTTTTAAATTTCTATTCATCATTCCACCATTATCCAGCCTATGTGGTAGTGCCTTCTACAATCAGTTAAGGTCTCCTTTCAGTTTAACTTCTCAAAAGTACTCTCATACTCAGAGGTATGTCTTCTTAATATCTTAGTGCTTCTCAATCCAGTCATGTTAACAATCACAATTAGCCATCGCAAATCCATTTCTCCAGTTGAAAACCAAATACATTACCTTAAATTGTAGCATTGGACCCTGGCCTGCAAAGAAGCCAGGTTCACTCTTTCATGCCAAACTCATTCTATCCATCTTCAAGAGTGTCTTTGTTAACTGTGCTCACATTATTCCAAAAATCTTCTTTGAGACTGACACAGCCTTGGTTGTGGGTATGTGTCAAAATGAAGGTATATTTCTCCTAATATTACAGAATACATATTCTTATTTCCAAATAGAAATATAGCCAGTTCTCATGGAAATGTAAGATGAAAGCAAGATCAAAACCCGGTAAGGACATACTTGAAGTCCTGTAGCTCCATATTCAACATCCAGGGCTCATCTCAATGGTAGCATGACATAAACTCTAAAGTTTTGGGCCCCTTTTCCTTGTAGCTCACATGCCTTTTTTTCACAGCTTGCCTGTGTCTTTCCATGATGTCAATAACTTTGTGGAATCTGAATTTTGTATCCACTTGTTACAAGTCATGCAGTGCCATCCAGGGCTATTTAATGTACATCACTGCAATGATACAGATGTCCTTGGCCTAGCAGGGCTCCCTTTGAAGAATGGATGAAAATTTCCATGTCTTACACGATGCATATCTGGACACCTAGCATCGCAGGTGACAGCAAGTGCTTCCAGCATCTCAAGTGTAAATACAGATGCCTAGGCTATGACTGCAGCACCTCTGAGTGGGAGAGCAATTAATGAAATGTATGTAACACATGAAGTCAGATTATGGAAGCAGATCTCTTAGGTGCTCTTTGCAATTCTTTAAAGTGAGTTTACTACTCATGACCATCTGCTATGTATGTGCCTGGTGCCTTGGTCCAGCTCATGTATGCTCCTTGGTTGGTGGCTCACTCTCTGGTAACTCCCAGGTGTCCAGGTGAGTTGGCACTGTTGGACTTCTTGTGGAGTTACGATCCCCTTCAGGACCTTAAATCCTTCCCCCAACTCTTCCATAAGAGTCCCCGACCTCCATCCAATATTTGGCTGTGGGTATCTGCATCTGTTTCAGTCAGCTGGGGGGTCAAACTTCTCAGAGGACAGTTTTGCTAATCTCCTGTCTGTAAACATAGCAGAGTATCGTTAATAGTGTCTTGGATTGGCACTTACCCTTGGGATGAGTCTCAAGTTGTGCCATTTATTGGTTGGCCATTCCTTCCATCTCTACTCCATTTTTGTGATCTCTTCTAAACAGATGCTGAGTCTACACTGCAATGTTTGTCTCTCTGCTTGGCTTTCACAGTGTTGCAATGTGTTCATCTGTGGTTCTCAAAACAATGTTAACCAAAAGTATTGTTTGTCTTTTCACTCTTTATTGTCAACCTCGAGCTCAAAGAGCACTGTCCTATTAATTAGTGGTAGTGTGTCTCTTTTGTAAATAAGCAATATTGACAATTGACAGTTCCCACTCAATTCATTCCTCATAGAATGTGTTTTTAAGACATGAAGTAAAATATTTTAAGAGTTAAGATTTACCTCATTATAATTTATAACATAAACTACTTTTAAAGGGACAGAATTATAATCTATTTTATCTCAAGTTTTATCAGTTTTACTGTATATTTTTCATAAAGACACAAGATAGCAAAAGTTATACAATTAATTCAGTAAATTTTAACACTTAATAAGTCACAACTTCTGACATCATACATTATAGGAATTGCAACTGGGCACAATGAGACTATAATAAGAAACATTCTCATAAATTCTTCTCTGCAGGATGCTTGGTACACTCATGTTCCACAGCACACCCTTTTATGGTTATTTAAGAATAACTAGAGACATTTAACTATGCAAAATTAACATAATTAACAAGCTAAAATAGTATAGTAAACATATATATGTTATAAGCATAATTGTTTCATTAATAAGTACATATTCTAGAAAAGCCTTCATTTTAATTGAAATTATAGACATGAATAATCAAGGATTTGAATCAAGGAAGGTAATATAAGTCAGAGAAATGAACACTGCAAAGTCGTGAAAGTAAAAGATGTAAACATAAAACTTAAAACATTTGAAAGTTTGTAGAAAGCAGAAAGCTGTTTTGAGATTCTTTCTGAGCCCGACAATACCTCTGAAAACTGAAAAGAGCAGTGCACTGCCAATCCTCTGTGTTGACATCTACTCAAGTCTCACAAGTTAGTCCAATGCCCTTGTTGAGAAATATGCTATGAAATGTACACATTCTTATGCTATCACTAATGGAATCATTGAGTTTACAATACTTAAAAAATAGTAAATAATAACTCAAGCTGTTAACATACTTGGTAATGATGTATTGTTATTATTACTACTACTATTATTATTTTGTTAATTGAGTAATGGACGCAGGAGCAGAGGACAAATGTATTCTGCTCTTTTCATAACAGAAAAATAAAACACCTGGTCATTTAAAATGGATTGCACTGAAAGCATGCTATTATTTTTATACTAAAATGCTTCAAAGAAAATAAATAATTTCTAAAGCCTCTTTAGTCACCAAGTTGCTCTTACACAAGAGGAATGTGATGAGTTAAGTGTAAATGCATAAGAAACATGTGGATTGAATTTTCTTTAAAAATACACAAGGGCTTAAAAATTAAAGAGAAAAAGTGTTTAGCACAATGCATTTTTGGTGAAGCCAAACCAAAAGCATTCAAGACAGTTTTGGATTGTAGTATGACCTTCATTGTTTCTGGTTTCTGGGTAATTAATCTTCCTAAAAGTTAATGCTATCCTTAGGAGAGCTCAAATCCTAAACTGTGCATCAGGTGGGGATCTGAAGGAAGAACATTTTAGAGTTTGTACTGAGTTTCTTTCTCTCTTTTTAAAAGTAATCTCTCATGCTAAACTTTCGAACAAATGCCTGCCACATGTGTCATGCTCTGTGTCTATTTCATTATTTCTTCATGATGTTTCTATTTCACGTAGTAGAAGGGACAACATCTGAATGTGAGTAAGAAAAATGACAATCCTCCCCTAGTGGTAGGATTAATTTAACCACAACTTGTACTCTCAGATTGATTCAAATGAATGCTGAACTTGAATTATATATTTTAAATACTTTTCAGCCTTGTTTAATTCTGGCCTCTCCTTATATATTAGTCAGAATAATACTTTCTGAGAATGACGTTTTGTGCCTATATGTAGGCGAGGATTGTTAAGATACTTGAAAGTCTGTATTTTTTTTTTTTTTTTTTTTTTTTGAAACTGACTGGTTGATACATTAAGATGGAGTGTGGGCTGGGAAGGCAGCTTTGCTGCTGACAGCCTTCAAATGGAATCAAAACACATTAAAGCCCAATACTTTCCCTTCAATTTTTTGCATCTGGCTCACGTGGTACCTTTATTCCAACATTCCGTGTTAAGCACTTGAAGCCATTGCCTTTTTTTCTCAGCAGACAGAGTGTGACATTGACCATGCTAACCTTTAGATTCTCCCAGTCACCTCTCTTGTCAAGTATGTATCCAATGTTGGAAGTTGAAAAGTGTTCTATTCCAGCGACTAAGCTGCAGGGATATGAAAGAGAAGCCATCAGTTTCTCTTCTTCCTTTAATATACTATCATATCTGGGTTGAGAGAAACTTCATATTTCTAACAGAAAACAGTGGCTGGAAGAAGCTCAAAAATAGTGTACTGCTTCCATGCAGAAGACTCGTGGTTCTATGCTGCATGAAAAGTTACGGATCAAGAGCTAAGTGTTAGTTAGAATTTTCAAAAGCAATATTTACTAAGTAAGTATGTACTGATGAAAAAAATGAATTCCTTATAGTCACGTTACTTAAAACATAGCCACACCTATCTCCAGTCTACAGCTACTATTTCTTGAAGCTTCCAAATTCTGTGAAAGGAAGGATGGCCTTTTAAATTATTCCATATGCTTATCCTTGAAAATTGTTAATATGTTTCATATAATTTTTACAGATGTAGTTAAGGGTGCACATAGTAAAAGAGAGTATATATTATCTAGATGGAGGTCAATCTAACTATCGAAGGCTTAGGGAGCTTTAACCTAGTGGAGACACACACACACACACACACACACACAAACACGCAACCATACACACACACACACACACACACACACACACACACACATACACACACACATACACACAAACACACACACACACACACACACACACACAGTGATAGCAGATGAATCAACATACACAGCAGAAGAGAAAATCAGAGCAACTCCAAGTAGATGCCCAACACACAAAGACTTCAGAGGCCACCAGGAGATAAGGACAACTGTGAGCAGACAAACATCAAACTAACAGACACCTCAATGACACAATACATGTCAGGATTCAAAGGGCATTTGAGGTGTAGAATTCCCAGGACCTCCAATATCTTTATTTTAGCCATTTGGAAAGACTGAAACATGGAGCAGAGAAATCACCAGGTTTGTCATGAGATAAATCAGTTTGCTGCGTTGTGTTTCAACAGTATTAGGAAACAAATAACCAATCTGTTTGGTATATTGCCTCTTCACCTTGGATTAGCTCACTATTTACCAATGCCTATAGAGTACCATCCATTTCACAGGCATGTCTTGAAAATCTTTCCAAATATCCCTCTCTGCAAAATATCCTTAACTAAGTTTTGAAAAATAAAATACTTACAAAAATCTATTTGAATTTGGCTGGAAAGAACAGCGCCTCCTCTGGATCACTTGATAACATGCATGGGATGATCCTGTTATTTAAGAATATTTGAAAGGGCTTGCTGTGGTGGGAGAAACCATTTTAATCCTGCACATGGAGAACCTAAATCTGTCTGCGTAGCACCTGGAAGTCTTGTTACACTGCAGACTCTGATTCAGTACAAAACTAAAAATCTCTTCATTGCTGCTGAGTTTTGCTAATTCATTATTTTGACCGTGAGCAAATTTCTTCAGCTCTTAAATTGTCTCATTTATAAAATGGATGAGTGTAAATTGGAATGAGGATATATGAGAACATTTCTCCCCCTATTCCCACATCTGCTTGGCTCAAATTCCACCGTGTGACAGAGTCCATCACATTCTACAATCTACATGAAATGCCAACCACACTTTTCTTCTCTTTAGTTGCTGAAACTCAGAGGAAACCATCAAAGCAACAAACACAGGGAAGGGCCAATAACAGAAGTCACAAATCTTTGTTCTTCTTTCAAGGCCTTCAGAGTGAGCCAGGCTTACCCCAGTACTGAATTCCAGTCGTTCTTTCTCTATCCCATGTCACTCTCTTCTTATCATTTTTGTTGCCTGAGATCACCTTTCCCGTAAACCAGCTTTTCACGAACACTTCTTTCAAACTCTGCTTTCAGACTTACTGATTCATTAGCATCTTTTGCAATAGCATACAGAGAGGAAACGTTTGGCTTGTATTGTAGTTCTAAAAGCTAAACTATATGGAGAAAACATGAATTTTGGAGGCTGTTGAATGAGTTGACACCTTTCTTGGTGGCTCTGTTTGTGGATTTTATATGTAACTATAACTGTATCCTCCAATATACATGCTGTGATACTGCTTTTGTTCTCTTCTTTGCTGGAGAAATTATATCACTGGAGGAAGTCACTGAGGTCTCAAAAGTCCTTGACAACTTCAAGTTCATTCTCTCTGCTTTTTGTTTGTGGTTCCAGAAGTTACCATTCCTACTATTATATCTGGTGCTTGCTGCCATGCTTCCCAGAATATGATGGTTACAAACTTGCATCCCTCAAATAAACCCCTCCTTCTATTAGTGGCCTTGGCCATGGAGCTTTATCGAAACAGCAGACAAGTAACCAGTACCCCTACTTTGAAGAATTAATAAAGCTTAACATGGAATGAAAACTTTCCTGAGGGCGGAAAGGCATTCTGTCGTACAAAATGCATTTTCTCTGTGTGAAAGTCTCTAGACCAGACTGGAATCTGTGAAGAGCCTCTGTACCCTCCTGTAGCATCTCACCTCAGGGCTGATTCTTGATTTTGTCCCACTAGTGTATGTAGATATGACATGAAGCTTGCATACTCTATAAATGGCAGCATAGGGATGCGGTGTTATTACTGTTAAGATGCTTCATTATTATAGGCTAATATTCTGAACTCAAAGGTAAACAAAAATCTCAAAAATATATGTATTGTGGATAAAGTCTATCTAGAATATAATACAGCTGCCCATTTAAATAAAGGAAATAATGCATCTTATTTAAGATTTGACCTTGTTTTGGTGGTGTCTTACCTTCTTTTGTAGTTCTGGGAAAAGAACAGTGTTTTAAACATTCTGTACAAGTGTTCTTCCACTGAGACATGGTCACTCCTAGCTGTTTCAAGTAACTTCCTTTGATAAACGATGCCAGACTTAGGTGGCACACAGTTCTAATCACTGCATTTCAGATACTGAGGTGCAAGTATGGTGAGTTCCAGCTAAGATTGAAAATAATAGCGTGATCCTGTCTCAACATAAAATAAAGAGATGAATCTCAAAATATAAATTAGAAATAAAATCAATCACCAAACCTATGATGAATGCTACCTAACGTCTTAGGTGAGGTTCTCAGCCTCTAACTGGAGATTAGTGAAAATACAATGTAAGATCAAGTATGCGTTTAAAACTGTTTGAGTAACCAGTAGATAGGTTACATCCACTTACATCCAGCTATCTAGGAGAAGCGCCTCACTCTGCTGTTACAATACCACCGCAGTTAAACATTTGCTTGAGTAGTGACCAGTTAAAAGAAAAACAATGGCAAAAAGTTCTGCCACCAACTCCAGAAAGGCAAACTAAACCTTTCACATAACAAATTATGGAAAACTGTTTTAGGAACTTTTTATAACAAAGCATGTACAAATAAGTTTATTACATGCTTGGATGGGTCACATGGTTATGCTACAGAGCCCTAGATATTCAGCTCTTCAAAGAAAGGCAATTTTTTTTCCGATTGACCTTTTATTTTTCTGAACAGTAATATGTGAAATTTTTTCATAATCCTGTCTCTTATTCTTTCATATGACAATCAGTAAACTTTCATCCTCCTAAAGCTTTTAGTTGAGGAATTACTTAGGTAGCATTCATATACCTTTCCCAGTGATCAATGCCTTTGCTCTTAGTTTAGCTTTAATTAGTTGTCAGAGACTTTTCTAGGTTGTCATTATCTCAGCTGCGATAGAGATTGTCATTTCCATAACTGCCTTTTCATGTCAGTGAAATAACATGACAGCAAGGTATACATCTCGGGCGGCCACAGTGTGCCTTCCTCCCCATCCCTGCAATGGCTGTATTCAGAAACATAATGTGTCCCAGGATCCTTTCTTTTCAGGAATACTGAAGCTTGATAAAACTCTGTAGGGAATGTCTCTTCATTGGCACATCCTACAATCTTCCCCAGAGCATCTTCCTCAATTCTATCTGATTTAACATGTATAAATCTAAAATCTGGAATAAAACTTTTATTTGAGAAAGAGGCAGAACTTCAGCTTCGTGAACGGTCAAATTCCATATGCAAGGTGACTCCTATCTAATTGATTCCATTTAAAACAGAACCACTTATCTCAGGGAAATGAACTTGAATGAAATCGTAAGTAGATGAGAGGATGAACAGGCATGCTACGGCTAATTGATGTGAAACATAATCATTTTATCAGACAAGAAATGCACAGTGAATGAATATGAATAGTTAGAGTCTTTCATAATGTTTTTAGGCATTTTTACATGTTTCATCTGTATATATTAGATCTCAAGGCTCTAA
>CM052713.1:53041129-53054700 GCA_028551405.1 Uromys caudimaculatus | reverse complement strand
CCAGATACACTGAATCTAATAGAAGAGAAAGTGGGGAAAAGTCTCGAACACCTGGGTAAGGGGAAAAGTTCCTGAACAGAACACCAATGTCTTATGCTCTAAGATCAAGAATCAACAAATGGGACCTCATGAAACTACAAAGCTTCTGTAAGGCAAAGGACACTGTCAATAGGTCAAAACGGCAACTAACAGATTGGGAAAAGATCTTTACCAATCCTACATCTGATAGAGGACTAATATCCAATATATACAAAGAACTCAAGAAGTTAGACTCCAGAGAACCAAATAATCCTATCAAAAAATGGGGAAAAGAGCTAAACAGAGAATTCTCAACTGAGGAAATCCGTAGGGCTGAGAAGCACCTAAAGAAATGCTCAACATCCTTAGTCATCAGGGAAATGCTTTATTTTTTCAATCTCACCTAATTATCATTTTTTACTTGACTAAATTAGAAATGAATTTTAGCAGCTTGCGGTTCAAATTTATGCTCATTTTTCTGCAAATCAGTTGGATAGCTCAGGTATGGTCTTTGTGAGTGCAACATTTCGAAACAGGAGTTTTGCTGCTAAAACCAAAGGAATTAAAGACATCCCTGGGAAGAAATATTTTTAAAATATTGGTAACTCTTGTAAGATATTCATCAGATTAATACCAGTGAAAAAACTTTGGTAGGAAATCTTTTAAGAAAGACGTAATGGAAAGCTGCAAATGGTAATGCTGCTGTAGTTAGGAAGAGCTTTCCTGATGGAACGTAAGACGGAATGGAGAATAGACAGAATGACACCAAACAATACTCATGTTCAGACAATAGTCTAATGTTAGTCTCTTCCTTATGAAGTTCAGACAGAGTCAGTAGTAGATAAATAGTATTGTTTATGTTCTTGTATTAGAGAGGGTAAAACAGAGGTCTGTAGTCACTAATCTTTATTCAAGAATCACTATATTAGCAAGTAGATGTTAAAGATTAGGTTGAGTCTTTTAGAAACTAATGGTGCAACTTTAAATATAACTGGAAATGGGGTCAAAGGTGTTAATGTAATGATTCAGTTAAAGTGGAGCCCTGTAGGTAAGTCCTAATATAACAAGTGTATTCCCCTTCTGTGTGTGTGTGTGTGTGTGTGTGTGTGTGTGTGTGTACATGTGTGTGCATGCATGTGCACATGTATGTCTGCTTACATAACAAACTCTAGTGTGAAAACAATTGCAAGCATATTACTCAGGCTCTTCAAAATTAAAAGGTGATAGACCTCTGAGGATTGCATAATATTTAAAAGGCTTTCAAGTTTTGACATGGCAGGAAAGGGAAGGGAAGGTATCACACACACACATACACACACACACACACACACACAGATACACACACATACCTATACACACAACACATACCACAATATACATATACACACATATACCACACATACACACCACACACAATCATTTCATATCATGCACACACACCCCACATGCCACACATACAAACACATACACTATTCACACACAGGAATATACACATAATAAACACACATGCCACATGCATGAACACATACACGCAAATACACACATATACCACAGACAAACAAATACCATACAACACACACACATACACACACACACACACACACACTGCTACAGTGGACCTCTGGCCAACCATCAGCATGAAGGAAAAGAATCCTGAGCCTGGAACAGCACCCAAGAGCATCTTAGTCATCCCCAAAGAACCACAGCAGAGTTCATCCTGACCAAAGAGCTAAGAGGGAAGGAAAACACCACCAGGGTTTGCTTGAAGAAAAGGGTTTACTTGAAGGTCATCAAATTATGAAAGATGATGCCTTCTCTAATGAAAAGTACTTTATTGAATATAAGTTCGCATTGCAGAAATCCAGGTGAGGGATTGAAGCAAAAAACACGAAATGAACTCGTAAATTTCTTATTATGTCTGATAATGGAAGCTATAACTTTTTAATCACATATTGCTTAAAGCAGAGCTTCTTCGCCTTTTCTCTACAAGATTTCCTTCTGCTCCCATGTTTTGGAACCAGAGAAAAAGAAATATATAATACAGGAATAGAATCAAAAATTTGCAGATAATAAATCATACTGAAATTTGTTTTAAAACTGTTCCTTTGTATACATATAATTAACCATTACTAAGGATGAAAGCATATTGTCATACTAATGTGGTAGGTATCCTACTTATTTTTTTACATAAACAACTAAAAATAATAGCTGAATATTTGATACTATAGGTTATGAATATCTTCAATGTTCTTCAGAGTTGCTTACAATTTTGATTTTGTAATACATAATAGTATGAATGCCACTCCATGCAAATTCATAGTACAAAACGGCAGAAGTATGCTTAGGGACATTTCAGAAATTATTGGAAATTCTGTTCTAATTCCAAACAAAAATGTACTTAATAGTTTTTGATGTAACTGAAGCCAACAACTCAAATGGAGAAATTTAAATCAAGCATAATACAATACAGTTGAAAATCCTACCTTGCTACTTACAAGTTGAAGAATCATGGTAAGGAAACATCAATAGTCTTTGTTTTCCTTAATTATATAAATACAGTAAAACTGTTTCAATTCATACCATCCCGTGGTCTCCAATGTGAGCCGTGCTATTTCAGACAGTGCTGGTGGCACATGCAGCGAGGGTACAAACAGTGAAGAAGCACAAGTCGTGGGTTCAGAACCCAGGCTGCAGTGACAGCACTCCGCCAAGTGGGTGAGCACTGAAAAACCATCGTGTTTTTATTACACATTTGATTTGGAATTAATTTCAATTAATTTCGTCCCTTGCACATCCAGAAAACCTTACTGTTGCCAAACGTTCCAGAACCCCCACACAGCTGTGAGTCCCCGTATGTGGGTGGCACCGACAGTTTCAGAGGCTACATGGTAAGGAAGCCTCCTCTGAGCTTATACTGTATTCTGCGAAATACTCTCAGGGATTGCAAATAGAACTTCCAATGGCCTCAACTGGATGAAAATTTATGAAAATAATATGATCATTCATAGCTACATATATTAGAACTGTGTAATCAAACCTAGTGGGGCTTTCCTTCAAACTCTGAGTAGTATGCTGTAGGAACAACATTGGGAAAGAATTTGATGTTTCTTCTTCTTCCCTAAATAATCATTCAACTTAACTACTCTAGGAAACACACCCTTACCTGAAACTGTAAACTACTCGCTTATCTGAGTTATCCAGTAACCAGTGTTAGTTAGGTGTTGGAATTCTGACCTTAAGTGGAGGCACATTCACAAAACAGGAGCTGCTTCCTAACGGAATCTTATAGGAATGTAGTGCCATCCGTGACGGATACATCTACAACACAATTCCTGCATCTAAGGTTCAGGAAGTATTACTGAAGAGGAGACAGAAAAGTTGTAGGAACCAGAGGACTAGGAAGTCTGCTTGACACTGTGGCTCCTGGAAATGACAGGAAAGCTAAACCGGGACATTGCAACAAGACCTAAACAAGACCCAAATAAAGTCAACACCAATAGAGTTGTTAACATGGAAAGGGGACATATCCTGGGACCCACCATAGACAAAGAACTACAGGCAACTAATGATTGCTGAGAGAGAAGGAGAGGGAGAGGGAGAGGGAGAGGGAGAGGGAGAGGGAGAGGGAGAGGGAGAGGGAGAGGGAGAGAGAGAAAATTCTTTTTCCCTAAGTATGAGCACCCTAATTGGTTATCCAGTACCAAATACTCAGCCTCAAAATCATGTGTGTGTGTGTGTGTGTGTGTATAACACTAAATCAACTCAGCAGGTTCTATTTATGTACTTATGCTTACATGTAAGTATATCAATTAAAGAAAAAGAAGCCACGAATCTGAGAAGGAGCAAGGGGGGCATGGGAGGTTTGGAGAAAGGTAAGGAAAATGGTAAATAAAGTAGTTATGTTTTAATCCAAATAACTAAAGTAAAAAAATAAACTCAACTTCAAATGGAAGCATGTATAAACTCATAAGTTTTTGCAAATAGACACTATGAGACTTAGAGATATAATTTAAGATAGTAGATAATGACATCAAAACTGGCATTTCCTTGAGTACAATAAGAAGATAAATAGCCTATACAGTCTTCATAAAATAGGGAAATTTTGTATTATCCCTCCCTTAAAGTCATTCTCATTTAAAGTAATTAGTATCTGAACATTAATTTGATTTTGTTACAAAATTAAAGATAATAAAATAACACTCTATATGAACAATATCTGATTCACCATAAATGAAATTCACATCAAACTGAACCTGTCTAGCCTGCAAAAGAAAACCATTTTCAACCAATCTGTGCTTCCTGATCAAGTATAACCAACCAGACATTTTATAAATCGTTGTTCAAATGCTCAAGAGGAAAAAAAATCAATTAATCAAACAAACAAACAAACAAAAAACCCAAAACTTGTGAAGTAGCGTGGTGGCTATTCCTGGTTGTCAACTTGACTACATCTGGAATGAAGTACATCTGAGAGTTTGAGGGCTTACCTGTGATCCAGATGTTGAGGCTGGAAGATACACATTTATGACTTACATCTTGACACAAAGATCTTGAGGTATAGTGGCCATGAAAAATGTAGACGCACGAAAGGTAGTACACATCTTAATCCAAGGAAATTGAGACAAAGAGATCTCTGAGTTCAAGGTCAGCCCAGGAAAAAGCAAGTCCCAGATCCAGGCATGGTGGTGCACAGTTTAATCTGGGCCAGACCTTCTGCTGGAGGCCTTCAGAAGGCCATTGGAAGAAAGAATATTCACTCTTCTTTGACTGCTTGCATTTACTCGTCAGCACATATGTTGGAACCTAGTTCTGCAGACCAGCTTAAACAACAGCCTTGTGGGACTGAGCAACTACTAGATTCTTGGACTCCCCATCCACAGCTGCCCATTGTTGGGTTAGTTGGACTACAGAGTGTAAGTCATCACAATGAATTCCCTTACTATATAGAGACAGTCTATAAGTTCTGTAACTCTAGAGAACCCTGACTAACACAGATAGTAAGGTTGTATTTTAATTTTTGACTGAATGATATTTTTAAAATTCTGTTTCCAATGCCACTTAATTTTTCCTATATGTCACTGATTCAAGAGTATTTATCTTTTTCTTGATTTGTTTACTCAAAATGTATTAATTATTTATTTTAATTTGATTATCTTGGTTTCACTTCTACTGTGTCCTTATTATACAGACAATTTTATTTTCTTTATTTTCAAAATTTTGAAATTAGTTCTTTTTCTTCTTACTCTGATCCATGGTTTATTTTGCTAGAATATGGTCTTATGCATTTCTTTAAGAATATTTCTTTAATAGCTTGTTATCTAAGGTTTTTAATTTTTCAGAATGCTTTTTCATCTCATTTTGATTTATGACTTGACTCAATATATATATATATATATATATATACATACATTTCTAAAATCATATATTTTATCAGTTTAAAACCATGTGTCATTGTTTAGCATCCAATTGTGCTCATGAGAAATAGGATGCCAACCTTGAAGTTAATCCTTGAAAACATGAGTTACTTTTTTTTTCAGATTTGTCCAGTTTATTGCAACTATAAATACAATAAATGTATATGCAAAGGTAAATTATGTATTTCATGTTTTCACTTGTATTAACAAACACTTTATAATCTTTTTTTTTTTTTGCTTTGAATATATTTTTATTGGATATTTTCTTTATTTACATTTCAAATGTTATCCCCTTTCCTGGTTCCCCCCTACCATAACCGTCTATCCCACCCTCCTTGCCCCTGCTTCTATGAAGGTGTTCCCCCACACCCACCCACTCCTGCCTCCTCACCCTCTATTCCCCTACACTGGGTCATCTACTGAGCCTTCATAGACCAAAGACCTCTCCTCCCATTGATGCCTGACAAGGCCATCCTCTGCTACATATGCAACTGGAGCCATGGGTCCATCCATGTGTACTCCTTGGTTGGTGGTTTAGTCCCTTGGAGCTCTGGGGAGGGGGTCTGGTTGGTTAATATTGTTGTTCTTCCTATGGGGTTGCAAACCCCTTCAGTTCCTTCAGTCCTTTCTCTAACTCCTCCATTGAAGACACTGCACTCAGTCCAATGGTTGGCCTCGAGCATCTTCCTCTGTACCTGTCAGAGTCTGGCAGGGCCTCTCAGTAGACAGCTATATCTGGCTCTATTCAGCAGCATTTCTTGGCATCCACAATAGTGTCCGGGTTTGGTGCCTATATATGGGATGAATCCCCAGATAGGACAGTCTCTGGATGGCCTTTCCTTCAGTTTCTGCTCTATACTTTGTCTCCACATTTGCTCCTGTGACTATTTTGTTTCCCTTTCTAAGAAGGACTGAAGCACCCACACTTTGGTCTTCCTTCTTCTTGAGCTTCATGTGGTCTTTGAATTGTATCTTGAGTAATATCCACTTATCAGTGAGCGCATACCGTGTGTGTTATTTTGTTATTGAGTTACCTCACTCAGGATGATATTTTCTAGTTCCATCCATTTGCCTAAGAATTTCATGAATTCATGTTTTTAATAGCTGAGTAGTACTCCATTGTGTAAATGCATCACATTTTCTGTATCCATTCCTCTGTTGAAGGACATCTGGGTTCTTTCCAGCTTCTGGCTATTATAAATATGGCTGCTATGAGCATAGTGGAGCATGTGTCCTTGTTATATGCTGGAGCAACTTTTGGGTGCCCAGGAGTGGTATAGCTGGTTCCTCAGGTAATACTATGTCCAATTTTCTGAGGGTCCGCCAAACTGATTTCCAGAGTAGTTGTACCAGCTTGCAATCCCACCAGCAATGGAGGAGTGTTCCTCTTTCTCCACTTCCTCACTGTTACGTGCATATACAGATATATAGATACATATACAATCATAAATATATTCTGCTCAGTTTGCATGTTACTCATCTGTGTGTTTTCAGGGCTGGCAATTTGCACTGGGTAACCAATGGGTCTGCTCCTTCCTGCAGAATACTATTCCTCCCACCCTCTACATTCTTTCCCCATCCACTTTGGCATGTCTACATTTTTTCAGCTTTTGTTTGGACAGTCATTATGGTAGAAGATCTGTGGCTTAGACATCTTTGAGAAATATTCTGCTTACTACATCTTCCTGATTCTCTGTTCTGCCTTTTTCAGTTACCATTTACACAAACTCTGAGTATCTTAGAAAATTTGTGTATACCTTCTATACCTACCTTCCTGTTTTCTAAAATTATCACTCTCTGTTAATCACATAGACCTTTGCTTCAGATCTATTTTAACATTTTATGTTGGTATTTCATATATTAGTATCTTCATATTATAATAATTTTTGTTTTATGAAAATTTTATCTGTGTTGACTACAAACTGGATAGCAGTCATATGATTCATGGTCAAGTAGCTGTACTACATTGAAATCATTCATGAATGTTGTAATGATAGCTTCTTTTTCTGTCTATTAGAAAGCACATTATATTCCTGACAGGTAGTATTTCCATTTTCCCAAGTTTTCTTTAAAGAAATTATATATATATATACCCTTGAGCATCTTTGATTGGAAATTTCCATAAGCATAAACTTTAATTTACATTTTTCTTGCAATTTATGAAAAATCTTCTGTAATGATATCCTACCCCTTTTGGTCTGCAATAACAAAATACCTAAGGAAGGTTGGTTAATAAACAACAGAGGTTTATTTTACCCTGTTCTGTACATTTGTAAGTCTATACTGAAGCACTGGTGAATATAATATGTGGTGAGTATTCAATTTCTTGTTTATAGATCTAGTTACCATTCAAGAGGCTTCTCCTCTTAATACCATTAAATTGGAAGGGAGGACTTGAACATACAGAATTGGGGGGTAAACAAACATTAAGATCATAATGGATATATACAGAATATTGTAAGACATGAAGCTATAGGATCTAATGGTTTCCTTGATGGAAAATGGTCTTGCTTTGTGACCCAACTCTATTCCTTCTTTTGATAATGAAAATATTTTTGCATTGTGATGTGGACACTAGCTTTTTGGGGACCAGAGATGGGATTTCATAGTTGATGCAGATACAAGTAGGTGCCAAGTTGACAACAGAAGGATTTGTTATGGTTACTCTAGATGACTGTTAATTTGAATAGATTGGGATATTTCTAGGTGACATATCTAGCTGATATACCTAGGAATTATTAGGTAAGCAAGGAAATCCTACTCAGTATGTGAGTACTACAATCCTGTAGACTGGACAACTGGATG
Organism: Uromys caudimaculatus; assembly: GCA_028551405.1. Classification (NCBI taxonomy): domain Eukaryota; kingdom Metazoa; phylum Chordata; class Mammalia; order Rodentia; family Muridae; genus Uromys; species Uromys caudimaculatus. The sequence goes on along the minus strand of CM052713.1, from coordinate 53,046,463 downwards.
CAATAACAAAGACAAAGACTAATTCTGAAGGTTATCTCCCTCTGTTCTTACTAAAGGTAATGATATTCTCTCTGTCATGTTGGGCTGAAACTTTGCGTCTCCTTGACATTCTCCGATATTAAGTCATAGTGACAAAAAACTGCTGAACACCTTGTTATTTTCAGAAATCAGTAAATTTATGACTAATCACTGAATCAGTGAGTCATATTAATAACAACACTTGCTTTTGTTTAAGTAATCCATGAAGCTCATTGGCACTCAGTGAACTTCTTTTACATTCTTAGGCAGCCAGGGGCAATCAACAACTCATTCTCAAATCCCAAGTGACCTGGCCTCTGATGTAGAAATACATGTGTACCCTGTGCTCGAATAGCATATTTGAAGCAACATATCTTCTATTTATAAGCACTTTATATTTGTTTCCTTTGTCTTTCCATTTGCTTTTCCATTAATGACCTTTTCATTTCAGCATGGTAAGGGTTAAATTACTTTCTCATTTTTTTGTTTTGCTTTTCGTCCCCCTAAGAGCTATACTGCATTCCACCCTCTTGCTTGAAAGAATATCTGCTCTTTCATAAAAGACAATACTGAATACTAGTTAGTCATGATAAATGGAGTAACCTAAGCCCACAGGATTTTTGTCTTTGAGCATATTTTCATTCTGACATCTTGAAAATATTTTGTGATGTAATTATCTCCCCAAGTATTCTTAAGCTGTTTTTTTCCATTCCAAATGGGACTTCAAATTATTACCCTGATAATCATTCCAGGAAACCATTTTCTATGTAAGAAACCATGAGTACTAAGGTATATCAAAGAATCTTGGTCACCTAGTTATGAAATTATGGAAAGTCGTGCAAGCACAGAAATATTAGAGTCTCAAGCAAGGCTTTTTTTCCAAGGCATTTATAAGTACAGCAAGCAGCAAATAGTATTTGTAAAGTATAAAATGGTTCTAAGGAATTTTAAAAGATGAATAAATGGTAACAAGCAAGAACATCTACTGTAGCATCCTCAATAGAGAATGCTCTAGTAAGCACATAGTACTGGGGGAAGTACGCAAGTTGCAAAATGCAACAGGGGGCCAGCTAAGCCATCAGAAAGTTGAAGACTGAATCATTACCAATATTGTCAAAAGTTACAGTGATTTTTTGTTTAAGAAAAGAGAACAAGAACATCAATAAAAACTATATAAATGATGGCTAGTACATGAATATATTTGTAAATATTCTTGTGTTTTCTATTCTAACATTGACCTAATGAAATTCAAAGAATCTGTCACACCTGAGTCAGCTGCATTACATCGTGATTATCCTGATGAAAATAAGCCTTAATGGGGTCATACAAAGCAAAATAAAATAAATAAATAAAGCTCTCAAACAGTCACTTGACAAAATCAGATCCTGAGGTGAGTCTGTGTGGAGTATCCAGTATGAAATACAGAAGATAGATTGTCATATCTGTAGACAGCTTCTGCCTCTATTCAGCATTGTTGAATTTCTCAGAATGCTTAAGCCATGTGTAGACAGATAGGAGGGATTGCTTAGATTTTGTCCTTGTCTACTATGAACAGTAAAACTATCGAAAGAGTGGGCTCGAGATCACAGTGGGACAAATGTGAGAAGAAGATGTGTGCACTATAGTGTCTAGAGCCTTGGTTAGTTCTCCCTCACATACCTGAGCACTGTAAAGGAGCAGCAACAATTTTGAGTAGGGTCTGCATGCAGGCCTAGAAGAACATAGTTTTGTAATTATGAGTCTGGCCATCATTACCCACATTTGTATAAAAAAGCAGCCACGAGAAGGCCATACTTCTGACCATCTCCAAGCTGGTCCCATTTGTTCCCTCGGGATGCAGCATTGCCTGTTGCTAATGAGCCATTAGGACTGTCTCAAACACACCCTGACAGCTGCAGAGTTTTGGGTAACAGATCTCCTTCTCCTCTCCCTCCCATCTGTCTACACATGGCTTAAATTTGACCCCTCCAAAAACAAAACAACAACAAAACATTTTACCAAAAGGCAATTACTGTTCTTGTACAGTTCTGATCTAAAAAATGACAAGATTATGATTAGCAGGAGAGCCCAGTAATTGTGGATCATGGTGAGAATTTGACATTCATTCTGGGTGTGGAGCTTTTGACACTATTTTAGGCTTGATTGCTAATATTACATTTAGATTTATTCAACATGTCAATCATAATCCCAAGGATAGTAGTTACATATGCCAGACATAATTGCCAGAGGAAGTCAGTACTTTCAAAACTCTTAGAATCGTTTATTTGTCTTTTAAAAACTATCTTTCAACTGAAACAGGGTGCTACAGCAGCAACATGTTTCTGTTTATTATGTGCATCTGGGCTTTCTCAAATAATTAAATAACTTCCAAATAAGATCTTTCATCTGTGATTGGCAAAGCAGTTGAAAGGTATCACATAATTACTCATTATACTTCAAAGAAGTTATCTCTGTATGTAAAACAGGACCAAGCTAATTTAGGAGAAATAAAATGTTGCTAGTGTCTTAGAATATATCAAGGAAGAACAACCTTTGACCTTTCCAAACCTAAAATTTACTGGTCCATATCTCCTTTGTTAGATTCAGCAATAATTGATGTGCATCGAAACATTTACTGTATCACTTTCTTCGTTTTGCTTCTTGTTGCTGAAGTAAAACACTTGACGAAAGTGACTTACTCGAGCAAATGGGTTACGTGGCTCACAGTTCCACTTTACAATCCATCATCGCAGGAATATCAAGGTGGGAGAACTTGAAGTAGGTTGTAGTCGGTCGTATTCAATCAAAGCAGAGAGCAATGAACTAAGGTCAACACTAAGATTCAGTTGCCTATTCTCCTGCACAGTCCAGGAACTCTTGCCTAGGGAAGGCTGGCTTGAACAGGCAGGGCTTCCCACTTCAATGAACGTAATCAAGGTAATCTGACAAACACTCCCTATATAAACTAACATAGATAATCCTTTCTGAGAGGTTTCAAGATTTTGTCCAGTTGATGATTATCTCGAACCATTGTATATAGCTACTGAACCAGATGGAGTGCAGGAGAACATAGTTTTACACAAAACATCCATGTAAATTATGATTCTTTGGCAAGCCAATGTGTTTATTTCTTTCCATGTTGGTTTTGTTCTGACGGTGGTTGTTTTTTGTTGTTATTATTTTTGTGTGTATATTCTTTTTTTATGTGGATGTGTATTAATGGTATTATTTCTACCTACTTTCAAAACAAAAAAAAATTCTGATAGAAAATGAATTTTATTTTTAACTTATCAAAATGACACTTGGAGCACTTGGTTTGTTCACAGTCTTAAAAATCCTACAAAGAAAACATAGTTCCTTGTCTCAAGCACCTTGTCCTTAAGGAACCTGATATTGAGGATTTGTGCAAGTGAAGAACTATCAATGTGGAAAGGCTGTTTATAGTGAAAAATCCCAGGCCCTATAGATATGAGAATGCATATGTCTTGCACACACTTATCATACATACATATATATCATATACACATGTACACCAAAAAGGAACTAAATCATGAACCAAAGAATATATGTGGGCTGGGACATGGCTCCTGCTACAAGCAGCAGACTTTGTCATCTGGTATCAGTAGGAGTGGTGGCTCTTGATTCTGTGGAGGCTTGATGCCCCAGAAAAGAAAGATGCTAGAGAGGTAAGGCAGGAGTGGGTGAGTGAATGGGGGAGTACCCTTTGAGAGGCAAAGGGGAGGAGAGAGGATAGGGGCTTTATGTAGGGGGGACCAGGAAGAGGGATAACATTTGAAATGTAAATGGATAAAATAATTAATAAATTAAAAAATATAATAAATGGAGGACAGAGCAAAACAATGCTCAACAGAGGAATCTCTAATGGCCAAGAAACACTTAAAGAAATATTCAACTTCCTTAGTCATCAGGGAAATGCAAGTAAAAATATCTCTGAGATTCCACCTTACACCAATCAGAATGGCTAAGATCAAAAACTCAAGCAACAAAAGAACGAACATGGTATGGACTCACTGATAAGTGGATATTAGCCGAAACGTTCGAAATACCCAAGTTTCACTTTACAGTAATTGCTGGACTGAGTGTGAGGTCCCAGATGGAGGAGTTGGAGAATGGACTAAAGGAGGTGAGGGAGTCTACAGCCCCATGGAGGGAGCAACAGTGTCAACTGGCCTGACCCCCCCGGTCCTCATGGAGGCTGGACCACCAACCAAAGAATACACATGGAGGGACCCATGGTTCGGACCCCATATGTGGCAGAGGAGGGCCTTGTTGGCCATCAGGGGGAGAAGAGGCCCCAGTAAAGGGGAATGTCAAGGTGGGAATATGGGAGTGGGTGGGCAGGTGGGTGGGAGGTGGAATTCCCTCATAGAGGTGGGGGAGGGGGAGGGGATAGGTGGTTTCCAAAGAGGACACCTAGAAAGTGGGAAACATTGGAAATATAAGTAAAGTATCAAAAAATATAAATAATTTAAAAAAAACCTCAAGCAACAACACATGTTGCCAAAGATGTGGAGCAAGGGGAACATTCCTCCATTGCTAATGAGAGGGCAAACTTGTACAATGACTCCAGAAATCAATCTAGTGGTTTCTCAAGACTCAGCCTTACCACTCCTGGGAATATAACCAAATGATGCACCACCATATTAAAAAGATATTTTTCTCCACTATATTCATAGCAGCTTTATTCGTAATAGCCAGAAACTGGAAACAATCCAGATGTCCCTCAACTGAAGAATGAATACAGAAAATGTGGTTAGTTTACACAACAGAATACTACCCAGATATTAAAAACAAGGGCATCATTAAATTTGCAAGCAAATGGATAGAACTAGAAAATATCATCCTGAGTGAGGTAACCCAGACCCCAAAGGACCTGCCTGGTATTTACTCACTTATAAGTGGATATTAGCTATAAAGTACAGGATAACTAGACTACAATCCACAAAGCCAAGGAATCTAAATAACATGGATGGTTTAAGAGAGGATGTTCAAATCTCACTCAGAAGTGGAAATAAAGTAGTCATGGGATGTGGAAAGAGGGATGAACTGGGTGGGGTAGGGATGATGAGAGGAACAAGACGGGGAGTGTGAATCAGGTGTGGAGAGGGTCTGAGAGAGAGGGTCAGGGGAATGAATGGAATTGGTGGTGAAGAGGTCATCTCTAGGACATACCTGAGACCTGGGATTGGAGAGGCTCCAGGGAGTCTATGAGAATGACTCCAGCTGAGACTTCAAGAACTGGGGGACTTAATGAAATTTGCAGGCAAATGGATGGAACTTGAAAATATCATCCTGAGCGAGGTAACTCAGTCACAA
>CM052713.1:52983189-53041029 GCA_028551405.1 Uromys caudimaculatus | reverse complement strand
GACCCCCCCCCCCAGTCCTACTGGAGTTTGGACCACCAACCAAAGAATACACATTGATGGACTTATGGTTTGGACCACATATGTGGCAGAGGATGACCTCGATGGCCATCAGGGAGAGAGGAAAGGCCCTTGGGCCTGAGGATGTTAGAGGCCTCAGTAAAGGGGAATGTCAAGGCAGGAATATGGGGATGGGTTGACGGGGGTGGGGTGGGGGTGGGAGGTGGAATTCCCTCCTAGAGGCGGGTTGGGGAGGGGATGGGGGGTTTCCAAAGAGGAGACTCAGAAAAGGGGAAACATTGGAAATGTACATAAAGTATCAAAAATAAAAAAGGAGGAAAAAAAAAAAAAGAACTGGGGGACATGGAGCCTGAAGAAACCACCTCCTGTAGCCAAGCAGGACTCCCCGTTGAGGGATAAGGACACCAATCTACCCAAAAGCCTTCAACCCAATATTTGTCCTGCCTACAAGTGCTGGGACAAAGATAGAGCAGAGACTGAGGGAATGGCCAACCAATGACTGGCTCAACGTATGGATAAGAACCAATCCCTGACATGGTTAAGGATACTCTGTTATGCTCACAGACACAGACAGGAGCCTAGCACGACTATCCTCTAAGACGATCCACTAGCAGCTGACCAAAACAAAAGCAGAGACCCACAACCAAACATTAGACAGAGCTAGGTAGTCTTATGGAAGAGTTTGTGGAAAGAATTGAGGGACCTGGAAGGGACAGGAACTTCATAGGAAGACCTACAGAACCAATTAACTGGACATTTGGGGACCTCCAGAGACTAAACCACCAACCAACTCTCTGCACATGTGTAGTAGATATGCAGCTTGGTCTTCAAGTGCATCCCTCAGAAACTAGAGCTGGGGTTCTCCTGACTCTGTTGCCTGCCCGTGGATCTTCTTCGCCTAACTGAGCTCTCTTGTCTGGCCTCAGTGGGAGAGGAAGTACCAGTCCTGCAGTGATTTCATAGGTCAGCATGGGTTTTACCTGAGGTGGGGCTCCCCCTTCTTAGAGGAGAAGGGGAGAAGGGATAGATAGAGGAGTTAGAGTGGGGAACATTGGAGGGGAGCAGGAAGGGGCCTGAGATCAGGATGTAAAGTGAAAAAATTAAATAATGAAAAATGAATATTCTGATAGTTCATTTTCATTACAATGATGAAGTAATGACTCAGAATAAGCTCATAAAGAAATGAGTTTTCTTTCAATCACAATTTTAAGAGATGACTATTTCAGTAGCGTTGTGCAGTTTCTGGTGAGGATATCCTTGACTGAATCATTTAATGGCATATGACAAAGACAGAAGTGTTTGTGGGCGTTAAAGATCTCATCTCAAAAGATGAAGAAGACTTGAATCCCACAATCTTTTGTGAGGATTCTGACCTCTGAGGTAGGTTCAACCTTTTAAAATTTCTACAGATTTGGTGCCCTCATCAAAAGGGCACCAAAATCCTAATACATGAACCTTTGGAAGACACTGTAAATTGTCTAAACTGTGCCAAGCACTATACTATAGTAAGTGAGCTTTATTAAATATAAACCACATATTAGTCTAACAAAAGTAATTTACAAAATAAATCACTTTCATATAAAGGTTAGGACCACATTTTGTGTTCGGCTAACTTTCCCTGGAGAGGCTTAAACAAATCTCTACTCACCCCGGATTGGGCATTCATGACAGATCAAAGCAGCAGTTAAACCGAAATCAAAGTTAGTGGAGTTTATTTAGGATTCTTGGAAGAGTGCGTGAGAGAGGTTTCTTACAGAAATATGGATGATTAGATGGCTTGAGTGATGATTCGTTCAAGCTGCAGTTGTGGAGCTTTCTGTATGACTTTTAGGCAGCTCCGGAAATCAGGTAGATTGATGGCCAGGGAATCTCCTCTCTCTTTCAGTCATTTTCTGTTCTTAGAACCTTTGTGAGGAGCCATGTAAGCCTTGTAGCCTGGAGAACCTAAAGATTGTTAGTGGTTTATTTCCTGGCTCTGAGGAATCTACTCTCTTTCAGACAGAATGGTTCAGTTCAGAAGAAATTGATACACAACAATTAGACTGAAGGAATAATTGATGAAATTCCTCATACATTTTAGAAATTCCAATGTTCATATGCATATCTGTCTGTGTTTCTAATACGAGTTATTCATTCTTTTCAAAAATAATGCATTCAAAGTAATTTATCAACCCTGGTTTTCATAATCCAATGAAACACCACAGCTAGTCACATGCAGAAAAGATGAGCTATGTATATTAAGAACATTTTAAAATGAGATTCTCATCACATACAGTTAAGAACTCTTAACTTTAAAAGCTAAAACCTCACCTTAATGAAAATTCATATAAATACTATAGTAATAGAGTTAACTAGTTAACTAATTAATACAGCCCTGTCCTTCATAAACAATACGATGTTAATATAAAACAAAAAATAAGCAATTGTCTACCTCAAACTGTGCATTTATATACTTAAGGATTAGGTTGTTATGGCCTCAATTCAAGTTGAACATGGTTTTAAAAAGAATTATGTTGTTGAAATCCTGTTCACAATGCAAGAAGATAAAACAAAATAGAGGGGGCAATCTAGCTCTTAATGAAATGAACCAAATATTAAGAGACATGTCTGACACTAAACCCGGATGTTTTTGTGGATGTTGGGAAGTGTTTGCTGTTGGAAGCATGATAAGCTGTCTCCAGAGAGGCTCAGGCAGAGCCTGACAAATACAGAGGCGAATGCTTGCAGCCAACCATTGGACTGAGCGTGGGGTCCTAGATGGAGGAGTTGGAGAAGGGACTGAAGGAGCTGAGGAAGTTTGCAGCCCCATGGAGGGAACTACAGTATCAACTGGCCAGACCTCCCAGAGCTCCCGGAGACTGGACCACCAACCAAAGAATACACATGGAGGGACCCATGATGCTGGCCACATATGTGGCAGAGGAGGGCCTTGTTGGCCATCAGTGGGAGGAGAGGCCCTTGGGCCTGAGAGTGTTAGATGCCCCAGTGTAGGGGAATGCTAGGGAGGGAAGTTGGAAGTGGGTTGGTGGATGGGGGAGCACCCTCATAGAGGCAGGGGAGGGGGATGGGATAGGGAGTTTCCAAAGGGGAAAACATTTGAGATGTAAATAAAGTAAATATATATTAAAAAAGAGAAAAGACAGAAAACATCCACAAAAAGTTCAATTTAATGATGAGCTTGTCCCCAATTTAATGAGACAATCATGAGTAAAGAGAGGACACATGGGCTAGTGCAGCTCTGTGGGCCTGGAGGCCAGAGATGTTAGAACATGAGAAAACAAGACGATATGGTATGAAAACAGCAGCTTCACATTAAGGCACAGACTAATGCCGATAGTTCAATAGAGGAACAGAGAACTGAGTTGATCGAAAGACCTTAATGGAGAAGCTTTTAGTAGCATGCACCCTGCAGGGAAAGTAAACACCTGGTCTTTTATTCTAATAAAGAACAGATATTAAATAAGTGCAAAGAACAACTACACCATATTGTAAATTATACCTAATGTGTAAATATTATGGTCTTATAACTAAATGTAATCAATATGAACTTTGCATCTAAATTAAAGGTATTTTTGTGAATCTGGATTATTATTGCACTTAAAAAAATTAAACTCCAATAGTGAGAGAAAGAGAGAGAGAGAGAGAGAGAGAGAGAGAGAGAGAGAGAGAGAAAGAGAGCTGAATTCTAATTCAGAAACAAAATGTTGTCTTAACCAGAGAAAATTTTATGTAAGTCAACATAATCACTGAGACAGAATAGAAAACGTTGTGGCTTTTTTTGTGTCTAAAATAATCATGAGCAAAATAGGGTTTTAGTGTTGGCTGGAGGTATGAAGATCTCTAGGCCTTTGAATCCATAGTGAAGAGGGAAAGCAGCTGTTTCAGAATCTGCTGAAATGACCACACTGACCCTTTACTGCAAAGCTGAATGAGAAGAGCAAACTAATTGAATATGGTTTCCTATGTCGTAAGTATTCAGTGCTTGTGAGATGAATTTGGGTCCAAATTATTTCTGACTTCTGAAAGCTGATCTCAAGGGCCAAGACATGGCAAGAGTGACTGTGGAACCACACAGTCACACACACTATTCACAGCGAGTGAGAGGAAGACCTTGAAGCTCAGGTTATTTTATTGGAATTTTTATAATTAAGACCTCAGATGGCCAGGCGCATTATCATTTGAGATAAGCTAAGTAACATTTCGGAGGTTTCTCTTTTCCTGGGCCTTTGTTAGATTTTTTTATACAGTTTTTCATTGATCTTTACTATGGAATATGGAAGCAATAAAATGTATTCTTAGAAACCCCCTGGATTCTATACATATTTCTTCTTGCTCTCATTGTCAGTAAATGCATTTCCCCCTTGGATTTGTAACCTTCTCCAACTCTGCAGGCTCAGTGATACAAGTTCGAAATAAACAGGTGACAGCCCCTACGCCCAATCTTTCGTGTAACAATTTCTATATCTGCTAGTAAACCTCTTCCTCTTTTAAGAAATGATGGCCATTGACAAAGCAGCCCTCAATTTGGCAGAGAAATGAAGTGAAAATTCACGAATTGGGCTTATGTTAAAAGAAAAAGGTCACAAAAATATCATGAACATATGTGTTTATAGTAAATATTGAAGAACATTTATAGGAGAAGCATGCATATATAAGTTACTGGAGAACTTTCAAACTAGAGAAATAGTATAGTGTGTACTGTGTGTGAAGCCTGTGATTTTACGGGGTAGGCAGCATATACAAAGTTTTAATGTATGTATATAGCCATAGTATGGCCATAGGGCTTCTGGAAGTAGAGGCTTAAAGACTCAGAACATGTCAAAATGCAAATGAGTCCTGGGACCATAATTCTAGCCTGTGTGAGACCAGGAGACAGTGGTTTTCCCTATGAAATGAGAAGCATGACAAAGTATCTCTGCTGGACCCAGGTATGAACAGAGAATGGACAGAAATTGTCCAGGTCTGGAAAGATTGCAGAATGCATACAAAGTCAAATGAAATCTTTCTTGGTATAAGCTTTCAGTCCAGCTGTGCCAGCTTTTTAGAACGATCCAACAAGAAGAAGAAATTAGCTTTGTCATAGTATTCAAGGATGTAACAGAGGGGTAACTTGTGTGTTACTTGGCTTGTTTTCAGTTTCTCTAGTTAGACAGCACACAATGGGTAATTTGTAAAGAGCAGTACTTACTTTATTGTTCTGAAGTCTAGGACCTATAAGAGAACTATGTTAAGATCTTCCCAGCCCAAAGACAGGAGGGATGGCCAGATGGGCATAAGATGAATACATGGAATCCAACTGGTGGAGTAGAGGGACTGGGGGACATCTTGAGGACATGTCAAAGATCTGGGATAGAGAAGGCTACCAAAAACCACTGGGGGTGATCTTAGCTGAGACTCACAACAGTAGGGATATGGAACTGGAAGAGACCACTTCCTGTAGCTAGGCAGGACCCCCAGTGAAGTATTAAGGACACCAACCCACCCACAAAGCTTTTGAGACAAAATTTATCCTTTCTTCAAGAAATCCAAGACCTGGATGCAGCAGACTGTGGGAATGGCCAACCAATAACCAACTTGAGACCCATTCCATAGGCAAACAGCAATCTCTGACACTATTAATGATATTCTGTTATTATTACAGACAGGAGTCTAGCATGACTGTTTTCTGATAGGCTCCAACTAGCAGCTAACTAAGATGGATGCAGAGACCCACAGCCAAACACTGGATAGAGCTTGGGGACCTTTATGGAAGATTTGGGAGACAGATTGAGGGCCCCAAAGGGGATAGAAACTCCACAGGAAGACCAACAGAATCAACTAACATGGACCCATGGAGACTCTCAGAGACTGGACCACCAAACAAAGAGCATACATGCTGGACTAGGTCCCCTGTACATATATAGTAGGTGTGCAGCTCAGACATCATGTGGGTCCCAAACAATTGGACTGGGAACTAAAGCTGTTGCCTGTCTGTGGAATACGTTCTTCTAGCAGGACTGCCTTGTCTGGCCCTCAGTGGAAGAAAATGTTCCTAGTCTGCATAGACTTGATGTGCCAGAGTGAGGGTATACTCGGGGGAGCCTCCATTCTCTCAAAGGTTAAAGGGAAGAGGTGGAAGGAGGAACTGTGGGAGGGGGAGACTGGGAGCAGGGGCAGCAATAAGGATGTAAAATGAATTTTAAAAACAAAAAGAACACCAAAAATTAAGTAAAATAAAATAAAATAAAAATATCCCAGAAACTGTGCAGACCTTCTTATGTGGTGGATAGTATCGATCACCTAGCAATTCATAAAGAACTTTTTTATAACCAAACCACTCCTGTACCTTTTAAGCCATTAATATATGAAAGAGTTCATTCTTAAAGAGTTCTAATGATGACTCAATTAACTCTTAAAAATGACAAGAATATAACTTCCATTTTAAAATCTCTCTCTCAGTATATGTGTCAGTATGTGGGCACAAATAGTGTATAAAATCATATACATGTGTGTCAAAAAGTAGTACATAGTTGCCTGTGCATATTCTTATGGAGTCAGAGGTCAGTGGTTGATTTCAAGTATTTTACTGTACTGCTGTCTACTCTATTTTTATGAGACAAGATCTGTCACTCAACCTAGGTTCTAATTTGTAGGCTAGATTAGCTTCCCATAATTCCTTAGGATCTCTCAGAACTGGAATTGCACATGCATGGCCTTTAATCTGTTCCCCACATCAACACTCAGGTTTCCATGCTGCCACTTTACCCATGCTGCCAACTCCCAAGTCAGAAGAAGCAAGTATTTAGTATCTAGAAACAGTATTTAAGTTTCAACAAGGAATTTAGAGGTGTCCACATATTACACTCCTGCTTTCCTGACTTCATCCTGGGATTAGAGTATTATGACTATGGGGGACAAGGACAATGTAGTCCTTGACTCAACAGGTGACAGTGCTTGCCATGAAAGCCTGGTCCCTGAGGTCAGGTCTCCAGAGCACATGTAAAAGCTGGACATGAGATGCATATCTGTAGTCCCAGTGAGATAGGAAGATGTAAACAGAATCCCCCAGAAGCTAATGTAACAATGGTTTAAAAAAAATCACAAGTCAAACAAGTAAGGACAGGACCAACTCCTCAGGTTGTCCTCTGACTTCCACACATGTACTATGGCATACACACACACACACACACTCACACACACACACACACACACACACACACACACACACACACACACAGAGCTATGCACACACAAAAGATGTTTTAAGAAGAAGACAAGAATAATAGAACTACATATTATTCACTGTTTTAAAACAACTTCTGCGTATTGTTTTCAGCAACCCCAAGTTTGGAAGGTGTAGTCTCCTAAGTTATCTCAAAGCCAAACTTTCAGCCATTCCACTATTCTGACAAATCACTTAGAATATTACTGGGGACTCATTACCACTTTTCTTCGGTTCTCAGGACAATTTGGAACTGAATGGCATGAGCATGAAACGCGGTGCTTTTGCATGCATGGCAGTTCTGGAAGAAGTAAGATGCACAGAGAAAGCAAATTCTGAGATGCGTACCCAAGTTTTGTAAAAAGTGAGGGGTTTGCACCAAATATTGTCTCTTCTCTCAGAATCTACAAGACACAGCAACTGGTCTTTGCCTTATTGCTACACATCATTAGGAAGTCCACTCAAATGGTAGGTACTTAAACACTGAGTTTATTTCCTACTTTATATACAGCTTAGTAATTAAGCAATGTCGCCTGTTCTTGTTACACACAGTTCACCAGATTCAATCAGCATGAATGTTCCAGAATGGTGTAATGTGCTACAGAATGCCCACATGAAGACCCTAAGAACTCTAGCATGAGAGAGCACAGGAGAGTCGAAGGGACTCCAAGGCATATACTTACCTTTCAGAACACATTTCCATCCATAGTACTCTAATGTATATAAAGATGGAAATGCACTATTGCTCTAGTCTTTCATATGATTATAGAGAAAAGTGAATCACTTTTCCTAATATGGTACTAAACTGTGTGCTGAGCCCCAAAGACTGCCCTGACTTATTTAACTCAGGGATACATCTGGAACCGCAGTTACAGTTGGAATAGCTGTAGAAGTTGAAGGCAAGCCACAGTCATTCTCTATGACCCCTTTCTGCCTTTCTGTAGAGCATTTGTGGAAGCTCTGTGAATTTCTATTTCTATATCATTTAATGCTTAGAGAGAAAACCTTCTATGCAGAGATTCTTCTAAGCTGAACTTCTGCTTATTTGTTATTTAAGTAAGAATGGCATCTCCAGGAACTAACACTTGGCCTTAGCATGAAGATGAATGTGAGGATTCTGCCACAGAAAAATGGCCAGCACTTGTCTCCATGGAACCCACTGAGGCACACTTTGAGAGACCTGGCACACCATTGCCTTCATCAGCCACTTTCCAAAAGACATATTAATTTTAACACTGTTTCAAGTCCTTAGAGAGTAATGTCAACAATGAAACACTGCCTGAACACTTCCGTGTCTCTAGTGTCACATCAGAAGTCAAATGGTCATAGTTCCTCCAGAGTCTGAGTGGAGTGAGAGCTAAAATCAGGACACACAATCCTGTTGCTTCTTCGATAGCACTTAGTGTCCAGCCGAGTCAAAGAAATCTGAGGGATGCTCTTGTTTGACCAGATGAATTGTGTGAAAGAGCATGGCATGAAGTTTCAAGTCCCTAGGCTACATGGTATTAACACTCTGTAATGAGTTATTGAAGGCCCAGCTCTCTCTAGGTTAAAATACACTGCATAGCAATATTGCTCACTTCCAGTTACAGTAACTGAATCACTTTATCTATTAATGCCTCTCTGTCACTCTGGGCCCCCATATTAATGATAAAACTGTTTGTTATTTTGAAGACAGCAATTCTCACCACCATCTCCAGATTTCTAGTAAGCAGCAATTTCTTTAGAAGGATGTTAGTTTCCACCTAAAGCACTTACCAATGCCCCATGAATGGGAGAGCTTTCTACAATTATCATGCCATGTTTTTTTTTTTTTTTTCCAGAGGGAAAGAAACAAATTGTATGTAATATTGTTTTTTCAACACTGCCAAATTTCTAAGTCTGTTGTATTTCTTCTTCTAACTAATTAAAGAGAAACTTTAGCATCTTAACCTCATTAGCAATAGTTTTTAGAACCACTGCTTTGGTCAGTAAACCAAGCAAGCTGTTAGGGGCATTTTCAGCAGATCCAATTAGTAAGTTTCACAGTGCTGTCAATAGAGAAACACAACCTAATGTTATTTTCATTTAGTAATCTAAAATACTTAATCATATGTGTAGAGAACCTCTATCTTCCACTATACACACACACATACACATACACACACACACACACGCACACACAAATGGGTCTGGGGAGTATATGTATGTGTGTGTCTCTGTGTATATTTGTGTGTCTGTGTGTTCCTGCATTTTTTGTGGGATATATGTTGTCTTTTCTCAAGATAATAAGTCATTTCTTCATGATGTTGCTGGAATGTATCTTGAGTTTTAAATCGATATAGGTAAGGAAATGTGGTTTAGAAGGGGACATACAAGAAACAGATAACAAGTACTTCCAAATGGAAGATGAATGTTTAGGATTGGTTTTAAGACTCAGTTCCTTTAAGCGCTCAGTATTGCTCTAGTGTATTTCTGTCTAAATGAATCCTTGTTCTCTCACCAATTCTCTAACATTAACAGAAGAAAATTAGCAAAAGTAACTGAACAATTTTCTTTAAAATTCTCCAAATTGTGCTGTAAGGCATTAGGCTTGAGCTGGTTTTCAGCCATGCCTCCCCATGTCTCTAGTACATTTTAAGATCCACGTGACACTGTCATGAAGTTATTTGATGGCTTACCTGTGATTTGAACTGAGAGTTTAAAAAATTCGATTTGCCTTTTTCCATCTTTGAAGACTTTTAGTGCTATCTCCATAGCTTTTCTGAATTCTAGCAAACGTGTAATCATTATCTATGAACAAAGTAGAGCAGAACATTACCTAGGATAACCTAGGAAGTTGCACTGCTACTACATGCCACAGATTACTAAAATTCTCTCTTTCTTCCTGTTAGCAGGCGTTCTTACTCATAATGTGACATGTGAACAACTCTGTGCCATATTCTTTTCTTGAGACTTTGTCTCCTGGGATAAGGGTGTATAGGCAAAAATTGTGTCTATAAACTAGAACCTTATAAACAAATACACTCAGCATTTCTAAAATCAGTGGTGTGAAGGCAAGAAATAGTGATAGAAAATCTAAGATAGCAAAGCCAACAAACAATGAGCAATCTGAGAATGATCAAAGCACTTGAGGAACAAAAGCAAACAGATTCCAGTGATCCTAAATCCTGGGTAGCAGGTAAAAGTTGAGAATGTGGCTATGTGACAGAAAACTAGGACAGAGACCTTTGGGCTTTGAGGTCTAGCCCCAGCTTCTGCAATGTATGGTCTCCAAAGGAAGACAGGAGAAAAAGTACTATCATTGGTCACCAATCTCCTGGGTGTTAGCCTCTAATTTTTTATGTTGTCCTGATACTGCCTGTATCATTTCAGGATTTGAAAAGAATCTACCCTAATGACATCTCCCTTAAGCCTGCAAAGAACAAGGCATGTGATTGTGTTTTACATAGCTGAGTGACTGATCCAAGAACAGAAACTGTGGCTCCCTCTACTTCAGATAGAATTGTTTGGTCGCTCTGTGTTACCTCCCTTTCTCAGCAAAGAGAACACCAAGCTCAATGTGTTATGTGTATATGACACATAAGAATGAAACACATTGGAAGAATAAAAACAGATTAAGGTTATAATAGGACAGTTGACAATCACTTGAGAGGAAATGGATATCTGATCATAAAAAATAAAACCAAATATGAATAATTGGTGAATGTATTGATGAATGGGAATGTGATGGAGATTCAAATACATGGACCAGCAAGACCAAGTTGATTAAGGATTCCTTTAGGGCACAGTAGTCATATTCACTAACTTTTATCCAGGACACCAGATCATATCCTAAATCCCTTTGGATTATTGAATTAAATTTATCTTCCTGATGACCATGAGAATATGAGATTTCAGGAAGTTAAGCAGTTAGCAAATGCAAAGAAAGTGTATCAAAATGTATTCCATTTAAGTTGCCAGCAGAAACGATGGAAGCCAATGCCAAGTATAGATTATTGAAATTAAGCTAGAGAAAATCACAAGGCTTTGACTCTCTCAAATAAGGAAAAGTTAATGGAAAAGGGACTAGATAACCTGCTATGTCTTTAGTGACATATCTGCAATGCCTACTGTGCTGTGCATAATTAGTAATAGGGATGCTGTAAATGTTTTTTATCCCCCCATTTCTATTTTCCATTCTGAGTAATTCAAACCAGCATGTGGGATGAGAAAAACTTCTAAATTGCACACAGGTTTGCATATTGGCTCCTTGCAGGATAAACTGTGTTAAAAATGCAAGTTCCAGGATGTCAGATCCCTAAGGGAATCATGTCTCTCTTACGTCTCAGTTTTTCCCTTTTCAGATTACATAAACACCAATGGCATTTGTTGCAGGGATCCTTTGGAATTTTTCTTTGTTCCACTCTGCACATTGTCTTTTCTGAACTATTTTAGCCTGGATTCCCATTAACATCTAAAGAAGTTGTCTTTTTTTTTTTTTTTTTTTCGATTATACCATTCTTTCCAAACTGTTCTAGCTCCAGGAAAAAAAATAATTCTGGTGCCTAAGTAGGCTTTGGTTGTATATTGAGAGGAAAAAGACATGTGATCGCTGAACTCTCAAATGGGAAGAAGCCTAGAATGTCTAGTCTTACTTTCCCAATTTAATAGATGAGGAAACACAACAGGGACATTTAGTAATTTTTTCCAGGAATGCACGGGCTGCTAGCATCACAAGTAGGTCAGGAACTTTTTCTTTTTTTTCAGATAATCTAGAGCACATTCTTTCTGTACTACTTCAATATCAAAAGACATTGGTACTTGAAGAGTGTTATAATTGTCCGTACTCCTGGTCACACATAGTCCCAAACACCTCCTAGTGTGTTTTACTTAAGAAACAAACACAGGACCACTCCATCCAGAAAATAGCCCATGCTTCTCTCTGTTCAGATTCAAGATTTGCACACAAATTCTTCATTCAGTGTCATCTTCACAAATGTTCTTGTCTGGGTAAATTCCTTCCAAAACATTTTAGCTTTTCCTTCTGTCTCTTTCCAAAGGAAGCCTTTAAAAATGTTACCCAGAATAGAGTCATTTTATCTTATGCAAATTCCCAGACGAACGTACTGCAGCACATCGGAAACATAGAGAAAGATGCAAAGCCACAATTCAATGTACTGAAGTGGGTATTGCTTCTCTCTCCTCTGTCTGTCTCTTTGTCTCTGTCTGTCTCTGTTTGTCTCTGTCTGTCTCTCCTTGTGTGTGTGTGGGGGGGGGGGGGGATGAAAATCAGACCAAGCTCACCAAGGCTTGAAGAAGATTTTTAGTGTCCAGCTCTGTTTCTCTCTGTCTTATTCCTAAAACACATAACACTTCAGGCACTGGTATGTCGCTATGGCTCAGGGGTCATGCGAATCTTTGCAGTGTCATTCATATTTTAGTATATGTACTTCCACACTGAGGTGATGAATTGCCTTTTCATAGAGGAGATATATTTAAGTGCTTAAGACAAAGGCATATTCACTGTGAATCTATCAAGTGCAAGACTACAGGACTCCTTGTTTTACCAGGAACCTTTTTAGATGTTGGGAAGAATGAATATCCATGCTGTACATTACACAGTTGTGTTTTTTTAATTAACCTACACTTAGCTTATCTACATTTAAGAACATCATATTAATGCAGCCCATCTACATTTAAGATGCTCTCTTTCACTCAGACTTTTTTTATTATATACTTCAAAATATAGAGGCTCCCATCAGCCTCATAGTATAAGGGGGACAACTTAAAGAAAAGTCAATTTAGTAGCTAGGTATGGTTTAGAGGCAATACTTTATGCCATTTTTCAACCACATTTGTGTACAATGCATTAGTCTACATCTTAATATAGGGGCAGCTTCTGAAGATATTTAAAGACAAATAGAAAGAACCCAGAATGAGTTTTGTAAATAAAAAAGCAACTTGATATAATAAAGAGGCAAACATAGAAATTGTTTAGCCTGGGGAAAGAATCAATGCTAACTCTGGGTTACACAAATCATTTAAGATCTCCCTACAGGGATGCTGTGATTCACTGGGGCTTTCAAAGTCCCCGTCTATGATGACTAATAAAGTCTAAGCTTTGTAAGAAGTCCACTGTCAAGAAGATTTGATGCATCACCTTATTTAATCTACATATTCAGCCTGTAATGTAGGTGTTGCTTTTCCGTTTTAGATGATCAGAAAGTTTACTTTTTCCCTTGACAAACAACTGGGGTATAAAAGACAGTATTGAAACCAAGTTATTTTGTACCATTTATACTTTTGAAAAGAAACTATGAAACAAGACAGTGCTATATTTTTTAATTATTTGTTTTAGCACATCATCTGACTTTAGTGCATATTCACAGTGTGAGAAATGAGGGTTCTTTAAAAATATTAATATAAAAATCACAATTAAAATTGCATTTTAAAAGATTTGTCTTTATGTGTATGAGTGTTTTCTCTGTATATGTGTAGTAGGTACACCACATGCTTTCTGATGCCACGGGAGGCCGGAAGTAGGTTGGGTTCCCTGGAACTAGAGTTCCAGACAGTTGAGAGCCCTCACACTGTGTCAAGGAGAAAAGCCCTCCTCTGCAGAGAGCAAAGGCTTCTTCTAACTGCTAAGCCACTTCTCCAGGCGCTAATCTTGTTTTTAAAAAAACAAGATCTTCGATTGTATTCATCAATTAAAGAGATTGGAGATTGGCAATTTCAGGTTAATAATAAGATTTCAACAAAAAAAGATGTTGAATTTCTTTTAACCCATTACTATTTAATAACATTTGAGGTTTGCCTTGTAAGGAGGAAAACAAACAAACAAACAAACCAAACCCCTTAGTCCTTCAAACCAGAATGTGAAGGCATTGGTTCCGCATCCCCAAAGTGGAAATAATGTTCTACAATTCCAAAGACTGTTACAAGTCTAAGTAGTTCACACAAGCCAGATTGGTGAATCTCCCAAAACATCCTATTCCTGAGCTTTTTAATTAATGTATTCTGACAGGGAAGATATTCAGATTTGACCACAGCAGAAACCAAGAGCAGCAGCATGAAGCTCTTCAGGTGTTCTTAATACCTTCTTCATTTTTCAGATGACCACATTAAGAACCAAGGAAATTATCCAAGAATATAAGCTTCTAAGTAACACTGCCTAAATTCAAACCCCTATTTTATTTTGCGAAAGCTCAAAGTAAATCTGTGTGGTGGTATTTGGGAAGATTTGGTAAATGTGGGTGGTATTTGTTTACAGAGAGAAATTTGGGGTTATTTTATAGTTATCTCCTCTTTGAATTTGTCTCTAATTTTAGTTTCACCCAAATAATTTAGATTTTTTCCCACTGATTCTCAATAATAAGCTGAGGAAATATGGTATTAAATGATAGCAACATGTTGCTGTGAACTCTATTTCTATAGCCGAGGCTGTCCCTTTTCATATTCTTAGGCCTTTTCTCTACAGTCTTTCAACAAAATGCTTTAATAACAGACTCACATTTTATCGCGTCTCTGAGGTCCCCTCTTCCTCTTTGGGTTCTCAGGAGACAGGCACATGTTTATTTTTCCAAACAGTTTAAGGCCTGGTGTTACAGAATAGGACAACACACTTAAAATGGTTTTCCTGTGATAGAAAGATTGAACCATCACCCTCAGAAGGCCACTCACAACAGGACTTTCTCACCCACCCTTGAGATGACAAGCCTTAATGGAATCTGGCCTGCAGAGTGTCTGTGTTCTGTGTGAGGCTGGTGTCCAAGCAAGTCCAAGCAAGTTCCCCGAAGTTCAGCCTTTACAACATTTCTAAACTCAAGAAAACATTCCTTCAAAGCACCACCCACCTTTTCCAGGGGGAATCCATGGAAGTGATTCTCTTAGAATTAGCATGTACATGGGAGAGTGTGTTAGATTTGTGCTTTCAGAATATTCGTGAGGGAAGGGCAAAGCCAAGATGGGAAAATGAATACCATTACCACCAAAACGTTCTTCTCAAGGATGAGGGAGTACACCCTGCAGCTGCTTAACACGGCTGCACTGCTCAACATATTTTGCATATTTACATACACCAAGTATTTCCAAACAGGCTTGTGTTTGTTTAAAATCCCCCACAGAGATGTCTGGTAAAGCTGTCATTGTAGAAAGTTCTTTGCTTAGTGAAATTCACAAACTGTTTTCAAAATTATGCATGCGCGTGCACAGACACACACAGGCATGTGCACACACACACGTGTGTGTGTGTTCATGTATTTTTGTATGAGCAAAGTAGTCACTGTAATTAGCAACTTTGCAGAAAAATCTTGATTAATCTACTTATCACACTAATGCTTAGAAATAAAATAAGATATAGCCTAAGACCAAAGAAATGGAGAAAATACATTAGTTGAAGCTAATTATTTTAGTTAGAATTCTATATACAACAAAATATAAATTAATAAATCTCAGTAATCCTTGCTTAGTTCTAAACTGTCAAAATGGAATTTTCTTACTTGCTATTATCATTAATCTCTGACTTTTAAGTACTTTTACTCCAACTAAGGTGTAATTGGCAAAACAAAAATTATATAAATTCAACATATACAAGATAGCTTGATGCACACACACACACACACATGCACATATACACACACAAACATACACACATACACATTGTATAATAATTACTACCATCAAAGTCATTAGCATATCAATCATTAAAACTGTTTTATTTTTTGTAAGAAAACCCAGCACAAGACATTTTTCATGTAAGTGGTTTCTTTTGGAAACTTAAACCACCACAAAACCACACATAACTCATTCAAAACCAGGCTAGGGAACTTTCAACAGAAGAGATTGGGTAGTTTAAAGCTATATTTTCCTTTTAGCAAGATCCACAAGAAAAGGATAGAGTATCATGCTTAAGGGGGAACAGATTTTGTAGTTTTTGGCAAGATATGTTAAATCTGTTGCTATATTTGGCTCTCTGTAAACAGCGGCTTGCACAAGAGCAAGGCAAGGATCAGTGCTGGGTGTTCTTCATTCAGCCACAGCCAAACTTGGTATGGAAAGCAAGGCCCTTGTGTTTGGATGAGATTTCCAGCAGCCTTGAAGCTCATTTATTGATCAGCAGCATTCCACAATATGGATTCCTACTTTGCACGTTAAATTTATCAAAGCCTGCTTGCTCTTCTGTAACACTTTTCCACTGGTTAACTGATAGCAGCTGGAGTGATTCAATCAGGCCAGAAGTGTCAAGACTTTACCACGTCAATCTGGTTATCCATTGCTATTTAGTCCAATGGGACACTTGGAGAATTGGCACATCAGAGGATGGACATAAGCCCGACCCCGAGCAACACAATTAAATGGTGGGTTATTGATTGTCCACAGAGAAAACAATTCAGTGAGAAAGAAACTATGCTCTATCTAGGGCTATTCTCTAACCCTTTTGAGTTCTGGCTGGGACCAAAGAGGCCCAGAAAGCATCATGAAGTATTTGAAGAAACAGCAGAAATGTCCTTGATAACCTATTATCTAACAGAAAGGCATTCCACACAAACTCTGAAGCAAAGATTATGTTCTATTATTTCTGATGAAGTAGTAAGTCCTCCTAGGTTATAACCCAATTTAAAAAAAAAAAAAAAAAACACTAAAGGCCATAAATAATTGTCGTAGAATATGTGTTTGCATTCTTTCCCCCTGAATTTGAGAACACATTGTATCTCATACAGAGATAGGGACCTTGCAGGTAAGGGTTGTGAAACACAAAACACTATCCTGAATTCCATAAGGAGAATCCATTTATAACCACAAAGGGGCATTATCTATGCAAGGAGGAGGAAGACTCCGGAGAACGTGAAAGTATGACCAGATGAAGGGCTTTGAATAGGGATGAAGTGGCCAACGCCTGGAGGACTGCAGAAACTGGAAGCAGGAAGAACACAGATTCTCTTTGGAGTGTGCGAACACTATTTAGTCTGTGCTTTGTAGCCCAAGACAAAGCCTGTGCTAGAAGCCCAACAGGTGCAGAACTGTAAAATAATCTGCTTGCGTTGTTTTAAGTCATTATATTTCTAGCAATTTTTCACAGCAGCCATAAACATCTCATATGCTTCCCTAGCCCTTTTCAGACTGTAAGGAAGATATATCAAATTATTTCACCTGAATTGCTAGAAGATATTCTTATTTAAGACTGCTTTCCAAAAGAACATTTAGTAAGTAAAAAGGGGGAAGGGCTATGTAACGAGCATGTCTAACTTCCTTCCCAATAAAACCTCTTAGAAACCTCTCTTTAGGACCACTTCCTTCATTTCAGTCATTGGCAGAAAAGGTCTGTTGTTGTTGTTCATTTATCTTTTCATATTGCTTATAGAAAGTTCTATGCTGATGAATGTGAAAACAAAATCATCAGGACATGTTTCCCAACGGGTCAAGCAAATAACTTAGCAGCATCATACTGAAAATCTTCTCAAGACTCCTGCTGTTATGTCATTAATCAATTTCACTTGCTCTTGCACTATAAACATATGTTTCATAATCCACTCCAAACTGTAGCAAATAAAAGTCACGGCTCTGGAAATTAACCTCACAGTTTATGAAAATCTAACATGAGATTTTAGACTGATATCTACAGGTTGTTTAAACAGAAAGGAAACAGAGGTTTAGTTACTAGAAGTGCAAACCCAATCATTAAAGTCACATTAAATTATTTATTGAACAAATTAAAGAAAATGACATCTGTTCTTCTCACAAAGTCTTCCATAATTATATATCAATGACAAAGTTAGAAGTCCTGCATTTGAAGAATGGCAACAAAAAAATTATGTGATTTTACAAGTATAAAGTCAAAAGATTTCAGAATTATCTACTATCCATTAGTTAATGATGAGGGCGTAGCTGAGATTGCTTGATTTCCTTTTCTGGAAGTAGGAAATCATGATGGTGTGATTTCTCTCAGAACCAGCAAATCTGGAATCTCACTGTACGTTGAACGCTGTAAGATATGACTTCCATTATTAGTTTTCAGTTTACCTTATCAAGTGATAAATATAAAGTTTATCATATTGTGCATCTTTCTCTTTTACAAAAACATTTCACCTTACCTAGGTGTACACAATGAAAACAAAAGGAGTCTGTATTTCCATTTAAATATATGCACTTTACAATGATACAAAGAACTCATATGGAGGATTTCCCTACATTATACATCTTGAAAAACACCTATATGGAATAGCATTTGTAAATCAGATAGGATGTTCACAAGTATACATGCCCTGCACATTAAACCAAGTGTATAAAAACCATTACATTCTGTTTTGTGACTCTAGCCACAAAACAGAAAGGAAAAAATGTCTACCTCTATTAGTATAAAGAGAAAAGTTCACATCTTAGATAAAAAGAAAGAAAGTCTCACTGCAATCTTATATTTGAAAAGAAATAATATTAGCCTAAAATTTAGTAGTCAGAAATCATTAAAAAAGAAATTAATTGGTGATGGTGTGCCCCTTTCTAAAAGACCCTCTGGGCCTGTTTATTTACACAACACAGCAGAATTGGAAAACTACATTAAAACCTATCAGAATTCCCTGCAATTTAAAAGGGAGTTTTAGAAAATGTCCTTAGATCAATAAAAGGTGATCAAAATTTCAAGACTCGTTCCTTGACTATTCACTTGACATTACACAATGTTTCAAGCAAACAAAAGCTCACAGCAAAAGTTTAAAAGGTAAGACATTGAACTATAATGACTAATTCTATAGTTTAAAAATTCCTAGAAAGCACTAAGAGAAAAAAATACTATGCAGTATTCTACAAGTCTGATCTGTGACCTAGTACCGTGACCACATAACCATGGCAAATAACACTGAAACGATTGAAGCTGAGATTCCCTTGCTGGCTCCATTCATTCTCCAAACACCAAAGCCATCCTTCCTTCATAGTTTATATGTGTGCCTTCAGCTATATTTTGAGACACAAATATCAGCCAAATTTTTCTGAAATAATTTTAACCAAAGTTTCCGTGATGTCGTGGTAGATTTAAAGGATTCCTCAAATTGTAGTATTTTTAAGATACTTGATTTTAACTTGTCTTTCCGGCCTAAATATTTTAGGAAAGATATATATTATGCATTCGGCAGAAAATAAAAATAGACCAAACAAGCTCAGTTCTTGGTGTTTCTTGCACGTTGAAATCACAGGCTGACTTCATTTTGGGTTTCATGCAGCTTCTGCTGTCCTCCCACAGCTGGGAAGGTGACCCATCACAGGGACCTTGACTGCCATCAATACCCCTTTGTAACTGCAACGATTGAGTGAACTCTTTCCATCTTCAATAACCGACACAGTGTCAACATCTGCTTCCAATAAAGTTGTTTCATTTTTTTTTTCTCAAGTAGAGTAAATCTGCTGACTGAGATCGTAAAGGGAATGCTCTCCCCTCCCTTTCCATGAAAGAGACTTTTTTTTCCACACCATATTGTGCAACTTTTCCTCCGAGGCAAGGGAAAACAAGAGGGGCAGAGAAGAGGAACATTCTTAGTCTGGTGCCACAGAAACACAATGTATATCTGACAAATACAAAGGTCGACAGCTTGGTAACACTGCCCTCCTCATTTTGGAGACAGCAATATATAGTGTTGTGGGTGAATACAACTCAGACTCTGGCTACATACCACTAGATGTTTAATTAGCTTTTCTTCAGAAACACCACATTAAAAATTCGGAGTTCATTAAGAAGTTAACATTTTATCTCCCATAAGTAAGAAAGAAAAAAAAATGATTCCCTTTTCAATGACTCTTTACAGAAAAGCAGTCATTGGGCTATTTGGGTGCTGAATAATGAATATGCAGCATTAAGGGAAAAGATAGTTAAGCATCCAATTTAATAACCAACTTGCTGAATTGATGGTCATCTGAGGAGGCTGTTCGTAGTTTGAACACCTATGCTGTAAGTTGGGTACGTCTGCATATGTTTCCCAACTTTCAAAACCATCCTGTTAGGAAGGATTATCCCATTTTGATCATGAGGTAAGTGAAGTTCTGAAACAATAAACCATAGCTGAGTCAGAATTCAGTGAACCGAGTTCACACTAAGTCATCCTGCTGACCCACCCTTTCTCAATCAAAATGTACCATGTGTCCTTGTCTTGTCCATCACTTACTGCCATTCCCACTGACTAATTCAGCCAATGCTACCTCACACAGGGATTCTTCTCATAAGGGACAGCAGGCAATTTATAAAAGTACAGTCACTTGAAATTACAACTACATCATCCATTCAGATAGTGATCTCAAGGCTACTTCCTGTCCCATGTTCTGCAAGCTTAGGAACAGGCAAATACTATTTGTAGAATAAATGATGAGCTCCTCTAGGACATTTTCTTTTAATGTTACAACTTTGGGAAATGTGTTCTTCGGTCTTTTTGCAATCCACTCATTCTCGTTTTATACATTTTAGGATAATATTTCTATCTTGGGGAGTGAACATAATGCAAATCTCAATAAGGAATTCAAAATAGAAAAGTTGGAAGAGTTAAAAAAGAATAGGTACCCTTTGAAAGATAATATATCAACTTGGATTATAAGAATGTTTAGACTATAAACTTCAGAGGTTCTTCAGACATTAACAAGAAAAGATCAAATATCCTACAGCGACTCAGCCAACATTATGCGGCTTACTGTAGAGAGTTCGTTGGTGGAATGGTAGATTGCATGTAGAATAATAAGGTTTTCTTGTGTCAAATGTACAGGCTTTCAAATAGACTGAAGGAAATTTAAGTTGTGAAACAGTCAAAGGTAGAATGGGTCTAATGAATTCAGAGGGACAGGAGGCGGTCACCCTTCAGGATAGCAGCCATACTTTAAAGTGAGAAATCCGGATCCAGAGTGTAATAGCACTTTACATGCAGATAAATTCAGACTATTTATTTTGCTATGGTATAGCTCCCTTCATTACAGTCATTTTAAAACCCGGAGGGATGCTGGTCAATTAGAGAGACATGTTCCATCTCCTTTTACTAGACATCGGTCTACTCCTTTGGTGACAATGTGCCACTGATGCCTTTGCCTGTTCTCAAAGCGGGGCTTACACCTTTGTCGCATGCAATAGAATTCAGATTTCTTCACTTTCCTTAGGTCTTGAACCAAGTCATGTTTTGGCCCTAGTTATGAGGATATCAGAGCAAATCCACTAAATTATCTACTTTCTTTTTCAATCCAGAATGATGACAAGGAAGGAAAGAAACCAAGTTAGTCCTCTTATCCTCTCTTATCTGGGAAAATCCAATGGAGTGAGCTCAACGATTTCAAGTGTGGCACCATTCTAAGAGACACTGCAAGGAAGGGTGTGTTAACAGCCAGTGAGTCTCCCTCATGGGAGTGGCTGAATGCTCACAACTCAGGAGGATTCAAGACAACATGAATTTGATAGATTCATTCAACTCTATTGTCCACATATTTATGCAGATACAGATATCAAATAAAACTATTTCTTATTTGCTGTCAAAATCCAGATAAAAATGTCCAGAATTTAATGAGGCCATTATCTAGATGTTAAAGTTCCTAAACTGGTGAGTGGAAGCTACCTGAAGTCTAGACTCTATTGATAAAAATGTGAAGACTGTTAAAGAAAAATCCGGACGAAGAAACGATGGAGTCTGGGAATACAAGCGATGAAGCGGGTTTATAATTGAAACCACAGCAGGAAGAGAAGCAAATGTCTAAGATATAGCCATGTGAAATGTTTGGAAATGACTGTGAGAAGTCTGTGTAGATGCTTGTTGTGTTGTTAATGTGTAACATTCTCACCCATGATGTTCACAATTAAAAACAGAATGTAGCACATGACTTAACCTTCCATTTTGTGTGGGCTAAGAGGAATGGGAGAATTTGAGAAACATTATCAAATAAAAGCATCTATACTACACTAGCATCCTTTATGGCTGGGAGCACATGAAAGGAACACATAGGCTGTGCCTTTGATTTGCCAGTCATCGCCACCTTCATAATCCCAACCTTTGCCTAGTCTTCTCTTAAGGTTAATTCCAACTCACTCCTTCTTTATCTGGGGGCCATATGAAGTTCACTTCTCAAGCTTTTAGTCTTTAACCAGTTTGTGTAATTGAAGCATAAACTTAAATCCATTACCACTTTTATTTTTGCTCTAATTTTTGGGAAACTAATTACACTTAAAAGCAAATGAAAAATCTTGCAAAATGATCAAAGTAAAACATTACATAAAGAATACATTACTTTTCAGTTTACAAAGATGAGAAACAGTCAGCACTTTGACATGTGTCTCCTTTTCCTGATACTATGCATTTGCATTCACTCCAGAAAACAAAGTCATCCAAATTATGACTTTTGAAACAGCCATGAATGAATGGTTAGCAACTGGGAAAATTTGTCAGTGGGATCCACAGTTATCATGGCCAAATGTGTTGGCTTTTCCTATTTTGAAACCATGTGTAAGCTCTATTCCTAATTGTTATGATTGGCTAAACTATACAGAGAAGTATTGTCCATTAACCTAAATTTTCTTGTTAGTCAACCTCCAAGAATTATTTGGGGGAAATACCCTTTACTTTGTGTCCCTTTAAAAGAAAATGCCCCTTTCGAGCTGCACATACGTATATAACTGCAAACTAAGAGAGCTATTACCGAATTAAGTCTTCACTGAGTTTCAAGATAAACACAACATTGCAGGGTTTGTCTATGGTCATGCGACTGTTGTAGAAAGGATGAAACTCTTGAGGGACCCTCGGAAGCACAGACACAGCGCATCATAGACACTTTAAAGATCAGCGCTTAGACATTTTGGCCAGTGCTTTTCTGAGAGCAAGTTCTTTAAACAGAACTCAATGATTGTTACAACAGTAAAAACAAAACAAAACAAAACATTACATCTTCAAAAAGATCCCCTCCATGCTAAACCAACCATTTTGTATTTCTACAAAAATAGATGAAGATGGAGTTCATGGTTTTCCTGAAGGAATGAGCATTTTCGTTTGGTAGATCATCTTCTTACAAGGTGGCTGGTTCAAAAAGAAAAAGAAAGAAAGAAAAACAAAAGGCACAAAAAACTAGCCCAGGTACTGGTACAAGGCAAGTAAAATGAGACGTTGCACAGGTGACAAAGGCTCAGATGAGGGAAAACAATCCAAATGTTTTTCTTCAATGACAAGGAGGACCCACTATGTCTTCTCCAGAAAAGGTTCAAATCTGAAGACTATGGCCTTACATGTCCTCTTCTCAATCCATGTTTCCTGCGTCCCATTCCTGGATGGGACATCCCAATGGCATCTTTTCCCAGTGGGCCCTTGGGTTCATGCTGCCACATGACCTGCTGACACCATGCTTCAGTACCATGTTGATTCTTTGCTCTTGTCTTGATGCTGAAGACCTAAAATTATGAAAATGGAAAATAATGAACAATAAGTATAAACATAGCATTCATTACTGTTCATGACCTGCAATACACTGAGTACAGAAAGTTAAACTCAGGCAACATGAGACAAGTCCTAAAGATAACCTATCCACTAAAAAGGCTGAGGAACACACTATGTGAAAAGTACTCTGTTCTAGAATAATGCTGTTTGTACAACAGTCATTCTTTGCTGTTGTTTCTTTATTTTCCTGGATTAGGAGTGAATTTTGAGTTCAATAAAATTAAAAATTGTGCCTTAACTAAAGAGGAGATGATAATGGAAGAACAGAAAGACATAACCTACTTGAGAAACATCTGACCAATGCTTCAGTTAAAATGTCCAGCAGCCAGTGCAATAAGATTTGTGGACTAGTACGTTTGGTTGTTTTAAAATTTATGTTATTCAAAGCAGCATCATTAAAATTATAGAGAGTGGTTAAAATATGAATAAACATGGAGTTTAGTACTATTGGTATGCTGGTAGGTCATAGTAAATAGTACTATATTCTAGTTATTCATTTACTTCTTTTAATATATTTTTCCACAATGAATTTAAAGTGGCTCAGGGGGGTCTAAGGAACATTGCAAGCAGGTGAGATTAAATAAGTTTAAAACAGATACATGAATACATCTGAACTACAACTGATATGTAAAATAGAAAGTTTATTAAAGAGGATGTACAGAAAATATGAACTTGACTTGGGTCTACTACAGTCATGTAACCAATTTCTGATACAGGCAATTAGCAGGGGAGTTGCTGCCCAAACCCACCTGGAGACAAGATTCATTTTATGTGTATTTTTGTTTTGTTTCATTTTGTTTTTGAGATATGACTGAGAAACACACATATTTAATGTATTAAAATATTTTTATGTGCATATATATATATTGAAATGATTGTTCCAATCAATTAGCTTTCATGTGTTTTGTCTCCTTTAGTTATCTTTATTTTTCTATTTATGGCATATAATTTGGAAGAGTGGGCCCTCTGAATAAACTCTTAAGTCATTCAGAATCAAAACTCAAAATGTGAAATGGGGCCTCTAAAATGTGAGCATAAAGACAACAATTGTCATGTTGGTAGCAGGATCTCACACGACTCTTTAGACCCTTTGTTTAAAAGTATTATCAGTCTGGGATGAATAGTATAAATAAAAAACATAACAACCTAAAAAATGACACAGGATAGTTTTATATTTTGATTGTTACTATAATAGCATTTCTTCTTCCTCTGCCTATCATATAAGTTTTTACTAATTAAAGTAAATTATAAATTAAATTATAAGTATTGTCATGGATGCAGATATTAAGACAACATCCAAAGACAGCAACATAAAACAGAGAATAAATAAAGGAATATAAAAAGCACATCATTTGTAGGAGCGAGAAGAGTCAAGGACACCTCAAGAAAACCCACAAAAATCAACTAACCTGGATTCCTAGGAGCTCACAAAAACTAAGCTGACCATCAGGGAGCCTACCTAGGTCTTCCCTAAGCCCTCTGCATATGTTATGGCTATGTAGCTTGGTCTTCTTGTGGGATTTCTAACTCTGACTCTTTTGGCTGCTTTTGGAATCCATTTTCTCTCACTGGGTAGCCTCCTCTGACCTTAATTTGAGGGTGTGTGCATAGTCTTCCTGCCACTTGATTGCCATGTTAGCTTGATATCTCTGGAAAGCCTACTCTTTTCTAAGGGGAAATTGAGGAGGAATTGACCTGGAGGAGAGGGGATGGGTGGAGACTGGGAGGAAAGGAGGGAAGCAAAACTAAGAGCCAGTGTAAAAAAAAATGAGAGAGAGAGAGAGAGAGAGAGAGAGAGAGAGAGAGAGAGAGAGAGAGAATGCTGAAATTTCACTTGGTATAGAACTTTTACTCCAGTTCAAAGAGAAGGAGAATAAAAGAGGAGACAGCAAAGGAAGAGAAACAAAAGAATCAGAGATGTGTCAGGTCGCTCAAGTTTGCTTTACTTATTTTCAAATAATTTTGAGGGCTGAATAATTTGCAACCTTACATAGTCTCTGTGGGGTGACTTGTATAATCTAAGCCACCTTTACTGACAATTTGCTGACTACAGAAATATTTTTTTCATTATTAATATTTCTCATCTTCTAGATGACGCAGTATTTCCAGAACTGAAGACTACATCCATCTATAGATTGTCAACACTGCAAGTCATGAATACTGCTGCAATCATCGAGTGGTTTGGATTTTTTTTTTAAATAAAGGCAATCCCCAGTTTGATGTGCAAAGATATATGACTCCCTCAGATCATGTAAATGTTTGCTGTAGCCAAGTATGGAATTACTTAAGATGCACCCCAACTTTTCAACCAGAATAGCAGAAATCATTCTCTCATTATAAATGCATCTCTTCAGGGTTTGTTTCCATGGCTCTGTGTCACTCCAGAATAGAGTTTAACAAATCCAAGCCACCTGACAATTCATCTATAACCTTGCAGGTATTAAATAACTATTGAGTACTGATTGCTTCGCTTCTTCTAGGGGGAAGATATAAATCATATCTTTGCTTTAATTTTCAGCATCATTTTTTTGTAAATTTCAAGATAAATATAACTAATTTTAAAAAAAAGAACAATGACAGTAGACCCTACTAATATGTTGCCTCATGAAAGCAAGGCTGCCATGGTTCTAGTAAAGAAAATTGCTGACAGTGATTCAGGATACTTAGGAGCCAGCTACTTAGCATTTGCCCAACAAAATTGAAAAAAGACAAAATTGTTCATCATGATCCTTGCATGGTCTACATACGTGGCAATTTTTCAAAAACTCCTTGCGAGAAGAGACTATCCTTGCCTTAAGTATTGCTCCCATTTGGACTCCTTTGCTCCTCCAATGCCAAGCAAATCTGTATGACATGAGGGCCTAACACACTCTGTGATTTCCACTGGCTGGCAGAAATCTTCAGATTTGCTCTCTTTATGTCAGTAATTCCATGTTGATTTCATTCTTCAGTCCATACGATATTTTAGGAGAAATGAAAAGTAAAGGGAGAGGCCAAGGCTCGCTAGCATCCCTAGGATCTGTGGACACCAAGTTTACCTTCCGGAAAGTGCAGGGGACTTTACATGGTACCATTCACTGCACCTTCCAAACCCTGCTCTAAACAATATGGATTACTCAACAAGAGGGCAGGAATCAGGGGGAGCCATGGCAGAGGTGGGACTAGAAACAGGAGTTCTGACGGCAGAGACAGTAGTCTTAATGGTAGCATATAGGTACACTTTATGTGACCTGTGTTGTTTGAAAGTTATGGCAGGAAGACACTAGCCACATTTGACTAATCCCCACATAAACAGCCTCTCACAAAATACAAGTCAATTTCTATATTCTCTTTCCAACTCATTAAATATATATTTTTTTTTCTGAGCTGATATCAAGACTAGAAAGATGACTCTCTTGATAATTTTTTAACAACTATATTAGTTTAAAATTTATTTCTGAAATATAATAAATTATTTCTAAGATATGATAAAGACTGACAATGCTTTATACATTGCATTAGTGTAATATAATTGTTCTAGACCCATCCACTTCCCTAAAGTGAACTTTTTAAAAATGGAGAACATTTGACTCAAGGCTTTTGCTGTATTTTATTTTCTATCTTATTATTTGCTTCTTGTTTATTGTAAATCATAAGTAAGCCAGGTATTACAGTATTATCTCCAGAGTTTGAATGTGAGAGGTACTTAGAACAGAGCCTGAAAGAAACTAAAGGCTCAGAGACACACTTCCTCACTTCAGTTCCAACACCAACACCACCTGATCACCACAGAAGAGAAGAAACAATATCTGTACCCAAGCAAACAAATGGAAAATAATTTGGAATGTGAAAGCAATCTGGTCATGTAAGAAGATCACAGTTTGCTTTCATTTCAAAAATCTGTGAGTCTGGCAGTCAGTCTGTTCAGGATGTTAAAACAAATGCTGCAAACTGGGCAGCTGATTAACAGCAGAGATTCCTCCAGCACCATCGGTGAGACTCAGATCTAAGATCAAGACAACAGAAGATCTGGTGTTGGATGAAAGCTTGCTTTCAGCTTCATAGAGTTTCCTTTCACTGTTTCCTAACACAGAAAGGTAGGTGTGTGTGTGTGTGTGTGTGTGTGTGTGTGTGTGTGTGTGTGTGTGTGTGTGTGTGTGTGTGTTCTCAAGCTCTTTAGAAGAGTATAAATTCCCACTTCTGAGGACTCAGCCCCTGTCACTATCCATCCTCCAAAGGCCTCACTAAAACCAATGCCTTAAGAGTTAGAATTTCAATGCAAACTTTCAGGAGGACACCAACATCCAGACCACAGCACTGACAGACTCTTACAAAGATGTGACTGGGAGCAACTTCCCCACTCCTGAGAAAAAGCATGCTCTAAATTTCAAGAGGCAACAATTTCAAAGTTTGGTGTTGGGCTGATTGAGTATAAGAATCAGAACAGCAACAACATGTATGTAAGCATAAAAAGTCTAAAAGTCTTCCCGCCCCCCACTTCCTTCAACACCAAGGCATTTTGTGAAAACATCCTGAAGCTTCCAAAATGTCCCATGAAAGACACAGGGGTTGGCTCAGAGGGGACCCTGTTGAATCTACAAGAGCTCTTGTACCTGGCAATGGAAAAGATGGCATGGGCAGCTCGAGATGGGCATCCTGGAGGGACCACAACGAAATAGTAGGCTTGCTGCCACGTTTATTAGATAGTGCTGCATAGATGGAGAATGCATAAAGGAAAAGGTGGGGGAGGGGAAGATTTGAAAGCAGGGGTGGAATAGCAATGATATGACAGGAATGAATGATACCAAAAGGCCAATTGTAATCTACTAATTACATATTTGCATAACTTTAGAACCAAGCATTAAGTGCCATGGAGAGGATGAAGGAATAACTTGAAAGTAAATTTCAAGTGTAAATGGGATTTTTTTGTTCTAAAGTGAGAGCAATGACAGTATCACCAGATTAGCTAAATATTAGCTATACTTTCTAGCATGGAGGGTGGAAGTGGGCACAAAATTTCACCTCCAGCTGATCAATAGCTGCCTGGAGAGAGTATATTTCTTTAATGGTGTATTTCCTGATAGGTCTAAGAGTACAGCAATACATCTTAGAGTATAAAGGTAGCATTAATAGAACTTGATAGGATTTTAAGAAACGATGAGTCCTAAATGAGGTATGTATGGCTCTTGAATAAGATGGAGGAAGGAAATGACCATGATCAATGTACAATGGATAAAAGTGTCAGATATTTAAAAGGCCAGCAAGACTAACGTATCATTATTCTACTGTAGGGAGAAGCCATAAGTTGTAGACTAAAGTGAAATTTGTGTGCTGTTGCAGAGCTGGATTATGGAAACACTCTGATCACCATTCATAACCCACTACATGAATATGTTCCACCTCTAAGGGAGCATGATGATTTGAAAATGACATTGGCTACACCTCTTTAAATCAAATATGCATCCATTTTTTTTATTCCTAGAGATAAAAGAAGTAACTGTACAATGAGAGACATACTGGTGAAAAGAAAGGAGATATAAAACCATAGTGTGGGTAAAACATATTTTGACCTTAAAGGAAAGAAAGTACTTAATAAGCATAAACTGTTCATTTCACAGATACTATTTACATGCAAGTCATTTACCCATGAACACTTGTATTAGATTAACGAACTGGCAACTTATTCCTGTATTTAAAAATAAATACTCTGCTCTGCTACAATAAATGCAAATAGTCCTTGTTTCCAACTTAAATACATATAGCCTTCTGTTGTGGAAAATATCCAGCCTTCCCCCACCTGACAGAATGACAGATGACCAGAGAAATGCTAATGAGGCAGTCATATGCATTTCTATGCCTTCATAAAATTAGCAGTGAAATGATAATACAATTGCATCTGTTTGCTGGAGGGTTGCAAAATCAAGTTAAGTACAAGTTGGAGCTTTCTAAATACGATCCATGTGAACAGAGAACCATACTATTCACTTAGAGGAGGGATAAAGAATAGAAGCAATAGTTACCCATTTGGGTAATAGTAATGCAATGAGTATCAAAACAGATCGTGTGCAATCACCATATTTCTTTTATGACTTCAAAAACAAATTCTTTTAATCTCAAATCATCAAAGAATTCTTTTTTTAAAAAAAATCATTATCAATACTATTTGGAGAGTTAAAGCTCTGAGTAGTCTTCTTTTCCACTGGTGTTCTCAATTTAAAGTATATTAGATCTGTGAGCAGTCACCACTGTTTATACTGTGGGGTGGATTACTGCAAGAGCAGCATTATCTTTGGAAACTACATACATATCTTTATTCTTTTGAGAGACCTCATAGCAATTATTCCACAGTACGACAATACTCAACAGATGTACATAATGTGCCTACATATGGACATACACATATATATGCATAAACATATACATACAAACTAGTTTTGGGAAAATATTTGTATTATTGCTGAAGGGACATATATAGTCAGTTACAGTTACATATTTAACTATAATGCCAAAATGTGCTCAAGATGACTGTGACACTCATTTTTATAAAATATAAAATCAAGAACTGATAAATGGGACCTCATGAAATTGAAAACCTTCTGTAAGGCAAAGGACATAGTCAATGGGACAAATTGGCAACCTACAGATTGGAGAAAACACTTCACCAACCTCACATATGACATAGGGCTAATATCCAAAATATATAAAGAACTCAAGAAGCTAACCTCCAAAAATAAAACAAAACAAACAAACAAACAAAAACAAACAAACAAACAAAAAGAAACCAACCCAATCAAGAAAATGGGGTATAGAGCTAAGCAGAGTACTCACAAAAGAAGAATCTCAAATGGCCAAAAAGCACTTAAAGAACTGTTCAAAGTCCTTAGTGGTCAGGGAAATACAAATCAAAATGACCCTGAGAGTCCACCTTACACCAATCAGAATGGCTAAGATCAAAATCTCGGGTGACAGTACATGTTGGTGAAGATGTGGAGAAAGAGGACCACTCTTCTATTGCTGATGGGATTGCAAACTGGTTCAACTACTCTGGAAATCAATCTGGAGGTTCCTCAGAAAATTGGAAATAGATCTACCTGAAGACCCAGCTATATCACTCTTGGGCATATACCCAAAAGATGCCCCACCACACTACAGGAACACATGCTCAACAATGTTCATAGGAACCTTATCTGTGATAGCCAGAAGCTGGAAACAACCCAGATGTCCCACAATAGAAGAATGGATACAGAAAATGTGGTTCATTTACCCTATGGAATACTATTCAGCTATTAAGAATGAAGACAGCATGAGTTTTGCAGGCAAATTGATGGAACTAGAAAATATCATCCTGAATGAGGTAACTCAGACCCAAAAGGACATGCATGGTATGTACTCACTAATAAGTGGATATTAGCCAAAAGGTACAGAACACCTAGGATACAATCCACAGAACTCAAAAAGGTTAACTAGCAGAAGGGTCCATGTGGGGATGCTTCAATCCAACTTGGGAAGGAGAAGATAACAATCAAAAGAGGCAGAGGGAGGGAGGGACATGGGTGGGAGAGGAGACAGGGAGGGGAAGGCGGAACATGATCAGGTATTGGGGAGAACAGGACTGAAGCCTGAGGGCCAGCAGAAAGAATGGAAACAGGCAACCTCAGGAGGTAGGAGGTGGGGGGACCCTCTGGAATGTACCAGAAACCTGGGAGGTGAGGGATGCTCAGGACTCAAAGGGACAGACCTTAGATGAAATGCCCAATAGTGGAGAGAGGGAACGTGTAGAGTCCACCTCCAGCAGAAAGACAGGACATCAAGTAGAGGGACGGGGTGCCAACCCAAAGTCAAAAACTGACCCAGGATTGTTCCTGTCTTAAAGAACCCCAGGGACAAAAGTGGAGAAGACACTGAGGGAAAGGTGGTCCAGTGACTAGCCCAACTTTTGATACAAGGCCTGACACTATTACTGATGCTATGGTGTGCTTACAGACAGTAGCTTAGCATGGCTATCCTCTGAGAGGCTGAACAAGCAGCTGACTGAGACAGATACTTACACCCAATCATTGGACGGATGTTGGGACCCAGGTGGTTGAATTAGGGAAAGGCTGGAAGAAGCTGAAGAGGAGGGCGACCCCATAGGAAGACTAACAATCTCAACTAACCTGAACCCCTGAGATTTCTCAGACACTGAGCCACCAACCAGGCAGCATACAGGAGCTGGTCCAAGGCCTCCAACACACATAGCAGAGGACTTGCTGGTCTGGCCATAGTGGGAGAAGAAGCGCCTATCCCTTGAGAGACTTGAGGCCCCAGGGAGAGGGGAGGCCTGGAGGGTGTGAGGGGGAACATCTTCTTGGAGACAGGGGGTGGGGGAGAGAGGAGGAATGGGATGAGGAACTGTGGGAGGGCAAATTGAGTAGGGCAAAGACTGGACTGTAAATAAATAAAAGTAATAAAAAATTTAATTAAAAAACAAAATAAAATATTGATTATGATCATTATAGATTTAACATGTCTAATTGTTTCGTTTGCATTGTTTCACTATTAAAGAATATGGACTCCATATGATTATGACTTCCTACTTTATCTTTGATCAAATTTTGTGCTTTATCATTAATCAAATTCAGTAATTAAAGTTCTACTTGATTTCTCTGTACCTTTTGTGCATTAGATATGAGTATGTTTTCTTACATGTTATAAGTATTTTTGACTATTTGATGATTTTACTTCATACTTAATACATAAATGATTAACAATATTTTAAAGTTGTTAAAAATAAGATGCCTTCTTCTAAAGCCAAATATAGGGTTAAATTTATTCCTTATGGCATTTCAATAATAGTCAACATCTCATGATTACAGCCCTTGCACATTAATAATGGACGATGCCTCACTCAGTAAGTAAAGGACTTAGCAGCAAAAGAAGATTTTTGCTACTTACAGAGACATGTTCTGGAGGCGCATTTAGAATCTCCTTCAAATCTCACAAAAATAGTACTGTCAGGAACAATGAAGTGAAAACTGCCCGAACTTGTCAGGATGTCTTTTAGTTCAGATTCAAAGGAAGAGTAGAAATTAAAACCCACCAAACCTGAATTTGCTTTTAGACCATATTTAACGTGTTAAGGTAAGAAGGGCAACACCTGCATACCTGAGGCAAACACTGTGGGTGACAAGCCATTTGCTGCCAGGTGTCTGTCATTGAGACAACAAGCCACAGTAGTCAATCTATCCTCTTAAAGCCTTCTTTTCTCCAAACCACAAACTGCTGGGCAGGGCCCGCTAGCCTTTGCCTTTAGCATCTTTTCCAGTGTCCAGCTGGACAAATATCCATCTGGTACTTAAAGCATCACACGCATGAGACCATCAGGACACAGCTGAACTTACGACAAATACGAATTACACATCACAGTGACTGGCAGTTTCCTTTTTATCACAATGCCCATAGATTGAGTTCTAAACTTCAACATCAATGGAATTGATCACCTCTTCCGTGAGAAGATCTTGAGATCATGACATGGAATGTGGACACTGCTTACCAATTGAGCAAACGCACCTCAAAAGCAGATATAAAGACATCTTAAACATAGGGATACAATTAACAAAAAAACGAAGAATGAAATGAAATATTCTTCTGTAAATTCTCTACAAACTACAGACTTTCTCCCAGAACTAAGAAAAGCAAGACCAAAGGGAGCAAAAAGTTTGGATCACTTATTGTAACTAAAACCACACGTTATAGTGCTCTCAAGAGATTCTAGCTATCCAGACATCTGTTGGCTAGCACATGCACATGTAGCCAAATATGCATCTTTAAAGAGATTTCTAGGTTTTACCATGACAGCTTTACGACTCAGAAAATAGATAATCCAACCACAAGAAAAGCTAATCTAAGAGCCTTGCTTGAGTCCCCCACTATCCCAAAAGAGAAAGCTTAGTATCTGGGAATATAAATTAGTTAAAAAATTCCAAATTTTAAAAGTAACTTTGGAACTGCTGAAATACAAGCATACTTTAATATGAATTTGGGTTTAAGTCATCAATCTCTCTATTGATGCAAAATGTATTAGAAGAGACTCCGCCAAGGGATGGTGTACATGTGTGTCAATTCCTGTAGTGGCATCAGTAGGATTTCTACCTTCTTTTGACCTGGGTGCAAACTTGCTCTCTGACATCTTCCAGAAGAGTCTATTCAGTCTTAGCAAATAGAAACAGGGCTTCAGTGATACTGAAGATACTAGGGCCACTCGATACAGCTCAAGCAAAGACAGCAGGAAACAAGCTTTAGAACACATGCTTGTGGTTTCAAAGAATGAACTCAAAATCTCCCATATATCAGGTTGTTTCCACAAGAAAAAAAGTGGCACATTTTGCCTCTCATCATCCTTTGCAGGATTTTTTTGGTGTGTCATCTTTTCACCAAAGAATTCAGAACATATTGGCTGCAGACAACTGTTTGTGAAACCTTATATTGTTGATAAATAACTGAAAGGGAATAAAGATAGCTGCAAATTCCACAGGCCACAGAGAATGCCTTTCCATGTTTGTAGCCTACTTGAAAGCTGATGCAAAATTGGCTGAGAATGGATTGTGAAACAGATTCTCCATTTGAGCCATCCCTTTAGATGTTTTCCTGGGGGAGCTATGAGCCACAGCAGAGCGACAGTGAAAAATTAGTTGCTGATACACAAAAACCCTGACTCATGAAACATATACCTCAGTTTGTGCACTATTCTCCACTGAAACTCATGCAATGATTATCTGGTTTTCTCTTTGTTTGGCTGGTATGGTTTTTAACCTACACAATTTCTGTCACCCAAAGCACATCTGATTCTTTGGGCGAAATCATAACATGATTTGAAAAGTTCCCAAACTCCCAGCTATGGCCAGCAGAAAGACAGACCTTACAAAGCATTTGAAGAGTTTCTAAACATACAGAATTGAAACACTAATGTCCTGTTTGATTAGTACATGCTGATTGCCTGTGAGAATATCACATTGTACTCTTAAAATTATTTAAACAAGCAGGGGTTGTTTTGTTAAAAAAATAAAAGGGGGGGAGGGGAGTATGGTGGTGAATAACTTTGTTGTTTTGAGAAAATGTTTTTAGAATGAGGTGCTATGCAACTTGTATAGCATTCCTAAAGATAAATGGTTTTAAAACTCAGTTGAAACAAAATTAATGTT
Organism: Uromys caudimaculatus; assembly: GCA_028551405.1. NCBI lineage: Eukaryota > Metazoa > Chordata > Mammalia > Rodentia > Muridae > Uromys > Uromys caudimaculatus. The sequence goes on along the minus strand of CM052713.1, from coordinate 53,006,254 downwards.
AAGACAGAAAATAGTTCAGCAAATGTAAAGATAAATGCAAAGATGTTTTCAGAGAACAGTGTTAACTAGTCCAATGATTTTGAGACTAATTCATAGCCTAATTTTCTTGCTACATATATAATTTTTTGAGTTCTATGAATAGGATATCTTCATTGTATGTAAGTATATAGCAATGAGACCAGTGTGATCATTTCTGTACTTTGAATCTGTAGAGTATCTTAAAAAAAGAAAGCTATGTCTTAAACATTTCCTGAGATGTATCTGTTCCTAACCTCTCAAATTCTTATGTTTCTTTTTCCCTTTCTTTCTCCCACCATTTGCATTTTTTGCCTAACCACTCCTCCAAAAAAATGCATAAAATCAATGATCTCTAAATACCACTCTAACAAAAATCCCAGCTAATTTTCTGGAACAGAAATAGATTAAGTTAGATAGTCCCAACGTGATAGAGGTATTCCCAAGCTTGCATCAGTTTCTCAAGATGCTTCCCACATTCAATGTGAATTTTTCAGCTTGATGTGTTCCATTTTTATTACAAGTCTTGGAAGAGTTCATTTCCTATCACAACAACCATCTGGAAACAGCTATATTCCCGGAGTCATTGACTTCCGTAGTTGGGTCAAGTTAGAAAAGTGAAGAAGTGAGAGGGTCCAGGTAGGACTTGCATAGCCCAGTGCAATGAAGTGGTAAGAAGAGTCTTGGAAATGATTTTATAGTCTGTTTGGTTTAAACTCTAGACTCATATCCTACATGTCTTTTGAAGTTTAAAATGATCCTCGGGTTTGAGTGCACTTTTTATGACCCCCAAGTGATTAGGGAAGAGTCTTACTAATAAAATCAATCTTTCTTCTTTCTCTTACTTACTTCTTTTACTTCTGTGTAGAAGTTATTAGAGGATTTTGTTTCAATTCTTTGTACCACTAACATATACATGTAAGTGTATGCGTGTACATATTCGTTTTATATGTATGTGCACATAATTTTTGTTATTTTCTCTTATATCCATATATATGCGAGTATGTGTATAAATATTCATATACATATATATGTATATAAACTCTTTTTCTAAACTTATATTTTTCTTATTACTAATTTCATAATAGAAACTTCATTACTTGTAGCTTCCAAATAGACTGGTTTTCTTTGGTTTTACTTGTATGTAGCACACGAAGACACATATAAGTCATAGTCAACTTTTGTTTTTGAAGGATGTGTACATCATTTTCTACATATTTTTCATTCAGGCATAGCACACCAAAGATAATTTACTAAGAGATACCACTTGATGACAGTTCTTGAATATTACTTTTACTTATTTTAAACATCATCAAAAATATTTTTCTTAACATTTTGTGTGCTTTTAATTTTATCTATACATGGTAGAGTCATGAGGAAAAGGATGCTGAGACAGAGTTAAAGTACTTTAATGCTAATTTACTTTCCAGGATAGCTTTTTAAAAGACTACAACTCTTTTTCTACCAGCTATATATTTGAGGACCAAAACTTTTTCTTAGTCAAGTTGTCTTTTTCAAGGCTTCAAACTTACAAATGCATGATTACTCATATCATATGCAAATAGGTTTTCTCTAATGATCACATCTCTTCCCGAAGATTCCCAACACATGTGATGAAAGAGGAACAAAGTCTGAAGTGAATTCTGCAATTGGAACATGTGACTTCATGAGATCCTTCTAAAAGGGAAGTCCAGAGTGTAGTGTCTACTTCTTTGAGATAGGTGGAAATTTCAGTAAGAGCTTACAGAATTCTGGCTTGGGTTTGCAAAGCCTACAGAGTTGTGCAATGACTTTTGTTCACTCTGGCTCACTGTCCTGTGTGTGTTCATGCAAACTTCATTATCTGGCTGTATTTAGCATGCATCTTAGTATTTCACATACATCAAAGATGGTTTCCATTGCCCTTCTGGTCATGAAACTGTAAAAATGGACTTGTGCCTAACACAACCAACACCACTTAAGAGGGTGCAAATATCCTTTAACATATCTTTGAAGATGTACACTCCCTTTGGTGGAAAGTAAGGTCACAGCATATGCCAAAAGGAAGAAAATAGCTTTGTAGAAATGTGATATGATGAGTTGCTGATGACTAATCTCTTTACTGTTACAAAATAATAATAAGTTTCTTGCTTTAGTAGTTCTGGTATCTTGTTAATCCAGCTGATCCTTCAACCCCAAATAACCAAAACCACAGAATCTTCACAGTCAAAATAGCAACAGCTCCGATAAGAGTCTTTAATCTTCCCTCTAAAATTTCACAAGCCAGTAAGCTACATCCCTCCATGGCCTCTGCATCAGCTCCTGCTTCCTGACCTGCTTGAGCTCCAGTCCTGACTTCCTTGGGTGATGAACAGCAGCATGGAAGTGTAAGCTCAATAAACCCTTTCCTCCCCAACTTGCACCTTGGTCATGTTGTTTGTGCAGGAATAGAAACCCTGACTAAGACATGTGGGTTAGTACATGTGAGGACAGTGTCCATGGTGACTAAAAGAGAACAGCAGAAAAAGCATGGCACATGTGGAAGTCAATGGACTTTGGGGACCGGGGTCAGTCCTTTTGTCATGTTGGTCATGGGGATCAAATTAGATTATCAGACTTGGGCAAGTTGCCTTTACCCAAATAACCATCACATTGGCCACAAAAAAGTTTCTTTAGAAATAGTCCCGTTTATGCCTCAATATCTTAACGGAGGAATAGAAATCTGGTTTCCTGTGTTTATGGAAATTTTCATCCTTCATTTCACAAGTAATCTGTGTCTCTAACATTTAGAATGATTTTGTTTCTTTACCAGGCAACAACTTAATATCTTATGAAACAAAACCTTGATTTGAAAACTCGAAGATATCTTGGTTAGTGAGAGACAAAGCAAATTTTAGCAATCATTTTAGTTTAGAGAAGGCTCATCTAAAGATTCTCTTACTGAATCTAATGTTTAGTAGTAGCTTATATAAGTTTATGTCTGTCTTTAGATGTAATTCTTAAAAAGTCAGAATAATATCAACATGTTTTCATTACTTTTCATACATAGCACATTTTATGAGCATATGATATAGTAAAGAATGTTGTATTTTCCTTTGAATTTTAATTTTAGGTCACCTGTTATATCTCTCTCTTCTCTCTCTTCTCTCTCTCTCTCTCTCTCTCTCTCTCTCTCTCTCTCTCTCTCTCTCTTTCTCCTAGAAGGCATTTGACATACATCATAGTAAAAAACAAAAGCATAACAAACTTGTAGCAGAAATAACATGAGGTCTTGTAAGAGAAATAAATCTGGGGCTCTTCAGAGGACACAAGCTGAAGCCAGAGACAGCTTGTGTTTATAGAGAAGCTAGATCACAAAGCAAAACTCCTTTTACTTCTGGGAAGTTCAAATGTAGTGAACGATGAGGAAGCTACAAATGAAGATAGCTTTATATGTCAGTAAAAATGCCTCATTAGCAAAGCTTTAGTTGAAAAATGATAAAGACTGTGGCTTACAAGATTGTACATCTTACATTAGGTAACTTATGAATAAAAAGTGTAAGTTAGAATGTCAGAATTCCACAGAAATATGAAATCATTATGGCCAGTGAAAGGTGAGCAGAGTAGAAATGCTTAGTGTGATCCTGTGTATGTCTGGTAGCACAGTGCACACAGCTGCAATCACTTTGAGCATTAGTATGTGTGTGTGAGAGTACAAACACAAACATTCCTACATCTGACTCCTCCTTGCCCACAGATTTCCAGTTCAATACTCTGAGCTCGCTTGTCGCTCATCTTCCATTCCTCTCATGATGAACACATTCCACGTTATCCTCAGCCTACCCGCTCTTCTTATCCTACACTCCTTGACAATTATTCACGCAAACTAAAAAGTTTCCACATTTCTTATGGGGAGTTAAGGACAGTGAATTTTCCAAAGCATATTTTGAGAAAAGTATGCTTTAAATTCAGCATGGTCCTAAAAAGAACATAATATAAAATTCTCCTCCTGCACAAAATGTAACGTGTATTTACTGAAGAACAGATTAAAACTTTGAAAATGTTGGAATTAACGGTGAGCTCTAAGAGAGTTGCAGAATACGCTGTGTCACAAAGTTTATTTCACCGTAGACCTTGGTTTTAGTCAAACCCACATTTTGAGAATACAGTTCCCATAGGACTTGCAGAACCCAATTTTTAAACTGCCAATAAAAAGGAGAAAGGCCAATGTAAGATTTGTAACAGTCTTTGAGATCTTTATAAGGAGGGCAGATACAGGTGATTTGTGATTGTATCATCGCATATGTGTGTAAAACCTGTTCAACAGAGAGGAGAGTAGGTCAAGAGTCAGCTAAGTGTGCAGTAGCACGAACTTTAAGGACACATGAATGCACACAACTCTATCAATTCGAACTTTAAATGATGTGCACAAATAACTATCCTCAAGGGAGTTCATCCCCTCAGAAAATATGGGAATTCATTTCATTCTTAGGGAAGAATTATGCCTACCAAACTCAGAACTCTATTATATGTGATCATTAATTTAAATCCTGAATATACTTTAAAACAAAATTACCACAAATATAGTAAATTAGTTTTTAAGCATCATAAAAATTTTAAGTGGGATTAGCTCAACATCACAAGATATATTTTCAAGAAATTTAAAAATAGAGCCACACCAATATTTGTACATGACAGCTTACAGTAATAGCTATCATATTAAATTTAGTTTATTTAATAATATTATTGATCATTTAATCATAATAAATCAAATATTGGATCATAGCAAATATCCATCAACTAATGAATATGCAATCAAAAATACGATGTGATCATGCAATTAAATAAGATCCACTCGTAAAAAAAAAGGAATTCTATGCACATAAAATGTGGATGCCGCTTGATACCACCATGTTAAGTGAAGGAAGCCACATGTAGAATTCTATTTTGCTTCAGTGAAGAAAAAGTGTAACTTGTAGAGGCATCAAGTAAATAAATAGCTACCAAGAATGGAGAGTGGGAGTAAGTAGTGAATGAACTTGAACAAGTAAACAGCTTCTTACTGAGGGGTTAGAATGTTCTAGAATTAGACATTAAGGATTATTACACAAGATGGTAAATAACTAAGAATGACTGAATCATATTTATTAAATGGAGCATACGCTTTTCTGAATTATAACAAAGCAATAACTTTTAAAGTTAAAACCAAGCTTGGTAGCTGGGCAGTGGTGGCGCACACCTTTAATTCCAGCACTTGGGAAGCAGAGACAGGCAGATTTCTGAGTTCGAGGCCAGCCTAGACTACAGAGTGAGTTCCAAGACAGCCAGGGCTACACAGAGAAACCCTGTCTTGAAAAACAAAAAAAAAAAAACCAAGTTTGGTTTTAGATAAGTAGAAATTAGAGTATACTCCTGGGTTTGTACCTTTGTACTTGCTTTACTGAACTGACTTGTTTCATATTTTATAGATGAGGAAGATGAAGCACCTTGCTCAATGTCCATATTGTTTTGGTTTATGGACCAAGCTGAGTTAGAAAAGCGGACACACTGATTCCAAACTCAGGCTATCCATTAATTTACAGAGGTAATACCCTTGGCTCTGTTCTACAAGCATATTAGCTTCAAGAAAAAACTATTACAAAAAAATATTGTGACAGCAATCCTAAATCCTTTCCCTTATAGGTGAAGCTACTATATTTTTTTTTAACCAAAATATTCTTGAAGTAGTTGAGTTTGTTTACTTCTCATGAAATAAAATGAAATGTGAAAATTACCTATATTTTTCAGCTCAGATACCTGGATTTTGGAAAATGTTCTGACTGCTTCACTTGACACAAATCATTCCTTCCTTTGGAATTTTACATAGAAACATCTGTTACTACAATCAAGTTGAACTACAGAAGGGTGGTTACTGCCCTCTCACTGGTCCCATAGAGCGAGTGTTGTACCATTCCACCCTTTTCCCTTGGCGATTAAAGCATCCATTTTTCTATTGTTACCTCAAGACTCTCTCACAAACTGTTCTTTCTGGTAATTACCTTCAAATGAGCAAAGACACCTTATCCAGTGTCATGTCCCTTTTCCCGGAGTCAAGCCACAACCAAGAACTTGTAAATGCTGAAATATGAAAGCCAACCCCTTGGATCAAGGATTTTTTTCACACCAAAAATATGATCCCCTAGAACATTATCCCAAAACTGGCCCAAAGGCTGATTCCTGTAAAACTTAATACTTGTCATGCTCTTCCAGTTGGGGCTTAAATGTGGCATCTGATATTATGTCTGAATTTTGGACTGGAAAATGACCACTAAGACTCAATGTCTTCTATTCTCTCATCACTGGCCTATGTAAGAGGTGCTGGCTCTTCCTTTACAGCTTTTTGCAGGATAAACACACCGTGCTGTGCCTTTAGTCATTCTTGTCCGAGGCATCTATAGCAAGCATCAGTCCTTCCTATAGTCATGACACTCTGAAATGTGATGGAAATGACTGTAGTAAGATGCTCTGGAGTCCAAATTTTCCCTGCTGCTGCATACACATTTAGTTCAAGATAATAATAAGTTCAAGTTCAGTGTGGAGATTCGTCTACCCAGAGACCTCCAAGGATTATGCCAATGGCTTCATCTTAATCTATGTGGGTGCTTTGTTTTCCCAGTTGGGTGCAAACATAGATTTACCATGAATCAAAATTATTATCTAATTACTACGCTTACACTGAGTAGCCTTTTGCACATCCAATAAGAAAACTTCCTTTCCACATGACCAATAATTGTAACAGTATCATTTGCCACCTTGCTCGCGAACACCACTGTTACTCTGACTGCATGGAGAACCACAGAGTGTCTAACTCAGCATTCTCTTGGAGCAAGGACAAAGATAAGTTTGGGAAATTTGAAATACTACATAGGGGTTTGAGAAACTTATTATATATATGTTAATATAAAAACATGTATAATGTGCATATACTAATATGTTGACATACATATATAATGGGAAGACAAAATTACTACTTGCATATAGTAAATGCTCAATAAATGCTAAATTGTGGATTAATAAGCCTAATGAGATCCTCTCAAGATATTTCAGTGAACAAAAGCCTTTTGTCTACTTCCAAAGCTAAGAACATGGCTTTTCATCTTTATGAAAATATTTCAATTTGGAATTCTGAAAAAATTATGTGATCCAGACTCATTCCCAATTTTGCAAGTATAAAAAAATAAGCAGAAGTTAACAGAAAGCAACAAGCAATTATGCCCATTTTCTTCTTATTATTGACAGGATACACAGAAGGAGAAATCCTTCCTTGCCTATCAGGAGCACGGTTACTCTGACTCCACAGAGGCCACAGATGTGAAACATAGCAGCCCTCCAACAAACACATCTCAAGATGGCAGCTACTGCACTGAGACTCCAACAATGCCTATACCCTTGACACTGAAAAACTTCAGCTTAATTTTTCTCTTAATACATGGCAACTGATAAAGGCTAGCCCATGATGCTTAATCCTATAGCAAACTCTTTACCAAGACAGCAAACCCAGTCTCTACCATAGACTCAACCAGAAGCTAAGATGGGTTAGGGACAATGACACTTGAAGTGCCAACACCATGATCTTCAGGACCAGTGAACTACAGAGACATGTGTTCTATAATAAGTATTATATATTATTCTATAATAATATGTATTATATATGTATATATATAAATATATATATATCCATTACTACTTCTAAGTATTTTGAATATTAACTTACAGTACTCATTGATGTCCTCTGTTACTTAAACCAGAGAATGTAGGAAGAAGAAGGAAGGGGAAAGAAAACAAGGACAAGAGCAAGAAAAAAGGAAGAGAAGAATAGAAAAAAAGACTACTCTTAAAATATGGTCCCTATTTATTTTTCAAAAGTCTGGACTGTAGAGCACATTCCAAAAAACAATCTGTTTTACAATGCATAACTGAAGCATACTATTATATTTGAAATCTACTGGGCAGAACACATGGTATAGAGTGCAGAGTCATGGGAGATTTACCGAGGGGGCGAGTTATTTGTAAACATAAGGTATGAGAGGATTGTGTTCAAAAGAACAGATTCCCCACAAAGGAGACGAGAGAAAAGTGCTGAGACTTTTCTCAGGCTAAGCTTTCACTAACTAGTCATTCTCCTTTCCACAGGAATGTAGGAATTATTGCAAAATGGCTCTGTTCTACAAGGATATTAGCTTCGAGAGAAAAAGCTATTACAAAAAAATATCTTCCAAAAATGATGTCTCAACATTTTCTTCTTTCTCTACAAAGGAAGAAATCTGTCTGCTCACCTGTATCGAAGCCCACACTTGGCACGATGTCCACTGTCCCATGAAAGGCTCCGGCCCATGCTGAGGTAGCAGTGGTGACTGTAGTCAGATCTGTCTTTGTGATGTCGCACTGGGGAGCAGGAATCCTGGCGGCACGCACTGACGGCATGAGCAGGTGCCCATACGCGGGATCCAGGGCAGAGCCAGCAGTTGGGTGGTGGTGGTGGTGGTGGCGGTGCATGTGAGCGTGTGGGTGGTGATGTCGCATGTACATGTCATGCATGTGGCTGTAGGGTGGGCTCACCTGAGATGCCAGAGGATAGTGCCAAGACTCAGACGCGGTAGGGGGTGGGGCAGGGCCAGTCTGATGCAGACCATGTCCTGGCCAAGAGTTGGGGTCTGCTGTTGTAAAGGTGCCATGGGGTGCAGTGACTTGGAAATCAGGATGAACTCCCCCCAAACAGGGCGCAGGTGGGGGTTGGTAAGAGCTGGTCCAAAAGGAAGTTGGAAAATTACTCCGCTGGCTTGAAAGAGATGAGCTGTCTGAGAAGACAGAAAACACATTATTTACATAAGATACAGTTCTGGGTTTGATTTGCCTTTGCTTGTCCAGTAATGTTTTACAGGCAAGTGGATTACTATACACTTTTTCTCTCTCCAAAGACAAATGATCTGATACTGGGCTAACCTCTGGGGTCTCATGTCAGGGCAATGGGACAAGTTTCAAAGTCCTGAGAGAGCCCCCTGCATTTGCTTTCCTGGTTTTCTGTTATCCCAGTCTGAGTTGAGGTTTTTCTTTTCAATTTAGTAACTATAAAGCTTCATTTCCTCTTGGGATCCTTGTGGCTCTTAGTTCTAAACAGAGGTCACGGGCATAGATTTCTCTGGTTAACATTTGTGCCATTGATGAGGGGTGCGTAGACTGAAAATATTTTCAATTCTTTTAAATACCAAGCCAATTTTTATTTAAACATAACATTTCAATGCCAGAAGTAAGAAACTGTAGGAAGATCATATACAATCATCCTCATCAAATCATTGATCATTAAAAAGAATGTATTTCTTGTTCTTACTTTTAAGTAAACCTAGGAGCTGTAGGGTCTGGGAAATAACAATGGTTAACATTTAATGAAAATAGCCAAATCCCCAACATTGCCTGAGGCTACTCATGAGTTCATCCGACTCTCACTCCAGTCCCATGAGAAAATGGAAACAGGCAAAAGTCTAAGATTTGGCAAGAATAGGCTTACTCATCAAAAACAGATAGCCTGCCTCAATGGTCAAAGGAGAGTAAACTTCTTAATTTCCATAAGAGAGACCAATTATGACTCCAGACGAAGGACAGTAGACTTCACAAAGGCCACACAGGGAACAATTATGATCACAACTCAATCACCTTGATTTGGAGAGTTGGTAGAAGTGATAACCGAGATAGGTCAGGCTGAGATATACTTTTCAGGATCTGTGGATCTTATTTAAAAAACCAGTAGTGTATACTTTGAGACAAGAAAGGAAGGAGGAGGGTCCTCCTCTCCTCCATCAGCCCCCTCAATTCAAAGTCTCATCTCAGCATTTACGGGTGACCTACCATGGGTCAGACACAGAGAAGTCCAACATGCACACATAGCTGCCACTGATAATCATCATCAGGAGGAACACAAGAAAGGAAGATGACAGGTGAAAATGTTTTCAAGAGCAAGCCCACCAAATGAGCTGGGAAAGTAATAGCCATGTCGAAATAGAATGGCTGAATAAGAGTTAGACCTATAAAGAGGAGAGATGGAGCTCTGGGCTCATGGAATATAAGGCAAAATATGAACCTATGTACACAATCTACACAGATGCACCCAAACACAACAATAGTACCACCACCATCAGTAGCATTTAAGCGACAAAATTCAATAGGCAAAAATTGGCCAGAGAGAAAGAGAAAGGGGAGAAGGAGGGGAGAGGAAAGAAATGAGAGACAAGCAGACTTACTGACTGACTGACTATGGAGATATGAAGGACTCAGAGAATGTGTGGTTGTCCTGGCCAGAAAACTGAAGTGAATTATCATAAGGTGTATACCAGGGATGATAGAAAGTTTTTAATGGAGATAATGACCAAGTCAAACCTGTGCTTGGAAAGGTCTCTGTCCACCCCATAGATGGCTTTATAAAAACAAACAAACAAACAAACAAAAACAAAAAAAAAACAAAAAAAATGGAATTTGTCAGTGTTTATTTTTTTAAATTGGATTTTTTTTAATAATAAAATTTAATTGTTAGAGAATTTTAGAGAAATGTTCCATATAACAGTACAAATCAATACAGTACTTCTAATGAACAGGTTACCAACAAATACCAAAGTATAAATTGTGCATAAAATTTTATCTAGTAAACTTATTTATAGGAATTTATATTGACAAAAATATGTATGTACTGTGGATATCTATTGCAGTATTATATACAATGGTGAATTATGAGAAACATGTCAAAATTAAATACAGAATTAATAAATTATGAAATTACTTATAGACATTTCTATAATAATTAAAATGCTATTATTTAGGCTAAAACTTTAGAAGCTAATACTATCATCATCTTGTCCATTTACATTATAAATACGATTAAAATGAGTTAAATCACTTTGTAAAAACATCAACAATTGAACAATGCAATTGGAAATTATTTCTACAAGATCAACTCTTACAGTTTTATAGGCTATTCATTTTTTCTCCTTTGAAATGACAAAGGAAAGTTGACTTCAGTCAAAATAGCACACAACCTAATCTCATAAGTCACACGTTAAATGTTACTTGTTTTCAGTAGGTTTTGAAAACCTTACTACTGTCACACTCAACTAGAAATAAGTTGACAGCTCCTGACTAAATTCAGATAAAATAAATATTAGTCTTCTAAAATATACAGGACTCACCTCCCTAGTGTGAATATAAAATTCAAATACCTCCAATGTTCTCCCTTGAAGATATGTTAGCCTCACTCTGAGCAAAGAACAACATTCCTTTGCATTTCCCACTGAGTTTCATCAGATACCTATAACACTTGAAGTTACCCCTTAAATATTTGACCAGTATGAAATGTCCTTCCTTATCTTTTTTGATAACTTTTAATTGAAAGTTGATTTTATTTGATATTAGAATAGATACTTCAGCATGTTTCTTGGGACCATTTGCTTGGAAAATTGTTTTCCAACCTTTTACTCTAAGGTTGTGTCAGTCTTTGTCACTGGGGTGCGTTTCCTGTATGCAGCAAAATGCTGCGTCGTGTTTATGTATCCAGTCTATTAGTCTATGGCTTTTTACTGGGGAATTGAGACCACTGATGTTAAGAGATATTAAGGAAAAGTGATTGTTACTTCCTGTTATTTTTGTTGTTAGACGTGGTATTATGTTTGTGTGGTTATTTTCTTTTGAGTGTTTTGAAAGATTACTTTCTTGCTTTTTCTAGGGTGTAGTTTCCCTCCTTGTGTTGGTATTTTCCATCTATTATCCTTTGTAGGGCTGGATTTGTGGAAAGATATTGTGTAAATTTGGTTTTGTCATGGAATATCTTGTTTTCTCCATCTATTTCTTGTATCTATTTCTTGTATTCTGTTGGGGATGCTTGCATCTTTGACTCCTGATCTCTTTCCTAGGTTTTCTAACTCCTGGGTTGTCTCCCTTTGTGATTTCTTGTTTCTGTTTCCAGGTTTAGATCTGGATGCTTTTGTTCAATTCCTTCACCTGTTTGGTTTGGTTTTCCTGTAATTCTTTAAGCGATTTTTGTGTTTCCTCTTTAAGGGCTTCTAGCTGTTTACCTGTGTTCTCCTGTATTTCTTTAAGGCAGTTATTTAGGAAAGTTATTTAAGAAAGTTTTCTACTATAATCTTGTTTTCTCCATCTGTGGTAATTGAGAGTTTTGCTGGGTATAGCATCCTGGGCTGGCATTTGTTTTCTCTTAGGGTCTGTATGACATCTGCCCAGGATCTTCCAGCTTTCACAGTGTCTGGTTCGAAGACTGGTGTAATTCTGATAGGTCTGCCTTTATATGTTACTTGACCTTTTCCCCTTACTGCTTTTAATATTCTTTCTTTGTTTAGTGCATTTGGTGTTTTGATTATTATGTGATGGGAGGAATTTTTCTGGTCCAGTCTATTTAGAGTTCTGTAGGCTTCTTGTATGTTCATGGGCATCTCTTTATTTAGGTTAGGAAAGTTTTCTACTATAATTTTGTTGAAGATATTTACTGGCCCTTTAAGTTGGGAATCTTCACGCTCTTCTATACCTATTATCCTTAGGTTTCGTCTTCTCATTGTGTCCTGGATTTCCTGGGTGTTTTGGGTTAGGAGTGTTTTGCATTTTGTGTTTTCGTTGACTGTTGCATCAATGTTTTCTATGGTATCTTCTGCACCTAAGATTCTCTCTTCTATTTCTTGTATTCTGTTGGGGATGCTTGCATCTTTGACTCCTGATCTCTTTCCTAGGTTTTCTAACTCCTGGGTTGTCTCCCTTTGTGATTTCTTGTTTCTGTTTCCAGGTTTAGATCCTGGATGCTTTTGTTCAATTCCTTCACCTGTTTGGTTTTGTTTTCCTGTAATTCTTTAAGCAATTTTTGTGTTTCCTCTTTAAGGGCTTCTAGCTGTTTGCCTGTGTTCTCCTGTATTTCTTTAAGGCAGTTATTTATGTCCTTTTTAAAGTCTTCTATCATTATCATGAGAAGTGATTTTAAATCCAAATCTTGCTTTTCTGGTGTGATGGTGTGTCCAGGATTTGCTATGGTGAGAATTGGGTTCTGATGATGCCAGGTAACCTTGGTGTCTGTTGCTTATGCTCTTGTGCTTGCCTCCTGCCATCTGGTTATCTCTAGTTATCTCTAGTGCTACCTGCCCTCCCTTTATCTGAGTAGAGCCTGTCCTTCCTGTGATCCTGGTTGTTTCAGAACTCCTCAGAGATCAGCTGTCTCTGGGATCCTGTGATTCTGTGATTCTGGGATCCTGACATCCTGGATGTGACAGAGCTCCTGGGAATCAAGCGGCCTCTCAGGGTTCTGAGATCCTGGTGTGACCAAGCTCCTGGGATCCTATGAACCTGAGCATGTTAGAGCACCTAAGAGAGGAGCTTTCTCTAAGTGTTGTGGGATTGGCTGAGGCATTTGCATCCAACGTCTGCTCAGGGCAATGGCCCAGACTGAAAGGAACCCTTGCCACTGGTCCAGCAGGGTTTCTGGGTCCCAGGATCCCACTAGTCCCAGTTATTCCTGGTGTTGGGATAGATGTTGAGTCGTCCTCACTTCTGATCCTATGATTCTTGGTGTGTTAGAGTGTCTGGGAGTGGAGCTTCCTCTGAGTGTTGTGGGACTGGCTGAGGAGTTCGCACCAAGGTCTGATGGCTTCTTATAATAATGTATATCTATAGAATCTCTGCCTTGTGAAATCTTCACTTTCATTACAGACTTGTCAACACTTTATAGCTATAAAGAGACTTCTTGATCTCTTTGTAATTTTCTTCTATTAAAATAGAAATAACTTACTTTATCTACTTGCAATCATCTTTCCCAATATTTTTCATTCTGGTAAATATTCTATTGATTATTTATGTTAAAGTTGGACATAAGGTTGCTAGTGACATTTCTTGTGCATATGAATTGTTGATATTTTTATGCCAGGTTCTGCAGCATAAAAGAATAAATTTTCCTTTAAACAAAGGATATCCTAAGAAGTGTTCTTTGATAGAAATATTTACTCTAACATGTTTATCACTTCCTATGCTTCCAGGACATGAACATATTTTTCTTACCTCAATATAAATTACTTGAATCACCTGCCCACATAATCAGTCCATCTCTGTCATAGTCTAACATCTTGTCTAAGTTCCCTAATGACTTAGGTATTATGAAGGCATGATCCATTCTTTCTCTGTCAGATCTGCACCAGTGTTACCATGATTTACCCCGTCTTCCTGTGACCATGGACCCACAGGTTCAAATTCATCTCCTCAGCATTACTATGGATCTCAGAACCCTTGAAGAAATCTATAAACCAATGCTCTTCAAGAAAGAAAAGAAGAGAAAGGTTACTGAAGCCTTCAGCCATTCCCAGTAAGCTCTTAAATGAATGACTGCTTGGGACCAATCACCACTGGTCAAAAGACAGTACTTAGAAATCAGCCTTACGGGCATTGTAGGGCAGCTTGCCAGACACCAATCCTCTACTTTGCTGACATATCTCCCATCTTTGGTAAAAATCCTTCACTCTGCTCAAAATTTATACATTCTGGTACAACCAGAACCTGAATTTGAAAAATGATAACCCCTGATAAACAAAGATGTGCCAGGGATACAAGTTCCTCTTATTGAAACTCCCAGGGAAAATGTCCAAAGTACAGAGATAATATCCCACTTATCTGCATACCTTCCTCTTGATTTGTATCAAGATGAAATTAGTTTTTATACTATAACTGTATAAGCATTGGAGATATGCACTCACAAATTCACATATTGAATACATTCCCTACAAAATATTATTGTCCTATTCATGAAGTCATCTATTATGACAAGTGAACATATTATTATTGAAAGAAGAAATCTACTTTTTAAAAGCCACTCTCTAAAAATTGAACCACTCTTTAAAATTCCCCAAGGAAAAATAAAATTAAAAGCAACTTAATATTTTCCCTGTTAGCAAGGGTCTCCTGAGATTAATGTAAAGTTTGTAGGGACCTACATAGCCCTTTTCAATAAACAATATTGAATTTTACAAGTAAGTGAAACAATATTGAATGGAAAATATGTTCATGAAGAAATCTATGATTCAGGATCACTATTTGGTATTTGCTTATTTAAAGAAAAAAATGTGACACAAAGAAACAGATGCTACACTGTGCTTTGTGTTATTTCATATGTATGTAAATTTTTTTCATTATGTGACTTTTTGCTTATGAGTACTTAATCACAGCTCCATTTGGTGGATAAGAAAGCAGATGAAAAACTGCAAGAGCTATTTCTATGCAATGTTACCTTTAAGGTTAGTGGAAATGATTCAGAACTGGATAAGATTAAGACTGACTCAACTGGGATTCCAGAGTCATCATTGTTCAACACTCATGCAATGTTAGCATCTGGATGGTGACAATACTGATAGTCTTATACATACAAAATAACCTAAGTATGATTTTGTTGAGTTCACCTTTAGGAACACATGCATATTTACACATTTATTTATAAAAATGGAAGGCGAAGTGAAATTGATATATTGTCCAATACAGTCTTTTCCAAAGTAGACCAAATAATGTCACCATCGGACTTTCAGGGAAAATTTTGTTTCAGCAAGAAACAGAGGAGCTTGACCATAGAAGCCCTGTGTTCTTTTAGATTATTTTAGATCTAAATTCTTTTTAGAATTGCACAATGCTAAGGTACTTTTTATAGCAACCCTACATATGAGAGAGAAAGAGAGAGAGAGAGAGAGAGAGAGAGAGAGAGAGAGAGAGAGAGAGAGAGAGAGAACTGTAAACAATTTAGGAAAGATTCAAGTTTTTAAATAATAAAAATATTAAATAGAAAATAACACAAAGAAATGCTATCATAAGTCATCTGTAATAATCTCCTGCTGACACATCCTTAGAGCAAATACAGATGAAAAACAATAGTACCCAATATAACATTTTCTTTTAAAATTCATACAAAAGGAAACATTTAGAGCATCGGGGCGCATGCCTCTGAATTCATTCAGGAAGAGGAGGCAGGAAGTGGAGTGTCCAAATTCTCTGAAAACCTGGATTAAGAGTGTCTACCAGGTGAGGAGAGCTAGGAGCAAGACCCTGCCTCAGTAAGGAAGAGGAGGAGGAAAAAGAAAGGAGGAGAGAAGAAGAAAGAAAAAAAAGCAAGAATACTATTTAAACTCAATTAGTAATCTATAGGTTTTTGATACTTTTAAGACCCATTCCATGATTCCTGTGCGTCCTATAAAAAGCAACTGCCAGGTCAGAAAGGGAGTGAACTGTGTTACAGTCTTTTCTCTCATTCAGGAATTATGCAAAGGTTGTCCTCCAGGGATTTTGTTGAGGCATTGCTCAAAATCAGCCTCATGACTGCAATTGGAGCTAAGCCTCGGGCACTATCTGAGGTGAGTCAGACCTCACTGCCCTCTCACTTGCTGTTCTAACTTCCTGGAAGCAGCAGCCTCCAGGGCCTCCATGAAGAGTCTACTGAGAACCTTTATTCCCAGCCCACCAACTCAGGATTCAGCTCTCTTTCCTTTTCTCCTTGGCTCTGCTTAACCCATACTATTCATTTTGAGAGGCCTTTCCCACATGGCTGAGTTCCCCAAGTAGATCTCAGTTGTATCAGCTGACTGACAGATACATTTATTTTGAACGTGTAAGAAAAGTAAGTAAGTGGCAGAAATTGCTGTAAAGCATGTTTTTTAATTGGGATAACTGCTGTGCTACGGCTTATGTGACCACTCCCCTTCTTGACACACACACACACACACACACACACACACACACACACACACACACACACTTTCCATAAAAACCAAAGCATGAATGTATCTGAAACTGATGCTTCAATGTAGATACCCTATGGAGATTAAGGAGAAAAATCATGTTTACTTTGTTTTCCTACCTGAAATGCACTGTCAGGTTTGATATAACTCCCAAAATATTCTATCAAAATAAGGTACAAAAATATCATCCCCTTCACTGTTTATCTAACAGCTGCACGTCTCAAAAGGCATTTCCTAGCCTTATCGAGAAGAATTGAATTCAACTGTAACTACTGTTCTCTTAGCAAATACGTACTCTTTGTCTAAAGATTTACTACAGAAACATACTATACAAAGATAGTTCAGTTGTAAATTCACATTCCACATACCAGCAGATTATAATAAATCCATCCTACAAGCCAAAGTATTTAATGCTGGTGGTGTGGCTGGCAGCTTCTATCAAAACTATCCCTAAATGGTGCCATTAACATTATCAATAGCCTTGAGTCCTTACTATATCCTAGACATTGCTTTGTGCTGGAAATATGAGCTTTTAGAAAACAAAGTTTCTAGATTAAAAAATCAACATTAGTTTCCATCTGCCAAGTAAGTGGGATATCCATGGAAAAGAGAAGGCATCTGCCTTAGTGATGACGTTGCTTCCAGTTCTGCATGAAATTATTCATGTATGCTTCCACACATTACTTATAATAACCCTTGACCGTGAGTAGTAGTGAGCATATGTTACTGCTGGAACAGTTGGCCCCAAAGAGATTGTTGTTTATCTTTTGTTCTTTTATTTTAATTTTAAACTTTAAAATTGCATACATGACCACACTGTATTTTCCACATTTTCATATCTACCTTGGCCTAGCCAACTCTTTCCATACCTACTTATCTGTCTCTCGAATTCTTTGTCTTCATTGGGTAGCCTACCAAATCCAACTAGTGGTCATATGGAGCCAGTGAAGTCCTGAGTCTTGATATGAGCTCAGCCATGTTAAAAAAAAAAAAAAATAGAATGCCTTAAATCTTTGGAAATGTCAAAACCTTCCCTGGGTGGGGCTCAAAGAGATGGTAAACTGTTCTCTACTATGTGTGCAGATGGTGAAGTATGTGTAGAAAATGTGCACTATAGCATTCTCCTTCCTTGATGTTTATAGCCTGAAGACTGACTTTTCCCCTACTGAGACTTCTACAAAGATTTGTTAAACCTATCTTCTTGTGCAGCTGTATGCAGTAACACCACCTTCGTCATCAACTATGTACAATAAATACACCAAGCTTCCTGGATGCTGTGGCTTCTCCATCTGAGAGCTTAGACCCCCAAAAACCCAGTTTTTCTGTACACGTATCTGTCTTTCCTTCATTTCTTCTCTGCCCCAGTTAGGTCAAACCCCTGGAACCATGTAAGAGAACACCAAGTGTTGTCAATGTATGTATGTGTATGAGGCCATTCACTGGAGCATGCTAAACTACCACGGATAAGATGGAGCAGAAATTGAGAAGATACCAACCAAGGCCTGGCCCAACTTGAAACCCACACCTGGGGACAGAGACAACCCTTGACACTTGCAGACTATCAAGCTAGCTTACCTGTCCTCTGAGAGGCTTCATTCACCAGCTGATGGAGACAGATGCAGAGACCCACAACCAAACATTCGGCAGGGCTTGAAAAGTGTTGTGGAAGTTTGAGGAAAGATTGAGGGAGCTGGAGGGGCCAAGGAAACAAGATCTACAGAGTCAACTAACCTATACTCATGGTAGCTCAGAGACTGAACCACCAACCAAAGAACATTCATAGACTGACCTAGGCCCGCTACATGTATTTGCAGATGTACAGCAGGGCCTCCATGGGGTCCCCTATCAAATGAAGTGGGGGAATGACTGACTCTGTAGCCTCCTCCCTTTGGATCCCTTTTTCCTAGGTGGTCTGCTTTGTCTGGCTTCAGTGGGAGAGAATATACTTAGTCTTGCTTCGACTTGATTTGCCAGGGAAGGTTGGTACCCATGCGGGACTTCCCTTCTCAGAGGAGAGGAGGAAGAGGGAAATGGGTGATGTGGTGTGATGGTGGGGCTTGGAGGAGGAGATGAAGCAAGGGCTGTGATTGGGATGTAAAGTTAATAAGTAAATTAAGTGGACAAAAGCTACTGCCTAAAGACTCTGCCACTTTCACACAAGCTGTTAATAAATTAATTGTTTTACATTCAAAATATACATGATACTATAATCTCCAACTGAGATCAATAGGGTAGAGAAGTAGCCCATCCTGGGAAATAATTTGTGAAAGAACACATAACAGACAAGAGGTAATCTCAGTTTTAATATATGATCATGGTATGTGTATAAGAGAATATAAAGAAACCATTTCCATTTCTAAAATTGAAAGATCAATATATGAACTCTAGGAGATATTCCATTATAGTTAAAAAGTTCACTTCTGAGCAAGAAAGACAACTGGGAACATAATGTTGGTTAGTCATGGGGAAGATAAAAACTTGATCTGACTAGAGACTGTAGTTCACTGCAGTCAATAAAATGTCTAAACTGGCCAAAGAGCTGAAAAAACACCGAATGTTCAGTCTTAAGTAGAATATCCTTACCAACTTCCTATTCTACAAAGGATAAAGAAATATGCCAGAAGAGGGAAAAAAAAGAATGTCAGAGGCTGGTGATGGATAGATGTCTTAGGAAATACTGCCCTCAGGGCATAGATATAGCTATTGTACACATGAGCCCACATTAACTGTGGCTACCTGTACATGAACCTGTATATGATCAAACCAGCCAGTTAAGATGGAAAGAGAATCTCCAGGCCCCATTCCTCAAAGAGATTTTAAGTTGTTGCCCCAACATACATTGCAAATATCAAGGAATAAGATTAGGAACAAAAATCCATAATGAATAGAACCTGGAGACAGAATCATCTAATTATATGAAGCTTTTTCAATTAATATTGAATTATGACCAATTCACTTCACCAGATATGTGAATCTCAATCATTATACCTCCTCTTTAAGAAGATTTCTATGTCTTTAAGTTTTCTCATAAATTCTAGTCAAGTTTTGAAAGACATTTGTAACGAGAAGCAACAATGGCACCATTCAGTTTATAAATGGAAAATAGACAATGCACCCGACAATGTACAACTTTGCAGAATTAACTATATCCTAGAGTTAATTGTAAATAAAACTACAAACAATATGCACACCTATAACATCAGCATTGTAGGGCATACAGAAAGACTGCTAGGACTTGCTGGCTTTCAGCCCATCTCCAGATTTAGACAGTAGCCCTCTCATAAGGGAATAAGACAGAACTTGATAAAACAGGACACCCAAATTCGATGTCTGACCTCTACATGTAGATACACAGGCTTATGCACCAGCAGACACATATACACATTTGCCAGAAAAGCATACAGTTGGAGAACCGAAGGAAGAAAAAGGAAGAAAGAAAGAGAGTGACAGACAGAGGGAGAGAGGGAGGGAAGGAGGGAGAAAGGGAGGGAAGGAGGGAGGGAGGAAAAGAGGTACTGAGGGAAGGAATTTGCACTCAAAGACTTCATACAACAGATTAATTTATTAAAAATGCTCCTTTGAAGACTGTTTAAAAAATATTTGATACAAGGAATGAACTTCATTCACATATTTCCAGCTCTTAGTCACTGAATTATATTTATCTTTGAGTATTCACATAGAAAAGTACTACTTTGAGTACTGAGGGAATCCATGTAAGATAAATAGATATAGCATTTATAGGTTTTGCAGAGCAAGAGACACAAAAACATGAAGCAATGGGTGGACTTACTACTCACATATGTGAGCATACTTCCTTCTCATGGAACATTCTAAGTTCCACACGTCCTTAAGGAGTTTCCACTGGCTCTTCCTTCTGTGTAGATCATTGTCCCAGAAACAGTCACATGTTGAAAGCCCTCATTACCTTCAGGCCTGTGTTCAGATATAACTCTCTTTGTGAAGGCTTTCATTGTCACTTTGAGTAAAGTAAGATCTTGCATGTCACTTATTACATCCTTGTTTATTCCCTGTCTCTACTATTAGCAACTCCATGAATGTAGAGCAAAGTATCTTGAAATTTACATAGCATACAGTAGATCCTTAGGAAACATTTGTGGCAAAGTCACCTAGTGAGTCAGCAGATAGACAGATAGAAGGGAAGGCCGATTTAAGATGATACCAAGACAATGCTAACAATAGCTATTAAAACATGACCGCCATTTGCCCTTTCTGAATAAAAATCAGAGATCTAATCAATGCTTTCCTCGGATTGTTCTAATTTCTACATAGAACAATTAAACTGTTTCACAGTCATTATACAAATAGTAAGTCTTCTGGCTTTGCACTATAGATGTCTGCCTACTCCAGGTAATTTGTGACCCTACTTTCTCCTTTCCAGCCTAGGTCATCAGGATTGCATATGCCAATATGCTGAAGAAGGAACCATTGTACTTATTACTCTCCTGGTACTAATTTATATGGATGTCATTAATTATTTGGTACATAAAATTGATTACCTAAAACCATCTGATTCATGGAATTTTTCTTGTTATTTTCAAATTATTCACATTCTTTCTCATGAGTTATCAGATAAGATATTGGCTCCTTCTCTAAGTCTTGAACTCTCAAGGGCTCTCGGTTCCTGTACAAAGTTCACAGGATATACTCATCAATTAAGCAGGAGCCATGTGGGTGACTTCTCACAAACCTCTATTTGAGCTCACATTCTATTACCCCTCCCTCTTACAATGTCTCCTTACTACTGAATAAATTTGATAGGAAGCAAAGGAAATAAAGGAAAGAAAGAAAGGAAGAGGAACAGGGAAACAGAAGGAAGGGGCAGTAGGAAGGCAGAAGGTAGAAAATGAAGAAATGAAGCATGGGCAGGAAGAAGAAGAAGAGATAAGGGCCAGCAGTGTCAGCTGAGGTCCTCTTGTGCAACAGCACAGCCGTGCCTGGGACAATGACGTGAGTCATTAGTCACAGATCACAAGACCCTTCTGCAGGTGGACAGCCTTTCCTTGTCACAGGTACCACCCAGGACAGTTGTGGCTGGTGATTCCCGCCACCTTCCCACGTATTCTGACTACTTCCTAGAGTATTCTGACTCTATAGATGCCCCACAAGCAAAGACAACAGGTCACTGGTTCCCAAACTTGAGCCTGATTTTGTTTATCTGGCCAGCACTAAGTAAACACCAATTAAGCCACACCAGTTTCTCACCCCATAGAGCTAGGATGAGGGACCAGAGCACTGCTATCTAAAAGGTTCTCTCTTGAGGTCTACAGTTGTTAAAATTTTTACTGGACACTTCTTGTAGCCTGGTGAACTTGGAACAAAGAGTTTGCATACAACACATTTCTCTGAAGTTATCCTTAATAGGCTGCACTAGTTTTCCTCTCCAGCCTTGTCGACCACCGAGTCTAACATGTCACTCACCCACTGACTCTTTAAAACTAGAACACTGATGCACACAAGTCGGTCTGCTCACCGCAAGAAGGAAATAAAGAAATCATTCAATCTGGAGCTTTTTGTTTTTGTTGACTGAGGCACAAACACTGGCATTAAGTCACAGAGATACTACTGTGAGAGGTGTGTACCCTGTAAATGGTTCACAGAAATCCAGTACAGAGTAAGCCACTTGAGAGACTACAAGCAGCTTTCAAAGTCTGGGTTCCTGAGTCGGAATCAGAACTCAGCTATGTCACCACATGTAACAAACCTAGTGGAGTGAGCAAGAATAAGCTTTTATAATATGTGTTTTAGAAGCTTATTCAGGCACGCCTAATATTTAGAGATCCACACTGGGCCACGGGGGGCTTTAGGAATGAAGCTTCGAGCTCAGTCTGGCCACTATAAACTGGGGCCGCTTGTATCACTGCTTTTTCCATGAGGAATTTAAGGGGTGTGACTGCATCCTTTCCAACCCTGCATTCCACATGTGACAAAACTGATCCAGCTGTTTGTCTGAAAGAAATTCCTTGCTGTCCTTAAAAATTAAAAAGCAAGTGTATATCCGTTCTCCAGGGGCAAGCTTCCAGATGGAGCCTGGTAGAGGCAGTTGCGAAATGGCGTGCTCCAAAGGGCATCTGCTTTCTCAAATTCTTACCTCGCCATAGGGGCGTTAGCCCCATCTTGCTTTTTGAAATGGCAGATTCGGGATGCAAGGTGTTGGCTTGGCCCAAAGCTCTTGAGAAGTGCTCATCCACTACTGACCCAATGTCTCCCTGGAAGTAAGTAAAAAGGACACAGCGAGAGTTAAGGTACTCCATCTCGGCAGGCCGGTCCTTCTCCTCCTCCTCCTCCTC